>OX596011.1:0-600000 GCA_951394025.1 Heteromyza rotundicornis
CGATGGATAATCGTCGGCGGCGGCGGCTGATCCAATTTCAGTCGGCGGCGGCTAGCCGATCGGCTAAGCCGGTTTTTTGGCTAAGCCGATTTTTCTTTTAATGAATATGCTAAAAATTTTCAAAATACAACTTTTTTACTGCTAAAATTGCTTGGCATTTCATTTATTTAAATAAAAATGTCACAATTATTTGAAAAAATAAATTTGTTCTACTTTTTTGAAAAACATGTCGACCTGTGTCCTTTTCATTTTGATTTTTTTTGTTAGAAATCATACAAAAATTTTAGATTCGAATAAAAAAATCGAGATTTTCGGCTTAGCCGCATGCCTTTTTTTTAGCCGGGGTCATCGGCGGCGGCTAACGTTTAATTAAATCGTCGGCGGCGGCTAGCCGACCGGCTTAGTCGCATCGGCTGACACCTCTGTACACGACCCTTTCCAAACGGCCAATTGCTGTATGCAAAAAATTCCCTAAACATTTTCCCCTCGGTTTCGCAACACTGTTTCGAAATTCGGAATACAACTTCGATTTGACGTCATATCTTTAATTGTGCACCTTAAACGGTTATGCGAACGGAATTTTGTATGCGATTATATTTCGCAACTAAAGTTGCGTTCGTTGGTGCAATCTAAATGCACCTTTATGTAGTTGTTGAGTTATATCAGTGATGGCCGCGTAAAATCTGTTGACGTACATGCGTAAAATATACGCGTAAAATTTTTTTGTTCTCGTCAAATTTGATGTTATATCTTTAATTGGGCACTTTAAACGGTTATGCGAACGGAATTTAGTATGCGGTTATATTTCGCAACTAAAGTTGCGTTCGTTGGTGCATTCTAAATGCACTTTTATGTAGTTGTTGAGTTAAATATGTTTAAAATATGGAACGAAAAGCTCTTAAATGTAATATTTATTACTCATTTTCAACAAACGAACCGATCAAAATTAGCCAATAATACAACATTAACAAAATTTTGTTCGAAAGAATTTCAACTTAACTGTCAATTTTATCAGTTTTGACGTCGAATTTGACGTGTCAAATATTTTACGTGTAAAATTTGACGTCAAAAACGTCAAATGAATTGGTTGAAGCGTCAAATGCGATGACTGAGTTATATTAATGGGCTGGGTATAATGGACAGTGACGGGACGTGGCCCATCGTAGAAAACGTGGACAGCTGTTTTCTGTTTACAATTGAAATTTATTCTCCAGATGGAGTGCAAAAATGCACGGAATGTAGCCCCACAAGCTTTATTAATAGTTCTCAATAGGGCGATTCATTTAAAGTGGGAGACCCCTCTGAAACGATTCGATGTGCAGATGAGCTGTCAAAATATATGAAATTTGACAGTTCTTTTAAGCAAGTGTGTGTTTTCGAGGGGTTTCCCACTGTAAATGAATTCCCTTAATATTTTTAAAGCATTTCATTTCAATTTTCGTAATCGGCCGCAATCCGTTTGGCTTTGTTCAACGACATGATTGCAGGATTACCGACGGTGCATTTGTTAAGGGTTGTTATGAGCCTATAGAATTTACACTGGGCATGCGGAAATTTGACAGTTTTCATATGTTGCCACCTTTTATGTTTTTTGGATGGATTTTCGGTGCAACATTTTTTATCCCGTATTCACTACCGCAGTCCTTATAAGCTATTTGTCAGTTTTTTCGTCATGGAAATGATAGTGTATGAGATTCCACCGGCGACCAAGCACCAGAGCCTTGCGCCGACCCAATTTGCTCGTCGGCGGCGGCTGGAGAAGAAATTGGCGGCGGCGGCTCAAAGCCGGCTCATACAAAATTAGGCTTGAACCGAAATAAAACATTTTCTAAAAATATTGGTTCAAAAAGACGAAATTTTAAAGTGGTCGGCGGCTGAATTTCCGTCGATCCAAGCCATACAAATTTTGTGGCGGCGGCGGCTGGCCAAAATTGGAGGCGGCTCGGCTCGGCTCCGCCGGATGGTGTTTAGATTGCAACTTTAGTTGCGAAATATAATCGCATATAAAATTCCGTCCTCATAACCGTTTAAGGTGCACAATTAAAGATATGACGTCAAATTTGACGTCAACGAAAAAATTTGACGCGTAAATTTTACGCATTGACGTCAACCGATTTTACGCGGCCATCACTGATATAACTCAATAACTGACACTTTTATGTAGTTGTTGAGTTATATCAGTGATGGCCGCGTAAAATCTGTTGACGTCAATAAGTAAAATTTTTTTTCTCGTCAAATTTTATGTCATATTTTTGATTGTGCACTTTAAACGGTTATGCAGTAAACAGAATTGCAGCAGTTGACGGTTGGGCGGACGACGGCTATGCATTATTTTCTCCATAGGACACCATTGATTTGCATCTGTCAAGTGATTGCCGCCACAATTCTGTTCACTCTGGGCGGATTTTGATACGACGGTAGCATAGCCGTCGTCCGCCCAACCGTCAACTGCTGCAATTCTGTTTACTGCATAACCGTTTAAAGTGCACAATTAAAAATATGACATAAAATTTGACGAGAAAAAAAATTTTACGCATTGACGTCAACAGATTTTACGCGGCCATCACTGATATAACTCAACAACAGAAAATCACCCATTTAAATTTCAATCTATTACGGGAAAACGTTTTTTGTTAACTTCAATCAGGGGTGCGCAAAATGATTTGCAGTTACTTAGTGAGCAAGAGAGAGAATAGCACAATTTTGCTATAAAATGTGCATCTCTGACTTAAATTGGTCCTCACTTTAAAAAATATCACAGTCGCAAAATAACAAATAAAAAAATATATATCTCCCTTTCAATACAACTTTCGCTTCGGTCGTCGATAAACTAATTTGATTGACTTTTAAAAAACTTCACGCCCAAAAAGGTGTCAGCCGATGGATAATCGTCGGCGGCGGCGGCTGATCCAATTTCAGTCGGCGGCGGCTAGCCGATCGGCTAAGCCGGTTTTTTGGCTAAGCCGATTTTTCTTTTAATGAATATGCTAAAAATTTTCAAAATACAACTTTTTTACTGCTAAAATTGCTTGGCATTTCATTTATTTAAATAAAAATGTCACAATTATTTGAAAAAATAAATTTGTTCTACTTTTTTGAAAAACATGTCGACCTGTGTCCTTTTCATTTTGATTTTTTTTGTTAGAAATCATACAAAAATTTTAGATTCGAATAAAAAAATCGAGATTTTCGGCTTAGCCGCATGCCTTTTTTTTAGCCGGGGTCATCGGCGGCGGCTAACGTTTAATTAAATCGTCGGCGGCGGCTAGCCGACCGGCTTAGTCGCATCGGCTGACACCTCTGTACACGACCCTTTCCAAACGGCCAATTGCTGTATGCAAAAAATTCCCTAAACATTTTCCCCTCGGTTTCGCAACACTGTTTCGAAATTCGGAATACAACTTCGATTTGACGTCATATCTTTAATTGTGCACCTTAAACGGTTATGCGAACGGAATTTTGTATGCGATTATATTTCGCAACTAAAGTTGCGTTCGTTGGTGCAATCTAAATGCACCTTTATGTAGTTGTTGAGTTATATCAGTGATGGCCGCGTAAAATCTGTTGACGTACATGCGTAAAATATACGCGTAAAATTTTTTTGTTCTCGTCAAATTTGATGTTATATCTTTAATTGGGCACTTTAAACGGTTATGCGAACGGAATTTAGTATGCGGTTATATTTCGCAACTAAAGTTGCGTTCGTTGGTGCATTCTAAATGCACCTTTATGTAGTTGTTGAGTTAAATATGTTTAAAATATGGAACGAAAAGCTCTTAAATGTAATATTTATTACTCATTTTCAACAAACGAACCGATCAAAATTAGCCAATAATACAACATTAACAAAATTTTGTTCGAAAGAATTTCAACTTAACTGTCAATTTTATCAGTTTTGACGTCGAATTTGACGTGTCAAATATTTTACGTGTAAAATTTGACGTCAAATGAATTGGTTGAAGCGTAAAATGCGATGACTGAGTTATATTAATGGGCTGGGTATAATGGACAGTGACGGGACGTGGCCCATCGTAGAAAACGTGGACAGCTGTTTTCTGTTTACAATTGAAATTTATTCTCCAGATGGAGTGCAAAAATGCACGGAATGTAGCCCCACAAGCTTTATTAATAGTTCTCAATAGGGCGATTCATTTAAAGTGGGAGACCCCTCTGAAACGATTCAGTTGTGCAGATGAGCTGTCAAAATATATGAAATTTGACAGTTCTTTTAAGCAAGTGTGTGTTTTCGAGGGGTTTCCCACTGTAAATGAATTCCCTTAATATTTTTAAAGCATTTCATTTCAATTTTCGTAATCGGCCGCAATCCGTTTGGCTTTGTTCAACGACATGATTGCAGGATTACCGACGGTGCATTTGTTAAGGGTTGTTATGAGCCTATAGAATTTACACTGGGCATGCGGAAATTTGACAGTTTTCATATGTTGCCACCTTTTATGTTTTTTGGATGGATTTTCGGTGCAACATTTTTTATCCCGTATTCACTACCGCAGTCCTTATAAGCTATTTGTCAGTTTTTTCGTCATGGAAATGATAGTGTAAATAGGCTATGAGATTCCACCGGCGACCAAGCACCAGAGCCTTGCGCCGACCCAATTTGCTCGTCGGCGGCGGCTGGAGAAGAAATTGGCGGCGGCGGCTCAAAGCCGGCTCATACAAAATTCGGCTTGAACCGAAATAAAACATTTTCTAAAAATATTGGTTCAAAAAGACGAAATTTTAAAGTGGTCGGCGGCTGAATTTCCGTCGATCCAAGCCATACAAATTTTGTGGCGGCGGCGGCTGGCCAAAATTGGAGGCGGCTCGGCTCGGCTCCGCCGGATGGTGTTTAGATTCCAACTTTAGTTGCGAAATATAATCGCATATAAAATTCCGTCCGCATAACCGTTTAAGGTGCACAATTAAAGATATGACGTCAAATTTGACGCGTAAATTTTACGCATTGACGTCAACCGATTTTACGCGGCCATCACTGATATAACTCAATAACTGACACTTTTATGTAGTTGTTGAGTTATATCAGTGATGGCCGCGTAAAATCTGTTGACGTCAATAAGTAAAATTTTTTTTCTCGTCAAATTTTATGTCATATTTTTGATTGTGCACTTTAAACGGTTATGCAGCAAACAGAATTGCAGCAGTTGACGGTTGGGCGGACGACGGCTATGCATTATTTTCACCATAGGACACCATTGATTTGCATCTGTCAAGTGATTGCCGCCACAATTCTGTTCACTCTGGGCGGATTTTTGATACGACGGTAGCATAGCCGTCGTCCGCCCAACCGTCAACTGCTGCAATTCTGTTTACTGCATAACCGTTTAAAGTGCACAATTAAAAATATGACATCAAATTTGACGAGAAAAAAATTTTACGCGTAAATTTTACGCATTGACGTCAACAGATTTTACGCGGCCATCACTGATATAACTCAACAACAGAAAATCACCCATTTAAATTTCAATCTATTACGGGAAAACATTTTTTGTTAACTTCAATCAGGGGTGCGCAAAATGATTTGCAGTTACTTAGTGAGCAAGAGAGAGAATAGCACAATTTTGCTATAAAATGTGCGTCTCTGACTTAAATTGGTCCTCACTTTAAAAAATATCACAGTCGCAAAATAACAAATAAAAAAATATATATCTCCCTTTCAATACAACTTTCGCTTCGGTCGTCGATAAACTAATTTGATTGACTTTTAAAAAACTTCACGCCCAAAAAGGTGTCAGCCGATGGATAATCGTCGGCGGCGGCGGCTGATCCAATTTCAGTCGGCGGCGGCTAGCCGATCGGCTAAGCCGGTTTTTTGGCTAAGCCGATTTTTCTTTTAATGAATATGCTAAAAATTTTCAAAATACAACTTTTTTACTGCTAAAATTGCTTGGCATTTCATTTATTTAAATAAAAATGTCACAATTATTTGAAAAAATAAATTTGTTCTACTTTTTTGAAAAACATGTCGACCTGTGTCCTTTTCATTTTGATTTTTTTTGTTAGAAATCATACAAAAATTTTAGATTCGAATAAAAAAATCGAGATTTTCGGCTTAGCCGCATGCCTTTTTTTTAGCCGGGGTCATCGGCGGCGGCTAACGTTTATTAAAATCGTCGGCGGCGGCTAGCCGACCGGCTTAGTCGCATCGGCTGACACCTCTGTACACGACCCTTTCCAAACGGCCAATTG
This sequence comes from Heteromyza rotundicornis, assembly GCA_951394025.1. Lineage (NCBI taxonomy): Eukaryota > Metazoa > Arthropoda > Insecta > Diptera > Heleomyzidae > Heteromyza > Heteromyza rotundicornis. Next base: position 6,205 of record OX596011.1, read on the forward strand.
CTGTATGCAAAAAATTCCCTAAACATTTTCCCCTCGGTTTCGCAACACTGTTTCGAAATTCGGAATACAACTTCCAACGGGACTTTCAGCCGAACAATAAAAATTTTCTACGATCACTGAAAGTACCAAACTAATTAGTGTTAAATATCCTGTTCTGTTGCTATGAATAACAATATTTTAATTAAAATTTTTTAAACGTAAAACTCTAAATTAAAATCAGATGAACTTTTCATCATTAAATACCCTTCAGTAACATCGAATAAAATTAAATAAAGTGGAACGAAGGGACGCGCGTGAAATGTTTGTGTTGCGAGCAAGCTAAACCAGGCACGCAATCCACGAGTGAAGACGTACCCAAGTTTACGTTTGGTTCAAGCGCAGCTTCCAAATTTAGTTTTGGATTTGGCGCTAGTACCTCCAAAGAGGAGGACTTGCGGAAAGCAGCGGTGGTATCGACAACAGCGATCATAAGCGCAACAAGAACAACAAACCGGAATACTGAAACACCATTGATTTGCATCTGTCAAGTGATTGCCGCCACAATTCTGTTCACTCTGGGCGGATTTTGATACGACGGTAGCATAGCCGTCGTCCGCCCAACCGTCAACTGCTGCAATTCTGTTTACTGCATAACCGTTTAAAGTGCACAATTAAAAATATGACATCAAATTTGACGAGAAAAAAATTTTACGCGTAAATTTTACGCATTGACGTCAACAGATTTTACGCGGCCATCACTGATATAACTCAACAACAGAAAATCACCCATTTAAATTTCAATCTATTACGGGAAAACGTTTTTTGTTAACTTCAATCAGGGGTGCGCAAAATGATTTGCAGTTACTTAGTGAGCAAGAGAGAGAATAGCACAATTTTGCTATAAAATGTGCATCTCTGACTTAAATTGGTCCTCACTTTAAAAAATATCACAGTCGCAAAATAACAAATAAAAAAATATATATCTCCCTTTCAATACAACTTTCGCTTCGGTCGTCGATAAACTAATTTGATTGACTTTTAAAAAACTTCACGCCCAAAAAGGTGTCAGCCGATGGATAATCGTCGGCGGCGGCGGCTGATCCAATTTCAGTCGGCGGCGGCTAGCCGATCGGCTAAGCCGGTTTTTTGGCTAAGCCGATTTTTCTTTTAATGAATATGCTAAAAATTTTCAAAATACAACTTTTTTACTGCTAAAATTGCTTGGCATTTCATTTATTTAAATAAAAATGTCACAATTATTTGAAAAAATAAATTTGTTCTACTTTTTTGAAAAACATGTCGACCTGTGTCCTTTTCATTTTGATTTTTTTTGTTAGAAATCATACAAAAATTTTAGATTCGAATAAAAAAATCGAGATTTTCGGCTTAGCCGCATGCCTTTTTTTTAGCCGGGGTCATCGGCGGCGGCTAACGTTTATTAAAATCGTCGGCGGCGGCTAGCCGACCGGCTTAGTCGCATCGGCTGACACCTCTGTACACGACCCTTTCCAAACGGCCAATTGCTGTATGCAAAAAATTCCCTAAACATTTTCCCCTCGGTTTCGCAACACTGTTTCGAAATTCGGAATACAACTTCCAACGGGACTTTCAGCCGAACAATAAAAATTTTCTACGATCACTGAAAGTACCAAACTAATTAGTGTTAAATATCCTGTTCTGTTGCTATGAATAACAATATTTTAATTAAAATTTTTTAAACGTAAAACTCTAAATTAAAATCAGATGAACTTTTCATCATTAAATACCCTTCAGTAACATCGAATAAAATTAAATAAAGTGGAACGAAGGGACGCGCGTGAAATGTTTGTGTTGCGAGCAAGCTAAACCAGGCACGCAATCCACGAGTGAAGACGTACCCAAGTTTACGTTTGGTTCAAGCGCAGCTTCCAAATTTAGTTTTGGATTTGGCGCTAGTACCTCCAAAGAGGAGGACTTGCGGAAAGCAGCGGTGGTATCGACAACAGCGATCATAAGCGCAACAAGAACAACAAACCGGAATACTGAAACACCATTGATTTGCATCTGTCAAGTGATTGCCGCCACAATTCTGTTCACTCTGGGCGGATTTTGATACGACGGTAGCATAGCCGTCGTCCGCCCAACCGTCAACTGCTGCAATTCTGTTTACTGCATAACCGTTTAAAGTGCACAATTAAAAATATGACATCAAATTTGACGAGAAAAAAATTTTACGCGTAAATTTTACGCATTGACGTCAACAGATTTTACGCGGCCATCACTGATATAACTCAACAACAGAAAATCACCCATTTAAATTTCAATCTATTACGGGAAAACGTTTTTTGTTAACTTCAATCAGGGGTGCGCAAAATGATTTGCAGTTACTTAGTGAGCAAGAGAGAGAATAGCACAATTTTGCTATAAAATGTGCATCTCTGACTTAAATTGGTCCTCACTTTAAAAAATATCACAGTCGCAAAATAACAAATAAAAAAATATATATCTCCCTTTCAATACAACTTTCGCTTCGGTCGTCGATAAACTAATTTGATTGACTTTTAAAAAACTTCACGCCCAAAAAGGTGTCAGCCGATGGATAATCGTCGGCGGCGGCGGCTGATCCAATTTCAGTCGGCGGCGGCTAGCCGATCGGCTAAGCCGGTTTTTTGGCTAAGCCGATTTTTCTTTTAATGAATATGCTAAAAATTTTCAAAATACAACTTTTTTACTGCTAAAATTGCTTGGCATTTCATTTATTTAAATAAAAATGTCACAATTATTTGAAAAAATAAATTTGTTCTACTTTTTTGAAAAACATGTCGACCTGTGTCCTTTTCATTTTGATTTTTTTTGTTAGAAATCATACAAAAATTTTAGATTCGAATAAAAAAATCGAGATTTTCGGCTTAGCCGCATGCCTTTTTTTTAGCCGGGGTCATCGGCGGCGGCTAACGTTTATTAAAATCGTCGGCGGCGGCTAGCCGACCGGCTTAGTCGCATCGGCTGACACCTCTGTACACGACCCTTTCCAAACGGCCAATTGCTGTATGCAAAAAATTCCCTAAACATTTTCCCCTCGGTTTCGCAACACTGTTTCGAAATTCGGAATACAACTTCCAACGGGACTTTCAGCCGAACAATAAAAATTTTCTACGATCACTGAAAGTACCAAACTAATTAGTGTTAAATATCCTGTTCTGTTGCTATGAATAACAATATTTTAATTAAAATTTTTTAAACGTAAAACTCTAAATTAAAATCAGATGAACTTTTCATCATTAAATACCCTTCAGTAACATCGAATAAAATTAAATAAAGTGGAACGAAGGGACGCGCGTGAAATGTTTGTGTTGCGAGCAAGCTAAACCAGGCACGCAATCCACGAGTGAAGACGTACCCAAGTTTACGTTTGGTTCAAGCGCAGCTTCCAAATTTAGTTTTGGATTTGGCGCTAGTACCTCCAAAGAGGAGGACTTGCGGAAAGCAGCGGTGGTATCGACAACAGCGATCATAAGCGCAACAAGAACAACAAACCGGAATACTGAAACACCATTGATTTGCATCTGTCAAGTGATTGCCGCCACAATTCTGTTCACTCTGGGCGGATTTTGATACGACGGTAGCATAGCCGTCGTCCGCCCAACCGTCAACTGCTGCAATTCTGTTTACTGCATAACCGTTTAAAGTGCACAATTAAAAATATGACATCAAATTTGACGAGAAAAAAATTTTACGCGTAAATTTTACGCATTGACGTCAACAGATTTTACGCGGCCATCACTGATATAACTCAACAACAGAAAATCACCCATTTAAATTTCAATCTATTACGGGAAAACGTTTTTTGTTAACTTCAATCAGGGGTGCGCAAAATGATTTGCAGTTACTTAGTGAGCAAGAGAGAGAATAGCACAATTTTGCTATAAAATGTGCATCTCTGACTTAAATTGGTCCTCACTTTAAAAAATATCACAGTCGCAAAATAACAAATAAAAAAATATATATCTCCCTTTCAATACAACTTTCGCTTCGGTCGTCGATAAACTAATTTGATTGACTTTTAAAAAACTTCACGCCCAAAAAGGTGTCAGCCGATGGATAATCGTCGGCGGCGGCGGCTGATCCAATTTCAGTCGGCGGCGGCTAGCCGATCGGCTAAGCCGGTTTTTTGGCTAAGCCGATTTTTCTTTTAATGAATATGCTAAAAATTTTCAAAATACAACTTTTTTACTGCTAAAATTGCTTGGCATTTCATTTATTTAAATAAAAATGTCACAATTATTTGAAAAAATAAATTTGTTCTACTTTTTTGAAAAACATGTCGACCTGTGTCCTTTTCATTTTGATTTTTTTTGTTAGAAATCATACAAAAATTTTAGATTCGAATAAAAAAATCGAGATTTTCGGCTTAGCCGCATGCCTTTTTTTTAGCCGGGGTCATCGGCGGCGGCTAACGTTTATTAAAATCGTCGGCGGCGGCTAGCCGACCGGCTTAGTCGCATCGGCTGACACCTCTGTACACGACCCTTTCCAAACGGCCAATTGCTGTATGCAAAAAATTCCCTAAACATTTTCCCCTCGGTTTCGCAACACTGTTTCGAAATTCGGAATACAACTTCCAACGGGACTTTCAGCCGAACAATAAAAATTTTCTACGATCACTGAAAGTACCAAACTAATTAGTGTTAAATATCCTGTTCTGTTGCTATGAATAACAATATTTTAATTAAAATTTTTTAAACGTAAAACTCTAAATTAAAATCAGATGAACTTTTCATCATTAAATACCCTTCAGTAACATCGAATAAAATTAAATAAAGTGGAACGAAGGGACGCGCGTGAAATGTTTGTGTTGCGAGCAAGCTAAACCAGGCACGCAATCCACGAGTGAAGACGTACCCAAGTTTACGTTTGGTTCAAGCGCAGCTTCCAAATTTAGTTTTGGATTTGGCGCTAGTACCTCCAAAGAGGAGGACTTGCGGAAAGCAGCGGTGGTATCGACAACAGCGATCATAAGCGCAACAAGAACAACAAACCGGAATACTGAAACACCATTGATTTGCATCTGTCAAGTGATTGCCGCCACAATTCTGTTCACTCTGGGCGGATTTTGATACGACGGTAGCATAGCCGTCGTCCGCCCAACCGTCAACTGCTGCAATTCTGTTTACTGCATAACCGTTTAAAGTGCACAATTAAAAATATGACATCAAATTTGACGAGAAAAAAATTTTACGCGTAAATTTTACGCATTGACGTCAACAGATTTTTCGCGGCCATCACTGATATAACTCAACAACAGAAAATCACCCATTTAAATTTCAATCTATTACGGGAAAACGTTTTTTGTTAACTTCAATCAGGGGTGCGCAAAATGATTTGCAGTTACTTAGTGAGCAAGAGAGAGAATAGCACAATTTTGCTATAAAATGTGCATCTCTGACTTAAATTGGTCCTCACTTTAAAAAATATCACAGTCGCAAAATAACAAATAAAAAAATATATATCTCCCTTTCAATACAACTTTCGCTTCGGTCGTCGATAAACTAATTTGATTGACTTTTAAAAAACTTCACGCCCAAAAAGGTGTCAGCCGATGGATAATCGTCGGCGGCGGCGGCTGATCCAATTTCAGTCGGCGGCGGCTAGCCGATCGGCTAAGCCGGTTTTTTGGCTAAGCCGATTTTTCTTTTAATGAATATGCTAAAAATTTTCAAAATACAACTTTTTTACTGCTAAAATTGCTTGGCATTTCATTTATTTAAATAAAAATGTCACAATTATTTGAAAAAATAAATTTGTTCTACTTTTTTGAAAAACATGTCGACCTGTGTCCTTTTCATTTTGATTTTTTTTGTTAGAAATCATACAAAAATTTTAGATTCGAATAAAAAAATCGAGATTTTCGGCTTAGCCGCATGCCTTTTTTTTAGCCGGGGTCATCGGCGGCGGCTAACGTTTAATTAAATCGTCGGCGGCGGCTAGCCGACCGGCTTAGTCGCATCGGCTGACACCTCTGTACACGACCCTTTCCAAACGGCCAATTGCTGTATGCAAAAAATTCCCTAAACATTTTCCCCTTGGTTTCGCAACACTGTTTCGAAATTCGGAATACAACTTCGATTTGACGTCATATCTTTAATTGTGCACCTTAAACGGTTATGCGAACGGAATTTTGTATGCGATTATATTTCGCAACTAAAGTTGCGTTCGTTGGTGCAATCTAAATGCACCTTTATGTAGTTGTTGAGTTATATCAGTGATGGCCGCGTAAAATCTGTTGACGTACATGCGTAAAATATACGCGTAAAATTTTTTTGTTCTCGTCAAATTTGATGTTATATCTTTAATTGGACACTTTAAACGGTTATGCGAACGGAATTTAGTATGCGGTTATATTTCGCAACTAAAGTTGCGTTCGTTGGTGCATTCTAAATGCACCTTTATGTAGTTGTTGAGTTAAATATGTTTAAAATATGGAACGAAAAGCTCTTAAATGTAATATTTATTACTCATTTTCAACAAACAAACCGATCAAAATTAGCCAATAATACAACATTAACAAAATTTTGTTCGAAAGAATTTCAACTTAACTGTCAATTTTATCAGTTTTGACGTCGAATTTGACGTGTCAAATATTTTACGTGTAAAATTTGACGTCAAAAACGTCAAATGAATTGGTTGAAGCGTCAAATGCGATGACTGAGTTATATTAATGGGCTGGGTATAATGGACAGTGACGGGACGTGGCCCATCGTAGAAAACGTGGACAGCTGTTTTCTGTTTACAATTGAAATTTATTCTCCAGATGGAGTGCAAAAATGCACGGAATGTAGCCCCACAAGCTTTATTAATAGTTCTCAATAGGGCGATTCATTTAAAGTGGGAGACCCCTCTGAAACGATTCAGTTGTGCAGATGAGCTGTCAAAATATATGAAATTTGACAGTTCTTTTAAGCAAGTGTGTGTTTTCGAGGGGTTTCCCACTGTAAATGAATTCCCTTAATATTTTTAAAGCATTTCATTTCAATTTTCGTAATCGGCCGCAATCCGTTTGGCTTTGTTCAACGACATGATTGCAGGATTACCGACGGTGCATTTGTTAAGGGTTGTTATGAGCCTATAGAATTTACACTGGGCATGCGGAAATTTGACAGTTTTCATATGTTGCCACCTTTTATGTTTTTTGGATGGATTTTCGGTGCAACATTTTTTATCCCGTATTCACTACCGCAGTCCTTATAAGCTATTTGTCAGTTTTTTCGTCATGGAAATGATAGTATAAATAGGCTATGAGATTCCACCGGCGACCAAGCACCAGAGCCTTGCGCCGACCCAATTTGCTCGTCGGCGGCGGCTGGAGAAGAAATTGGCTGCGGCGGCTCAAAGCCGGCTCATACAAAATTCGGCTTGAACCGAAATAAAACATTTTCTAAAAATATTGGTTCAAAAAGACGAAATTTTAAAGTGGTCGGCGGCTGAATTTCCGTCGATCCAAGCCATACAAATTTTGTGGCGGCGGCGGCTGGCCAAAATTGGAGGCGGCTCGGCTCGGCTCCGCCGGATGGTGTTTAGATTGCAACTTTAGTTGCGAAATATAATCGCATATAAAATTCCGTCCGCATAACCGTTTAAGGTGCACAATTAAAGATATGACGTCAAATTTGACGCGTAAATTTTACGCATTGACGTCAACCGATTTTACGCGGCCATCACTGATATAACTCAATAACTGACACTTTTATGTAGTTGTTGAGTTATATCAGTGATGGCCGCGTAAAATCTGTTGACGTCAATAAGTAAAATTTTTTTTCTCGTCAAATTTTATGTCATATTTTTGATTGTGCACTTTAAACGGTTATGCAGTAAACAGAATTGCAGCAGTTGACGGTTGGGCGGACGACTGCTATGCATTATTTTCACCATAGGACACCATTGATTTGCATCTGTCAAGTGATTGCCCCCACAATTCTGTTCACTCTGGGCGGATTTTTGATACGACGGTAGCATAGCCGTCGTCCGCCCAACCGTCAACTGCTGCAATTCTGTTTACTGCATAACCGTTTAAAGTGCACAATTAAAAATATGACATCAAATTTGACGAGAAAAAAATTTTACGCGTAAATTTTACGCATTGACGTCAACAGATTTTACGCGGCCATCATTGATATAACTCAACAACAGAAAATCACCCATTTAAATTTCAATCTATTACGGGAAAACGTTTTTTGTTAACTTCAATCAGGGGTGCGCAAAATGATTTGCAGTTACTTAGTGAGCAAGAGAGAGAATAGCACAATTTTGCTATAAAATGTGCATCTCTGACTTAAATTGGTCCTCACTTTAAAAAATATCACAGTCGCAAAATAACAAATAAAAAAATATATATCTCCCTTTCAATACAACTTTCGCTTCGGTCGTCGATAAACTAATTTGATTGACTTTTAAAAAACTTCACGCCCAAAAAGGTGTCAGCCGATGGATAATCGTCGGCGGCGGCGGCTGATCCAATTTCAGTCGGCGGCGGCTAGCCGATCGGCTAAGCCGGTTTTTTGGCTAAGCCGATTTTTCTTTTAATGAATATGCTAAAAATTTTCAAAATACAACTTTTTTACTGCTAAAATTGCTTGGCATTTCATTTATTTAAATAAAAATGTCACAATTATTTGAAAAAAAAAATTTGTTCTACTTTTTTGAAAAACATGTCGACCTGTGTCCTTTTCATTTTGATTTTTTTTGTTAGAAATCATACAAAAATTTTAGATTCGAATAAAAAAATCGAGATTTTCGGCTTAGCCGCATGCCGTTTTTTTAGCCGGGGTCATCGGCGGCGGCTAACGTTTATTAAAATCGTCGGCGGCGGCTAGCCGACCGGCTTAGTCGCATCGGCTGACACCTCTGTACACGACACTTTCCAAACGGCCAATTGCTGTATGCAAAAAATTCCCTAAACATTTTCCCCTCGGTTTCGCAACACTGTTTCGAAATTCGGAATACAACTTCCAACGGGACTTTCAGCCGAACAATAAAAATTTTCTACGATCACTGAAAGTACCAAACTAATTAGTGTTAAATATCCTGTTCTGTAAACGGTTATGCAGTAAACAGAATTGCAGCAGTTGACGGTTGGGCGGACGACGGCTATGCATTATTTTCACCATAGGACACCATTGATTTGCATCTGTCAAGTGATTGCCGCCACAATTCTGTTCACTCTGGGCGGATTTTTGATACGACGGTAGCATAGCCGTCGTCCGCCCAACCGTCAACTGCTGCAATTCTGTTTACTGCATAACCGTTTAAAGTGCACAATTAAAAATATGACATCAAATTTGACGAGAAAAAAATTTTACGCGTAAATTTTACGCATTGACGTCAACAGATTTTACGCGGCCATCACTGATATAACTCAACAACAGAAAATCACCCATTTAAATTTCAATCTATTACGGGAAAACGTTTTTTGTTAACTTCAATCAGGGGTGCGCAAAATGATTTGCAGTTACTTAGTGAGCAAGAGAGAGAATAGCACAATTTTGCTATAAAATGTGCATCTCTGACTTAAATTGGTCCTCACTTTAAAAAATATCACAGTCGCAAAATAACAAATAAAAAAATATATATCTCCCTTTCAATACAACTTTCGCTTCGGTCGTCGATAAACTAATTTGATTGACTTTTAAAAAACTTCACGCCCAAAAAGGTGTCAGCCGATGGATAATCGTCGGCGGCGGCGGCTGATCCAATTTCAGTCGGCGGCGGCTAGCCGATCGGCTAAGCCGGTTTTTTGGCTAAGCCGATTTTTCTTTTAATGAATATGCTAAAAATTTTCAAAATACAACTTTTTTACTGCTAAAATTGCTTGGCATTTCATTTATTTAAATAAAAATGTCACAATTATTTGAAAAAAAAAATTTGTTCTACTTTTTTGAAAAACATGTCGACCTGTGTCCTTTTCATTTTGATTTTTTTTGTTAGAAATCATACAAAAATTTTAGATTCGAATAAAAAAATCGAGATTTTCGGCTTAGCCGCATGCCGTTTTTTTAGCCGGGGTCATCGGCGGCGGCTAACGTTTATTAAAATCGTCGGCGGCGGCTAGCCGACCGGCTTAGTCGCATCGGCTGACACCTCTGTACGCGACCCTTTCCAAACGGCCAATTGCTGTATGCAAAAAATTCCCTAAACATTTTCCCCTCGGTTTCGCAACACTGTTTCGAAATTCGGAATACAACTTCCAACGGGACTTTCAGCCGAACAATAAAAATTTTCTACGATCACTGAAAGTACCAAACTAATTAGTGTTAAATATCCTGTTCTGTTGCTATGAACAACAATATTTTAATTAAAATTTTTTAAACGTAAAACTCTAAATTAAAATCAGATGAACTTTTCATCATTAAATACCCTTCAGTAACATCGAATAAAATTAAATAAAGTGGAACGAAGGGACGCGCGTGAAATGTTTGTGTTGCGAGCAAGCTAAACCAGGCACGCAATCCACGAGTGAAGACGTACCCAAGTTTACGTTTGGTTCAAGCGCAGCTTCCAAATTTAGTTTTGGATTTGGCGCTAGTACCTCCAAAGAGGAAGACTTGCGGAAAGCAGCGGTGGTATCGACAACAGCGATCATAAGCGCAACAAGAACAACAAACCGGAATACTGAAACACCATTGATTTGCATCTGTCAAGTGATTGCCGCCACAATTCTGTTCACTCTGGGCGGATTTTGATACGACGGTAGCATAGCCGTCGTCCGCCCAACCGTCAACTGCTGCAATTCTGTTTACTGCATAACCGTTTAAAGTGCACAATTAAAAATATGACATCAAATTTGACGAGAAAAAAATTTTACGCGTAAATTTTACGCATTGACGTCAACAGATTTTACGCGGCCATCACTGATATAACTCAACAACAGAAAATCACCCATTTAAATTTCAATCTATTACGGGAAAACGTTTTTTGTTAACTTCAATCAGGGGTGCGCAAAATGATTTGCAGTTGCTTAGTGAGCAAGAGAGAGAATAGCACAATTTTGCTATAAAATGTGCATCTCTGACTTAAATTGGTCCTCACTTTAAAAAATATCACAGTCGCAAAATAACAAATAAAAAAATATATATCTCCCTTTCAATACAACTTTCGCTTCGGTCGTCGATAAACTAATTTGATTGACTTTTAAAAAACTTCACGCCCAAAAAGGTGTCAGCCGATGGATAATCGTCGGCGGCGGCGGCTGATCCAATTTCAGTCGGCGGCGGCTAGCCGATCGGCTAAGCCGATTTTTCTTTTAATGAATATGCTAAAAATTTTCAAAATACAACTTTTTACTGCTAAAATTGCTTGGCATTTCATTTATTTAAATAAAAATGTCACAATTATTTGAAAAAAAAAATTTGTTCTACTTTTTTGAAAAACATGTCGACCTGTGTCCTTTTCATTTTGATTTTTTTTGTTAGAAATCATACAAGAATTTTAGATTCGAATAAAAAAATCGAGATTTTCGGCTTAGCCGCATGCCGTTTTTTAGCCGGGGTCATCGGCGGCGGCTAACGTTTATTAAAATCGTCGGCGGCGGCTAGCCGACCGGCTTAGTCGCATCGGCTGACACCTCTGTACACGACCCTTTCCAAACGGCCAATTGCTGTATGCAAAAAATTCCCTAAACATTTTCCCCTCGGTTTCGCAACACTGTTTCGAAATTCGGAATACAACTTCCAACGGGACTTTCAGCCGAACAATAAAAATTTTCTACGATCACTGAAAGTACCAAACTAATTAGTGTTAAATATCCTGTTCTGTTGCTATGAACAACAATATTTTAATTAAAATTTTTTAAACGTAAAACTAAATTAAAATTAGATGAACTTTTCATCACTAAATACCCTTCAGTAACATCGAATAAAATTAAATAAAGTGGAACGAAGGGACGCGTGTGAAATGTTTGTGTTGCGAGCAAGCTAAACCAGGCACGCAATCCACGAGTGAAGACGTACCCAAGTTTGCGTTTGGTTCAAGCGCAGCTTCCAAATTTAGTTTTGGATTTGGCGCTAGTACCTCCAAAGAGGAGGACTTGCGGAAAGCAGCGGTGGTATCGACAACAGCGATCATAAGCGCAACAAGAACAACAAACCGGAATACTGAAACTACGGTTGCTGCACCTCCATCCAGTGGGGGATTCACTTTTGGCATCAAGCCGACCGCAGCAATTGCAGCTAGTAAAGATGTTGCCGATGCCAGTAAGCCGACATCAAATACAGTTGGTGGCGACACTGGATTTAAATTTGGCTTAAATGCAAGTATCGCTAGCTCAGCTACCTCAAATGAGACCGCAGGTTTCACTTTCGGCACGAAACCAGCAGAAACAGCAGAATGCAATTTGCCAATCGAAACCACCACTGCAACAATACCACCAACAACAATCACAGCAGACAACATGGCGGCTAATAAACTGAATAAAGTGACCGCTGCAGCAGCAGCTGCAGCGGTCACTACAAGTAACAGCGACAGTGCCGCTTGATTAAAACGCCTACATTCGGTGCTGTTACTGCACCATCCAAAGCGAGTTCCTTAACACCTTCATCGGCAACAACGACTACGCTGCCACCTCGCCCACATTTGGTAACTTCGGCTCATTTGCTGGCCAACATGAAAATAAAGCCAGCGACCATTATGCCGCTATTTGGCGGTGTGAGTAATAGTGTAGTAGGAGTAACACCAGCAAATGCGTCGTTTGTATTTGGCTCTGCTACACCATCGGCCTTCGCCGCCGCCGCCACCACCAGCAACATCAGTTCGATCACATCGGCGTCTGCGTCTACTACGTCCAGTTGGCCAAAGAATCGCTTTGTATTTGGGGCTGCTACAGCACCCAGCAAAAACGCCGCTGCCGCCACCACCAGCAACATCAGTTCGATCACATCGGCGTCTGCGTCTACTACGTCCAGTTGGCCAAAGAATCGCTTTGTATTTGGGGCTGCTACAGCACCCAGCAAAAACGCCGCTGCCTCATCGAGCGGAAATGACGCCACCAAATCTGTCTTTGGTAATTTCGGCACGGCTGCCGCAATCAATTCCACCACAGCGCAACCGGCGCCATCGATTTTTGGCAACATCAACATGGCAAGCTCATCCATATCAAAAAAGCGGATCAGGCATTCAATTTTGGTGCTCCTACTGCAACTGCAGCTGCGCAGAGCACAAGTGTAAGTCAAAATTCAGACCTTGACTATGCTAAGAGCGACTCGCATCACTTTGATCTTTTTCATCTTTCGCAGGGCGGCTTCAATTTCGGATCTGGTGGGCCAGTTGCTAAGCCGGCCTTCAATTTTGCGCCGTCGAATCAACCAGCATTCAACTTTACCGGCGGCTCATCCGAGGTGAGTTTCTCCAACTCTATGCAACACTTTCCAACTTACCGACTTCAATTTAGTTTAGACAGTAGTTATTTTTAAATAATTTTAAAATTGGATTGTTGATTTGGTAAAACCGAGCGTTTCCGTTTTATCGGACCAACAATTTTGTTTGACAATAGCTTCGACTCATGTAGCAATTAACTCAAGTCTACTATTTCTGCTAGTAATGTTCTTTCTTTCTTTCTTTTTTTTTTTTCCAAATTTCCTTTCTATTTTACGAATCCAAAATGTATTTTGCAATTAAATGAATGTTCGTTCGTCACCGTGCTTTTGAACTTGTGACCATTGTACAGTGCGGTGGTGTGAATGAATGAACATTATTTCGCATTATTAAAACAAGACCCCTCTGCAAAATATTGCCCTAACCATCTCTGTACCTCCAATCCCTCCTACAATTGGCTTTCTAAAATATACATTTTTTTTAATTTGCTCTAAATGGTTTTTTTTGGCGCTTTTCGTTAATGTTTTGGATAAATCTTAAGCTTGTTATTGGATTCATAGAATTAGGACGGGAACGCAATAATATTACATTACGGAAATCTTTTTTCAGTTACGTAGCTCATTTATTACCAAAATTACTTGATTTTGAAAAAAAACTATTTCATTTTTAGAACAAACTCTTTTTTTCTTAATTTTGTAACCTTTAAATTTATATTTTTTGGTAAAAGTCGTCCGAAGAAGATTTTTGCATTATTTGCTTACAAACAATTCCATCAATTGCGGCCCCTGGTTGCCGCCATGAACCGGTTCTGGAATCGAAGCGGGAACTGTTTCAATTCATTGAACAGAAACTATTATTTCGGAAAGTGAGCGGTTCGCTCATAATTTCTAGATATTTCACGCAATCAAAAAAAATTTCTTATTTCTTGATTTCAATTGTAATTTTGTTAGCATTTACAAAATGTTTCAATTTCACAGCGACCATTCATACATTGATTTCTTATTTCTTGATTTCAATTGGAATTTTATTTGAATTTACAAAAAGTTTAAGTTCTACATCTGGCTGTAGGAAATATCGCCCAATGAAAAATCGCCCAAAAACAAAAATGAAAAATCGCCCAAAAATTTTTCATACAAAATTGGGTGATTTTTCATATGAAAAATCGCCCAAATTTTTTGGGCGGTTTTTCCAAATTTTTGGGCGAAATTTCCTTTTTGGTTTTTGGGCGATATTTCATAATGAAAAATCGCCCAAAAACTAAAAAGGAAATTTCGCCCAAAAATTTAAAAGGAAAAATCACCCAAAAACTAAAATGGAAAAATCACCCAAAAATTTGGAAAAATCGCCCAAAACAAAAATAAAAATCGCCGAAAAATTATAAAGGTAAAATCGCAACAACCTTATGGAAAGAGTTCAGCAACATTGAAACTGTTAAAAACACGGCACACATCAATCCAAACTTAAAAAATTTTTTGCTTGCGGCGCTTATAGCAACAGCGTACAGTATACCACAGAACTCCTATTCACTACCTCAAAAAATCGCACGATTTTTTTGGTAACAGTACAGCACACCTATTCCATACATTTCCCATGTCATTAAATTAACATCGCTCTGTTTGTATATATACTCGGTGGCCCTAAAAAGGGTCGAATCAAAAAACAAAACTCTGAACATACCTTTTCAAATGCACCACCTGATTAACATATGGTAACACAAAGAAGTAAAAGAACAAAGTTTAACAAAATATATAGTCGCCCAAAACTTTTTTTGTTTGATTTTTCATCTTTATTTTAAAGGAAAAATCGCCCAAAAATTTGGAAAAATCGCCCAAAAATTTTTTATATAATATTTTTGGGCTATTTTTAATTTTTATTTTTGGGCGATTTTTCCAAATTTTTGGGTGATTTTTCCATTTCAGTTTTTGGTCGATTTTTCCTTTTTTTTTTGGGTGATTTTTCCTTTTTAATTTTTGGGCGATTTTTCATTTTTGTTTTTGGGCGATTTTTCATTGGGCGATATTTCCTACAGCCTCTACATCTACAACTCATACATTCACTTCTTATTTCTTCATTTCAATTTGAATTTTATTTGAATTTTTTAACGTAACAGTTCAACTTTACACATTATGCGACAATTGCATCAACAAAAAAAATTTCTTATTTCTTCATTTCAATTAGAATATTGTTAGCATTTACAAAATGTTTCAATTTCACAGCTACCATTCATACATTGATTTCTTATTTCTTCATTTCAATTGGAATTTTGTTCACATTTACAAAATGTTAACTTCTGCAATTATAATTCATTAATTTCATTGGTGAACGAGTTATTTGAATTCAAAGCTTCGAAATGAACCCGGATGAATCACCAGCCTCGAAAAAACGACGTATGGCACGAGAACGTCAGGCAAGGTGGCTTCCAAGTCAAAGCCAGGAGTCGAGCTTTAGATGCTGAGTCTCATCACCTCATTCGTGAACAAGCTACCGCTGATCAATCGCAATAACGCCGCGCAGTCGATGTCGAGTCACATCTGCGCAACCGTGCTCAAGAAACATTGGAAGAAACTCTAACACGTCAAGCTGCAGATGCCGAATATCACCGCCACAGTCGTACAGAAGAAACTTTGCTTGAAACCCAATAGCGCCGCGATGCAGATGCTGCAGCTCACCAAAGCGCCCGCAATCTAGAAACTATGGATGAAACGCAGGACCGCTGGAATACTGATGGCGAATCTCATCGACGATTCCGAGCTCAAGAGACATTGGAAGAAACTCAAACACGTCATGCGACAGATGCCGAAACAGGGCCTTAGTTTAGGAGATAGAGCCGTTTTAAGATTTTCCAGATTCAACTGCACATAACTCCGCTTCTAGGTTTCGGATTGCCTTAGTTTCTTTTTCATATGAAAGGTGAGATGAAAATCTAGCCTCATATGAAATTTGGATCCCCTACGAAGTGCATTTATAAAGATAGAAAGGTTCTTCCATACCAAAATATTTTTGAATTTTTTGCATACTTTAGGTATGCTGCGGGCCTTAGTTTAGGAGATAGAGCCGTTTTAAGATTTTCCAGATTCAACTGCACATAACTCCGCTTCTAGGTTTCGGATTGCCTTAGTTTCTTTTTCATATGAAAGGTGAGATGAAAATCTAGCCCCATGTGAAATTTGGATCCCCTACGAAGTGCATTTATAAAGATAGAAAGGTTCTTCCATACCAAAATATTTTTGAATTTTTTGCATACTTTAGGTATGCTGCGGGCCTTAGTTTAGGAGATAGAGCCGTTTTAAGATTTTCCAGATTCAACTGCACATAACTCCGCTTCTAGGTTTCGGATTGCCTTAGTTTCTTTTTCATATGAAAGGTGAGATGAAAATCTAGCCCCATGTGAAATTTGGATCCCCTACGAAGTGCATTTATAAAGATAGAAAGGTTCTTCCATACCAAAATATTTTAGAATTTTTTGCATACTTTAGGTATGCTGCGGGCCTTAGTTTAGGAGATAGAGCCGTTTTAAGATTTTCTAGATTCAACTGCACATAACTCCGCTTCTCGGTTTCGGATTGCCTTAGTTTCTTTTGCAAATGAAAGCTGAGACGAAAATCTAGCCTCATGTGAAATTTGGATCCCCTACGAAGTGCATTTATAAGGATAGAAAGGTTCTTCCATACCAAAATATTTTAGAATTTTTCGCATACTTTAGGTATGCTGCGGGCCTTAGTTTAGGAGATAGAGCCGTTTTAAGATTTTCTAGATTCAACTGCACATAACTCCGCTTCTCGGTTTCGGATTGCCTTAGTTTCTTTTGCAAATGAAAGCTGAGACGAAAATCTAGCCTCATGTGAAATTTGGATCCCCTACGAAGTGTATTTATAAGGATAGAAAGGTTTTTCCATACCAAAATATTTTAGAATTTTTTGCATACTTTAGGTATGCTGCGGGCCTTAGTTTAGGAGATAGAGCCGTTTTAAGATTTTCCAGATTCAACTGCACATAACTCCGCTTCTAGGTTTCGGATTGCCTTAGTTTCTTTTTCATATGACACCCCCAGATTGAAAAAACCCTGAACAAAATGTGTTTGCGAAAAAGCCGTGGAAAAAATTGTGCATGAAGAAGCCGTGCAAAGTGAACGAGAACGAATTTTGGTGCAAGAAAACTTAGTTTGAAAAACTGATGGAGCGGCCATCAGACTTTTACGCTAAAAAGCTTTTTATTAATTTTCGGTGAAAAATTTTGTTATGCAGAATTTTTTCCAAAAAGCACTTTTCATAAGAATTTTGTACAAAACATTATTTTGAAGAAATTTTGAGCTAAATATTTGTTAATAATTTTACGGCTTCATTTTATTTCGAAGCATATTTAAAATTTAGATATATTAATATTATCGCGTTTGTGAAAAATGGAAACGCAAGTTTGTTAGCTGCAAGTTGTTTTGTATTGTTCGCAGTGAATTTGGGTACAAATTTTTATATTTTGGTTTTTGGGTTTTTTTAGTTTGTAGGAGTTTGTAATTTGTGCAATGTTCGTTATTTATGTACACTTGGTGACAAAATTTAAAAACAAAAATTCTTTCAATAAAATTTTAATTTAAAAAAATTTGTGTTCTTCAATAAAATTTGTCAAATAATTTTCGTGAACATTTATTTGGTTTTTTATTTTCTACATTTTTGGGAACATAGCATGTGTGTTTTAAAGTGTATCGATGTATTTATACAATTTTTAAACTTCCTGCAAATAGCATTTCATGTGATCACAACCATTTAACAATAAATTGTGAATTATTGAAGTTTTGTGTATACATAAATGCATCCAAAATACTTTCTTCTCTGGTTTTACTACGCGCATAGAAACCCTTTCAGTTGTGCGTATTAAAACAAAAGGAAAAAACCAAATACGCTTGGCTGAAAGAAAACAACAACAATAAACGCACAAGTGTTCATGTCACACATTCCTTCGCTTGATCACACAAAACAAGAAATTGCTTGTTTATGATTTACATTCCTCCAGTCGATGGTCAATGCTGGCGCAGCGAATTTCAGAAGGAAAACAATGCGCGAACTAAAAATGTGTGGAGTCTGAAAACCACCCTTATTTTTGTGCGCAATTAGGAGGTACTTTCTTGTTGCGGCGCGACTTGATCTTGGCGACCATGTGGCGTGGGTGCGTAGACGACCTGTTTACATGTAGAACAGACAAGTGGGCTCCAATTTTCATGCTGCTTGGGAATTTGCGTGTGTGTTTGGTTGTCTAAGAAATTCTTTCTTTGCGAAGACTATTTAAGTTGTTTTGGGTTAGTGACGCATATGGAGTAAAAGGAATGAAAACGAGGATCAACATTTCATTGGGATATACATTCGATGCTAAGTGCGACTTAAAGACAAATTACAAACTCCTACAAACTAAAAAAACCCAAAAACCAAAATATAAAAATTTGTACCCAAATTCACTGCGAACAATACAAAACAACTTGCAGCTAACAAACTTGCGTTTCCATTTTTCACAAAAGCGATAATATTAATATATCTAAATTTTAAATATGCTTCGAAATAAAATGAAGCCGTAAAATTATTAACAAATATTTAGCTCAAAATTTCTTCAAAATAATGTTTTGTACAAAATTCTTATGAAAAGTGCTTTTTGGAAAAAAATCTGCATAACAAAATTTTTCACCGAAAATTAATAAAAAGCTTTTTAGCGTAAAAGTCTGATGGCCGCTCCATCAGTTTTTCAAACTAAGTTTTCTTGCACCAAAATTCGTTCTCGTTCACTTTGCACGGCTTCTTCATGCAAAATTTTTTCCACGGCTTTTTCGCAAACACATTTTGTTCAGGGTTTTTTCAATCTTAGGGTGTCATATGAAAGGTGAGATGAAAATCTAGCCTCATGTGAAATTTGGATCCCCTACGAAGTGCATTTATAAAGATAGAAAGGTTCTTCCATACCAAAATATTTTTGAATTTTTTGCATACTTTAGGTATGCTGCGGGCCTTAGTTTAGGAGATAGAGCCGTTTTAAGATTTTCCAGATTCAACTGCACATAACTCCGCTTCTCGGTTTTGGATTGCCTTAGTTTATTTTGCAAATGAAAGCTGAGACGAAAATCTAGCCTCATGTGAAATTTGGATCCCCTACGAAGTGTATTTATAAGGATAGAAAGGTTCTTCCATACCAAAATATTTTTGTATTTTTTGCATACTTTAGGTATGCTGCGGGCCTTAGTTTAGGAGATAGAGCCGTTTTAAGATTTTCCAGATTCAACTGCACATAACTCCGCTTCTAGGTTTCGGATTGCCTTAGTTTCTTTTTCATATGAAAGGTGAGATGAAAATCTAGCCTCATGTGGAATTTGGATCCCCTACGAAGTGCATTTATAAAGATAGAAAGGCTTTTCCATACCAAAATATTTTAGAATTTTTTGCATACTTTAGGTATGCTGCGGGCCTTAGTTTAGGAGATAGAGCCGTTTTAAGATTTTCCAGATTCAACTGCACATAACTCCGCTTCTCGGTTTTGGATTGCCTTAGTTTATTTTGCAAATGAAAGCTGAGACGAAAATCTAGCCTCATGTGAAATTTGGATCCCCTACGAAGTGTATTTATAAGGATAGAAAGGTTCTTCCATACCAAAATATTTTTGTATTTTTTGCATACTTTAGGTATGCTGCGGGCCTTAGTTTAGGAGATAGAGCCGTTTTAAGATTTTCCAGATTCAACTGCACATAACTCCGCTTCTAGGTTTCGGATTGCCTTAGTTTCTTTTTCATATGAAAGGTGAGATGAAAATCTAGCCTCATGTGGAATTTGGATCCCCTACGAAGTGCATTTATAAATTTAGAAAGGTTCTTCCATACCAAAATATTTTTGAATTTTTTGCATACTTTAGGTATGCTGCGGGCCTTAGTTTAGGAGATAGAGCCGTTTTAAGATTTTCTAGATTCAACTGCACATAACTCCGCTTCTCGGTTTCGGATTGCCTTAGTTTCTTTTGCAAATGAAAGCTGAGACGAAAATCTAGCATCATGTGAAATTTGGATCCCCTACGAAGTGTATTTATAAGGATAGAAAGGTTCTTCCATACCAAAATATTTTTGTATTTTTTGCATACTTTAGGTATGCTGCGGGCCTTAGTTTAGGAGATAGAGCCGTTTTAAGATTTTCCAGATTCAACTGCACATAACTCCGCTTCTAGGTTTCGGATTGCCTTAGTTTCTTTTTCATATGAAAGGTGAGATGAAAATTTAGCCTCATGTGGAATTTGGATCCCCTACGAAGTGCATTTATAAAGATAGAAAGGTTCTTCCATACCAAAATATTTTTGAATTTTTTGCATACTTTAGGTATGCTGCGGGCCTTAGTTTAGGAGATAGAGCCGTTTTAAGATTTTCTAGATTCAACTGCACATAACTCCGCTTCTCGGTTTCGGATTGCCTTAGTTTCTTTTGCAAATGAAAGCTGAGACGAAAATCTAGCATCATGTGAAATTTGGATCCCCTACGAAGTGTATTTATAAGGATAGAAAGGTTTTTCCATACCAAAATATTTTAGAATTTTTTGCATACTTTAGGTATGCTGCGGGCCTTAGTTTAGGAGATAGAGCCGTTTTAAGATTTTCCAGATTCAACTGCACATAACTCCGCTTCTCGGTTTCGGATTGCCTTAGTTTCTTTTTCATATGAAAGGTGAGATGAAAATTTAGCCTCATGTGAAATTTGGATCCCCTACGAAGTGCATTTATAAAGATAGAAAGGTTCTTCCATACCAAAATATTTTTGTATTTTTTGCATACTTTAGGTATGCTGCGGGCCTTAGTTTAGGAGATAGAGCCGTTTTAAGATTTTCCAGATTCAACTGCACATAACTCCGCTTCTCGGTTTCGGATTGCCTTAGTTTCTTTTTCATATGAAAGGTGAGATGAAAATCTAGCCTCATGTGAAATTTGGATCCCCTACGAAGTGCATTTATAAAGATAGAAAGGTTCTTCCATACCAAAATATTTTTGAATTTTTTGCATACTTTAGGTATGCTGCGGGCCTTAGTTTAGGAGATAGAGCCGTTTTAAGATTTTCCAGATTCAACTGCACATAACTCCGCTTCTAGGTTTCGGATTGCCTTAGTTTCTTTTTCATATGAAAGGTGAGATGAAAATCTAGCCCCATGTGAAATTTGGATCCCCTACGAAGTGCATTTATAAAGATAGAAAGGTTCTTCCATACCAAAATATTTTAGAATTTTTTGCATACTTTAGGTATGCTGCGGGCCTTAGTTTAGGAGGTAGAGCCGTTTTAAGATTTTCTAGATTCAACTGCACATAAGTCCGCTTCTCGGTTTCGGATTGCCTTAGTTTCTTTTGCAAATGAAAGCTGAGACGAAAATCTAGCCTCATGTGAAATTTGGATCCCCTACGAAGTGCATTTATAAAGATAGAAAGGTTCTTCCATACCAAAATATTTTAGAATTTTTTGCATACTTTAGGTATGCTGCGGGCCTTAGTTTAGGAGATAGAGCCGTTTTAAGATTTTCTAGATTCAACTGCACATAACTCCGCTTCTCGGTTTCGGATTGCCTTAGTTTCTTTTGCAAATGAAAGCTGAGACAAAAATCTAGCCTCATGTGAAATTTTGGATCCCCTACGAAGTGTATTTATAAGGATAGAAAGGTTTTTCCATACCAAAATATTTTAGAATTTTTTGCATACTTTAGGTATGCTGCGGGCCTTAGTTTAGGAGATAAAGCCGTTTTAAGATTTTCCAGATTCAACTGCACATAACTCCGCTTCTAGGTTTCGGATTGCCTTAGTTTCTTTTTCATATGAAAGGTGAGATGAAAATCTAGCCTCATGTGAAATTTGGATCCCCTACGAAGTGCACTTATAAAGATAGAAAGGTTCTTCCATACCAAAATATTTTTGAATTTTTTGCATACTTTAGGTATGCTGCGGGCCTTAGTTTAGGAGATAGAGCCGTTTTAAGATTTTCTAGATTCAACTGCACATAACTCCGCTTCTCGGTTTCGGATTGCCTTAGTTTCTTTTGCAAATGAAAGCTGAGACGAAAATCTAGCCTCATGTGAAATTTGGATCCCCTACGAAGTGTATTTATAAGGATAGAAAGGTTTTTCCATACCAAAATATTTTAGAATTTTTTGCATACTTTAGGTATGCTGCGGGCCTTAGTTTAGGAGATAGAGCCGTTTTAAGATTTTCCAGATTCAACTGCACATAACTCCGCTTCTAGGTTTCGGATTGCCTTAGTTTCTTTTTCATATGAAAGGTGAGATGAAAATCTAGCCTCATGTGAAATTTGGATCCCCTACGAAGTGTATTTATAAGGATAGAAAGGTTTTTCCATACCAAAATATTTTAGAATTTTTTGCATACTTTAGGTATGCTGCGGGCCTTAGTTTAGGAGATAGAGCCGTTTTAAGATTTTCCAGATTCAACTGCACATAACTCCGCTTCTCGGTTTCGGATTGCCTTAGTTTCTTTTGCAAATGAAAGCTGAGACGAAAATCTAGCCTCATGTGAAATTTTGATCCCCTACGAAGTGTATTTATAAGTATAGAAAGGTTTTTCCATACCAAAATATTTTAGAATTTTTTGCATACTTTAGGTATGCTGCGGGCCTTAGTTTAGGAGATAGAGCCGTTTTAAGATTTTCCAGATTCAACTGCACATAACTCCGCTTCTAGGTTTCGGATTGCCTTAGTTTCTTTTTCATATGAAAGGTGAGATGAAAATCTAGCCTCATGTGAAATTTGGATCCCCTACGAAGTGTATTTATAAGGATAGAAAGGTTTTTCCATACCAAAATATTTTTGAATTTTTTGCATACTTTAGGTATGCTGCGGGCCTTAGTTTAGGAGATAGAGCCGTTTTAAGATTTTCCAGATTCAACTGCACATAACTCCGCTTCTCGGTTTCGGATTGCCTTAGTTTCTTTTTCATATGAAAGGTGAGATGAAAATCTAGCCCCATGTGAAATTTGGATCCCCTACGAAGTGTATTTATAAGGATAGAAAGGTTTTTCCATACCAAAATATTTTAGAATTTTTTGCATACTTTAGGTATGCTGCGGGCCTTAGTTTAGGAGATAGAGCCGTTTTAAGATTTTCCAGATTCAACTGCACATAACTCCGCTTCTAGGTTTCGGATTGCCTTAGTTTCTTTTTCATATGAAAGGTGAGATGAAAATCTAGCCCCATGTGAAATTTGGATCCCCTACGAAGTGCATTTATAAAGATAGAAAGGTTCTTCCATACCAAAATATTTTTGAATTTTTTGCATACTTTAGGTATGCTGCGGGCCTTAGTTTAGGAGATAGAGCCGTTTTAAGATTTTCCAGATTCAACTGCACATAACTCCGCTTCTCGGTTTCGGATTGCCTTAGTTTCTTTTTCATATGAAAGGTGAGATGAAAATCTAGCCCCATGTGAAATTTGGATCCCCTACGAAGTGCATTTATAAAGATAGAAAGGTTCTTCCATACCAAAATATTTTAGAATTTTTTGCATACTTTAGGTATGCTGCGGGCCTTAGTTTAGGAGATAGAGCCGTTTTAAGATTTTCTAGATTCAACTGCACATAAGTCCGCTTCTCGGTTTCGGATTGCCTTAGTTTCTTTTTCATATGAAAGGTGAGATGAAAATCTAGCCCCATGTGAAATTTGGATCCCCTACGAAGTGTATTTATAAGGATAGAAAGGTTTTTCCATACCAAAATATTTTAGAATTTTTTGCATACTTTAGGTATGCTGCGGGCCTTAGTTTAGGAGATAGAGCCGTTTTAAGATTTTCCAGATTCAACTGCACATAACTCCGCTTCTAGGTTTCGGAATGCCTTAGTTTCTTTTTCATATGAAAGGTGAGATGAAAATCTAGCCCCATGTGAAATTTGGATCCCCTACGAAGTGTATTTATAAGGATAGAAAGGTTTTTCCATACCAAAATATTTTAGAATTTTTTGCATACTTTAGGTATGCTGCGGGCCTTAGTTTAGGAGATAGAGCCGTTTTAAGATTTTCCAGATTCAACTGCACATAACTCCGCTTCTCGGTTTCGGATTGCCTTAGTTTCTTTTTCATATGAAAGGTGAGATGAAAATCTAGCCCCATGTGAAATTTGGATCCCCTACGAAGTGTATTTATAAGGATAGAAAAGTTTTTCCATACCAAAATATTTTAGAATTTTTTGCATACTTTAGGTATGCTGCGGGCCTTAGTTTAGGAGATAGAGCCGTTTTAAGATTTTCCAGATTCAACTGCACATAACTCCGCTTCTAGGTTTCGGATTGCCTTAGTTTCTTTTTCATATGAAAGGTGAGATGAAAATCTAGCCTCATGTGAAATTTGGATCCCCTACGAAGTGCATTTATAAAGATAGAAAGGTTCTTCCATACCAAAATATTTTTGAATTTTTTGCATACTTTAGGTATGCTGCGGGCCTTAGTTTAGGAGATAGAGCCGTTTTAAGATTTTCCAGATTCAACTGCACATAACTCCGCTTCTCGGTTTCGGATTGCCTTAGTTTCTTTTTCATATGAAAGGTGAGATGAAAATCTAGCCCCATGTGAAATTTGGATCCCCTACGAAGTGCATTTATAAAGATAGAAAGGTTCTTCCATACCAAAATATTTTAGAATTTTTTGCATACTTTAGGTATGCTGCGGGCCTTAGTTTAGGAGATAGAGCCGTTTTAAGATTTTCTAGATCCAACATAAGTCCGCTTCTCGGTTTCGGATTGCCTTAGTTTCTTTTTCATATGAAAGGTGAGATGAAAATCTAACCTCATGTGAAATTTGGATCCCCTACGAAGTGCATTTATAAAGATAGAAAGGTTCTTCCATACCAAAATATTTTAGAATTTTTTGCATACTTTAGGTATGCTGCGGGCCTTAGTTTAGGAGATAGAGCCGTTTTAAGATTTTCTAGATTCAACTGCACATAAGTCCGCTTCTCGGTTTCGGATTGCCTTAGTTTCTTTTTCATATGAAAGGTGAGATGAAAATCTAGCCCCATGTGAAATTTGGATCCCCTACGAAGTGCATTTATAAAGATAGAAAGGTTCTTCCATACCAAAATATTTTAGAATTTTTTGCATACTTTAGGTATGCTGCGGGCCTTAGTTTAGGAGATAGAGCCGTTTTAAGATTTTCTAGATTCAACTGCACATAAGTCCGCTTCTCGGTTTCGGATTGCCTTAGTTTCTTTTGCAAATGAAAGCTGAGGCGAAAATCTAGCCTCATGTGAAATTTGGATCCCCTACGAAGTGTATTTATAAGGATAGAAAGGTTTTTCCATACCAAAATATTTTAGAATTTTTTGCATACTTTAGGTATGCTGCGGGCCTTAGTTTAGGAGATAGAGCCGTTTTAAGATTTTCCAGATTCAACTGCACATAACTCCGCTTCTAGGTTTCGGATTGCCTTAGTTTCTTTTTCATATGAAAGGTGAGATGAAAATCTAGCCTCATGTGAAATTTGGATCCCCTACGAAGTGCATTTATAAAGATAGAAAGGTTCTTCCATACCAAAATATTTTAGAATTTTTTGCATACTTTAGGTATGCTGCGGGCCTTAGTTTAGGAGATAGAGCCGTTTTAAGATTTTCTACATTCAACTGCACATAAGTCCGCTTCTCGGTTTCGGATTGCCTTAGTTTCTTTTTCATATGAAAGGTGAGATGAAAATCTAGCCCCATGTGAAATTTGGATCCCCTACGAAGTGCATTTATAAAGATAGAAAGGTTCTTCCATACCAAAATATTTTAGAATTTTTTGCATACTTTAGGTATGCTGCGGGCCTTAGTTTAGGAGATAGAGCCGTTTTAAGATTTTCCAGATTCAACTGCACATAACTCCGCTTCTAGGTTTCGGATTGCCTTAGTTTCTTTTTCATATGAAAGGTGAGATGAAAATCTAGCCCCATGTGAAATTTGGATCCCCTACGAAGTGCATTTATAAAGATAGAAAGGTTCTTCCATACCAAAATATTTTAGAATTTTTTGCATACTTTAGGTATGCTGCGGGCCTTAGTTTAGGAGATAGAGCCGTTTTAAGATTTTCTAGATTCAACTGCACATAAGTCCGCTTCTCGGCTTCGGATTGCCTTAGTTTCTTTTGCAAATGAAAGCTGAGACGAAAATCTAGCCTCATGTGAAATGTGGATCCCCTACGAAGTGCATTTATAAAGATAAAAAGGTTCTTCCATACCAAAATATTTTAGAATTTTTTGCATACTTTAGGTATGCTGCGGGCCTTAGTTTAGGAGATAGAGCCGTTTTAAGATTTTCTAGATTCAACTGCACATAAGTCCGCTTCTCGGTTTCGGATTGCCTTAGTTTCTTTTGCAAATGAAAGCTGAGACGAAAATCTAGCCTCATGTGAAATTTGGATCCCCTACGAAGTGCATTTATAAAGATAGAAAGGTTCTTCCATACCAAAATATTTTAGAATTTTTTGCATACTTTAGGTATGCTGCGGGCCTTAGTTTAGGAGATAGAGCCGTTTTAAGATTTTCCAGATTCAACTGCACATAACTCCGCTTCTAGGTTTCGGATTGCCTTAGTTTCTTTTTCATATGAAAGGTGAGATGAAAATCTAGCCTCATGTGAAATTTGGATCCCCTACGAAGTGCATTTATAAAGATAGAAAGGTTCTTCCATACCAAAATATTTTAGAATTTTTTGCATACTTTAGGTATGCTGCGGGCCTTAGTTTAGGAGATAGAGCCGTTTTAAGATTTTCTAGATTCAACTGCACATAACTCCGCTTCTCGGTTTCGGATTGCCTTAGTTTCTTTTTCATATGAAAGGTGAGATGAAAATCTAGCCTCATGTGAAATTTGGATCCCCTACGAAGTGTATTTATAAGGATAGAAAGGTTTTTCCATACCAAAATATTTTAGAATTTTTTGCATACTTTAGGTATGCTGCGGGCCTTAGTTTAGGAGATAGAGCCGTTTTAAGATTTTCCAGATTCAACTGCACATAACTCCGCTTCTCGGTTTCGGATTGCCTTAGTTTCTTTTGCAAATGAAAGCTGAGACGAAAATCTAGCCTCATGTGAAATTTGGATCCCCTACGAAGTGTATTTATAAGGATAGAAAGGTTTTTCCATACCAAAATATTTTAGAATTTTTTGCATACTTTAGGTATGCTGCGGGCCTTAGTTTAGGAGATAGAGCCGTTTTAAGATTTTCCAGATTCAACTGCACATAACTCCGCTTCTCGGTTTCGGATTGCCTTAGTTTCTTTTTCATATGAAAGGTGAGATGAAAATCTAGCCCCATGTGAAATTTGGATCCCCTACGAAGTGTATTTATAAGGATAGAAAGGTTTTTCCATACCAAAATATTTTTGAATTTTTTGCATACTTTAGGTATGCTGCGGGCCTTAGTTTAGGAGATAGAGCCGTTTTAAGATTTTCCAGATTCAACTGCACATAACTCCGCTTCTAGGTTTCGGATTGCCTTAGTTTCTTTTTCATATGAAAGGTGAGATGAAAATCTAGCCTCATGTGAAATTTGGATCCCCTACGAAGTGTATTTATAAGGATAGAAAGGTTTTTCCATACCAAAATATTTTTGAATTTTTTGCATACTTTAGGTATGCTGCGGGCCTTAGTTTAGGAGATAGAGCCGTTTTAAGATTTTCCAGATTCAACTGCACATAACTCCGCTTCTCGGTTTCGGATTGCCTTAGTTTCTTTTTCATATGAAAGGTGAGATGAAAATCTAGCCTCATGGGAAATTTGGATCCCCTACGAAGTGTATTTATAAGGATAGAAAGGTTTTTCCATACCAAAATATTTTAGAATTTTTTGCATACTTTAGGTATGCTGCGGGCCTTAGTTTAGGAGATAGAGCCGTTTTAAGATTTTCCAGATTCAACTGCACATAACTCCGCTTCTCGGTTTCGGATTGCCTTAGTTTCTTTTGCAAATGAAAGCTGAGACGAAAATCTAGCCTCATGTGAAATTTGGATCCCCTACGAAGTGTATTTATAAGGATAGAAAGGTTTTTCCATACCAAAATATTTTAGAATTTTTTGCATACTTTAGGTATGCTGCGGGCCTTAGTTTAGGAGATAGAGCCGTTTTAAGATTTTCCAGATTCAACTGCACATAACTCCGCTTCTAGGTTTCGGATTGCCTTAGTTTCTTTTTCATATGAAAGGTGAGATGAAAATCTAGCCCCATGTGAAATTTGGATCCCCTACGAAGTGCATTTATAAAGATAGAAAGGTTCTTCCATACCAAAATATTTTTGAATTTTTTGCATACTTTAGGTATGCTGCGGGCCTTAGTTTAGGAGATAGAGCCGTTTTAAGATTTTCCAGATTCAACTGCACATAAGTCCGCTTCTCGGTTTCGGATTGCCTTAGTTTCTTTTGCAAATGAAAGCTGAGACGAAAATCTAACCTCATGTGAAATTTGGATCCCCTACGAAGTGCATTTATAAAGATAGAAAGGTTCTTCCATACCAAAATATTTTAGAATTTTTTGCATACTTTAGGTATGCTGCGGGCCTTAGTTTAGGAGATAGAGCCGTTTTAAGATTTTCTAGATTCAACTGCACATAAGTCCGCTTCTCGGTTTCGGATTGCCTTAGTTTCTTTTTCATATGAAAGGTGAGATGAAAATCTAGCCCCATGTGAAATTTGGATCCCCTACGAAGTGCATTTATAAAGATAGAAAGGTTCTTCCATACCAAAATATTTTAGAATTTTTTGCATACTTTAGGTATGCTGCGGGCCTTAGTTTAGGAGATAGAGCCGTTTTAAGATTTTCTAGATTCAACTGCTTATAAGTCCGCTTCTCGGTTTCGGATTGCCTTAGTTTCTTTTGCAAATGAAAGCTGAGACGAAAATCTAGCCTCATGTGAAATTTGGATCCCCTACGAAGTGTATTTATAAGGATAGAAAGGTTTTTCCATACCAAAATATTTTAGAATTTTTTGCATACTTTAGGTATGCTGCGGGCCTTAGTTTAGGAGATATAGCCGTTTTAAGATTTTCCAGATTCAACTGCACATAACTCCGCTTCTAGGTTTCGGATTGCCTTAGTTTCTTTTTCATATGAAAGGTGAGATGAAAATCTAGCCTCATGTGAAATTTGGATCCCCTACGAAGTGCATTTATAAAGATAGAAAGGTTCTTCCATACCAAAATATTTTAGAATTTTTTGCATACTTTAGGTATGCTGCGGGCCTTAGTTTAGGAGATAGAGCCGTTTTAAGATTTTACAGATTCAACTGCACATAACTCCGCTTCTAGGTTTCGGAAACCTAGAAGCGGAGTGAAAGCTGAGACGAAAATCTAGCCTCATGTGAAATTTGGATCCCCTACGAAGTGCATTTATAAAGATAGAAAGGTTCTTCCATACCAAAATATTTTAGAATTTTTTGCATACTTTAGGTATGCTGCGGGCCTTAGTTTAGGAGATAGAGCCGTTTTAAGATTTTCTACATTCAACTGCACATAAGTCCGCTTCTCGGTTTCGGATTGCCTTAGTTTCTTTTTCATATGAAAGGTGAGATGAAAATCTAGCCCCATGTGAAATTTGGATCCCCTACGAAGTGCATTTATAAAGATAGAAAGGTTCTTCCATACCAAAATATTTTAGAATTTTTTGCATACTTTAGGTATGCTGCGGGCCTTAGTTTAGGAGATAGAGCCGTTTTAAGATTTTCCAGATTCAACTGCACATAACTCCGCTTCTAGGTTTCGGATTGCCTTAGTTTCTTTTTCATATGGAAGGTGAGATGAAAATCTAGCCCCATGTGAAATTTGGATCCCCTACGAAGTGCATTTATAAAGATAGAAAGGTGCTTCCATACCAAAATATTTTAGAATTTTTTGCATACTTTAGGTATGCTGCGGGCCTTAGTTTAGGAGATAGAGCCGTTTTAAGATTTTCTAGATTCAACTGCACATAAGTCCGCTTCTCGGCTTCGGATTGCCTTAGTTTCTTTTGCAAATGAAAGCTGAGACGAAAATCTAGCCTCATGTGAAATTTGGATCCCCTACGAAGTGCATTTATAAAGATAAAAAGGTTCTTCCATACCAAAATATTTTAGAATTTTTTGCATACTTTAGGTATGCTGCGGGCCTTAGTTTAGGAGATAGAGCCGTTTTAAGATTTTCTAGATTCAACTGCACATAAGTCCGCTTCTCGGTTTCGGATTGCCTTAGTTTCTTTTGCAAATGAAAGCTGAGACGAAAATCTAGCCTCATGTGAAATTTGGATCCCCTACGAAGTGCATTTATAAAGATAGAAAGGTTCTTCCATACCAAAATATTTTAGAATTTTTTGCATACTTTAGGTATGCTGCGGGCCTTAGTTTAGGAGATAGAGCCGTTTTAAGATTTTCCAGATTCAACTGCACATAACTCCGCTTCTAGGTTTCGGATTGCCTTAGTTTCTTTTTCATATGAAAGGTGAGATGAAAATCTAGCCTCATGTGAAATTTGGATCCCCTACGAAGTGCATTTATAAAGATAGAAAGGTTCTTCCATACCAAAATATTTTTGAATTTTTTGCATACTTTAGGTATGCTGCGGGCCTTAGTTTAGGAGATAGGCCTTAGTTTAGGAGATAGAGCCGTTTTAAGATTTTCTAGATTCAACTGCACATAAGTCCGCTTCTCGGTTTCGGATTGCCTTAGTTTCTTTTGCAAATGAAAGCTGAGACGAAAATCTAGCCTCATGTGAAATTTGGATCCCCTACGAAGTGCATTTATAAAGATAGAAAGGTTCTTCCATACCAAAATATTTTAGAATTTTTTGCATACTTTAGGTATGCTGCGGGCCTTAGTTTAGGAGATAGAGCCGTTTTAAGATTTTCCAGATTCAACTGCACATAACTCCGCTTCTAGGTTTCGGATTGCCTTAGTTTCTTTTTCATATGAAAGGTGAGATGAAAATCTAGCCTCATGTGAAATTTGGATCCCCTACGAAGTGCATTTATAAAGATAGAAAGGTTCTTCCATACCAAAATATTTTTGAATTTTTTGCATACTTTAGGTATGCTGCGGGCCTTAGTTTAGGAGATAGAGCCGTTTTAAGATTTTCTAGATTCAACTGCACATAACTCCGCTTCTCGGTTTCGGATTGCCTTAGTTTCTTTTGCAAATGAAAGCTGAGACGAAAATCTAGCCTCATGTGAAATTTGGATCCCCTACGAAGTGTATTTATAAGGATAGAAAGGTTTTTCCATACCAAAATATTTTAGAATTTTTTGCATACTTTAGGTATGCTGCGGGCCTTAGTTTAGGAGATAGAGCCGTTTTAAGATTTTCCAGATTCAACTGCACATAACTCCGCTTCTAGGTTTCGGATTGCCTTAGTTTCTTTTTCATATGAAAGGTGAGATGAAAATCTAGCCTCATGTGAAATTTGGATCCCCTACGAAGTGTATTTATAAGGATAGAAAGGTTTTTCCATACCAAAATATTTTAGAATTTTTTGCATACTTTAGGTATGCTGCGGGCCTTAGTTTAGGAGATAGAGCCGTTTTAAGATTTTCCAGATTCAACTGCACATAACTCCGCTTCTCGGTTTCGGATTGCCTTAGTTTCTTTTTCATATGAAAGGTGAGATGAAAATCTAGCCTCATGTGAAATTTGGATCCCCTACGAAGTGTATTTATAAGGATAGGAAGGTTTTTCCATACCAAAATATTTTTGAATTTTTTGCATACTTTAGGTATGCTGCGGGCCTTAGTTTAGGAGATAGAGCCGTTTTAAGATTTTCCAGATTCAACTGCACATAACTCCGCTTCTCGGTTTCGGATTGCCTTAGTTTCTTTTTCATATGAAAGGTGAGATGAAAATCTAGCCCCATGTGAAATTTGGATCCCCTACGAAGTGTATTTATAAGGATAGAAAGGTTTTTCCATACCAAAATATTTTAGAATTTTTTGCATACTTTAGGTATGCTGCGGGCCTTAGTTTAGGAGATAGAGCCGTTTTAAGATTTTCCAGATTCAACTGCACATAACTCCGCTTCTAGGTTTCGGATTGCCTTAGTTTCTTTTTCATATGAAAGGTGAGATGAAAGTCTAGCCCCATGTGAAATTTGGATCCCCTACGAAGTGCATTTATAAAGATAGAAAGGTTCTTCCATACCAAAAAATTTTAGAATTTTTTGCATACTTTAGGTATGCTGCGGGCCTTAGTTTAGGAGATAGAGCCGTTTTAAGATTTTCTAGATTCAACTGCACATAAGTCCGCTTCTCGGTTTCGGATTGCCTTAGTTTCTTTTGCAAATGAAAGCTGAGACGAAAATCTAACCTCATGTGAAATTTGGATCCCCTACGAAGTGCATTTATAAAGATAGAAAGGTTCTTCCATACCAAAATATTTTAGAATTTTTTGCATACTTTAGGTATGCTGCGGGCCTTAGTTTAGGAGATAGAGCCGTTTTAAGATTTTCTACATTCAACTGCACATAAGTCCGCTTCTCGGTTTCGGATTGCCTTAGTTTCTTTTTCATATGAAAGGTGAGATGAAAATCTAGCCCCATGTGAAATTTGGATCCCCTACGAAGTGCATTTATAAAGATAGAAAGGTTCTTCCATACCAAAATATTTTAGAATTTTTTGCATACTTTAGGTATGCTGCGGGCCTTAGTTTAGGAGATAGAGCCGTTTTAAGATTTTCTAGATTCAACTGCACATAAGTCCGCTTCTCGGTTTCGGATTGCCTTAGTTTCTTTTGCAAATGAAAGCTGAGACGAAAATCTAGCCTCATGTGAAATTTGGATCCCCTACGAAGTGTATTTATAAGGATAGAAAGGTTTTTCCATACCAAAATATTTTAGAATTTTTTGCATACTTTAGGTATGCTGCGGGCCTTAGTTTAGGAGATAGAGCCGTTTTAAGATTTTCCAGATTCAACTGCACATAACTCCGCTTCTAGGTTTCGGATTGCCTTAGTTTCTTTTTCATATGAAAGGTGAGATGAAAATCTAGCCTCATGTGAAATTTGGATCCCCTACGAAGTGCATTTATAAAGATAGAAAGGTTCTTCCATACCAAAATATTTTAGAATTTTTTGCATACTTTAGGTATGCTGCGGGCCTTAGTTTAGGAGATAGAGCCGTTTTAAGATTTTACAGATTCAACTGCACATAACTCCGCTTCTAGGTTTCGGATTGCCTTAGTTTCTTTTTCATATGAAAGGTGAGATGAAAATCTAGCCCCATGTGAAATTTGGATCCCCTACGAAGTGCATTTATAAAGATAGAAAGGTTCTTCCATACCAAAATATTTTAGAATTTTTTGCATACTTTAGGTATGCTGCGGGCCTTAGTTTAGGAGATAGAGCCGTTTTAAGATTTTCCAGATTCAACTGCACATAACTCCGCTTCTAGGTTTCGGATTGCCTTAGTTTCTTTTTCATATGAAAGGTGAGATGAAAATCTAGCCTCATGTGAAATTTGGATCCCCTACGAAGTGTATTTATAAGGATAGAAAGGTTTTTCCATACCAAAATATTTTTGAATTTTTTGCATACTTTAGGTATGCTGCGGGCCTTAGTTTAGGAGATAGAGCCGTTTTAAGATTTTCCAGATTCAACTGCACATAACTCCGCTTCTCGGTTTCGGATTGCCTTAGTTTCTTTTTCATATGAAAGGTGAGATGAAAATCTAGCCCCATGTGAAATTTGGATCCCCTACGAAGTGTATTTATAAGGATAGAAAGGTTTTTCCATACCAAAATATTTTAGAATTTTTTGCATACTTTAGGTATGCTGCGGGCCTTAGTTTAGGAGATAGAGCCGTTTTAAGATTTTCCAGATTCAACTGCACATAACTCCGCTTCTAGGTTTCGGATTGCCTTAGTTTCTTTTTCATATGAAAGGTGAGATGAAAATCTAGCCCCATGTGAAATTTGGATCCCCTACGAAGTGTATTTATAAGGATAGAAAGGTTTTTCCATACCAAAATATTTTAGAATTTTTTGCATACTTTAGGTATGCTGCGGGCCTTAGTTTAAGAGATAGAGCCGTTTTAAGATTTTCCAGATTCAACTGCACATAACTCCGCTTCTAGGTTTCGGATTGCCTTAGTTTCTTTTTCATATGAAAGGTGAGATGAAAATCTAGCCTCATGTGAAATTTGGATCCCCTACGAAGTGT
The DNA here is from genome assembly GCA_951394025.1 of Heteromyza rotundicornis. Classification (NCBI taxonomy): domain Eukaryota; kingdom Metazoa; phylum Arthropoda; class Insecta; order Diptera; family Heleomyzidae; genus Heteromyza; species Heteromyza rotundicornis. The sequence goes on from OX596011.1 coordinate 40,654, forward strand.
ATTTATAAGGATAGAAAGGTTTTTCCATACCAAAATATTTTAGAATTTTTTGCATACTTTAGGTATGCTGCGGGCCTTAGTTTAGGAGATAGAGCCGTTTTAAGATTTTCCAGATTCAACTGCACATAACTCCGCTTCTCGGTTTCGGATTGCCTTAGTTTCTTTTTCATATGAAAGGTGAGATGAAAATCTAGCCTCATGTGAAATTTGGATCCCCTACGAAGTGTATTTATAAGGATAGGAAGGTTTTTCCATACCAAAATATTTTTGAATTTTTTGCATACTTTAGGTATGCTGCGGGCCTTAGTTTAGGAGATAGAGCCGTTTTAAGATTTTCCAGATTCAACTGCACATAACTCCGCTTCTCGGTTTCGGATTGCCTTAGTTTCTTTTTCATATGAAAGGTGAGATGAATATCTAGCCCCATGTGAAATTTGGATCCCCTACGAAGTGTATTTATAAGGATAGAAAGGTTTTTCCATACCAAAATATTTTAGAATTTTTTGCATACTTTAGGTATGCTGCGGGCCTTAGTTTAGGAGATAGAGCCGTTTTAAGATTTTCCAGATTCAACTGCACATAACTCCGCTTCTAGGTTTCGGATTGCCTTAGTTTCTTTTTCATATGAAAGGTGAGATGAAAGTCTAGCCCCATGTGAAATTTGGATCCCCTACGAAGTGCATTTATAAAGATAGAAAGGTTCTTCCATACCAAAATATTTTAGAATTTTTTGCATACTTTAGGTATGCTGCGGGCCTTAGTTTAGGAGATAGAGCCGTTTTAAGATTTTCTAGATTCAACTGCACATAAGTCCGCTTCTCGGTTTCGGATTGCCTTAGTTTCTTTTGCAAATGAAAGCTGAGACGAAAATCTAACCTCATGTGAAATTTGGATCCCCTACGAAGTGCATTTATAAAGATAGAAAGGTTCTTCCATACCAAAATATTTTAGAATTTTTTGCATACTTTAGGTATGCTGCGGGCCTTAGTTTAGGAGATAGAGCCGTTTTAAGATTTTCTACATTCAACTGCACATAAGTCCGCTTCTCGGTTTCGGATTGCCTTAGTTTCTTTTTCATATGAAAGGTGAGATGAAAATCTAGCCCCATGTGAAATTTGGATCCCCTACGAAGTGCATTTATAAAGATAGAAAGGTTCTTCCATACCAAAATATTTTAGAATTTTTTGCATACTTTAGGTATGCTGCGGGCCTTAGTTTAGGAGATAGAGCCGTTTTAAGATTTTCTAGATTCAACTGCACATAAGTCCGCTTCTCGGTTTCGGATTGCCTTAGTTTCTTTTGCAAATGAAAGCTGAGACGAAAATCTAGCCTCATGTGAAATTTGGATCCCCTACGAAGTGTATTTATAAGGATAGAAAGGTTTTTCCATACCAAAATATTTTAGAATTTTTTGCATACTTTAGGTATGCTGCGGGCCTTAGTTTAGGAGATAGAGCCGTTTTAAGATTTTCCAGATTCAACTGCACATAACTCCGCTTCTAGGTTTCGGATTGCCTTAGTTTCTTTTTCATATGAAAGGTGAGATGAAAATCTAGCCTCATGTGAAATTTGGATCCCCTACGAAGTGCATTTATAAATATAGAAAGGTTCTTCCATACCAAAATATTTTAGAATTTTTTGCATACTTTAGGTATGCTGCGGGCCTTAGTTTAGGAGATAGAGCCGTTTTAAGATTTTACAGATTCAACTGCACATAACTCCGCTTCTAGGTTTCGGATTGCCTTAGTTTCTTTTTCATATGAAAGGTGAGATGAAAATCTAGCCCCATGTGAAATTTGGATCCCCTACGAAGTGCATTTATAAAGATAGAAAGGTTCTTCCATACCAAAATATTTTAGAATTTTTTGCATACTTTAGGTATGCTGCGGGCCTTAGTTTAGGAGATAGAGCCGTTTTAAGATTTTCCAGATTCAACTGCACATAACTCCGCTTCTAGGTTTCGGATTGCCTTAGTTTCTTTTTCATATGAAAGGTGAGATGAAAATCTAGCCTCATGTGAAATTTGGATCCCCTACGAAGTGTATTTATAAGGATAGAAAGGTTTTTCCATACCAAAATATTTTTGAATTTTTTGCATACTTTAGGTATGCTGCGGGCCTTAGTTTAGGAGATAGAGCCGTTTTAAGATTTTCCAGATTCAACTGCACATAACTCCGCTTCTCGGTTTCGGATTGCCTTAGTTTCTTTTTCATATGAAAGGTGAGATGAAAATCTAGCCCCATGTGAAATTTGGATCCCCTACGAAGTGTATTTATAAGGATAGAAAGGTTTTTCCATACCAAAATATTTTAGAATTTTTTGCATACTTTAGGTATGCTGCGGGCCTTAGTTTAGGAGATAGAGCCGTTTTAAGATTTTCCAGATTCAACTGCACATAACTCCGCTTCTAGGTTTCGGATTGCCTTAGTTTCTTTTTCATATGAAAGGTGAGATGAAAATCTAGCCCCATGTGAAATTTGGATCCCCTACGAAGTGTATTTATAAGGATAGAAAGGTTTTTCCATACCAAAATATTTTAGAATTTTTTGCATACTTTAGGTATGCTGCGGGCCTTAGTTTAAGAGATAGAGCCGTTTTAAGATTTTCCAGATTCAACTGCACATAACTCCGCTTCTAGGTTTCGGATTGCCTTAGTTTCTTTTTCATATGAAAGGTGAGATGAAAATCTAGCCTCATGTGAAATTTGGATCCCCTACGAAGTGCATTTATAAAGATAGAAAGGTTCTTCCATACCAAAATATTTTAGAATTTTTTGCATACTTTAGGTATGCTGCGGGCCTTAGTTTAGGAGATAGAGCCGTTTTAAGATTTTACAGATTCAACTGCACATAACTCCGCTTCTAGGTTTCGGATTGCCTTAGTTTCTTTTTCATATGAAAGGTGAGATGAAAATCTAGCCTCATGTGAAATTTGGATCCCCTACGAAGTGCATTTATAAAGATAGAAAGGTTCTTCCATACCAAAATATTTTAGAATTTTTTGCATACTTTAGGTATGCTGCGGGCCTTAGTTTAGGAGATAGAGCCGTTTTAAGATTTTCCAGATTCAACTGCACATAACTCCGCTTCTAGGTTTCGGATTGCCTTAGTTTCTTTTTCATATGAAAGGTGAGATGAAAATCTAGCCTCATGTGAAATTTGGATCCCCTACGAAGTGCATTTATAAAGATAGAAAGGTTCTTCCATACCAAAATATTTTAGAATTTTTTGCATACTTTAGGTATGTTGCGGGCCTTAGTTTAGGAGATAGAGCCGTTTTAAGATTTTCTAGATTCAACTGCACATAAGTCCGCTTCTCGGTTTCGGATTGCCTTAGTTTCTTTTGCAAATGAAAGCTGAGACGAAAATCTAGCCTCATGTGAAATTTGGATCCCCTACGAAGTGCATTTATAAAGATAGAAAGGTTCTTCCATACCAAAATATTTTAGAATTTTTTGCATACTTTAGGTATGCTGCGGGCCTTAGTTTAGGAGATAGAGCCGTTTTAAGATTTTCTACATTCAACTGCACATAAGTCCGCTTCTCGGTTTCGGATTGCCTTAGTTTCTTTTTCATATGAAAGGTGAGATGAAAATCTAGCCCCATGTGAAATTTGGATCCCCTACGAAGTGCATTTATAAAGATAGAAAGGTTCTTCCATACCAAAATATTTTAGAATTTTTTGCATACTTTAGGTATGCTGCGGGCCTTAGTTTAGGAGATAGAGCCGTTTTAAGATTTTCCAGATTCAACTGCACATAACTCCGCTTCTAGGTTTCGGATTGCCTTAGTTTCTTTTTCATATGAAAGGTGAGATGAAAATCTAGCCCCATGTGAAATTTGGATCCCCTACGAAGTGCATTTATAAAGATAGAAAGGTTCTTCCATACCAAAATATTTTAGAATTTTTTGCATACTTTAGGTATGCTGCGGGCCTTAGTTTAGGAGATAGAGCCGTTTTAAGATTTTCTAGATTCAACTGCACATAAGTCCGCTTCTCGGCTTCGGATTGCCTTAGTTTCTTTTGCAAATGAAAGCTGAGACGAAAATCTAGCCCCATGTGAAATTTGGATCCCCTACGAAGTGCATTTATAAAGATAAAAAGGTTCTTCCATACCAAAATATTTTAGAATTTTTTGCATACTTTAGGTATCCTGCGGGCCTTAGTTTAGGAGATAGAGCCGTTTTAAGATTTTCCAGATTCAACTGCACATAACTCCGCTTCTAGGTTTCGGATTGCCTTAGTTTCTTTTTCAAATGAAAGGTGAGATGAAAATCTAGCCTCATGTGAAATTTGGATCCCCTACGAAGTGCATTTATAAGGATAAAAAGGTTTTTCCATACCAAAATATTTTAGAATTTTTTGCATACTTTAGGTATGCTGCGGGCCTTAGTTTAGGAGATAGAGCCGTTTTAAGATTTTCCAGATTCAACTGCACATAACTCCGCTTCTCGGTTTCGGATTGCCTTAGTTTCTTTTGCAAATGAAAGCTGAGACGAAAATCTAGCCTCATGTGAAATTTGGATCCCCTACGAAGTGTATTTATAAGGATAGAAAGGTTTTTCCATACCAAAATATTTTAGAATTTTTTGCATACTTTAGGTATGCTGCGGGCCTTAGTTTAGGAGATAGAGCCGTTTTAAGATTTTCTAGATTCAACTGCACATAACTCCGCTTCTCGGTTTCGGATTGCCTTAGTTTCTTTTGCAAATGAAAGCTGAGACGAAAATCTAGCCTCATGTGAAATTTGGATCCCCTACGAAGTGTATTTATAAGGATAGAAAGGTTTTTCCATACCAAAATATTTTAGAATTTTTTGCATACTTTAGGTATGCTGCGGGCCTTAGTTTAGGAGATAGAGCCGTTTTAAGATTTTCCAGATTCAACTGCACATAACTCCGCTTCTAGGTTTCGGATTGCCTTAGTTTCTTTTTCATATGAAAGGTGAGATGAAAATCTAGCCTCATGTGAAATTTGGATCCCCTACGAAGTGTATTTATAAGGATAAAAAGGTTTTTCCATACCAAAATATTTTAGAATTTTTTGCATACTTTAGGTATGCTGCGGGCCTTAGTTTAGGAGATAGAGCCGTTTTAAGATTTTCCAGATTCAACTGCACATAACTCCGCTTCTCGGTTTCGGATTGCCTTAGTTTCTTTTGCAAATGAAAGCTGAGACGAAAATCTAGCCTCATGTGAAATTTGGATCCCCTACGAAGTGTATTTATAAGGATAGAAAGGTTTTTCCATACCAAAATATTTTAGAATTTTTTGCATACTTTAGGTATGCTGCGGGCCTTAGTTTAGGAGATAGAGCCGTTTTAAGATTTTCCAGATTCAACTGCACATAACTCCGCTTCTCGGTTTCGGATTGCCTTAGTTTCTTTTTCATATGAAAGGTGAGATGAAAATCTAGCCCCATGTGAAATTTGGATCCCCTACGAAGTGTATTTATAAGGATAGAAAGGTTTTTCCATACCAAAATATTTTTGAATTTTTTGCATACTTTAGGTATGCTGCGGACCTTAGTTTAGGAGATAGAGCCGTTTTAAGATTTTCCAAATTCAACTGCACATAACTCCGCTTCTAGGTTTCGGATTGCCTTAGTTTCTTTTTCATATGAAAGGTGAGATGAAAATCTAGCCTCATGTGAAATTTGGATCCCCTACGAAGTGTATTTATAAGGATAGAAAGGTTTTTCCATACCAAAATATTTTTGAATTTTTTGCATACTTTAGGTATGCTGCGGGCCTTAGTTTAGGAGATAGAGCCGTTTTAAGATTTTCCAGATTCAACTGCACATAACTCCGCTTCTCGGTTTCGGATTGCCTTAGTTTCTTTTTCATATGAAAGGTGAGATGAAAATCTAGCCTCATGTGAAATTTGGATCCCCTACGAAGTGTATTTATAAGGATAGAAAGGTTTTTCCATACCAAAATATTTTAGAATTTTTTGCATACTTTAGGTATGCTGCGGGCCTTAGTTTAGGAGATAGAGCCGTTTTAAGATTTTCCAGATTCAACTGCACATAACTCCGCTTCTCGGTTTCGGATTGCCTTAGTTTCTTTTGCAAATGAAGGCTGAGACGAAAATCTAGCCTCATGTGAAATTTGGATCCCCTACGAAGTGTATTTATAAGGATAGAAAGGTTTTTCCATACCAAAATATTTTAGAATTTTTTGCATACTTTAGGTATGCTGCGGGCCTTAGTTTAGGAGATAGAGCCGTTTTAAGATTTTCCAGATTCAACTGCACATAACTCCGCTTCTAGGTTTCGGATTGCCTTAGTTTCTTTTTCATATGAAAGGTGAGATGAAAATCTAGCCTCATGTGAAATTTGGATCCCCTACGAAGTGTATTTATAAGGATAGAAAGGTTTTTCCATACCAAAATATTTTTGAATTTTTTGCATACTTTAGGTATGCTGCGGGCCTTAGTTTAGGAGATAGAGCCGTTTTAAGATTTTCCAGATTCAACTGCACATAACTCCGCTTCTCGGTTTCGGATTGCCTTAGTTTCTTTTTCATATGAAAGGTGAGATGAAAATCTAGCCCCATGTGAAATTTGGATCCCCTACGAAGTGCATTTATAAAGATAGAAAGGTTCTTCCATACCAAAATATTTTAGAATTTTTTGCATACTTTAGGTTCGCTGCGGGCCTTAGTTTATTTTTTTTTTTTTTTGATATTTAAGTTACTCCGTTCCCCTTTCCCAGTGGAAAGGATAGGAGGTCTCCGAAGAGAATTATTTGGCCAATTGCGAGCAATTATAACGCCATCCGAAAGTATTTTCCTTTAAGGAAGATTAATATACGACCACCTTTTGACGAGGCTGTACTAAGTACGAGTTACGGTATAGACGAGAAAATTTTGACAAAAACAAACTCGTCTCGACCGGAGCACGTCCTCACACCACGCCACGCCAAACGGTAATGGGGCCTTAGTTTAGGAGATAGAGCCGTTTTAAGATTTTCTAGATTCAACTGCACATAAGTCCGCTTCTCGGTTTCGGATTGCCTTAGTTTCTTTTGCAAATGAAAGCTGAGACGAAAATCTAACCTCATGTGAAATTTGGATCCCCTACGAAGTGCATTTATAAAGATAGAAAGGTTCTTCCATACCAAAATATTTTAGAATTTTTTGCATACTTTAGGTATGCTGCGGGCCTTAGTTTAGGAGATAGAGCCGTTTTAAGATTTTCTAGATTCAACTGCACATAAGTCCGCTTCTCGGTTTCGGATTGCCTTAGTTTCTTTTTCATATGAAAGGTGAGATGAAAATCTAGCCCCATGTGAAATTTGGATCCCCTACGAAGTGCATTTATAAAGATAGAAAGGTTCTTCCATACCAAAATATTTTAGAATTTTTTGCATACTTTAGGTATGCTGCGGGCCTTAGTTTAGGAGATAGAGCCGTTTTAAGATTTTCTAGATTCAACTGCACATAAGTCCGCTTCTCGGTTTCGGATTGCCTTAGTTTCTTTTGCAAATGAAAGCTGAGACGAAAATCTAGCCTCATGTGAAATTTGGATCCCCTACGAAGTGTATTTATAAGGATAGAAAGGTTTTTCCATACCAAAATATTTTAGAATTTTTTGCATACTTTAGGTATGCTGCGGGCCTTAGTTTAGGAGATAGAGCCGTTTTAAGATTTTCCAGATTCAACTGCACATAACTCCGCTTCTAGGTTTCGGATTGCCTTAGTTTCTTTTTCATATGAAAGGTGAGATGAAAATCTAGCCCCATGTGAAATTTGGATCCCCTACGAAGTGTATTTATAAGGATAGAAAGGTTTTTCCATACCAAAATATTTTAGAATTTTTTGCATACTTTAGGTATGCTGCGGGCCTTAGTTTAGGAGATAGAGCCGTTTTAAGATTTTCCAGATTCAACTGCACATAACTCCGCTTCTAGGTTTCGGATTGCCTTAGTTTCTTTTTCATATGAAAGGTGAGATGAAAATCTAGCCCCATGTGAAATTTGGATCCCCTACGAAGTGCATTTATAAAGATAGAAAGGTTCTTCCATACCAAAATATTTTTGAATTTTTTGCATACTTTAGGTATGCTGCGGGCCTTAGTTTAGGAGATAGAGCCGTTTTAAGATTTTCCAGATTCAACTGCACATAACTCCGCTTCTCGGTTTCGGATTGCCTTAGTTTCTTTTTCATATGAAAGGTGAGATGAAAATCTAGCCCCATGTGAAATTTGGATCCCCTACGAAGTGCATTTATAAAGATAGAAAGGTTCTTCCATACCAAAATATTTTAGAATTTTTTGCATACTTTAGGTTCGCTGCGGGCCTTAGTTTAGGAGATAGAGCCGTTTTAAGATTTTCTAGATTCAACTGCACATAAGTCCGCTTCTCGGTTTCGGATTGCCTTAGTTTCTTTTGCAAATGAAAGCTGAGACGAAAATCTAACCTCATGTGAAATTTGGATCCCCTACGAAGTGCATTTATAAAGATAGAAAGGTTCTTCCATACCAAAATATTTTAGAATTTTTTGCATACTTTAGGTATGCTGCGGGCCTTAGTTTAGGAGATAGAGCCGTTTTAAGATTTTCTAGATTCAACTGCACATAAGTCCGCTTCTCGGTTTCGGATTGCCTTAGTTTCTTTTTCATATGAAAGGTGAGATGAAAATCTAGCCCCATGTGAAATTTGGATCCCCTACGAAGTGCATTTATAAAGATAGAAAGGTTCTTCCATACCAAAATATTTTAGAATTTTTTGCATACTTTAGGTATGCTGCGGGCCTTAGTTTAGGAGATAGAGCCGTTTTAAGATTTTCTAGATTCAACTGCACATAAGTCCGCTTCTCGGTTTCGGATTGCCTTAGTTTCTTTTGCAAATGAAAGCTGAGACGAAAATCTAGCCTCATGTGAAATTTGGATCCCCTACGAAGTGTATTTATAAGGATAGAAAGGTTTTTCCATACCAAAATATTTTAGAATTTTTTGCATACTTTAGGTATGCTGCGGGCCTTAGTTTAGGAGATAGAGCCGTTTTAAGATTTTCCAGATTCAACTGCACATAACTCCGCTTCTAGGTTTCGGATTGCCTTAGTTTCTTTTTCATATGAAAGGTGAGATGAAAATCTAGCCTCATGTGAAATTTGGATCCCCTACGAAGTGCATTTATAAAGATAGAAAGGTTCTTCCATACCAAAATATTTTAGAATTTTTTGCATACTTTAGGTATGCTGCGGGCCTTAGTTTAGGAGATAGAGCCGTTTTAAGATTTTCTAGATTCAACTGCACATAAGTCCGCTTCTCGGTTTCGGATTGCCTTAGTTTCTTTTTCATATGAAAGGTGAGATGAAAATCTAGCCCCATGTGAAATTTGGATCCCCTACGAAGTGCATTTATAAAGATAGAAAGGTTCTTCCATACCAAAATATTTTAGAATTTTTTGCATACTTTAGGTATGCTGCGGGCCTTAGTTTAGGAGATAGAGCCGTTTTAAGATTTTCTAGATTCAACTGCACATAAGTCCGCTTCTCGGTTTCGGATTGCCTTAGTTTCTTTTGCAAATGAAAGCTGAGACGAAAATCTAGCCTCATGTGAAATTTGGATCCCCTACGAAGTGTATTTATAAGGATAGAAAGGTTTTTCCATACCAAAATATTTTAGAATTTTTTGCATACTTTAGGTATGCTGCGGGCCTTAGTTTAGGAGATAGAGCCGTTTTAAGATTTTCCAGATTCAACTGCACATAACTCCGCTTCTAGGTTTCGGATTGCCTTAGTTTCTTTTTCATATGAAAGGTGAGATGAAAATCTAGCCCCATGTGAAATTTGGATCCCCTACGAAGTGTATTTATAAGGATAGAAAGGTTTTTCCATACCAAAATATTTTAGAATTTTTTGCATACTTTAGGTATGCTGCGGGCCTTAGTTTAGGAGATAGAGCCGTTTTAAGATTTTCCAGATTCAACTGCACATAACTCCGCTTCTAGGTTTCGGATTGCCTTAGTTTCTTTTTCATATGAAAGGTGAGATGAAAATCTAGCCCCATGTGAAATTTGGATCCCCTACGAAGTGCATTTATAAAGATAGAAAGGTTCTTCCATACCAAAATATTTTAGAATTTTTTGCATACTTTAGGTATGCTGCGGGCCTTAGTTTAGGAGATAGAGCCGTTTTAAGATTTTCCAGATTCAACTGCACATAACTCCGCTTCTCGGTTTCGGATTGCCTTAGTTTCTTTTTCATATGAAAGGTGAGATGAAAATCTAGCCCCATGTGAAATTTGGATCCCATACGAAGTGCATTTATAAAGATAGAAAGGTTCTTCCATACCAAAATATTTTAGAATTTTTTGCATACTTTAGGTTCGCTGCGGGCCTTAGTTTAGGAGATAGAGCCGTTTTAAGATTTTCTAGATTCAACTGCACATAAGTCCGCTTCTCGGTTTCGGATTGCCTTAGTTTCTTTTTCATATGAAAGGTGAGATGAAAATCTAGCCCCATGTGAAATTTGGATCCCCTACGAAGTGCATTTATAAAGATAGAAAGGTTCTTCCATACCAAAATATTTTAGAATTTTTTGCATACTTTAGGTATGCTGCGGGCCTTAGTTTAGGAGATAGAGCCGTTTTAAGATTTTCTAGATTCAACTGCACATAAGTCCGCTTCTCGGTTTCGGAATGCCTTAGTTTCTTTTTCATATGAAAGGTGAGATGAAAATCTAGCCCCATGTGAAATTTGGATCCCCTACGAAGTGCATTTATAAAGATAGAAAGGTTCTTCCATACCAAAATATTTTAGAATTTTTTGCATACTTTAGGTATGCTGCGGGCCTTAGTTTAGGAGATAGAGCCGTTTTAAGATTTTCTAGATTCAACTGCACATAAGTCCGCTTCTCGGTTTCGGATTGCCTTAGTTTCTTTTTCATATGAAAGGTGAGATGAAAATCTAGCCCCATGTGAAATTTGGATCCCCTACGAAGTGCATTTATAAAGATAGAAAGGTTCTTCCATACCAAAATATTTTAGAATTTTTTGCATACTTTAGGTATGCTGCGGGCCTTAGTTTAGGAGATAGAGCCGTTTTAAGATTTTCTAGATTCTTTTTCATATGAAAGGTGAGATGAAAATCTAGCCCCATGTGAAATTTGGATCCCCTACGAAGTGCATTTATAAAGATAGAAAGGTTCTTCCATACCAAAATATTTTAGAATTTTTTGCATACTTTAGGTATGCTGCGGGCCTTAGTTTAGGAGATAGAGCCGTTTTAAGATTTTCTAGATTCAACTGCACATAAGTCCGCTTCTCGGTTTCGGATTGCCTTAGTTTCTTTTTCATATGAAAGGTGAGATGAAAATCTAGCCCCATGTGAAATTTGGATCCCCTACGAAGTGCATTTATAAAGATAGAAAGGTTCTTCCATACCAAAATATTTTAGAATTTTTTGCATACTTTAGGTATGCTGCGGGCCTTAGTTTAGGAGATAGAGCCGTTTTAAGATTTTCTAGATTCAACTGCACATAAGTCCGCTTCTCGGTTTCGGATTGCCTTAGTTTCTTTTGCAAATGAAAGCTGAGACGAAAATCTAGCCTCATGTGAAATTTGGATCCCCTACGAAGTGTATTTATAAGGATAGAAAGGTTTTTCCATACCAAAATATTTTAGAATTTTTTGCATACTTTAGGTATGCTGCGGGCCTTAGTTTAGGAGATAGAGCCGTTTTAAGATTTTCCAGATTCAACTGCACATAACTCCGCTTCTAGGTTTCGGATTGCCTTAGTTTCTTTTTCATATGAAAGGTGAGATGAAAATCTAGCCTCATGTGAAATTTGGATCCCCTACGAAGTGCATTTATAAAGATAGAAAGGTTCTTCCATACCAAAATATTTTAGAATTTTTTGCATACTTTAGGTATGCTGCGGGCCTTAGTTTAGGAGATAGAGCCGTTTTAAGATTTTACAGATTCAACTGCACATAACTCCGCTTCTCGGTTTCGGATTGCCTTAGTTTCTTTTTCATATGAAAGGTGAGATGAAAATCTAGCCCCATGTGAAATTTGGATCCCCTACGAAGTGCATTTATAAAGATAGAAAGGTTCTTCCATACCAAAATATTTTAGAATTTTTTGCATACTTTAGGTATGCTGCGGGCCTTAGTTTAGGAGATAGAGCCGTTTTAAGATTTTCTAGATTCAACTGCACATAAGTCCGCTTCTCGGTTTCGGATTGCCTTAGTTTCTTTTGCAAATGAAAGCTGAGACGAAAATCTAGCCTCATGTGAAATTTGGATCCCCTACGAAGTGCATTTATAAAGATAGAAAGGTTCTTCCATACCAAAATATTTTAGAATTTTTTGCATACTTTAGGTATGCTGCGGGCCTTAGTTTAGGAGATAGAGCCGTTTTAAGATTTTCTACATTCAACTGCACATAAGTCCGCTTCTCGGTTTCGGATTGCCTTAGTTTCTTTTTCATATGAAAGGTGAGATGAAAATCTAGCCCCATGTGAAATTTGGATCCCCTACGAAGTGCATTTATAAAGATAGAAAGGTTCTTCCATACCAATATATTATAGAATTTTTTGCATACTTTAGGTATGCTGCGGGCCTTAGTTTAGGAGATAGAGCCGTTTTAAGATTTTCTAGATTCAACTGCACATAAGTCCGCTTCTCGGCTTCGGATTGCCTTAGTTTCTTTTGCAAATGAAAGCTGAGACGAAAATCTAGCCTCATGTGAAATTTGGATCCCCTACGAAGTGTATTTATAAGGATAGAAAGGTTTTTCCATACCAAAATATTTTAGAATTTTTTGCATACTTTAGGTATGCTGCGGGCCTTAGTTTAGGAGATAGAGCCGTTTTAAGATTTTCCAGATTCAACTGCACATAACTCCGCTTCTAGGTTTCGGATTGCCTTAGTTTCTTTTTCATATGAAAGGTGAGATGAAAATCTAGCCTCATGTGAAATTTGGATCCCCTACGAAGTGTATTTATAAGGATAGAAAGGTTTTTCCATACCAAAATATTTTAGAATTTTTTGCATACTTTAGGTATGCTGCGGGCCTTAGTTTAGGAGATAGAGCCGTTTTAAGATTTTCCAGATTCAACTGCACATAACTCCGCTTCTCGGTTTCGGATTGCCTTAGTTTCTTTTGCAAATGAAAGCTGAGACGAAAATCTAGCCTCATGTGAAATTTGGATCCCCTACGAAGTGTATTTATAAGGATAGAAAGGTTTTTCCATACCAAAATATTTTAGAATTTTTTGCATACTTTAGGTATGCTGTGGGCCTTAGTTTAGGAGATAGAGCCGTTTTAAGATTTTCCAGATTCAACTGCACATAACTCCGCTTCTAGGTTTCGGATTGCCTTAGTTTCTTTTTCATATGAAAGGTGAGATGAAAATCTAGCCTCATGTGAAATTTGGATCCCCTACGAAGTGTATTTATAAGGATAGAAAGGTTTTTCCATACCAAAATATTTTTGAATTTTTTGCATACTTTAGGTATGCTGCGGGCCTTAGTTTAGGAGATAGAGCCGTTTTAAGATTTTCCAGATTCAACTGCACATAACTCCGCTTCTCGGTTTCGGATTGCCTTAGTTTCTTTTTCATATGAAAGGTGAGATGAAAATCTAGCCCCATGTGAAATTTGGATCCCCTACGAAGTGTATTTATAAGGATAGAAAGGTTTTTCCATACCAAAATATTTTAGAATTTTTTGCATACTTTAGGTATGCTGCGGGCCTTAGTTTAGGAGATAGAGCCGTTTTAAGATTTTCCAGATTCAACTGCACATAACTCCGCTTCTAGGTTTCGGATTGCCTTAGTTTCTTTTTCATATGAAAGGTGAGATGAAAATCTAGCCCCATGTGAAATTTGGATCCCCTACGAAGTGCATTTATAAAGATAGAAAGGTTCTTCCATACCAAAATATTTTTGAATTTTTTGCATACTTTAGGTATGCTGCGGGCCTTAGTTTAGGAGATAGAGCCGTTTTAAGATTTTCCAGATTCAACTGCACATAACTCCGCTTCTCGGTTTCGGATTGCCTTAGTTTCTTTTTCATATGAAAGGTGAGATGAAAATCTAGCCCCATGTGAAATTTGGATCCCCTACGAAGTGCATTTATAAAGATAGAAAGGTTCTTCCATACCAAAATATTTTAGAATTTTTTGCATACTTTAGGTATGCTGCGGGCCTTAGTTTAGGAGATAGAGCCGTTTTAAGATTTTCTAGATTCAACTGCACATAAGTCCGCTTCTCGGTTTCGGATTGCCTTAGTTTCTTTTGCAAATGAAAGCTGAGACGAAAATCTAGCCTCATGTGAAATTTGGATCCCCTACGAAGTGTATTTATAAGGATAGAAAGGTTTTTCCATACCAAAATATTTTAGAATTTTTTGCATACTTTAGGTATGCTGCGGGCCTTAGTTTAGGAGATAGAGCCGTTTTAAGATTTTCCAGATTCAACTGCACATAACTCCGCTTCTAGGTTTCGGATTGCCTTAGTTTCTTTTTCATATGAAAGGTGAGATGAAAATCTAGCCTCATGTGAAATTTGGATCCCCTACGAAGTGCATTTATAAAGATAGAAAGGTTCTTCCATACCAAAATATTTTAGAATTTTTTGCATACTTTAGGTATGCTGCGGGCCTTAGTTTAGGAGATAGAGCCGTTTTAAGATTTTACAGATTCAACTGCACATAACTCCGCTTCTAGGTTTCGGATTGCCTTAGTTTCTTTTTCATATGAAAGGTGAGATGAAAATCTAGCCCCATGTGAAATTTGGATCCCCTACGAAGTGCATTTATAAAGATAGAAAGGTTCTTCCATACCAAAATATTTTAGAATTTTTTGCATACTTTAGGTATGTTGCGGGCCTTAGTTTAGGAGATAGAGCCGTTTTAAGATTTTCTAGATTCAACTGCACATAAGTCCGCTTCTCGGTTTCGGATTGCCTTAGTTTCTTTTGCAAATGAAAGCTGAGACGAAAATCTAGCCTCATGTGAAATTTGGATCCCCTACGAAGTGCATTTATAAAGATAGAAAGGTTCTTCCATACCAAAATATTTTAGAATTTTTTGCATACTTTAGGTATGCTGCGGGCCTTAGTTTAGGAGATAGAGCCGTTTTAAGATTTTCTACATTCAACTGCACATAAGTCCGCTTCTCGGTTTCGGATTGCCTTAGTTTCTTTTTCATATGAAAGGTGAGATGAAAATCTAGCCCCATGTGAAATTTGGATCCCCTACGAAGTGCATTTATAAAGATAGAAAGGTTCTTCCATACCAAAATATTTTAGAATTTTTTGCATACTTTAGGTATGCTGCGGGCCTTAGTTTAGGAGATAGAGCCGTTTTAAGATTTTCTAGATTCAACTGCACATAAGTCCGCTTCTCGGTTTCGGATTGCCTTAGTTTCTTTTGCAAATGAAAGCTGAGACGAAAATCTAACCTCATGTGAAATTTGGATCCCCTACGAAGTGCATTTATAAAGATAGAAAGGTTCTTCCATACCAAAATATTTTAGAATTTTTTGCATACTTTAGGTATGCTGCGGGCCTTAGTTTAGGAGATAGAGCCGTTTTAAGATTTTCTAGATTCAACTGCACATAAGTCCGCTTCTCGGTTTCGGATTGCCTTAGTTTCTTTTTCATATGAAAGGTGAGATGAAAATCTAGCCTCATGTGAAATTTGGATCCCCTACGAAGTGCATTTATAAAGATAGAAAGGTTCTTCCATACCAAAATATTTTAGAATTTTTTGCATACTTTAGGTATGCTGCGGGCCTTAGTTTAGGAGATAGAGCCGTTTTAAGATTTTCTAGATTCAACTGCACATAAGTCCGCTTCTCGGTTTCGGATTGCCTTAGTTTCTTTTGCAAATGAAAGCTGAGACGAAAATCTAGCCTCATGTGAAATTTGGATCCCCTACGAAGTGCATTTATAAAGATAGAAAGGTTCTTCCATACCAAAATATTTTAGAATTTTTTGCATACTTTAGGTATGCTGCGGGCCTTAGTTTAGGAGATAGAGCCGTTTTAAGATTTTCCAGATTCAACTGCACATAACTCCGCTTCTAGGTTTCGGATTGCCTTAGTTTCTTTTTCATATGAAAGGTGAGATGAAAATCTAGCCTCATGTGAAATTTGGATCCCCTACGAAGTGCATTTATAAAGATAGAAAGGTTCTTCCATACCAAAATATTTTTGAATTTTTTGCATACTTTAGGTATGCTGCGGGCCTTAGTTTAGGAGATAGAGCCGTTTTAAGATTTTCTAGATTCAACTGCACATAACTCCGCTTCTCGGTTTCGGATTGCCTTAGTTTCTTTTGCAAATGAAAGCTGAGACGAAAATCTAGCCTCATGTGAAATTTGGATCCCCTACGAAGTGTATTTATAAGGATAGAAAGGTTTTTCCATACCAAAATATTTTAGAATTTTTTGCATACTTTAGGTATGCTGCGGGCCTTAGTTTAGGAGATAGAGCCGTTTTAAGATTTTCCAGATTCAACTGCACATAACTCCGCTTCTAGGTTTCGGATTGCCTTAGTTTCTTTTTCATATGAAAGGTGAGATGAAAATCTAGCCTCATGTGAAATTTGGATCCCCTACGAAGTGTATTTATAAGGATAGAAAGGTTTTTCCATACCAAAATATTTTAGAATTTTTTGCATACTTTAGGTATGCTGCGGGCCTTAGTTTAGGAGATAGAGCCGTTTTAAGATTTTCCAGATTCAACTGCACATAACTCCGCTTCTCGGTTTCGGATTGCCTTAGTTTCTTTTGCAAATGAAAGCTGAGACGAAAATCTAGCCTCATGTGAAATTTGGATCCCCTACGAAGTGTATTTATAAGGATAGAAAGGTTTTTCCATACCAAAATATTTTAGAATTTTTTGCATACTTTAGGTATGCTGTGGGCCTTAGTTTAGGAGATAGAGCCGTTTTAAGATTTTCCAGATTCAACTGCACATAACTCCGCTTCTAGGTTTCGGATTGCCTTAGTTTCTTTTTCATATGAAAGGTGAGATGAAAATCTAGCCTCATGTGAAATTTGGATCCCCTACGAAGTGTATTTATAAGGATAGAAAGGTTTTTCCATACCAAAATATTTTTGAATTTTTTGCATACTTTAGGTATGCTGCGGGCCTTAGTTTAGGAGATAGAGCCGTTTTAAGATTTTCCAGATTCAACTGCACATAACTCCGCTTCTCGGTTTCGGATTGCCTTAGTTTCTTTTTCATATGAAAGGTGAGATGAAAATCTAGCCCCATGTGAAATTTGGATCCCCTACGAAGTGTATTTATAAGGATAGAAAGGTTTTTCCATACCAAAATATTTTAGAATTTTTTGCATACTTTAGGTATGCTGCGGGCCTTAGTTTAGGAGATAGAGCCGTTTTAAGATTTTCCAGATTCAACTGCACATAACTCCGCTTCTAGGTTTCGGATTGCCTTAGTTTCTTTTTCATATGAAAGGTGAGATGAAAATCTAGCCCCATGTGAAATTTGGATCCCCTACGAAGTGCATTTATAAAGATAGAAAGGTTCTTCCATACCAAAATATTTTTGAATTTTTTGCATACTTTAGGTATGCTGCGGGCCTTAGTTTAGGAGAAAGAGCCGTTTTAAGATTTTCCAGATTCAACTGCACATAACTCCGCTTCTAGGTTTCGGATTGCCTTAGTTTCTTTTTCATATGAAAGGTGAGATGAAAATCTAGCCTCATGTGAAATTTGGATCCCCTACAAGTGCATTTATAAAGAAAGAAAGGTTCTTCCATACCAAAATATTTTTGAATTTTTTGCATACTTTAGGTATGCTGCGGGCCTTAGTTTAGGAGATAGAGCCGTTTTAAGATTTTCTAGATTCAACTGCACATAACTCCGCTTCTCGTTTCTTTTTCATATGAAAGGTGAGATGAAAATCTAGCCTCATGTGAAATTTGGATCCCCTACAAGTGCATTTATAAAGAAAGAAAGGTTCTTCCATACCAAAATATTTTTGAATTTTTTGCATACTTTAGGTATGCTGCGGGCCTTAGTTTAGGAGATAGAGCCGTTTTAAGATTTTCTAGATTCAACTGCACATAAGTCCGCTTCTCGGTTTCGGATTGCCTTAGTTTCTTTTGCAAATGAAAGCTGAGACGAAAATCTAACCTCATGTGAAATTTGGATCCCCTACGAAGTGCATTTATAAAGATAGAAAGGTTCTTCCATACCAAAATATTTTAGAATTTTTTGCATACTTTAGGTATGCTGCGGGCCTTAGTTTAGGAGATAGAGCCGTTTTAAGATTTTCTAGATTCAACTGCACATAAGTCCGCTTCTCGGTTTCGGATTGCCTTAGTTTCTTTTTCATATGAAAGGTGAGATGAAAATCTAGCCCCATGTGAAATTTGGATCCCCTACGAAGTGCATTTATAAAGATAGAAAGGTTCTTCCATACCAAAATATTTTAGAATTTTTTGCATACTTTAGGTATGCTGCGGGCCTTAGTTTAGGAGATAGAGCCGTTTTAAGATTTTCTAGATTCAACTGCACATAAGTCCGCTTCTCGGTTTCGGATTGCCTTAGTTTCTTTTGCAAATGAAAGCTGAGACGAAAATCTAGCCTCATGTGAAATTTGGATCCCCTACGAAGTGTATTTATAAGGATAGAAAGGTTTTTCCATACCAAAATATTTTAGAATTTTTTGCATACTTTAGGTATGCTGCGGGCCTTAGTTTAGGAGATAGAGCCGTTTTAAGATTTTCCAGATTCAACTGCACATAACTCCGCTTCTAGGTTTCGGATTGCCTTAGTTTCTTTTTCATATGAAAGGTGAGATGAAAATCTAGCCTCATGTGAAATTTGGATCCCCTACGAAGTGCATTTATAAAGATAGAAAGGTTCTTCCATACCAAAATATTTTAGAATTTTTTGCATACTTTAGGTATGCTGCGGGCCTTAGTTTAGGAGATAGAGCCGTTTTAAGATTTTACAGATTCAACTGCACATAACTCCGCTTCTAGGTTTCGGATTGCCTTAGTTTCTTTTTCATATGAAAGGTGAGATGAAAATCTAGCCCCATGTGAAATTTGGATCCCCTACGAAGTGCATTTATAAAGATAGAAAGGTTCTTCCATACCAAAATATTTTAGAATTTTTTGCATACTTTAGGTATGCTGCGGGCCTTAGTTTAGGAGATAGAGCCGTTTTAAGATTTTCCAGATTCAACTGCACATAACTCCGCTTCTAGGTTTCGGATTGCCTTAGTTTCTTTTGCAAATGAAAGCTGAGACGAAAATCTAACCTCATGTGAAATTTGGATCCCCTACGAAGTGCATTTATAAAGATAGAAAGGTTCTTCCATACCAAAATATTTTAGAATTTTTTGCATACTTTAGGTATGCTGCGGGCCTTAGTTTAGGAGATAGAGCCGTTTTAAGATTTTACAGATTCAACTGCACATAACTCCGCTTCTAGGTTTCGGATTGCCTTAGTTTCTTTTTCATATGAAAGGTGAGATGAAAATCTAGCCCCATGTGAAATTTGGATCCCCTACGAAGTGCATTTATAAAGATAGAAAGGTTCTTCCATACCAAAATATTTTTGAATTTTTTGCATACTTTAGGTATGCTGCGGGCCTTAGTTTAGGAGATAGAGCCGTTTTAAGATTTTCCAGATTCAACTGCACATAACTCCGCTTCTAGGTTTCGGATTGCCTTAGTTTCTTTTGCAAATGAAAGCTGAGACGAAAATCTAACCTCATGTGAAATTTGGATCCCCTACGAAGTGCATTTATAAAGATAGAAAGGTTCTTCCATACCAAAATATTTTAGAATTTTTTGCATACTTTAGGTATGCTGCGGGCCTTAGTTTAGGAGATAGAGCCGTTTTAAGATTTTCCAGATTCAACTGCACATAACTCCGCTTCTAGGTTTCGGATTGCCTTAGTTTCTTTTTCATATGAAAGGTGAGATGAAAATCTAGCCCCATGTGAAATTTGGATCCCCTACGAAGTGCATTTATAAAGATAGAAAGGTTCTTCCATACCAAAATATTTTTGAATTTTTTGCATACTTTAGGTATGCTGCGGGCCTTAGTTTAGGAGATAGAGCCGTTTTAAGATTTTCCAGATTCAACTGCACATAACTCCGCTTCTCGGTTTCGGATTGCCTTAGTTTCTTTTTCATATGAAAGGTGAGATGAAAATCTAGCCCCATGTGAAATTTGGATCCCCTACGAAGTGCATTTATAAAGATACACTTCTTTTTCATATGAAAGGTGAGATGAAAATCTAGCCCCATGTGAAATTTGGATCCCCTACGAAGTGCATTTATAAAGATAGAAAGGTTCTTCCATACCAAAATATTTTTGAATTTTTTGCATACTTTAGGTATGCTGCGGGCCTTAGTTTAGGAGATAGAGCCGTTTTAAGATTTTCCAGATTCAACTGCACATAACTCCGCTTCTCGGTTTCGGATTGCCTTAGTTTCTTTTTCATATGAAAGGTGAGATGAAAATCTAGCCCCATGTGAAATTTGGATCCCCTACGAAGTGCATTTATAAAGATAGAAAGGTTCTTCCATACCAAAATATTTTAGAATTTTTTGCATACTTTAGGTATGCTGCGGGCCTTAGTTTAGGAGATAGAGCCGTTTTAAGATTTTCTAGATTCAACTGCACATAAGTCCGCTTCTCGGTTTCGGATTGCCTTAGTTTCTTTTGCAAATGAAAGCTGAGACGAAAATCTAACCTCATGTGAAATTTGGATCCCCTACGAAGTGTATTTATAAGGATAGAAAGGTTTTTCCATACCAAAATATTTTAGAATTTTTTGCATACTTTAGGTATGCTGCGGGCCTTAGTTTAGGAGATAGAGCCGTTTTAAGATTTTCCAGATTCAACTGCACATAACTCCGCTTCTAGGTTTCGGATTGCCTTAGTTTCTTTTTCATATGAAAGGTGAGATGAAAATCTAGCCTCGTGTGAAATTTGGATCCCCTACGAAGTGCATTTATAAAGATAGAAAGGTTCTTCCATACCAAAATATTTTTGAATTTTTTGCATACTTTAGGTATGCTGCGGGCCTTAGTTTAGGAGATAGAGCCGTTTTAAGATTTTCCAGATTCAACTGCACATAACTCCGCTTCTCGGTTTCGGATTGCCTTAGTTT
Source organism: Heteromyza rotundicornis (assembly GCA_951394025.1). Taxonomy (NCBI): domain Eukaryota; kingdom Metazoa; phylum Arthropoda; class Insecta; order Diptera; family Heleomyzidae; genus Heteromyza; species Heteromyza rotundicornis. The sequence goes on from OX596011.1 coordinate 61,771, forward strand.
CTTTTTCATATGAAAGGTGAGATGAAAATCTAGCCTCATGTGAAATTTGGATCCCCTACGAAGTGCATTTATAAGGATAGAAAGGTTCTTCCATACCAAAATATTTTAGAATTTTTCGCATACTTTAGGTATGCTGCGGGCCTTAGTTTAGGAGATAGAGCCGTTTTAAGATTTTCCAGATTCAACTGCACATAACTCCGCTTCTCGGTTTCGGATTGCCTTAGTTTCTTTTTCATATGAAAGGTGAGATGAAAATCTAGCCCCATGTGAAATTTGGATCCCCTACGAAGTGTATTTATAAGGATAGAAAGGTTTTTCCATACCAAAATATTTTAGAATTTTTTGCATACTTTAGGTATGCTGCGGGCCTTAGTTTAGGAGATAGAGCCGTTTTAAGATTTTCCAGATTCAACTGCACATAACTCCGCTTCTAGGTTTCGGATTGCCTTAGTTTCTTTTTCATATGAAAGGTGAGATGAAAATCTAGCCCCATGTAAAATTTGGATCCCCTACGAAGTGCATTTATAAAGATAGAAAGGTTCTTCCATACCAAAATATTTTAGAATTTTTTGCATACTTTAGGTATGCTGCGGGCCTTAGTTTAGGAGATAGAGCCGTTTTAAGATTTTCCAGATTCAACTGCACATAACTCCGCTTCTCGGTTTCGGATTGCCTTAGTTTCTTTTTCATATGAAAGGTGAGATGAAAATCTAGCCCCATGTGAAATTTGGATCCCCTACGAAGTGCATTTATAAAGATAGAAAGGTTCTTCCATACCAAAATATTTTAGAATTTTTTGCATACTTTAGGTATGCTGCGGGCCTTAGTTTAGGAGATAGAGCCGTTTTAAGATTTTCTAGATTCAACTGCACATAAGTCCGCTTCTCGGTTTCGGATTGCCTTAGTTTCTTTTGCAAATGAAAGCTGAGACGAAAATCTAACCTCATGTGAAATTTGGATCCCCTACGAAGTGCATTTATAAAGATAGAAAGGTTCTTCCATACCAAAATATTTTAGAATTTTTTGCATACTTTAGGTATGCTGCGGGCCTTAGTTTAGGAGATAGAGCCGTTTTAAGATTTTCTAGATTCAACTGCACATAAGTCCGCTTCTCGGTTTCGGATTGCCTTAGTTTCTTTTTCATATGAAAGGTGAGATGAAAATCTAGCCCCATATGAAATTTGGATCCCCTACGAAGTGCATTTATAAAGATAGAAAGGTTCTTCCATACCAAAATATTTTAGAATTTTTTGCATACTTTAGGTATGCTGCGGGCCTTAGTTTAGGAGATAGAGCCGTTTTAAGATTTTCTAGATTCAACTGCACATAAGTCCGCTTCTCGGTTTCGGATTGCCTTAGTTTCTTTTGCAAATGAAAGCTGAGACGAAAATCTAGCCTCATGTGAAATTTGGATCCCCTACGAAGTGTATTTATAAGGATAGAAAGGTTTTTCCATACCAAAATATTTTAGAATTTTTTGCATACTTTAGGTATGCTGCGGGCCTTAGTTTAGGAGATAGAGCCGTTTTAAGATTTTCCAGATTCAACTGCACATAACTCCGCTTCTAGGTTTCGGATTGCCTTAGTTTCTTTTTCATATGAAAGGTGAGATGAAAATCTAGCCTCATGTGAAATTTGGATCCCCTACGAAGTGCATTTATAAAGATAGAAAGGTTCTTCCATACCAAAATATTTTAGAATTTTTTGCATACTTTAGGTATGCTGCGGGCCTTAGTTTAGGAGATAGAGCCGTTTTAAGATTTTACAGATTCAACTGCACATAACTCCGCTTCTAGGTTTCGGATTGCCTTAGTTTCTTTTTCATATGAAAGGTGAGATGAAAATCTAGCCCCATGTGAAATTTGGATCCCCTACGAAGTGCATTTATAAAGATAGAAAGGTTCTTCCATACCAAAATATTTTAGAATTTTTTGCATACTTTAGGTATGTTGCGGGCCTTAGTTTAGGAGATAGAGCCGTTTTAAGATTTTCTAGATTCAACTGCACATAAGTCCGCTTCTCGGTTTCGGATTGCCTTAGTTTCTTTTGCAAATGAAAGCTGAGACGAAAATCTAGCCTCATGTGAAATTTGGATCCCCTACGAAGTGCATTTATAAAGATAGAAAGGTTCTTCCATACCAAAATATTTTAGAATTTTTTGCATACTTTAGGTATGCTGCGGGCCTTAGTTTAGGAGATAGAGCCGTTTTAAGATTTTCTACATTCAACTGCACATAAGTCCGCTTCTCGGTTTCGGATTGCCTTAGTTTCTTTTTCATATGAAAGGTGAGATGAAAATCTAGCCCCATGTGAAATTTGGATCCCCTACGAAGTGCATTTATAAAGATAGAAAGGTTCTTCCATACCAAAATATTTTAGAATTTTTTGCATACTTTAGGTATGCTGCGGGCCTTAGTTTAGGAGATAGAGCCGTTTTAAGATTTTCCAGATTCAACTGCACATAACTCCGCTTCTAGGTTTCGGAAAATCTAGCCTCATGTGAAATTTGGATCCCCTACGAAGTGTATTTATAAGGATAGAAAGGTTCTTCCATACCAAAATATTTTAGAATTTTTTGCATACTTTAGGTATGCTGCGGGCCTTAGTTTAGGAGATAGAGCCGTTTTAAGATTTTCCAGATTCAACTGCACATAACTCCGCTTCTCGGTTTCGGATTGCCTTAGTTTCTTTTTCATATGAAAGGTGAGATGAAAATCTAGCCCCATGTGAAATTTGGATCCCCTACGAAGTGCATTTATAAAGATGGAAAGGTTCTTCCATACCAAAATATTTTAGAATTTTTTGCATACTTTAGGTATGCTGCGGGCCTTAGTTTAGGAGATAGAGCCGTTTTAAGATTTTCTAGATTCAACTGCACATAAGTCCGCTTCTAGGTTTCGGATTGCCTTAGTTTCTTTTTCATATGAAAGGTGAGATGAAAATCTAGCCTCGTGTGAAATTTGGATCCCCTACGAAGTGCATTTATAAAGATAGAAAGGTTCTTCCATACCAAAATATTTTAGAATTTTTTGCATACTTTAGGTATGCTGCGGGCCTTAGTTTAGGAGATAGAGCCGTTTTAAGATTTTACAGATTCAACTGCACATAACTCCGCTTCTAGGTTTCGGATTGCCTTAGTTTCTTTTTCATATGAAAGGTGAGATGAAAATCTAGCCCCATGTGAAATTTGGATCCCCTACGAAGTGCATTTATAAAGATAGAAAGGTTCTTCCATACCAAAATATTTTAGAATTTTTTGCATACTTTAGGTATGTTGCGGGCCTTAGTTTAGGAGATAGAGCCGTTTTAAGATTTTCTAGATTCAACTGCACATAAGTCCGCTTCTCGGTTTCGGATTGCCTTAGTTTCTTTTGCAAATGAAAGCTGAGACGAAAATCTAGCCTCATGTGAAATTTGGATCCCCTACGAAGTGCATTTATAAAGATAGAAAGGTTCTTCCATACCAAAATATTTTAGAATTTTTTGCATACTTTAGGTATGCTGCGGGCCTTAGTTTAGGAGATAGAGCCGTTTTAAGATTTTCTACATTCAACTGCACATAAGTCCGCTTCTCGGTTTCGGATTGCCTTAGTTTCTTTTTCATATGAAAGGTGAGATGAAAATCTAGCCCCATGTGAAATTTGGATCCCCTACGAAGTGCATTTATAAAGATAGAAAGGTTCTTCCATACCAAAATATTTTAGAATTTTTTGCATACTTTAGGTATGCTGCGGGCCTTAGTTTAGGAGATAGAGCCGTTTTAAGATTTTCCAGATTCAACTGCACATAACTCCGCTTCTAGGTTTCGGAAAATCTAGCCTCATGTGAAATTTGGATCCCCTACGAAGTGTATTTATAAGGATAGAAAGGTTCTTCCATACCAAAATATTTTAGAATTTTTTGCATACTTTAGGTATGCTGCGGGCCTTAGTTTAGGAGATAGAGCCGTTTTAAGATTTTCCAGATTCAACTGCACATAACTCCGCTTCTCGGTTTCGGATTGCCTTAGTTTCTTTTTCATATGAAAGGTGAGATGAAAATCTAGCCTCGTGTGAAATTTGGATCCCCTACGAAGTGCATTTATAAAGATAGAAAGGTTCTTCCATACCAAAATATTTTAGAATTTTTTGCATACTTTAGGTATGCTGCGGGCCTTAGTTTAGGAGATAGAGCCGTTTTAAGATTTTACAGATTCAACTGCACATAACTCCGCTTCTAGGTTTCGGATTGCCTTAGTTTCTTTTTCATATGAAAGGTGAGATGAAAATCTAGCCCCATGTGAAATTTGGATCCCCTACGAAGTGCATTTATAAAGATAGAAAGGTTCTTCCATACCAAAATATTTTAGAATTTTTTGCATACTTTAGGTATGTTGCGGGCCTTAGTTTAGGAGATAGAGCCGTTTTAAGATTTTCTAGATTCAACTGCACATAAGTCCGCTTCTCGGTTTCGGATTGCCTTAGTTTCTTTTGCAAATGAAAGCTGAGACGAAAATCTAGCCTCATGTGAAATTTGGATCCCCTACGAAGTGCATTTATAAAGATAGAAAGGTTCTTCCATACCAAAATATTTTAGAATTTTTTGCATACTTTAGGTATGCTGCGGGCCTTAGTTTAGGAGATAGAGCCGTTTTAAGATTTTCTACATTCAACTGCACATAAGTCCGCTTCTCGGTTTCGGATTGCCTTAGTTTCTTTTTCATATGAAAGGTGAGATGAAAATCTAGCCCCATGTGAAATTTGGATCCCCTACGAAGTGCATTTATAAAGATAGAAAGGTTCTTCCATACCAAAATATTTTAGAATTTTTTGCATACTTTAGGTATGCTGCGGGCCTTAGTTTAGGAGATAGAGCCGTTTTAAGATTTTCCAGATTCAACTGCACATAACTCCGCTTCTAGGTTTCGGAAAATCTAGCCTCATGTGAAATTTGGATCCCCTACGAAGTGTATTTATAAGGATAGAAAGGTTCTTCCATACCAAAATATTTTAGAATTTTTTGCATACTTTAGGTATGCTGCGGGCCTTAGTTTAGGAGATAGAGCCGTTTTAAGATTTTCCAGATTCAACTGCACATAACTCCGCTTCTCGGTTTCGGATTGCCTTAGTTTCTTTTTCATATGAAAGGTGAGATGAAAATCTAGCCCCATGTGAAATTTGGATCCCCTACGAAGTGCATTTATAAAGATGGAAAGGTTCTTCCATACCAAAATATTTTAGAATTTTTTGCATACTTTAGGTATGCTGCGGGCCTTAGTTTAGGAGATAGAGCCGTTTTAAGATTTTCTAGATTCAACTGCACATAAGTCCGCTTCTAGGTTTCGGATTGCCTTAGTTTCTTTTTCATATGAAAGGTGAGATGAAAATCTAGCCTCGTGTGAAATTTGGATCCCCTACGAAGTGCATTTATAAAGATAGAAAGGTTCTTCCATACCAAAATATTTTTGAATTTTTTGCATACTTTAGGTATGCTGCGGGCCTTAGTTTAGGAGATAGAGCCGTTTTAAGATTTTCTAGATTCAACTGCACATAACTCCGCTTCTCATTTTCGGATTGCCTTAGTTTCTTTTGCAAATGAAAGCTGAGACGAAAATCTAGCCTCATGTGAAATTTGGATCCCCTACGAAGTGTATTTATAAGGATAGAAAGGTTTTTCCATACCAAAATATTTTAGAATTTTTTGCATACTTTAGGTATGCTGCGGGCCTTAGTTTAGGAGATAGAGCCGTTTTAAGATTTTCCAGATTCAACTGCACATAACTCCGCTTCTAGGTTTCGGATTGCCTTAGTTTCTTTTTCATATGAAAGGTGAGATGAAAATCTAGCCTCATGTGAAATTTGGATCCCCTACGAAGTGTATTTATAAGGATAGAAAGGTTTTTCCATACCAAAATATTTTAGAATTTTTTGCATACTTTAGGTATGCTGCGGGCCTTAGTTTAGGAGATAGAGCCGTTTTAAGATTTTCCAGATTCAACTGCACAAAACTCCGCTTCTCGGTTTCGGATTGCCTTAGTTTCTTTTGCAAATGAAAGCTGAGACGAAAATCTAGCCTCATGTGAAATTTGGATCCCCTACGAAGTGTATTTATAAGGATAGAAAGGTTTTTCCATACCAAAATATTTTAGAATTTTTTGCATACTTTAGGTATGCTGCGGGCCTTAGTTTAGGAGATAGAGCCGTTTTAAGATTTTCCAGATTCAACTGCACATAACTCCGCTTCTAGGTTTCGGATTGCCTTAGTTTCTTTTTCATATGAAAGGTGAGATGAAAATTTAGCCTCATGTGAAATTTGGATCCCCTACGAAGTGTATTTATAAGGATAGAAAGGTTTTTCCATACCAAAATATTTTTGAATTTTTTGCATACTTTAGGTATGCTGCGGGCCTTAGTTTAGGAGATAGAGCCGTTTTAAGATTTTCCAGATTCAACTGCACATAACTCCGCTTCTCGGTTTCGGATTGCCTTAGTTTCTTTTTCATATGAAAGGTGAGATGAAAATCTAGCCCCATGTGAAATTTGGATCCCCTACGAAGTGTATTTATAAGGATAGAAAGGTTTTTCCATACCAAAATATTTTAGAATTTTTTGCATACTTTAGGTATGCTGCGGGCCTTAGTTTAGGAGATAGAGCCGTTTTAAGATTTTCCAGATTCAACTGCACATAACTCCGCTTCTAGGTTTCGGATTGCCTTAGTTTCATATGAAAGGTGAGATGAAAATCTAGCCCCATGTGAAATTTGGATCCCCTACGAAGTGCATTTATAAAGATAGAAAGGTTCTTCCATACCAAAATATTTTTGAATTTTTTGCATACTTTAGGTATGCTGCGGGCCTTAGTTTAGGAGATAGAGCCGTTTTAAGATTTTCCAGATTCAACTGCACATAACTCCGCTTCTAGGTTTCGGATTGCCTTAGTTTCATATGAAAGGTGAGATGAAAATCTAGCCCCATGTGAAATTTGGATCCCCTACGAAGTGCATTTATAAAGATAGAAAGGTTCTTCCATACCAAAATATTTTAGAATTTTTTGCATACTTTAGGTATGTTGCGGGCCTTAGTTTAGGAGATAGAGCCGTTTTAAGATTTTCTAGATTCAACTGCACATAAGTCCGCTTCTCGGTTTCGGATTGCCTTAGTTTCTTTTGCAAATGAAAGCTGAGACGAAAATCTAGCCTCATGTGAAATTTGGATCCCCTACGAAGTGCATTTATAAAGATAGAAAGGTTCTTCCATACCAAAATATTTTAGAATTTTTTGCATACTTTAGGTATGCTGCGGGCCTTAGTTTAGGAGATAGAGCCGTTTTAAGATTTTCTACATTCAACTGCACATAAGTCCGCTTCTCGGTTTCGGATTGCCTTAGTTTCTTTTTCATATGAAAGGTGAGATGAAAATCTAGCCCCATGTGAAATTTGGATCCCCTACGAAGTGCATTTATAAAGATAGAAAGGTTCTTCCATACCAAAATATTTTAGAATTTTTTGCATACTTTAGGTATGCTGCGGGCCTTAGTTTAGGAGATAGAGCCGTTTTAAGATTTTCCAGATTCAACTGCACATAACTCCGCTTCTAGGTTTCGGAAAATCTAGCCTCATGTGAAATTTGGATCCCCTACGAAGTGTATTTATAAGGATAGAAAGGTTCTTCCATACCAAAATATTTTAGAATTTTTTGCATACTTTAGGTATGCTGCGGGCCTTAGTTTAGGAGATAGAGCCGTTTTAAGATTTTCCAGATTCAACTGCACATAACTCCGCTTCTCGGTTTCGGATTGCCTTAGTTTCTTTTTCATATGAAAGGTGAGATGAAAATCTAGCCCCATGTGAAATTTGGATCCCCTACGAAGTGCATTTATAAAGATGGAAAGGTTCTTCCATACCAAAATATTTTAGAATTTTTTGCATACTTTAGGTATGCTGCGGGCCTTAGTTTAGGAGATAGAGCCGTTTTAAGATTTTCTAGATTCAACTGCACATAAGTCCGCTTCTAGGTTTCGGATTGCCTTAGTTTCTTTTTCATATGAAAGGTGAGATGAAAATCTAGCCTCGTGTGAAATTTGGATCCCCTACGAAGTGCATTTATAAAGATAGAAAGGTTCTTCCATACCAAAATATTTTTGAATTTTTTGCATACTTTAGGTATGCTGCGGGCCTTAGTTTAGGAGATAGAGCCGTTTTAAGATTTTCTAGATTCAACTGCACATAACTCCGCTTCTCATTTTCGGATTGCCTTAGTTTCTTTTGCAAATGAAAGCTGAGACGAAAATCTAGCCTCATGTGAAATTTGGATCCCCTACGAAGTGTATTTATAAGGATAGAAAGGTTTTTCCATACCAAAATATTTTAGAATTTTTTGCATACTTTAGGTATGCTGCGGGCCTTAGTTTAGGAGATAGAGCCGTTTTAAGATTTTCCAGATTCAACTGCACATAACTCCGCTTCTAGGTTTCGGATTGCCTTAGTTTCTTTTTCATATGAAAGGTGAGATGAAAATCTAGCCTCATGTGAAATTTGGATCCCCTACGAAGTGTATTTATAAGGATAGAAAGGTTTTTCCATACCAAAATATTTTAGAATTTTTTGCATACTTTAGGTATGCTGCGGGCCTTAGTTTAGGAGATAGAGCCGTTTTAAGATTTTCCAGATTCAACTGCACATAACTCCGCTTCTCGGTTTCGGATTGCCTTAGTTTCTTTTGCAAATGAAAGCTGAGACGAAAATCTAGCCTCATGTGAAATTTGGATCCCCTACGAAGTGTATTTATAAGGATAGAAAGGTTTTTCCATACCAAAATATTTTAGAATTTTTTGCATACTTTAGGTATGCTGCGGGCCTTAGTTTAGGAGATAGAGCCGTTTTAAGATTTTCCAGATTCAACTGCACATAACTCCGCTTCTAGGTTTCGGATTGCCTTAGTTTCTTTTTCATATGAAAGGTGAGATGAAAATTTAGCCTCATGTGAAATTTGGATCCCCTACGAAGTGTATTTATAAGGATAGAAAGGTTTTTCCATACCAAAATATTTTTGAATTTTTTGCATACTTTAGGTATGCTGCGGGCCTTAGTTTAGGAGATAGAGCCGTTTTAAGATTTTCCAGATTCAACTGCACATAACTCCGCTTCTCGGTTTCGGATTGCCTTAGTTTCTTTTTCATATGAAAGGTGAGATGAAAATCTAGCCCCATGTGAAATTTGGATCCCCTACGAAGTGTATTTATAAGGATAGAAAGGTTTTTCCATACCAAAATATTTTAGAATTTTTTGCATACTTTAGGTATGCTGCGGGCCTTAGTTTAGGAGATAGAGCCGTTTTAAGATTTTCCAGATTCAACTGCACATAACTCCGCTTCTAGGTTTCGGATTGCCTTAGTTTCATATGAAAGGTGAGATGAAAATCTAGCCCCATGTGAAATTTGGATCCCCTACGAAGTGCATTTATAAAGATAGAAAGGTTCTTCCATACCAAAATATTTTTGAATTTTTTGCATACTTTAGGTATGCTGCGGGCCTTAGTTTAGGAGATAGAGCCGTTTTAAGATTTTCCAGATTCAACTGCACATAACTCCGCTTCTAGGTTTCGGATTGCCTTAGTTTCATATGAAAGGTGAGATGAAAATCTAGCCCCATGTGAAATTTGGATCCCCTACGAAGTGCATTTATAAAGATAGAAAGGTTCTTCCATACCAAAATATTTTAGAATTTTTTGCATACTTTAGGTATGCTGCGGGCCTTAGTTTAGGAGATAGAGCCGTTTTAAGATTTTCTAGATTCAACTGCACATAAGTCCGCTTCTCGGTTTCGGATTGCCTTAGTTTCTTTTGCAAATGAAAGCTGAGACGAAAATCTAACCTCATGTGAAATTTGGATCCCCTACGAAGTGCATTTATAAAGATAGAAAGGTTCTTCCATACCAAAATATTTTAGAATTTTTTGCATACTTTAGGTATGCTGCGGGCCTTAGTTTAGGAGATAGAGCCGTTTTAAGATTTTCTAGATTCAACTGCACATAAGTCCGCTTCTCGGTTTCGGATTGCCTTAGTTTCTTTTTCATATGAAAGGTGAGATGAAAATCTAGCCCCATGTGAAATTTGGATCCCCTACGAAGTGCATTTATAAAGATAGAAAGGTTCTTCCATACCAAAATATTTTAGAATTTTTTGCATACTTTAGGTATGCTGCGGGCCTTAGTTTAGGAGATAGAACCGTTTTAAGATTTTCTAGATTCAACTGCACATAAGTCCGCTTCTCGGTTTCGGATTGCCTTAGTTTCTTTTGCAAATGAAAGCTGAGACGAAAATCTAGCCTCATGTGAAATTTGGATCCCCTACGAAGTGTATTTATAAGGATAGAAAGGTTTTTCCATACCAAAATATTTTAGAATTTTTTGCATACTTTAGGTATGCTGCGGGCCTTAGTTTAGGAGATAGAGCCGTTTTAAGATTTTCCAGATTCAACTGCACATAACTCCGCTTCTAGGTTTCGGATTGCCTTAGTTTCTTTTTCATATGAAAGGTGAGATGAAAATCTAGCCTCATGTGAAATTTGGATCCCCTACGAAGTGCATTTATAAAGATAGAAAGGTTCTTCCATACCAAAATATTTTAGAATTTTTTGCATACTTTAGGTATGCTGCGGGCCTTAGTTTAGGAGATAGAGCCGTTTTAAGATTTTACAGATTCAACTGCACATAAGTCCGCTTCTCGGTTTCGGATTGCCTTAGTTTCTTTTGCAAATGAAAGCTGAGACGAAAATCTAGCCTCATGTGAAATTTGGATCCCCTACGAAGTGCATTTATAAAGATAGAAAGTTTCTTCCATACCAAAATATTTTAGAATTTTTTGCATACTTTAGGTATGCTGCGGGCCTTAGTTTAGGAGATAGAGCCGTTTTAAGATTTTCTACATTCAACTGCACATAAGTCCGCTTCTCGGTTTCGGATTGCCTTAGTTTCTTTTTCATATGAAAGGTGAGATGAAAATCTAGCCCCATGTGAAATTTGGATCCCCTACGAAGTGCATTTATAAAGATAGAAAGGTTCTTCCATACCAAAATATTTTAGAATTTTTTGCATACTTTAGGTATGCTGCGGGCCTTAGTTTAGGAGATAGAGCCGTTTTAAGATTTTCCAGATTCAACTGCACATAACTCCGCTTCTAGGTTTCGGATTGCCTTAGTTTCTTTTTCATATGAAAGGTGAGATGAAAATCTAGCCCCATGTGAAATTTGGATCCCCTACGAAGTGCATTTATAAAGATAGAAAGGTTCTTCCATACCAAAATATTTTAGAATTTTTTGCATACTTTAGGTATGCTGCGGGCCTTAGTTTAGGAGATAGAGCCGTTTTAAGATTTTCTAGATTCAACTGCACATAAGTCCGCTTCTCGGCTTCGGATTGCCTTAGTTTCTTTTGCAAATGAAAGCTGAGACGAAAATCTAGCCTCATGTGAAATTTGGATCCCCTACGAAGTGCATTTATAAAGATAAAAAGGTTCTTCCATACCAAAATTTTTTAGAATTTTTTGCATACTTTAGGTATGCTGCGGGCCTTAGTTTAGTAGATAGAGCCGTTTTAAGATTTTCTAGATTCAACTGCACATAACTCCGCTTCTCGGTTTTGGATTGCCTTAGTTTCTTTTGCAAATGAAAGCTGAGACGAAAATCTAGCCTCATGTGAAATTTGGATCCCCTACGAAGTGTATTTATAAGGATAGAAAGGTTCTTCCATACCAAAATATTTTAGAATTTTTTGCATACTTTAGGTATGCTGCGGGCCTTAGTTTAGGAGATAGAGCCGTTTTAAGATTTTCCAGATTCAACTGCACATAACTCCGCTTCTCGGTTTCGGATTGCCTTAGTTTCTTTTTCATATGAAAGGTGAGATGAAAATCTAGCCTCATGTGAAATTTGGATCCCCTACGAAGTGTATTTATAAGGATAGAAAGGTTTTTCCATACCAAAATATTTTAGAGTTTTTTGCATACTTTAGGTATGCTGCGGGCCTTAGTTTAGGAGATAGAGCCGTTTTATGATTTTCCAGATTCAACTGCACATAACTCCGCTTCTAGGTTTCGGATTGCCTTAGTTTCTTTTTCATATGAAAGGTGAGATGAAAATCTAGCCTCATGTGAAATTTGGATCCCCTACGAAGTGCATTTATAAGGATAGAAAGGTTCTTCCATACCAAAATATTTTAGAATTTTTCGCATACTTTAGGTATGCTGCGGGCCTTAGTTTAGGAGATAGAGCCGTTTTAAGATTTTCTAGATTCAACTGCACATAATTCCGCTTCTCGGTTTCGGATTGCCTTAGTTTCTTTTGCAAATGAAAGCTGAGACGAAAATCTAGCCTCATGTGAAATTTGGATCCCCTACGAAGTGTATTTATAAGGATAGAAAGGTTTTTCCATACCAAAATATTTTAGAGTTTTTTGCATACTTTAGGTATGCTGCGGGCCTTAGTTTAGGAGATAGAGCCGTTTTAAGATTTTCCAGATTCAACTGCACATAACTCCGCTTCTAGGTTTCGGATTGCCTTAGTTTCTTTTTCATATGAAAGGTGAGATGAAAATCTAGCCTCATGTGAAATTTGGATCCCCTACGAAGTGTATTTATAAGGATAGAAAGGTTTTTCCATACCAAAATATTTTAGAGTTTTTTGCATACTTTAGGTATGCTGCGGGCCTTAGTTTAGGAGATAGAGCCGTTTTAAGATTTTCCAGATTCAACTGCACATAACTCCGCTTCTAGGTTTCGGATTGCCTTAGTTTCTTTTTCATATGAAAGGTGAGATGAAAATCTAGCCTCATGTGAAATTTGGATCCCCTACAAGTGCATTTATAAAGAAAGAAAGGTTCTTCCATACCAAAATATTTTAGAATTTTTTGCATACTTTAGGTATGCTGCGGGCCTTAGTTTAGGAGATAGAGCCGTTTTAAGATTTTCTAGATTCAACTGCACATAACTCCGCTTCTCGTTTCTTTTTCATATGAAAGCTGAGACGAAAATCTAGCCTCATGTGAAATTTGGATCCCCTACGAAGTGCATTTATAAAGATAAAAAGGTTCTTCCATACCAAAATTTTTTAGAATTTTTTGCATACTTTAGGTATGCTGCGGGCCTTAGTTTAGTAGATAGAGCCGTTTTAAGATTTTCTAGATTCAACTGCACATAACTCCGCTTCTCGGTTTTGGATTGCCTTAGTTTCTTTTGCAAATGAAAGCTGAGACGAAAATCTAGCCTCATGTGAAATTTGGATCCCCTACGAAGTGTATTTATAAGGATAGAAAGGTTCTTCCATACCAAAATATTTTAGAATTTTTTGCATACTTTAGGTATGCTGCGGGCCTTAGTTTAGGAGATAGAGCCGTTTTAAGATTTTCCAGATTCAACTGCACATAACTCCGCTTCTCGGTTTCGGATTGCCTTAGTTTCTTTTTCATATGAAAGGTGAGATGAAAATCTAGCCTCATGTGAAATTTGGATCCCCTACGAAGTGTATTTATAAGGATAGAAAGGTTTTTCCATACCAAAATATTTTAGAGTTTTTTGCATACTTTAGGTATGCTGCGGGCCTTAGTTTAGGAGATAGAGCCGTTTTATGATTTTCCAGATTCAACTGCACATAACTCCGCTTCTAGGTTTCGGATTGCCTTAGTTTCTTTTTCATATGAAAGGTGAGATGAAAATCTAGCCTCATGTGAAATTTGGATCCCCTACGAAGTGCATTTATAAGGATAGAAAGGTTCTTCCATACCAAAATATTTTAGAATTTTTCGCATACTTTAGGTATGCTGCGGGCCTTAGTTTAGGAGATAGAGCCGTTTTAAGATTTTCTAGATTCAACTGCACATAATTCCGCTTCTCGGTTTCGGATTGCCTTAGTTTCTTTTGCAAATGAAAGCTGAGACGAAAATCTAGCCTCATGTGAAATTTGGATCCCCTACGAAGTGTATTTATAAGGATAGAAAGGTTTTTCCATACCAAAATATTTTAGAGTTTTTTGCATACTTTAGGTATGCTGCGGGCCTTAGTTTAGGAGATAGAGCCGTTTTAAGATTTTCCAGATTCAACTGCACATAACTCCGCTTCTAGGTTTCGGATTGCCTTAGTTTCTTTTTCATATGAAAGGTGAGATGAAAATCTAGCCTCATGTGAAATTTGGATCCCCTACGAAGTGTATTTATAAGGATAGAAAGGTTTTTCCATACCAAAATATTTTAGAGTTTTTTGCATACTTTAGGTATGCTGCGGGCCTTAGTTTAGGAGATAGAGCCGTTTTAAGATTTTCCAGATTCAACTGCACATAACTCCGCTTCTAGGTTTCGGATTGCCTTAGTTTCTTTTTCATATGAAAGGTGAGATGAAAATCTAGCCTCATGTGAAATTTGGATCCCCTACGAAGTGCATTTATAAAGATAGAAAGGTTCTTCCATACCAAAATATTTTAGAATTTTTTGCATACTTTAGGTATGCTGCGGGCCTTAGTTTAGGAGATAGAGCCGTTTTAAGATTTTACAGATTCAACTGCACATAAGTCCGCTTCTCGGTTTCGGATTGCCTTAGTTTCTTTTGCAAATGAAAGCTGAGACGAAAATCTAGCCTCATGTGAAATTTGGATCCCCTACGAAGTGCATTTATAAAGATAGAAAGTTTCTTCCATACCAAAATATTTTAGAATTTTTTGCATACTTTAGGTATGCTGCGGGCCTTAGTTTAGGAGATAGAGCCGTTTTAAGATTTTCTACATTCAACTGCACATAAGTCCGCTTCTCGGTTTCGGATTGCCTTAGTTTCTTTTTCATATGAAAGGTGAGATGAAAATCTAGCCCCATGTGAAATTTGGATCCCCTACGAAGTGCATTTATAAAGATAGAAAGGTTCTTCCATACCAAAATATTTTAGAATTTTTTGCATACTTTAGGTATGCTGCGGGCCTTAGTTTAGGAGATAGAGCCGTTTTAAGATTTTCCAGATTCAACTGCACATAACTCCGCTTCTAGGTTTCGGATTGCCTTAGTTTCTTTTTCATATGAAAGGTGAGATGAAAATCTAGCCCCATGTGAAATTTGGATCCCCTACGAAGTGCATTTATAAAGATAGAAAGGTTCTTCCATACCAAAATATTTTAGAATTTTTTGCATACTTTAGGTATGCTGCGGGCCTTAGTTTAGGAGATAGAGCCGTTTTAAGATTTTCTAGATTCAACTGCACATAAGTCCGCTTCTCGGCTTCGGATTGCCTTAGTTTCTTTTGCAAATGAAAGCTGAGACGAAAATCTAGCCTCATGTGAAATTTGGATCCCCTACGAAGTGCATTTATAAAGATAAAAAGGTTCTTCCATACCAAAATTTTTTAGAATTTTTTGCATACTTTAGGTATGCTGCGGGCCTTAGTTTAGTAGATAGAGCCGTTTTAAGATTTTCTAGATTCAACTGCACATAACTCCGCTTCTCGGTTTTGGATTGCCTTAGTTTCTTTTGCAAATGAAAGCTGAGACGAAAATCTAGCCTCATGTGAAATTTGGATCCCCTACGAAGTGTATTTATAAGGATAGAAAGGTTCTTCCATACCAAAATATTTTAGAATTTTTTGCATACTTTAGGTATGCTGCGGGCCTTAGTTTAGGAGATAGAGCCGTTTTAAGATTTTCCAGATTCAACTGCACATAACTCCGCTTCTCGGTTTCGGATTGCCTTAGTTTCTTTTTCATATGAAAGGTGAGATGAAAATCTAGCCTCATGTGAAATTTGGATCCCCTACGAAGTGTATTTATAAGGATAGAAAGGTTTTTCCATACCAAAATATTTTAGAGTTTTTTGCATACTTTAGGTATGCTGCGGGCCTTAGTTTAGGAGATAGAGCCGTTTTATGATTTTCCAGATTCAACTGCACATAACTCCGCTTCTAGGTTTCGGATTGCCTTAGTTTCTTTTTCATATGAAAGGTGAGATGAAAATCTAGCCTCATGTGAAATTTGGATCCCCTACGAAGTGCATTTATAAGGATAGAAAGGTTCTTCCATACCAAAATATTTTAGAATTTTTCGCATACTTTAGGTATGCTGCGGGCCTTAGTTTAGGAGATAGAGCCGTTTTAAGATTTTCTAGATTCAACTGCACATAATTCCGCTTCTCGGTTTCGGATTGCCTTAGTTTCTTTTGCAAATGAAAGCTGAGACGAAAATCTAGCCTCATGTGAAATTTGGATCCCCTACGAAGTGTATTTATAAGGATAGAAAGGTTTTTCCATACCAAAATATTTTAGAGTTTTTTGCATACTTTAGGTATGCTGCGGGCCTTAGTTTAGGAGATAGAGCCGTTTTAAGATTTTCCAGATTCAACTGCACATAACTCCGCTTCTAGGTTTCGGATTGCCTTAGTTTCTTTTTCATATGAAAGGTGAGATGAAAATCTAGCCTCATGTGAAATTTGGATCCCCTACGAAGTGTATTTATAAGGATAGAAAGGTTTTTCCATACCAAAATATTTTAGAGTTTTTTGCATACTTTAGGTATGCTGCGGGCCTTAGTTTAGGAGATAGAGCCGTTTTAAGATTTTCCAGATTCAACTGCACATAACTCCGCTTCTAGGTTTCGGATTGCCTTAGTTTCTTTTTCATATGAAAGGTGAGATGAAAATCTAGCCTCATGTGAAATTTGGATCCCCTACAAGTGCATTTATAAAGAAAGAAAGGTTCTTCCATACCAAAATATTTTAGAATTTTTTGCATACTTTAGGTATGCTGCGGGCCTTAGTTTAGGAGATAGAGCCGTTTTAAGATTTTCTAGATTCAACTGCACATAACTCCGCTTCTCGTTTCTTTTTCATATGAAAGCTGAGACGAAAATCTAGCCTCATGTGAAATTTGGATCCCCTACGAAGTGCATTTATAAAGATAAAAAGGTTCTTCCATACCAAAATTTTTTAGAATTTTTTGCATACTTTA
Source organism: Heteromyza rotundicornis (assembly GCA_951394025.1). NCBI lineage: Eukaryota > Metazoa > Arthropoda > Insecta > Diptera > Heleomyzidae > Heteromyza > Heteromyza rotundicornis. Next base: position 78,715 of record OX596011.1, read on the forward strand.
GGTATGCTGCGGGCCTTAGTTTAGTAGATAGAGCCGTTTTAAGATTTTCTAGATTCAACTGCACATAACTCCGCTTCTCGGTTTTGGATTGCCTTAGTTTCTTTTGCAAATGAAAGCTGAGACGAAAATCTAGCCTCATGTGAAATTTGGATCCCCTACGAAGTGTATTTATAAGGATAGAAAGGTTCTTCCATACCAAAATATTTTAGAATTTTTTGCATACTTTAGGTATGCTGCGGGCCTTAGTTTAGGAGATAGAGCCGTTTTAAGATTTTCCAGATTCAACTGCACATAACTCCGCTTCTCGGTTTCGGATTGCCTTAGTTTCTTTTTCATATGAAAGGTGAGATGAAAATCTAGCCTCATGTGAAATTTGGATCCCCTACGAAGTGTATTTATAAGGATAGAAAGGTTTTTCCATACCAAAATATTTTAGAGTTTTTTGCATACTTTAGGTATGCTGCGGGCCTTAGTTTAGGAGATAGAGCCGTTTTATGATTTTCCAGATTCAACTGCACATAACTCCGCTTCTAGGTTTCGGATTGCCTTAGTTTCTTTTTCATATGAAAGGTGAGATGAAAATCTAGCCTCATGTGAAATTTGGATCCCCTACGAAGTGCATTTATAAGGATAGAAAGGTTCTTCCATACCAAAATATTTTAGAATTTTTCGCATACTTTAGGTATGCTGCGGGCCTTAGTTTAGGAGATAGAGCCGTTTTAAGATTTTCTAGATTCAACTGCACATAATTCCGCTTCTCGGTTTCGGATTGCCTTAGTTTCTTTTGCAAATGAAAGCTGAGACGAAAATCTAGCCTCATGTGAAATTTGGATCCCCTACGAAGTGTATTTATAAGGATAGAAAGGTTTTTCCATACCAAAATATTTTAGAGTTTTTTGCATACTTTAGGTATGCTGCGGGCCTTAGTTTAGGAGATAGAGCCGTTTTAAGATTTTCCAGATTCAACTGCACATAACTCCGCTTCTAGGTTTCGGATTGCCTTAGTTTCTTTTTCATATGAAAGGTGAGATGAAAATCTAGCCTCATGTGAAATTTGGATCCCCTACGAAGTGTATTTATAAGGATAGAAAGGTTTTTCCATACCAAAATATTTTAGAGTTTTTTGCATACTTTAGGTATGCTGCGGGCCTTAGTTTAGGAGATAGAGCCGTTTTAAGATTTTCCAGATTCAACTGCACATAACTCCGCTTCTAGGTTTCGGATTGCCTTAGTTTCTTTTTCATATGAAAGGTGAGATGAAAATCTAGCCTCATGTGAAATTTGGATCCCCTACAAGTGCATTTATAAAGAAAGAAAGGTTCTTCCATACCAAAATATTTTAGAATTTTTTGCATACTTTAGGTATGCTGCGGGCCTTAGTTTAGGAGATAGAGCCGTTTTAAGATTTTCTAGATTCAACTGCACATAACTCCGCTTCTCGTTTCTTTTTCATATGAAAGGTGAGATGAAAATCTAGCCCCATGTGAAATTTGGATCCCCTACGAAGTGCATTTATAAAGATAGAAAGGTTCTTCCATACCAAAATATTTTAGAATTTTTTGCATACTTTAGGTATGCTGCGGGCCTTAGTTTAGGAGATAGAGCCGTTTTAAGATTTTCCAGATTCAACTGCACATAACTCCGCTTCTAGGTTTCGGATTGCCTTAGTTTCTTTTTCATATGAAAGGTGAGATGAAAATCTAGCCCCATGTGAAATTTGGATCCCCTACGAAGTGCATTTATAAAGATAGAAAGGTTCTTCCATACCAAAATATTTTAGAATTTTTTGCATACTTTAGGTATGCTGCGGGCCTTAGTTTAGGAGATAGAGCCGTTTTAAGATTTTCCAGATTCAACTGCACATAACTCCGCTTCTCGGTTTCGGATTGCCTTAGTTTCTTTTTCATATGAAAGGTGAGATAAAAATCTAGCCTCATGTGAAATTTGGATCCCCTACGAAGTGTATTTATAAGGATAGAAAGGTTTTTCCATACCAAAATATTTTAGAGTTTTTTGCATACTTTAGGTATGCTGCGGGCCTTAGTTTAGGAGATAGAGCCGTTTTATGATTTTCCAGATTCAACTGCACATAACTCCGCTTCTAGGTTTCGGATTGCCTTAGTTTCTTTTTCATATGAAAGGTGAGATGAAAATCTAGCCTCATGTGAAATTTGGATCCCCTACGAAGTGCATTTATAAGGATAGAAAGGTTCTTCCATACCAAAATATTTTAGAATTTTTCGCATACTTTAGGTATGCTGCGGGCCTTAGTTTAGGAGATAGAGCCGTTTTAAGATTTTCTAGATTCAACTGCACATAATTCCGCTTCTCGGTTTCGGATTGCCTTAGTTTCTTTTGCAAATGAAAGCTGAGACGAAAATCTAGCCTCATGTGAAATTTGGATCCCCTACGAAGTGTATTTATAAGGATAGAAAGGTTTTTCCATACCAAAATATTTTAGAGTTTTTTGCATACTTTAGGTATGCTGCGGGCCTTAGTTTAGGAGATAGAGCCGTTTTAAGATTTTCCAGATTCAACTGCACATAACTCCGCTTCTAGGTTTCGGATTGCCTTAGTTTCTTTTTCATATGAAAGGTGAGATGAAAATCTAGCCTCATGTGAAATTTGGATCCCCTACGAAGTGTATTTATAAGGATAGAAAGGTTTTTCCATACCAAAATATTTTAGAGTTTTTTGCATACTTTAGGTATGCTGCGGGCCTTAGTTTAGGAGATAGAGCCGTTTTAAGATTTTCCAGATTCAACTGCACATAACTCCGCTTCTCGGTTTCGGATTGCCTTAGTTTCTTTTTCATATGAAAGGTGAGATGAAAATCTAGCCTCATGTGAAATTTGGATCCCCTACAAGTGCATTTATAAAGAAAGAAAGGTTCTTCCATACCAAAATATTTTAGAATTTTTTGCATACTTTAGGTATGCTGCGGGCCTTAGTTTAGGAGATAGAGCCGTTTTAAGATTTTCTAGATTCAACTGCACATAACTCCGCTTCTCGTTTCTTTTTCATATGAAAGGTGAGATGAAAATCTAGCCCCATGTGAAATTTGGATCCCCTACGAAGTGCATTTATAAAGATAGAAAGGTTCTTCCATACCAAAATATTTTAGAATTTTTTGCATACTTTAGGTATGCTGCGGGCCTTAGTTTAGGAGATAGAGCCGTTTTAAGATTTTCCAGATTCAACTGCACATAACTCCGCTTCTAGGTTTCGGATTGCCTTAGTTTCTTTTTCATATGAAAGGTGAGATGAAAATCTAGCCCCATGTGAAATTTGGATCCCCTACGAAGTGCATTTATAAAGATAGAAAGGTTCTTCCATACCAAAATATTTTAGAATTTTTTGCATACTTTAGGTATGCTGCGGGCCTTAGTTTAGGAGATAGAGCCGTTTTAAGATTTTCCAGATTCAACTGCACATAACTCCGCTTCTAGGTTTCGGATTGCCTTAGTTTCTTTTGCAAATGAAAGCTGAGACGAAAATCTAGCCCCATGTGAAATTTGGATCCCCTACGAAGTGCATTTATAAAGATAGAAAGGTTCTTCCATACCAAAATATTTTAGAATTTTTTGCATACTTTAGGTATGCTGCGGGCCTTAGTTTAGGAGATAGAGCCGTTTTAAGATTTTCCAGATTCAACTGCACATAACTCCGCTTCTCGGTTTCGGATTGCCTTAGTTTCTTTTTCATATGAAAGGTGAGATGAAAATCTAGCCCCATGTGAAATTTGGATCCCCTACGAAGTGCATTTATAAAGATAGAAAGGTTCTTCCATACCAAAATATTTTAGAATTTTTTGCATACTTTAGGTATGCTGCGGGCCTTAGTTTAGGAGATAGAGCCGTTTTAAGATTTTCCAGATTCAACTGCACATAACTCCGCTTCTCGGTTTCGGATTGCCTTAGTTTCTTTTTCATATGAAAGGTGAGATGAAAATCTAGCCCCATGTGAAATTTGGATCCCCTACGAAGTGCATTTATAAAGATAGAAAGGTTCTTCCATACCAAAATATTTTAGAATTTTTTGCATACTTTAGGTATGCTGCGGGCCTTAGTTTAGGAGATAGAGCCGTTTTAAGATTTTCCAGATTCAACTGCACATAACTCCGCTTCTCGGTTTCGGATTGCCTTAGTTTCTTTTTCATATGAAAGGTGAGATAAAAATCTAGCCTCATGTGAAATTTGGATCCCCTACGAAGTGTATTTATAAGGATAGAAAGGTTTTTCCATACCAAAATATTTTAGAGTTTTTTGCATACTTTAGGTATGCTGCGGGCCTTAGTTTAGGAGATAGAGCCGTTTTATGATTTTCCAGATTCAACTGCACATAACTCCGCTTCTAGGTTTCGGATTGCCTTAGTTTCTTTTTCATATGAAAGGTGAGATGAAAATCTAGCCTCATGTGAAATTTGGATCCCCTACGAAGTGCATTTATAAGGATAGAAAGGTTCTTCCATACCAAAATATTTTAGAATTTTTCGCATACTTTAGGTATGCTGCGGGCCTTAGTTTAGGAGATAGAGCCGTTTTAAGATTTTCTAGATTCAACTGCACATAATTCCGCTTCTCGGTTTCGGATTGCCTTAGTTTCTTTTGCAAATGAAAGCTGAGACGAAAATCTAGCCTCATGTGAAATTTGGATCCCCTACGAAGTGTATTTATAAGGATAGAAAGGTTTTTCCATACCAAAATATTTTAGAATTTTTTGCATACTTTAGGTATGCTGCGGGCCTTAGTTTAGGAGATAGAGCCGTTTTAAGATTTTCCAGATTCAACTGCACATAACTCCGCTTCTCGTTTCTTTTTCATATCAAAGGTGAGATGAAAATCTAGCCTCATGTGAAATTTGGATCCCCTACAAGTGCATTTATAAAGAAAGAAAGGTTCTTCCATACCAAAATATTTTAGAATTTTTTGCATACTTTAGGTATGCTGCGGGCCTTAGTTTAGGAGATAGAGCCGTTTTAAGATTTTCTAGATTCAACTGCACATAACTCCGCTTCTCGTTTCTTTTTCATATGAAAGGTGAGATGAAAATCTAGCCCCATGTGAAATTTGGATCCCCTACGAAGTGCATTTATAAAGATAGAAAGGTTCTTCCATACCAAAATATTTTAGAATTTTTTGCATACTTTAGGTATGCTGCGGGCCTTAGTTTAGGAGATAGAGCCGTTTTAAGATTTTCCAGATTCAACTGCACATAACTCCGCTTCTAGGTTTCGGATTGCCTTAGTTTCTTTTTCATATGAAAGGTGAGATGAAAATCTAGCCCCATGTGAAATTTGGATCCCCTACGAAGTGCATTTATAAAGATAGAAAGGTTCTTCCATACCAAAATATTTTAGAATTTTTTGCATACTTTAGGTATGCTGCGGGCCTTAGTTTAGGAGATAGAGCCGTTTTAAGATTTTCCAGATTCAACTGCACATAACTCCGCTTCTAGGTTTCGGATTGCCTTAGTTTCTTTTGCAAATGAAAGCTGAGACGAAAATCTAACCTCATGTGAAATTTGGATCCCCTACGAAGTGCATTTATAAAGATAAAAAGGTTCTTCCATACCAAAATATTTTAGAATTTTTTGCATACTTTAGGTATGCTGCGGGCCTTAGTTTAGGAGATAGAGCCGTTTTAAGATTTTCCAGATTCAACTGCACATAACTCCGCTTCTCGGTTTCGGATTGCCTTAGTTTCTTTTTCATATGAAAGGTGAGATAAAAATCTAGCCTCATGTGAAATTTGGATCCCCTACGAAGTGTATTTATAAGGATAGAAAGGTTCTTCCATACCAAAATATTTTAGAATTTTTTGCATACTTTAGGTATGCTGCGGGCCTTAGTTTAGGAGATAGAGCCGTTTTAAGATTTTCCAGATTCAACTGCACATAACTCCGCTTCTCGGTTTCGGATTGCCTTAGTTTCTTTTTCATATGAAAGGTGAGATGAAAATCTAGCCCCATGTGAAATTTGGATCCCCTACGAAGTGCATTTATAAAGATAGAAAGGTTCTTCCATACCAAAATATTTTAGAATTTTTTGCATACTTTAGGTATGCTGCGGGCCTTAGTTTAGGAGATAGAGCCGTTTTAAGATTTTCCAGATTCAACTGCACATAACTCCGCTTCTCGGTTTCGGATTGCCTTAGTTTCTTTTTCATATGAAAGGTGAGATAAAAATCTAGCCTCATGTGAAATTTGGATCCCCTACGAAGTGTATTTATAAGGATAGAAAGGTTTTTCCATACCAAAATATTTTAGAGTTTTTTGCATACTTTAGGTATGCTGCGGGCCTTAGTTTAGGAGATAGAGCCGTTTTAAGATTTTCCAGATTCAACTGCACATAACTCCGCTTCTAGGTTTCGGATTGCCTTAGTTTCTTTTGCAAATGAAAGCTGAGACGAAAATCTAGCCCCATGTGAAATTTGGATCCCCTACGAAGTGCATTTATAAAGATAGAAAGGTTCTTCCATACCAAAATATTTTAGAATTTTTTGCATACTTTAGGTATGCTGCGGGCCTTAGTTTAGGAGATAGAGCCGTTTTAAGATTTTCCAGATTCAACTGCACATAACTCCGCTTCTCGGTTTCGGATTGCCTTAGTTTCTTTTTCATATGAAAGGTGAGATGAAAATCTAGCCCCATGTGAAATTTGGATCCCCTACGAAGTGCATTTATAAAGATAGAAAGGTTCTTCCATACCAAAATATTTTAGAATTTTTTGCATACTTTAGGTATGCTGCGGGCCTTAGTTTAGGAGATAGAGCCGTTTTAAGATTTTCCAGATTCAACTGCACATAACTCCGCTTCTCGGTTTCGGATTGCCTTAGTTTCTTTTTCATATGAAAGGTGAGATGAAAATCTAGCCCCATGTGAAATTTGGATCCCCTACGAAGTGCATTTATAAAGATAGAAAGGTTCTTCCATACCAAAATATTTTAGAATTTTTTGCATACTTTAGGTATGCTGCGGGCCTTAGTTTAGGAGATAGAGCCGTTTTAAGATTTTCCAGATTCAACTGCACATAACTCCGCTTCTCGGTTTCGGATTGCCTTAGTTTCTTTTTCATATGAAAGGTGAGATAAAAATCTAGCCTCATGTGAAATTTGGATCCCCTACGAAGTGTATTTATAAGGATAGAAAGGTTTTTCCATACCAAAATATTTTAGAGTTTTTTGCATACTTTAGGTATGCTGCGGGCCTTAGTTTAGGAGATAGAGCCGTTTTATGATTTTCCAGATTCAACTGCACATAACTCCGCTTCTAGGTTTCGGATTGCCTTAGTTTCTTTTTCATATGAAAGGTGAGATGAAAATCTAGCCTCATGTGAAATTTGGATCCCCTACGAAGTGCATTTATAAGGATAGAAAGGTTCTTCCATACCAAAATATTTTAGAATTTTTCGCATACTTTAGGTATGCTGCGGGCCTTAGTTTAGGAGATAGAGCCGTTTTAAGATTTTCTAGATTCAACTGCACATAATTCCGCTTCTCGGTTTCGGATTGCCTTAGTTTCTTTTGCAAATGAAAGCTGAGACGAAAATCTAGCCTCATGTGAAATTTGGATCCCCTACGAAGTGTATTTATAAGGATAGAAAGGTTTTTCCATACCAAAATATTTTAGAATTTTTTGCATACTTTAGGTATGCTGCGGGCCTTAGTTTAGGAGATAGAGCCGTTTTAAGATTTTCCAGATTCAACTGCACATAACTCCGCTTCTCGTTTCTTTTTCATATCAAAGGTGAGATGAAAATCTAGCCTCATGTGAAATTTGGATCCCCTACAAGTGCATTTATAAAGAAAGAAAGGTTCTTCCATACCAAAATATTTTAGAATTTTTTGCATACTTTAGGTATGCTGCGGGCCTTAGTTTAGGAGATAGAGCCGTTTTAAGATTTTCTAGATTCAACTGCACATAACTCCGCTTCTCGTTTCTTTTTCATATGAAAGGTGAGATGAAAATCTAGCCCCATGTGAAATTTGGATCCCCTACGAAGTGCATTTATAAAGATAGAAAGGTTCTTCCATACCAAAATATTTTAGAATTTTTTGCATACTTTAGGTATGCTGCGGGCCTTAGTTTAGGAGATAGAGCCGTTTTAAGATTTTCCAGATTCAACTGCACATAACTCCGCTTCTAGGTTTCGGATTGCCTTAGTTTCTTTTTCATATGAAAGGTGAGATGAAAATCTAGCCCCATGTGAAATTTGGATCCCCTACGAAGTGCATTTATAAAGATAGAAAGGTTCTTCCATACCAAAATATTTTAGAATTTTTTGCATACTTTAGGTATGCTGCGGGCCTTAGTTTAGGAGATAGAGCCGTTTTAAGATTTTCCAGATTCAACTGCACATAACTCCGCTTCTAGGTTTCGGATTGCCTTAGTTTCTTTTGCAAATGAAAGCTGAGACGAAAATCTAACCTCATGTGAAATTTGGATCCCCTACGAAGTGCATTTATAAAGATAAAAAGGTTCTTCCATACCAAAATTTTTTTGAATTTTTTGCATACTTTAGGTATGCTGCGGGCCTTAGTTTAGTAGATAGAGCCGTTTTAAGATTTTCTAGATTCAACTGCACATAACTCCGCTTCTCGGTTTTGGATTGCCTTAGTTTCTTTTGCAAATGAAAGCTGAGACGAAAATCTAGCCTCATGTGAAATTTGGATCCCCTACGAAGTGTATTTATAAGGATAGAAAGGTTCTTCCATACCAAAATATTTTAGAATTTTTTGCATACTTTAGGTATGCTGCGGGCCTTAGTTTAGGAGATAGAGCCGTTTTAAGATTTTCCAGATTCAACTGCACATAACTCCGCTTCTCGGTTTCGGATTGCCTTAGTTTCTTTTTCATATGAAAGGTGAGATGAAAATCTAGCCTCATGTGAAATTTGGATCCCCTACGAAGTGCATTTATAAGGATAGAAAGGTTCTTCCATACCAAAATATTTTAGAATTTTTCGCATACTTTAGGTATGCTGCGGGCCTTAGTTTAGGAGATAGAGCCGTTTTAAGATTTTCTAGATTCAACTGCACATAACTCCGCTTCTCGGTTTCGGATTGCCTTAGTTTCTTTTGCAAATGAAAGCTGAGACGAAAATCTAGCCTCATGTGAAATTTGGATCCCCTACGAAGTGTATTTATAAGGATAGAAAGGTTTTTCCATACCAAAATATTTTAGAGTTTTTTGCATACTTTAGGTATGCTGCGGGCCTTAGTTTAGGAGATAGAGCCGTTTTATGATTTTCCAGATTCAACTGCACATAACTCCGCTTCTAGGTTTCGGATTGCCTTAGTTTCTTTTTCATATGAAAGGTGAGATGAAAATCTAGCCTCATGTGAAATTTGGATCCCCTACGAAGTGCATTTATAAGGATAGAAAGGTTCTTCCATACCAAAATATTTTAGAATTTTTCGCATACTTTAGGTATGCAGCGGGCCTTAGTTTAGGAGATAGAGCCGTTTTAAGATTTTCTAGATTCAACTGCACATAACTCCGCTTCTCGGTTTCGGATTGCCTTAGTTTCTTTTGCAAATGAAAGCTGAGACGAAAATCTAGCCTCATGTGAAATTTGGATCCCCTACGAAGTGTATTTATAAGGATAGAAAGGTTTTTCCATACCAAAATATTTTAGAGTTTTTTGCATACTTTAGGTATGCTGCGGGCCTTAGTTTAGGAGATAGAGCCGTTTTAAGATTTTCCAGATTCAACTGCACATAACTCCGCTTCTAGGTTTCGGATTGCCTTAGTTTCTTTTTCATATGAAAGGTGAGATGAAAATCTAGCCTCATGTGAAATTTGGATCCCCTACAAGTGCATTTATAAAGAAAGAAAGGTTCTTCCATACCAAAATATTTTTGAATTTTTTGCATACTTTAGGTATGCTGCGGGCCTTAGTTTAGGAGATAGAGCCGTTTTAAGATTTTCTAGATTCAACTGCACATAACTCCGCTTCTCGGTTTCGGATTGCCTTAGTTTCTTTTTCATATGAAAGGTGAGATGAAAATCTAGCCTCATGTGAAATTTGGATCCCCTACGAAGTGTATTTATAAGGATAGAAAGGTTTTTCCATACCAAAATATTTTAGAATTTTTTGCATACTTTAGTTTTGGATTGCCTTAGTTTCTTCTGCAAATGAAAGCTGAGACGAAAATCTAGCCTCATGTGAAATTTGGATCCCCTACGAAGTGTATTTATAAGGATAGAAAGGTTCTTCCATACCAAAATATTTTAGAATTTTTTGCATACTTTAGGTATGCTGCGGGCCTTAGTTTCTTTTGCAAATGAAAGCTGAGACGAAAATCTAGCCTCATGTGAAATTTGGATCCCCTACGAAGTGTATTTATAAAGATAGAAAGGTTCTTCCATACCAAAATATTTTAGAATTTTTTGCATACTTTAGGTATGCTGCGGGCCTTAGTTTAGGAGATAGAGCCGTTTTAAGATTTTCCAGATTCAACTGCACATAACTCCGCTTCTAGGTTTCGGATTGCCTTAGTTTCTTTTTCATATGAAAGGTGAGATGAAAATCTAGCCTCATGTGAAATTTGGATCCCCTACGAAGTGTATTTATAAGGATAGAAAGGTTTTTCCATACCAAAATATTTTAGAATTTTTTGCATACTTTAGTTTTGGATTGCCTTAGTTTCTTCTGCAAATGAAAGCTGAGACGAAAATCTAGCCTCATGTGAAATTTGGATCCCCTACGAAGTGTATTTATAAGGATAGAAAGGTTCTTCCATACCAAAATATTTTAGAATTTTTTGCATACTTTAGGTATGCTGCGGGCCTTAGTTTATGAGATAGAGCCGTTTTAAGATTTTCCAAATTCAACTGCACATAACTCCGCCTCTCGGTTTCGGATTGCCTTAGTTTCTTTTTCATATGAAAGGTGAGATGAAAATCTAGCCTCATGTGAAATTTGGATCCCCTACGAAGTGCATTTATAAGGATAGAAAGGTTCTTCCATACCAAAATATTTTAGAATTTTTCGCATACTTTAGGTATGCTGCGGGCCTTAGTTTAGGAGATAGAGCCGTTTTAAGATTTTCTAGATTCAACTGCACATAACTCCGCTTCTCGGTTTCGGATTGCCTTAGTTTCTTTTGCAAATGAAAGCTGAGACGAAAATCTAGCCTCATGTGAAATTTGGATCCCCTACGAAGTGTATTTATAAGGATAGAAAGGTTTTTCCATACCAAAATATTTTTGAATTTTTTGCATACTTTAGGTATGCTGCGGGCCTTAGTTTAGGAGATAGAGCCGTTTTAAGATTTTCCAGATTCAACTGCACATAACTCCGCTTCTAGGTTTCGGATTGCCTTAGTTTCTTTTTCATATGAAAGGTGAGATGAAAATCTAGCCCCATGTGAAATTTGGATCCCCTACGAAGTGCATTTATAAAGATAGAAAGGTTCTTCCATACCAAAATATTTTTGAATTTTTTGCATACTTTAGGTATGCTGCGGGCCTTAGTTTAGGAGATAGAGCCGTTTTAAGATTTTCCAGATTCAACTGCACATAACTCCGCTTCTAGGTTTCGAATTGCCTTAGTTTCATATGAAAGGTGAGATGAAAATCTAGCCCCATGTGAAATTTGGATCCCCTACGAAGTGCATTTATAAAGATAGAAAGGTTCTTCCATACCAAAATATTTTTGAATTTTTTGCATACTTTAGGTATGCTGCGGGCCTTAGTTTAGGAGATAGAGCCGTTTTAAGATTTTCTAGATTCAACTGCACATAACTCCGCTTCTCGGTTTCGGATTGCCTTAGTTTCTTTTTCATATGAAAGGTGAGATGAAAATCTAGCCTCATGTGAAATTTGGATCCCCTACGAAGTGTATTTATAAAGATAGAAAGGTTTTTCCATACCAAAATATTTTAGAATTTTTTGCATACTTTAGTTTTGGATTGCCTTAGTTTCTTCTGCAAATGAAAGCTGAGACGAAAATCTAGCCTCATGTGAAATTTGGATCCCCTACGAAGTGTATTTATAAGGATAGAAAGGTTTTTCCATACCAAAATATTTTAGAATTTTTTGCATACTTTAGTTTTGGATTGCCTTAGTTTCTTCTGCAAATGAAAGCTGAGACGAAAATCTAGCCTCATGTGAAATTTGGATCCCCTACGAAGTGCATTTATAAAGATAGAAAGGTTCTTCCATACCAAAATATTTTTGAATTTTTTGCATACTTTAGGTATGCTGCGGGCCTTAGTTTAGGAGATAGAGCCGTTTTAAGATTTTCCAGATTCAACTGCACATAACTCCGCTTCTAGGTTTCGGATTGCCTTAGTTTCTTTTTCATATGAAAGGTGAGATGAAAATCTAGCCCCATGTGAAATTTGGATCCCCTACGAAGTGCATTTATAAAGATAGAAAGGTTCTTCCATACCAAAATATTTTTGAATTTTTTGCATACTTTAGGTATGCTGCGGGCCTTAGTTTAGGAGATAGAGCCGTTTTAAGATTTTCTAGATTCAACTGCACATAACTCCGCTTCTCGGTTTCGGATTGCCTTAGTTTCTTTTTCATATGAAAGGTGAGATGAAAATCTAGCCCCATGTGAAATTTGGATCCCCTACGAAGTGCATTTATAAAGATAGAAAGGTTTTTCCATACCAAAATATTTTAGAGGTTTTTGCATACTTTAGGTATGCTGCGGGCCTTAGTTTAGGAGATAGAGCCGTTTTAAGATTTTCCAGATTCATCTGCACATAACTACGCTTCTAGGTTTCGGATTGCCTTAGTTTCTTTTGCAAATGAAAGCTGAGACGAAAATCTAGCCTCATGTGAAATTTGGATCCCCTACGAAGTGTATTTATAAGGATAGAAAGGTTTTTCCATACCAAAATATTTTAGAATTTTTTGCATACTTTAGGTATGCTGCGGGCCTTAGTTTCTTTTGCAAATGAAAGCTGAGACGAAAATCTAGCCTCATGTGAAATTTGGATCCCCTACGAAGTGTATTTATAAGGATAGAAAGGTTTTTCCATACCAAAATATTTTAGAATTTTTTGCATACTTTAGGTATGCTGCGGGCCTTAGTTTCTTTTGCAAATGAAAGCTGAGACGAAAATCTAGCCTCATGTGAAATTTGGATCCCCTACGAAGTGCATTTATAAAGATAGAAAGGTTCTTCCATACCAAAATATTTTTGAATTTTTTGCATACTTTAGGTATGCTGCGGGCCTTAGTTTAGGAGATAGAGCCGTTTTAAGATTTTCCAGATTCAACTGCACATAACTCCGCTTCTAGGTTTCGGATTGCCTTAGTTTCTTTTTCATATGAAAGGTGAGATGAAAATCTAGCCCCATGTGAAATTTGGATCCCCTACGAAGTGCATTTATAAAGATAGAAAGGTTCTTCCATACCAAAATATTTTTGAATTTTTTGCATACTTTAGGTATGCTGCGGGCCTTAGTTTAGGAGATAGAGCCGTTTTAAGATTTTCTAGATTCAACTGCACATAACTCCGCTTCTCGGTTTCGGATTGCCTTAGTTTCTTTTTCATATGAAAGGTGAGATGAAAATCTAGCCCCATGTGAAATTTGGATCCCCTACGAAGTGCATTTATAAAGATAGAAAGGTTTTTCCATACCAAAATATTTTAGAGGTTTTTGCATACTTTAGGTATGCTGCGGGCCTTAGTTTAGGAGATAGAGCCGTTTTAAGATTTTCCAGATTCATCTGCACATAACTACGCTTCTAGGTTTCGGATTGCCTTAGTTTCTTTTGCAAATGAAAGCTGAGACGAAAATCTAGCCTCATGTGAAATTTGGATCCCCTACGAAGTGTATTTATAAGGATAGAAAGATTTTTCCATACCAAAATATTTTAGAATTTTTTGCATACTTTAGGTATGCTGCGGGCCTTAGTTTCTTTTGCAAATGAAAGCTGAGACGAAAATCTAGCCTCATGTGAAATTTGGATCCCCTACGAAGTGTATTTATAAGGATAGAAAGGTTCTTCCATACCAAAATATTTTAGAATTTTTTGCATACTTTAGGTATGCTGCGGGCCTTAGTTTAGGAGATAGAGCCGTTTTAAGATTTTCCAGATTCAACTGCACATAACTCCGCTTCTCGGTTTCGGATTGCCTTAGTTTCTTTTTCATATGAAAGGTGAGATGAAAATCTAGCCTCATGTGAAATTTGGATCCCCTACGAAGTGCATTTATAAGGATAGAAAGGTTCTTCCATACCAAAATATTTTAGAATTTTTCGCATACTTTAGGTATGCTGCGGGCCTTAGTTTAGGAGATAGAGCCGTTTTAAGATTTTCTAGATTCAACTGCACATAACTCCGCTTCTCGGTTTCGGATTGCCTTAGTTTCTTTTTCATATGAAAGGTGAGATGAAAATCTAGCCTCATGTGAAATTTGGATCCCCTACGAAGTGTATTTATAAAGATAGAAAGGTTTTTCCATACCAAAATATTTTAGAATTTTTTGCATACTTTAGTTTTGGATTGCCTTAGTTTCTTCTGCAAATGAAAGCTGAGACGAAAATCTAGCCTCATGTGAAATTTGGATCCCCTACGAAGTGTATTTATAAGGATAGAAAGGTTTTTCCATACCAAAATATTTTAGAATTTTTTGCATACTTTAGTTTTGGATTGCCTTAGTTTCTTCTGCAAATGAAAGCTGAGACGAAAATCTAGCCTCATGTGAAATTTGGATCCCCTACGAAGTGCATTTATAAAGATAGAAAGGTTCTTCCATACCAAAATATTTTTGAATTTTTTGCATACTTTAGGTATGCTGCGGGCCTTAGTTTAGGAGATAGAGCCGTTTTAAGATTTTCCAGATTCAACTGCACATAACTCCGCTTCTAGGTTTCGGATTGCCTTAGTTTCTTTTTCATATGAAAGGTGAGATGAAAATCTAGCCCCATGTGAAATTTGGATCCCCTACGAAGTGCATTTATAAAGATAGAAAGGTTCTTCCATACCAAAATATTTTTGAATTTTTTGCATACTTTAGGTATGCTGCGGGCCTTAGTTTAGGAGATAGAGCCGTTTTAAGATTTTCTAGATTCAACTGCACATAACTCCGCTTCTCGGTTTCGGATTGCCTTAGTTTCTTTTTCATATGAAAGGTGAGATGAAAATCTAGCCTCATGTGAAATTTGGATCCCCTACGAAGTGTATTTATAAGGATAGAAAGGTTTTTCCATACCAAAATATTTTAGAATTTTTTGCATACTTTAGTTTTGGATTGCCTTAGTTTCTTCTGCAAATGAAAGCTGAGACGAAAATCTAGCCTCATGTGAAATTTGGATCCCCTACGAAGTGTATTTATAAGGATAGAAAGGTTCTTCCATACCAAAATATTTTAGAATTTTTTGCATACTTTAGGTATGCTGCGGGCCTTAGTTTATGAGATAGAGCCGTTTTAAGATTTTCCAGATTCAACTGCACATAACTCCGCTTCTCGGTTTCGGATTGCCTTAGTTTCATTTTCATATGAAAGGTGAGATGAAAATCTAGCCTCATGTGAAATTTGGATCCCCTACGAAGTGCATTTATAAGGATAGAAAGGTTCTTCCATACCAAAATATTTTAGAATTTTTCGCATACTTTAGGTATGCTGCGGGCCTTAGTTTAGGAGATAGAGCCGTTTTAAGATTTTCTAGATTCAACTGCACATAACTCCGCTTCTCGGTTTCGGATTGCCTTAGTTTCTTTTGCAAATGAAAGCTGAGACGAAAATCTAGCCTCATGTGAAATTTGGATCCCCTACGAAGTGTATTTATAAGGATAGAAAGGTTTTTCCATACCAAAATATTTTAGAATTTTTTGCATACTTTAGGTATGCTGCGGGCCTTAGTTTAGGAGATAGAGCCGTTTTAAGATTTTCCAGATTCAACTGCACATAACTCCGCTTCTAGGTTTCGGATTGCCTTAGTTTCTTTTTCATATGAAAGGTGAGATGAAAATCTAGCCCCATGTGAAATTTGGATCCCCTACGAAGTGCATTTATAAAGATAGAAAGGTTCTTCCATACCAAAATATTTTTGAATTTTTTGCATACTTTAGGTATGCTGCGGGCCTTAGTTTAGGAGATAGAGCCGTTTTAAGATTTTCCAGATTCAACTGCACATAACTCCGCTTCTAGGTTTCGGATTGCCTTAGTTTCTTTTTCATATGAAAGGTGAGATGAAAATCTAGCCCCATGTGAAATTTGGATCCCCTACGAAGTGCATTTATAAAGATAGAAAGGTTCTTCCATACCAAAATATTTTAGAATTTTTTGCATACTTTAGGTATGCTGCGGGCCTTAGTTTAGGAGATAGAGCCGTTTTAAATTTGGATCCCCTACGAAGTGTATTTATAAGGATAGAAAGGTTTTTCCATACCAAAATATTTTAGAGGTTTTTGCATACTTTAGGTATGCTGCGGGCCTTAGTTTAGGAGATAGAGCCGTTTTAAGATTTTCCAGATTCAACTGCACATAACTCCGCTTCTAGGTTTCGGATTGCCTTAGTTTCTTTTTCATATGAAAGGTGAGATGAAAATCTAGCCCCATGTGAAATTTGGATCCCCTACGAAGTGCATTTATAAAGATAGAAAGGTTCTTCCATACCAAAATATTTTAGAATTTTTTGCATACTTTAGGTATGCTGCGGGCCTTAGTTTAGGAGATAGAGCCGTTTTAAATTTGGATCCCCTACGAAGTGCATTTATAAAGATAGAAAGGTTCTTCCATACCAAAATATTTTAGAATTTTTTGCATACTTTAGGTATGCTGCGGGCCTTAGTTTGGGAGATAGAGCCGTTTTAAATTTGGATCCCCTACGAAGTGTATTTATAAGGATAGAAAGGTTTTTCCATACCAAAATATTTTAGAGGTTTTTGCATACTTTAGGTATGCTGCGGGCCTTAGTTTAGGAGATAGAGCCGTTTTAAGATTTTCCAGATTCAACTGCACATAACTCCGCTTCTAGGTTTCGGATTGCCTTAGTTTCTTTTTCATATGAAAGGTGAGATGAAAATCTAGCCTCATGTGAAATTTGGATCCCCTACGAAGTGCATTTATAAAGAAAGAATGGTTCTTCCATACCAAAATATTTTAGAATTTTTTGCATACTTTAGGTATGCTGCGGGCCTTAGTTTAGGAGATAGAGCCGTTTTAAGATTTTCTAGATTCAACTGCACATAACTCCGCTTCTCGGTTTCGGATTGCCTTAGTTTCTTTTGCAAATGAAAGCTGAGACGAAAATCTAGCCTCATGTGAAATTTGGATCCCCTACGAAGTGTATTTATAAGGATAGAAAGGTTTTTCCATACCAAAATATTTTAGAATTTTTTGCATACTTTAGGTATGCTGCGGGCATTAGTTTCTTTTGCAAATGAAAGCTGAGACGAAAATCTAGCCTCATGTGAAATTTGGATCCCCTACGAAGTGTATTTATAAGGATAGAAAGGTTTTTCCATTCCAAAATATTTTAGAATTTTTTGCATACTTTAGGTATGCTGCGGGCCTTAGTTTAGGAGATAGAGCCGTTTTAAGATTTTCCAGATTCAACTGCACATAACTCCGCTTCTAGGTTTCGGATTGCCTTAGTTTCTTTTTCATATGAAAGGTGAGATGAAATCTAGCCTCATGTGAAATTTGGATCCCCTACGAAGTGTATTTATAAGGATAGAAAGGTTTTTCCATACCAAAATATTTTAGAATTTTTTGCATACTTTAGTTTTGGATTGCCTTAGTTTCTTCTGCAAATGAAAGCTGAGACGAAAATCTAGCCTCATGTGAAATTTGGATCCCCTACGAAGTGTATTTATAAGGATAGAAAGGTTCTTCCATACCAAAATATTTTAGAATTTTTTGCATACTTTAGGTATGCTGCGGGCCTTAGTTTAGGAGATAGAGCCGTTTTAAGATTTTCCAGATTCAACTGCACATAACTCCGCTTCTAGGTTTTGGATTGCCTTAGTTTCTTTTTCATATGAAAGGTGAGATGAAAATCTAGCCCCATGTGAAATTTGGATCCCCTACGAAGTGCATTTATAAAGATAGAAAGGTTCTTCCATACCAAAATATTTTTGAATTTTTTGCATACTTTAGGTATGCTGCGGGCCTTAGTTTAGGAGATAGAGCCGTTTTAAGATTTTCCAGATTCAACTGCACATAACTCCGCTTCTAGGTTTCGGATTGCCTTAGTTTCTTTTTCATATGAAAGGTGAGATGAAAATCTAGCCCCTTGTGAAATTTGGATCCCCTACGAAGTGCATTTATAAAGATAGAAAGGTTCTTCCATACCAAAATATTTTAGAATTTTTTGCATACTTTAGGTATGCTGCGGGCCTTAGTTTATGAGATAGAGCCGTTTTAAGATTTTCCAGATTCAACTGCACATAACTCCGCTTCTCGGTTTCGGATTGCCTTAGTTTCTTTTTCATATGAAAGGTGAGATGAAAATCTAGCCTCATGTGAAATTTGGATCCCCTACGAAGTGCATTTATAAGGATAGAAAGGTTCTTCCATACCAAAATATTTTAGAATTTTTCGCATACTTTAGGTATGCTGCGGGCCTTAGTTTAGGAGATAGAGCCGTTTTAAGATTTTCTAGATTCAACTGCACATAACTCCGCTTCTCGGTTTCGGATTGCCTTAGTTTCTTTTGCAAATGAAAGCTGAGACGAAAATCTAGCCTCATGTGAAATTTGGATCCCCTACGAAGTGTATTTATAAGGATAGAAAGGTTTTTCCATACCAAAATATTTTAGAATTTTTTGCATACTTTAGTTTTGGATTGCCTTAGTTTCTTCTGCAAATGAAAGCTGAGACGAAAATCTAGCCTCATGTGAAATTTGGATCCCCTACGAAGTGTATTTATAAGGATAGAAAGGTTTTTCCATACCAAAATATTTTAGAATTTTTTGCATACTTTAGTTTTGGATTGCCTTAGTTTCTTCTGCAAATGAAAGCTGAGACGAAAATCTAGCCTCATGTGAAATTTGGATCCCCTACGAAGTGCATTTATAAAGATAGAAAGGTTCTTCCATACCAAAATATTTTTGAATTTTTTGTATACTTTAGGTATGCTGCGGGCCTTAGTTTAGGAGATAGAGCCGTTTTAAGATTTTCCAGATTCAACTGCACATAACTCCGCTTCTAGGTTTCGGATTGCCTTAGTTTCTTTTTCATATGAAAGGTGAGATGAAAATCTAGCCCCATGTGAAATTTGGATCCCCTGCGAAGTGCATTTATAAAGATAGAAAGGTTTTTCCATACCAAAATATTTTAGAGGTTTTTGCATACTTTAGGTATGCTGCGGGCCTTAGTTTAGGAGATAGAGCCGTTTTAAGATTTTCCAGATTCATCTGCACATAACTACGCTTCTAGGTTTCGGATTGCCTTAGTTTCTTTTGCAAATGAAAGCTGAGACGAAAATCTAGCCTCATGTGAAATTTGGATCCCCTACGAAGTGTATTTATAAGGATAGAAAGGTTTTTCCATACCAAAATATTTTAGAATTTTTTGCATACTTTAGGTATGCTGCGGGCCTTAGTTTCTTTTGCAAATGAAAGCTGAGACGAAAATCTAGCCTCATGTGAAATTTGGATCCCCTACGAAGTGTATTTATAAGGATAGAAAGGTTCTTCCATACCAAAATATTTTAGAATTTTTTGCATACTTTAGGTATGCTGCGGGCCTTAGTTTAGGAGATAGAGCCGTTTTAAGATTTTCCAGATTCAACTGCACATAACTCCGCTTCTCGGTTTCGGATTGCCTTAGTTTCTTTTTCATATGAAAGGTGAGATGTAAATCTAGCCTCATGTGAAATTTGGATCCCCTACGAAGTGCATTTATAAGGATAGAAAGGTTCTTCCATACCAAAATATTTTAGAATTTTTCGCATACTTTAGGTATGCTGCGGGCCTTAGTTTAGGAGATAGAGCCGTTTTAAGATTTTCTAGATTCAACTGCACATAACTCCGCTTCTCGGTTTCGGATTGCCTTAGTTTCTTTTGCAAATGAAAGCTGAGACGAAAATCTAGCCTCATGTGAAATTTGGATCCCCTACGAAGTGTATTTATAAGGATAGAAAGGTTTTTCCATACCAAAATATTTTAGAATTTTTTGCATACTTTAGGTATGCTGCGGGCCTTAGTTTCTTTTGCAAATGAAAGCTGAGACGAAAATCTAGCCTCATGTGAAATTTGGATCCCCTACGAAGTGTATTTATAAGGATAGAAAGGTTTTTCCATACCAAAATATTTTAGAATTTTTTGCATACTTTAGGTATGCTGCGGGCCTTAGTTTAGGAGATAGAGCCGTTTTAAGATTTTCCAGATTCAACTGCACATAACTCCGCTTCTAGGTTTCGGATTGCCTTAGTTTCTTTTTCATATGAAAGGTGAGATGAAAATCTAGCCTCATGTGAAATTTGGATCCCCTACGAAGTGTATTTATAAGAATAGAAAGGTTTTTCCATACCAAAATATTTTAGAATTTTTTGCATACTTTAGTTTTGGATTGCCTTAGTTTCTTCTGCAAATGAAAGCTGAGACGAAAATCTAGCCTCATGTGAAATTTGGATCCCCTACGAAGTGTATTTATAAGGATAGAAAGGTTCTTCCATACCAAAATATTTTAGAATTTTTTGCATACTTTAGGTATGCTGCGGGCCTTAGTTTATGAGATAGAGCCGTTTTAAGATTTTCCAGATTCAACTGCACATAACTCCGCTTCTCGGTTTCGGATTGCCTTAGTTTCATTTTCATATGAAAGGTGAGATGAAAATCTAGCCTCATGTGAAATTTGGATCCCCTACGAAGTGCATTTATAAGGATAGAAAGGTTCTTCCATACCAAAATATTTTAGAATTTTTCGCATACTTTAGGTATGCTGCGGGCCTTAGTTTAGGAGATAGAGCCGTTTTAAGATTTTCTAGATTCAACTGCACATAACTCCGCTTCTCGGTTTCGGATTGCCTTAGTTTCTTTTGCAAATGAAAGCTGAGACGAAAATCTAGCCTCATGTGAAATTTGGATCCCCTACGAAGTGTATTTATAAGGATAGAAAGGTTTTTCCATACCAAAATATTTTAGAATTTTTTGCATACTTTAGGTATGCTGCGGGCCTTAGTTTAGGAGATAGAGCCGTTTTAAGATTTTCCAGATTCAACTGCACATAACTCCGCTTCTAGGTTTCGGATTGCCTTAGTTTCTTTTTCATATGAAAGGTGAGATGAAAATCTAGCCCCATGTGAAATTTGGATCCCCTACGAAGTGCATTTATAAAGATAGAAAGGTTCTTCCATACCAAAATATTTTTGAATTTTTTGCATACTTTAGGTATGCTGCGGGCCTTAGTTTAGGAGATAGAGCCGTTTTAAGATTTTCCAGATTCAACTGCACATAACTCCGCTTCTAGGTTTCGGATTGCCTTAGTTTCTTTTTCATATGAAAGGTGAGATGAAAATCTAGCCCCATGTGAAATTTGGATTCCCTACGAAGTGCATTTATAAAGATAGAAAGGTTCTTCCATACCAAAATATTTTAGAATTTTTTGCATACTTTAGGTATGCTGCGGGCCTTAGTTTAGGAGATAGAGCCGTTTTAAATTTGGATCCCCTACGAAGTGTATTTATAAGGATAGAAAGGTTTTTCCATACCAAAATATTTTAGAGGTTTTTGCATACTTTAGGAATGCTGCGGGCCTTAGTTTAGGAGATAGAGCCGTTTTAAGATTTTCCAGATTCAACTGCACATAACTCCGCTTCTAGGTTTCGGATTGCCTTAGTTTCTTTTTCATATGAAAGGTGAGATGAAAATCTAGCCCCATGTGAAATTTGGATCCCCTACGAAGTGCATTTATAAAGATAGAAAGGTTCTTCCATACCAAAATATTTTAGAATTTTTTGCATACTTTAGGTATGCTGCGGGCCTTAGTTTAGGAGATAGAGCCGTTTTAAATTTGGATCCCCTACGAAGTGCATTTATAAAGATAGAAAGGTTCTTCCATACCAAAATATTTTAGAATTTTTTGCATACTTTAGGTATGCTGCGGGCCTTAGTTTGGGAGATAGAGCCGTTTTAAATTTGGATCCCCTACGAAGTGTATTTATAAGGATAGAAAGGTTTTTCCATACCAAAATATTTTAGAGGTTTTTGCATACTTTAGGTATGCTGCGGGCCTTAGTTTAGGAGATAGAGCCGTTTTAAGATTTTCCAGATTCAACTGCACATAACTCCGCTTCTAGGTTTCGGATTGCCTTAGTTTCTTTTTCATATGAAAGGTGAGATGAAAATCTAGCCTCATGTGAAATTTGGATCCCCTACGAAGTGCATTTATAAAGAAAGAATGGTTCTTCCATACCAAAATATTTTAGAATTTTTTGCATACTTTAGGTATGCTGCGGGCCTTAGTTTAGGAGATAGAGCCGTTTTAAGATTTTCTAGATTCAACTGCACATAACTCCGCTTCTCGGTTTCGGATTGCCTTAGTTTCTTTTGCAAATGAAAGCTGAGACGAAAATCTAGCCTCATGTGAAATTTGGATCCCCTACGAAGTGTATTTATAAGGATAGAAAGGTTTTTCCATACCAAAATATTTTAGAATTTTTTGCATACTTTAGGTATGCTGCGGGCATTAGTTTCTTTTGCAAATGAAAGCTGAGACGAAAATCTAGCCTCATGTGAAATTTGGATCCCCTACGAAGTGTATTTATAAGGATAGAAAGGTTTTTCCATTCCAAAATATTTTAGAATTTTTTGCATACTTTAGGTATGCTGCGGGCCTTAGTTTAGGAGATAGAGCCGTTTTAAGATTTTCCAGATTCAACTGCACATAACTCCGCTTCTAGGTTTCGGATTGCCTTAGTTTCTTTTTCATATGAAAGGTGAGATGAAATCTAGCCTCATGTGAAATTTGGATCCCCTACGAAGTGTATTTATAAGGATAGAAAGGTTTTTCCATACCAAAATATTTTAGAATTTTTTGCATACTTTAGTTTTGGATTGCCTTAGTTTCTTCTGCAAATGAAAGCTGAGACGAAAATCTAGCCTCATGTGAAATTTGGATCCCCTACGAAGTGTATTTATAAGGATAGAAAGGTTCTTCCATACCAAAATATTTTAGAATTTTTTGCATACTTTAGGTATGCTGCGGGCCTTAGTTTAGGAGATAGAGCCGTTTTAAGATTTTCCAGATTCAACTGCACATAACTCCGCTTCTAGGTTTTGGATTGCCTTAGTTTCTTTTTCATATGAAAGGTGAGATGAAAATCTAGCCCCATGTGAAATTTGGATCCCCTACGAAGTGCATTTATAAAGATAGAAAGGTTCTTCCATACCAAAATATTTTTGAATTTTTTGCATACTTTAGGTATGCTGCGGGCCTTAGTTTAGGAGATAGAGCCGTTTTAAGATTTTCCAGATTCAACTGCACATAACTCCGCTTCTAGGTTTCGGATTGCCTTAGTTTCTTTTTCATATGAAAGGTGAGATGAAAATCTAGCCCCATGTGAAATTTGGATCCCCTACGAAGTGCATTTATAAAGATAGAAAGGTTCTTCCATACCAAAATATTTTAGAATTTTTTGCATACTTTAGGTATGCTGCGGGCCTTAGTTTATGAGATAGAGCCGTTTTAAGATTTTCCAGATTCAACTGCACATAACTCCGCTTCTCGGTTTCGGATTGCCTTAGTTTCTTTTTCATATGAAAGGTGAGATGAAAATCTAGCCTCATGTGAAATTTGGATCCCCTACGAAGTGCATTTATAAGGATAGAAAGGTTCTTCCATACCAAAATATTTTAGAATTTTTCGCATACTTTAGGTATGCTGCGGGCCTTAGTTTAGGAGATAGAGCCGTTTTAAGATTTTCTAGATTCAACTGCACATAACTCCGCTTCTCGGTTTCGGATTGCCTTAGTTTCTTTTGCAAATGAAAGCTGAGACGAAAATCTAGCCTCATGTGAAATTTGGATCCCCTACGAAGTGTATTTATAAGGATAGAAAGGTTTTTCCATACCAAAATATTTTTGAATTTTTTGCATACTTTAGGTATGCTGCGGGCCTTAGTTTAGGAGATAGAGCCGTTTTAAGATTTTCCAGATTCAACTGCACATAACTCCGCTTCTAGGTTTCGGATTGCCTTAGTTTCTTTTTCATATGAAAGGTGAGATGAAAATCTAGCCCCATGTGAAATTTGGATCCCCTACGAAGTGCATTTATAAAGATAGAAAGGTTCTTCCATACCAAAATATTTTAGAATTTTTTGCATACTTTAGGTATGCTGCGGGCCTTAGTTTAGGAGATAGAGCCGTTTTAAGATTTTCCAGATTCAACTGCACATAACTCCGCTTCTAGGTTTCGGATTGCCTTAGTTTCTTTTTCATATGAAAGGTGAGATGAAAATCTAGCCCCATGTGAAATTTGGATCCCCTACGAAGTGCATTTATAAAGATAGAAAGGTTCTTCCATACCAAAATATTTTAGAATTTTTTGCATACTTTAGGTATGCTGCGGGCCTTAGTTTAGGAGATAGAGCCGTTTTAAATTTGGATCCCCTACGAAGTGTATTTATAAGGATAGAAAGGTTTTTCCATACCAAAATATTTTAGAGGTTTTTGCATACTTTAGGTATGCTGCGGGCCTTAGTTTAGGAGATAGAGCCGTTTTAAGATTTTCCAGATTCAACTGCACATAACTCCGCTTCTAGGTTTCGGATTGCCTTAGTTTCTTTTTCATATGAAAGGTGAGATGAAAATCTAGCCTCATGTGAAATTTGGATCCCCTACGAAGTGCATTTATAAAGAAAGAAAGGTTCTTCCATACCAAAATATTTTAGAATTTTTTGCATACTTTAGGTATGCTGCGGGCCTTAGTTTAGGAGATAGAGCCGTTTTAAGATTTTCTAGATTCAACTGCACATAACTCCGCTTCTCGGTTTCGGATTGCCTTAGTTTCTTTTGCAAATGAAAGCTGAGACGAAAATCTAGCCTCATGTGAAATTTGGATCCCCTACGAAGTGTATTTATAAGGATAGAAAGGTTTTTCCATACCAAAATATTTTAGAATTTTTTGCATACTTTAGGTATGCTGCGGGCATTAGTTTCTTTTGCAAATGAAAGCTGAGACGAAAATCTAGCCTCATGTGAAATTTGGATCCCCTACGAAGTGTATTTATAAGGATAGAAAGGTTTTTCCATACCAAAATATTTTAGAATTTTTTGCATACTTTAGTTTTGGATTGCCTTAGTTTCTTCTGCAAATGAAAGCTGAGACGAAAATCTAGCCTCATGTGAAATTTGGATCCCCTACGAAGTGTATTTATAAGGATAGAAAGGTTCTTCCATACCAAAATATTTTAGAATTTTTTGCATACTTTAGGTATGCTGCGGGCCTTAGTTTATGAGATAGAGCCGTTTTAAGATTTTCCAGATTCAACTGCACATAACTCCGCTTCTCGGTTTCGGATTGCCTTAGTTTCTTTTTCATATGAAAGGTGAGATGAAAATCTAGCCTCATGTGAAATTTGGATCCCCTACGAAGTGCATTTATAAGGATAGAAAGGTTCTTCCATACCAAAATATTTTAGAATTTTTCGCATACTTTAGGTATGCTGCGGGCCTTAGTTTAGGAGATAGAGCCGTTTTAAGATTTTCTAGATTCAACTGCACATAACTCCGCTTCTCGGTTTCGGATTGCCTTAGTTTCTTTTGCAAATGAAAGCTGAGACGAAAATCTAGCCTCATGTGAAATTTGGATCCCCTACGAAGTGTATTTATTAGGATAGAAAGGTTTTTCCATACCAAAATATTTTAGAATTTTTTGCATACTTTAGGTATGCTGCGGGCATTAGTTTCTTTTGCAAATGAAAGCTGAGACGAAAATCTAGCCTCATGTGAAATTTGGATCCCCTACGAAGTGTATTTATAAGGATAGAAAGGTTTTTCCATACCAAAATATTTTAGAATTTTTTGCATACTTTAGTTTTGGATTGCCTTAGTTTCTTCTGCAAATGAAAGCTGAGACGAAAATCTAGCCTCATGTGAAATTTGGATCCCCTACGAAGTGTATTTATAAGGATAGAAAGGTTCTTCCATACCAAAATATTTTAGAATTTTTTGCATACTTTAGGTATGCTGCGGGCCTTAGTTTATGAGATAGAGCCGTTTTAAGATTTTCCAGATTCAACTGCACATAACTCCGCTTCTCGGTTTCGGATTGCCTTAGTTTCTTTTTCATATGAAAGGTGAGATGAAAATCTAGCCTCATGTGAAATTTGGATCCCCTACGAAGTGCATTTATAAGGATAGAAAGGTTCTTCCATACCAAAATATTTTAGAATTTTTCGCATACTTTAGGTATGCTGCGGGCCTTAGTTTAGGAGATAGAGCCGTTTTAAGATTTTCTAGATTCAACTGCACATAACTCCGCTTCTCGGTTTCGGATTGCCTTAGTTTCTTTTGCAAATGAAAGCTGAGACGAAAATCTAGCCTCATGTGAAATTTGGATCCCCTACGAAGTGTATTTATAAGGATAGAAAGGTTTTTCCATACCAAAATATTTTTGAATTTTTTGCATACTTTAGGTATGCTGCGGGCCTTAGTTTAGGAGATAGAGCCGTTTTAAGATTTTCCAGATTCAACTGCACATAACTCCGCTTCTAGGTTTTGGATTGCCTTAGTTTCTTTTTCATATGAAAGGTGAGATGAAAATCTAGCCCCATGTGAAATTTGGATCCCCTACGAAGTGCATTTATAAAGATAGAAAGGTTCTTCCATACCAAAATATTTTTGAATTTTTTGCATACTTTAGGTATGCTGCGGGCCTTAGTTTAGGAGATAGAGCCGTTTTAAGATTTTCCAGATTCAACTGCACATAACTCCGCTTCTAGGTTTCGGATTGCCTTAGTTTCTTTTTCATATGAAAGGTGAGATGAAAATCTAGCCCCATGTGAAATTTGGATCCCCTACGAAGTGCATTTATAAAGATAGAAAGGTTCTTCCATACCAAAATATTTTAGAATTTTTTGCATACTTTAGGTATGCTGCGGGCCTTAGTTTATGAGATAGAGCCGTTTTAAGATTTTCCAGATTCAACTGCACATAACTCCGCTTCTCGGTTTCGGATTGCCTTAGTTTCTTTTTCATATGAAAGGTGAGATGAAAATCTAGCCTCATGTGAAATTTGGATCCCCTACGAAGTGCATTTATAAGGATAGAAAGGTTCTTCCATACCAAAATATTTTAGAATTTTTCGCATACTTTAGGTATGCTGCGGGCCTTAGTTTAGGAGATAGAGCCGTTTTAAGATTTTCTAGATTCAACTGCACATAACTCCGCTTCTCGGTTTCGGATTGCCTTAGTTTCTTTTGCAAATGAAAGCTGAGACGAAAATCTAGCCTCATGTGAAATTTGGATCCCCTACGAAGTGTATTTATAAGGATAGAAAGGTTTTTCCATACCAAAATATTTTAGAATTTTTTGCATACTTTAGGTATGCTGCGGGCCTTAGTTTAGGAGATAGAGCCGTTTTAAGATTTTCCAGATTCAACTGCACATAACTCCGCTTCTAGGTTTCGGATTGCCTTAGTTTCTTTTTCATATGAAAGGTGAGATGAAAATCTAGCCCCATGTGAAATTTGGATCCCCTACGAAGTGCATTTATAAAGATAGAAAGGTTCTTCCATACCAAAATATTTTTGAATTTTTTGCATACTTTAGGTATGCTGCGGGCCTTAGTTTAGGAGATAGAGCCGTTTTAAGATTTTCCAGATTCAACTGCACATAACTCCGCTTCTAGGTTTCGGATTGCCTTAGTTTCTTTTTCATATGAAAGGTGAGATGAAAATCTAGCCCCATGTGAAATTTGGATCCCCTACGAAGTGCATTTATAAAGATAGAAAGGTTCTTCCATACCAAAATATTTTAGAATTTTTTGCATACTTTAGGTATGCTGCGGGCCTTAGTTTAGGAGATAGAGCCGTTTTAAGATTTTCTAGATTCAACTGCACATAAGTCCGCTTCTCGGTTTCGGATTGCTTTAGTTTCTTTTTCATATGAAAGGTGAGATGAAAATCTAGCCCCATGTGAAATTTGGATCCCCTACGAAGTGCATTTATAAAGATAGAAAGGTTTTTCCATACCAAAATATTTTTGAATTTTTTGCATACTTTAGGTATGCTGCGGGCCTTAGTTTAGGAGATAGAGCCGTTTTAAGATTTTCCAGATTCAACTGCACATAACTCCGCTTCTAGGTTTCGGATTGCCTTAGTTTCTTTTTCATATGAAAGGTGAGATGAAAATCTAGCCCCATGTGAAATTTGGATCCCCTACGAAGTGCATTTATAAAGATAGAAAGGTTCTTCCATACCAAAATATTTTTGAATTTTTTGCATACTTTAGGTATGCTGCGGGCCTTAGTTTAGGAGATAGAGCCGTTTTAAGATTTTCCAGATTCAACTGCACATAACTCCGCTTCTAGGTTTCGGATTGCCTTAGTTTCTTTTTCATATAAAAGGTGAGATGAAAATCTAGCCCCATGTGAAATTTGGATCCCCTACGAAGTGCATTTATAAAGATAGAAAGGTTCTTCCATACCAAAATATTTTAGAATTTTTTGCATACTTTAGGTATACTGCGGGCCTTAGTTTAGGAGATAGAGCCGTTTTAAGATTTTCCAGATTCAACTGCACATAACTCCGCTTCTCGGTTTCGGATTGCCTTAGTTTCTTTTTCATATGAAAGGTGAGATGAAAATCTAGCCTCATGTGAAATTTGGATCCCCTACGAAGTGCATTTATAAGGATAGAAAGGTTCTTCCATACCAAAATATTTTAGAATTTTTCGCATACTTTAGGTATGCTGCGGGCATTAGTTTCTTTTGCAAATGAAAGCTGAGACGAAAATCTAGCCTCATGTGAAATTTGGATCCCCTACGAAGTGTATTTATAAGGATAGAAAGGTTCTTCCATACCAAAATATTTTAGAAGTTTTTGCACACTTTAGGTATGCTGCGGGCCTTAGTTTAGTAGATAGAGCCGTTTTAAGATTTTCTAGATTCAACTGCACATAACTCCGCTTCTCGGTTTTGGATTGCCTTAGTTTCTTTTGCAAATGAAAGCTGAGACGAAAATCTAGCCTCATGTGAAATTTGGATCCCCTACGAAGTGCATTTATAAGGATAGAAAGGTTCTTCCATACCAAAATATTTTAGAATTTTTTGCATACTTTAGGTATGCTGCGGGCATTAGTTTCTTTTGCAAATGAAAGCTGAGACGAAAATCTAGCCTCATGTGAAATTTGGATCCCCTACGAAGTGTATTTATAAGGATAGAAAGGTTTTTCCATACCAAAATATTTTAGAATTTTTTGCATACTTTAGTTTTGGATTGCCTTAGTTTCTTCTGCAAATGAAAGCTGAGACGAAAATCTAGCCTCATGTGAAATTTGGATCCCCTACGAAGTGTATTTATAAGGATAGAAAGGTTCTTCCATACCAAAATATTTTAGAATTTTTTTGCATACTTTAGGTATGCTGCGGGCCTTAGTTTATGAGATAGAGCCGTTTTAAGATTTTCCAGATTCAACTGCACATAACTCCGCTTCTCGGTTTCGGATTGCCTTAGTTTCTTTTTCATATGAAAGGTGAGATGAAAATCTAGCCTCATGTGAAATTTGGATCCCCTACGAAGTGCATTTATAAGGATAGAAAGGTTCTTCCATACCAAAATATTTTAGAATTTTTCGCATACTTTAGGTATGCTGCGGGCCTTAGTTTAGGAGATAGAGCCGTTTTAAGATTTTCTAGATTCAACTGCACATAACTCCGCTTCTCGGTTTCGGATTGCCTTAGTTTCTTTTGCAAATGAAAGCTGAGACGAAAATCTAGCCTCATGTGAAATTTGGATCCCCTACGAAGTGTATTTATAAGGATAGAAAGGTTTTTCCATACCAAAATATTTTAGAATTTTTTGCATACTTTAGGTATGCTGCGGGCATTAGTTTCTTTTGCAAATGAAAGCTGAGACGAAAATCTAGCCTCATGTGAAATTTGGATCCCCTACGAAGTGTATTTATAAGGATAGAAAGGTTTTTCCATACCAAAATATTTTAGAATTTTTTGCATACTTTAGTTTTGGATTGCCTTAGTTTCTTCTGCAAATGAAAGCTGAGACGAAAATCTAGCCTCATGTGAAATTTGGATCCCCTACGAAGTGTATTTATAAGGATAGAAAGGTTTTTCCATACCAAAATATTTTAGAATTTTTCGCATACTTTAGGTATGCTGCGGGCCTTAGTTTAGGAGATAGAGCCGTTTTAAGATTTTCTAGATTCAACTGCACATAACTCCGCTTCTCGGTTTCGGATTGCCTTAGTTTCTTTTGCAAATGAAAGCTGAGACGAAAATCTAGCCTCATGTGAAATTTGGATCCCCTACGAAGTGTATTTATAAGGATAGAAAGGTTTTTCCATACCAAAATATTTTTGAATTTTTTGCATACTTTAGGTATGCTGCGGGCCTTAGTTTAGGAGATAGAGCCGTTTTAAGATTTTCCAGATTCAACTGCACATAACTCCGCTTCTAGGTTTTGGATTGCCTTAGTTTCTTTTTCATATGAAAGGTGAGATGAAAATCTAGCCCCATGTGAAATTTGGATCCCCTACGAAGTGCATTTATAAAGATAGAAAGGTTCTTCCATACCAAAATATTTTTGAATTTTTTGCATACTTTAGGTATGCTGCGGGCCTTAGTTTAGGAGATAGAGCCGTTTTAAGATTTTCCAGATTCAACTGCACATAACTCCGCTTCTAGGTTTCGGATTGCCTTAGTTTCTTTTTCATATGAAAGGTGAGATGAAAATCTAGCCCCATGTGAAATTTGGATCCCCTACGAAGTGCATTTATAAAGATAGAAAGGTTCTTCCATACCAAAATATTTTAGAATTTTTTGCATACTTTAGGTATGCTGCGGGCCTTAGTTTAGGAGATAGAGCCGTTTTAAGATTTTCCAGATTCAACTGCACATAACTCCGCTTCTAGGTTTCGGATTGCCTTAGTTTCTTTTTCATATGAAAGGTGAGATGAAAATCTAGCCCCATGTGAAATTTGGATCCCCTACGAAGTGCATTTATAAAGATAGAAAGGTTCTTCCATACCAAAATATTTTTGAATTTTTTGCATACTTTAGGTATGCTGCGGGCCTTAGTTTAGGAGATAGAGCCGTTTTAAGATTTTCCAGATTCAACTGCACATAACTCCGCTTCTAGGTTTCGGATTGCCTTAGTTTCTTTTTCATATGAAAGGTGAGATGAAAATCTAGCCCCATGTGAAATTTGGATCCCCTACGAAGTGCATTTATAAAGATAGAAAGGTTTTTCCATACCAAAATATTTTAGAATTTTTTGCATACTTTAGGTATGCTGCGGGCCTTAGTTTAGGAGATAGAGCCGTTTTAAGATTTTCCAGATTCAACTGCACATAACTCCGCTTCTAGGTTTCGGATTGCCTTAGTTTCTTTTTCATATGAAAGGTGAGATGAAAATCTAGCCCCATGTGAAATTTGGATCCCCTACGAAGTGCATTTATAAAGATAGAAAGGTTCTTCCATACCAAAATATTTTTGAATTTTTTGCATACTTTAGGTATGCTGCGGGCCTTAGTTTAGGAGATAGAGCCGTTTTAAGATTTTCCAGATTCAACTGCACATAACTCCGCTTCTAGGTTTCGGATTGCCTTAGTTTCTTTTTCATATGAAAGGTGAGATGAAAATCTAGCCCCATGTGAAATTTGGATCCCCTACGAAGTGCATTTATAAAGATAGAAAGGTTCTTCCATACCAAAATATTTTAGAATTTTTTGCATACTTTAGGTATACTGCGGGCCTTAGTTTAGGAGATGGAGCCGTTTTAAGATTTTCTAGATTCAACTGCACATAAGTCCGCTTCTCGGTTTCGGATTGCCTTAGTTTCTTTTTCATATGAAAGGTGAGATGAAAATCTAGCCCCAGGGGAAATTTGGATCCCCTACGAAGTGCATTTATAAAGATAGAAAGGTTCTTCCATACCAAAATATTTTAGAATTTTTTGCATACTTTAGGTATGCTGCGGGCCTTAGTTTAGGAGATAGAGCCGTTTTAAGATTTTCTAGATTCAACTGCACATAAGTCCGCTTCTCGGCTTCGGATTGCCTTAGTTTCTTTTGCAAATGAAAGCTGAGACGAAAATCTAGCCTCATGTGAAATTTGGATCCCCTACGAAGTGTATTTATAAGGATAGAAAGGTTTTTCCATACCAAAATATTTTAGAATTTTTTGCATACTTTAGGTATGCTGCGGGCCTTAGTTTAGGAGATAGAGCCGTTTTAAGATTTTCCAGATTCAACTGCACATAACTCCGCTTCTAGGTTTCGGATTGCCTTAGTTTCTTTTTCATATGAAAGGTGAGATGAAAATCTAGCCTCATGTGAAATTTGGATCCCCTACGAAGTGCATTTATAAAGATAGAAAGGTTCTTCCATACCAAAATATTTTAGAATTTTTTGCATACTTTAGGTATGTTGCGGGCCTTAGTTTAGGAGATAGAGCCGTTTTAAGATTTTCTAGATTCAACTGCACATAAGTCCGCTTCTCGGTTTCGGATTGCCTTAGTTTCTTTTGCAAATGAAAGCTGAGACGAAAATCTAGCCTCATGTGAAATTTGGATCCCCTACGAAGTGCATTTATAAAGATAGAAAGGTTCTTCCATACCAAAATATTTTAGAATTTTTTGCATACTTTAGGTATGCTGCGGGCCTTAGTTTAGGAGATAGAGCCGTTTTAAGATTTTCTACATTCAACTGCACATAAGTCCGCTTCTCGGTTTCGGATTGCCTTAGTTTCTTTTTCATATGAAAGGTGAGATGAAAATCTAGCCTCATGTGAAATTTGGATCCCCTACGAAGTGTATTTATAAGGATAGAAAGGTTTTTCCATACCAAAATATTTTAGAATTTTTTGCATACTTTAGGTATGCTGCGGGCCTTAGTTTAGGAGATAGAGCCGTTTTAAGATTTTCCAGATTCAACTGCACATAAGTCCGCTTCTCGGTTTCGGATTGCCTTAGTTTCTTTTGCAAATGAAAGCTGAGACGAAAATCTAGCCTCATGTGAAATTTGGATCCCCTACGAAGTGTATTTATAAGGATAGAAAGGTTTTTCCATACCAAAATATTTTAGAATTTTTTGCATACTTTAGGTATGCTGCGGGCCTTAGTTTAGGAGATAGAGCCGTTTTAAGATTTTCCAGATTCAACTGCACATAACTCCGCTTCTAGGTTTCGGATTGCCTTAGTTTCTTTTTCATATGAAAGGTGAGATGAAAATCTAGCCTCATGTGAAATTTGGATCCCCTACGAAGTGTATTTATAAGGATAGAAAGGTTTTTCCATACCAAAATATTTTAGAATTTTTTGCATACTTTAGGTATGCTGCGGGCCTTAGTTTAGGAGATAGAGCCGTTTTAAGATTTTCCAGATTCAACTGCACATAAGTCCGCTTCTCGGTTTCGGATTGCCTTAGTTTCTTTTTCATATGAAAGGTGAGATGAAAATCTAGCCTCATGTGAAATTTGGATCCCCTACGAAGTGTATTTATAAGGATAGAAAGGTTTTTCCATACCAAAATATTTTAGAATTTTTTGCATACTTTAGGTATGTTGCGGGCCTTAGTTTAGGAGATAGAGCCGTTTTAAGATTTTCCAGATTCAACTGCACATAAGTCCGCTTCTCGGTTTCGGATTGCCTTAGTTTCTTTTGCAAATGAAAGGTGAGATGAAAATCTAGCCCCATGTGAAATTTGGATCCCCTACGAAGTGCATTTATAAAGATAGAAAGGTTCTTCCATACCAAAATATTTTAGAATTTTTTGCATACTTTAGGTATGCTGCGGGCCTTAGTTTAGGAGATAGAGCCGTTTTAAGATTTTCCAGATTCAACTGCACATAACTCCGCTTCTAGGTTTCGGATTGCCTTAGTTTCTTTTTCATATGAAAGGTGAGATGAAAATCTAGCCCCATGTGAAATTTGGATCCCCTACGAAGTGCATTTATAAAGATAGAAAGGTTCTTCCATACCAAAATATTTTAGAATTTTTTGCATACTTTAGGTATGCTGCGGGCCTTAGTTTAGGAGATAGAGCCATTTTAAGATTTTCTAGATTCAACTGCACATAACTCCGCTTCTCGGTTTCGGATTGCCTTAGTTTCTTTTGCAAATGAAAGCTGAGACGAAAATCTAGCCTCATGTGAAATTTGGATCCCCTACGAAGTGTATTTATAAGGATATAAAGGTTTTTCCATACCAAAATATTTTAGAATTTTTTGCATACTTTAGGTATGCTGCGGGCCTTAGTTTCTTTTGCAAATGAAAGCTGAGACGAAAATCTAGCCTCATGTGAAATTTGGATCCCCTACGAAGTGTATTTATAAGGATAGAAAGGTTTTTCCATACCAAAATATTTTAGAATTTTTTGCATACTTTAGGTATGCTGCGGGCCTTAGTTTAGGAGATAGAGCCGTTTTAAGATTTTCCAGATTCAACTGCACATAACTCCGCTTCTAGGTTTCGGATTGCCTTAGTTTCTTTTTCATATGAAAGGTGAGATGAAAATCTAGCCTCATGTGAAATTTGGATCCCCTACGAAGTGTATTTATAAGGATAGAAAGGTTTTTCCATACCAAAATATTTTAGAATTTTTTGCATACTTTAGTTTTGGATTGCCTTAGTTTCTTCTGCAAATGAAAGGTGAGACGAAAATCTAGCCTCATGTGAAATTTGGATCCCCTACGAAGTGTATTTATAAGGATAGAAAGGTTTTTCCATACCAAAATATTTTTGAATTTTTTGCATACTTTAGGTATGCTGCGGGCCTTAGTTTAGGAGATAGAGCCGTTTTAAGATTTTCCAGATTCAACTGCACATAACTCCGCTTCTAGGTTTCGGATTGCCTTAGTTTCTTTTTCATATGAAAGGTGAGATGAAAATCTAGCCCCATGTGAAATTTGGATCCCCTACGAAGTGCATTTATAAAGATAGAAAGGTTCTTCCATACCAAAATATTTTTGAATTTTTTGCA
This sequence comes from Heteromyza rotundicornis, assembly GCA_951394025.1. NCBI lineage: Eukaryota > Metazoa > Arthropoda > Insecta > Diptera > Heleomyzidae > Heteromyza > Heteromyza rotundicornis. The sequence goes on from OX596011.1 coordinate 113,791, forward strand.
TACTTTAGGTATGCTGCGGGCCTTAGTTTAGGAGATAGAGCCGTTTTAAGATTTTCTAGATTCAACTGCACATAACTCCGCTTCTAGGTTTCGGATTGCCTTAGTTTCTTTTTCATATGAAAGGTGAGATGAAAATCTAGCCCCATGTGAAATTTGGATCCCCTACGAAGTGCATTTATAAAGATAGAAAGGTTCTTCCATACCAAAATATTTTAGAATTTTTTGCATACTTTAGGTATACTGCGGGCCTTAGTTTAGGAGATAGAGCCGTTTTAAGATTTTCTAGATTCAACTGCACATAAGTCCGCTTCTCGGTTTCGGATTGCCTTAGTTTCTTTTTCATATGAAAGGTGAGATGAAAATCTAGCCCCAGGGGAAATTTGGATCCCCTACGAAGTGCATTTATAAAGATAGAAAGGTTCTTCCATACCAAAATATTTTAGAATTTTTTGCATACTTTAGGTATGCTGCGGGCCTTAGTTTAGGAGATAGAGCCGTTTTAAGATTTTCTAGATTCAACTGCACATAAGTCCGCTTCTCGGCTTCGGATTGCCTTAGTTTCTTTTGCAAATGAAAGCTGAGACGAAAATCTAGCCTCATGTGAAATTTGGATCCCCTACGAAGTGTATTTATAAGGATAGAAAGGTTTTTCCATACCAAAATATTTTAGAATTTTTTGCATACTTTAGGTATGCTGCGGGCCTTAGTTTAGTAGATAGAGCCGTTTTAAGATTTTCTAGATTCAACTGCACATAACTCCGCTTCTCGGTTTTGGATTGCCTTAGTTTCTTTTGCAAATGAAAGCTGAGACGAAAATCTAGCCTCATGTGAAATTTGGATCCCCTACGAAGTGTATTTATAAGGATAGAAAGGTTCTTCCATACCAAAATATTTTAGAATTTTTTGCATACTTTAGGTATGCTGCGGGTCTTAGTTTATGAGATAGAGCCGTTTTAAGATTTTCCAGATTCAACTGCACATAACTCCGCTTCTCGGTTTCGGATTGCCTTAGTTTCTTTTTCATATGAAAGGTGAGATGAAAATCTAGCCTCATGTGAAATTTAGATCCCCTACGAAGTGTATTTATAAGGATAGAAAGGTTCTTCCATACCAAAATATTTTTGAATTTTTTGCATACTTTGGGTATGCTGCGGGCCTTAGTTTAGGAGATAGAGCCGTTTTAAGATTTTCTAGATTCAACTGCACATAACTCCGCTTCTCGGTTTCGGATTGCCTTAGTTTCTTTTGCAAATGAAAGCTGAGACGAAAATCTAGCCTCATGTGAAATTTGGATCCCCTACGAAGTGCATTTATAAAGATAGAAAGGTTCTTCCATACCAAAATATTTTTGAATTTTTTGCATACTTTAGGTATGCTGCGGGCCTTAGTTTAGGAGATAGAGCCGTTCTAAGATTTTCTAGATTCAACTGCACATAAGTCCGCTTCTCGGTTTCGGATTGCCTTAGTTTCTTTTGCAAATGAAAGCTGAGACGAAAATCTAGCCTCATGTGAAATTTGGATCCCCTACGAAGTGCATTTATAAAGATAGAAAGGTTCTTCCATACCAAAATATTTTTGAATTTTTTGCATACTTTAGGTATGCTGCGGGCCTTAGTTTAGGAGATAGAGCCGTTCTAAGATTTTCTAGATTCAACTGCACATAAGTCCGCTTCTCGGTTTCGGATTGCCTTAGTTTCTTTTGCAAATGAAAGCTGAGACGAAAATCTAGCCTCATGTGAAATTTGGATCCCCTACGAAGTGCATTTATAAAGATAGAAAGGTTCTTCCATACCAAAATATTTTTGAATTTTTTGCATACTTTAGGTATGCTGCGGGCCTTAGTTTAGGAGATAGAGCCGTTTTAAGATTTTCTAGATTCAACTGCACATAACTCCGCTTCTAGGTTTCGGATTGCCTTAGTTTCTTTTTCATATGAAAGGTGAGATGAAAATCTAGCCCCATGTGAAATTTGGATCCCCTACGAAGTGCATTTATAAAGATAGAAAGGTTCTTCCATACCAAAATATTTTAGAATTTTTTGCATACTTTAGGTATACTGCGGGCCTTAGTTTAGGAGATAGAGCCGTTTTAAGATTTTCTAGATTCAACTGCACATAAGTCCGCTTCTCGGTTTCGGATTGCCTTAGTTTCTTTTTCATATGAAAGGTGAGATGAAAATCTAGCCCCAGGGGAAATTTGGATCCCCTACGAAGTGCATTTATAAAGATAGAAAGGTTCTTCCATACCAAAATATTTTAGAATTTTTTGCATACTTTAGGTATGCTGCGGGCCTTAGTTTAGGAGATAGAGCCGTTTTAAGATTTTCTAGATTCAACTGCACATAAGTCCGCTTCTCGGCTTCGGATTGCCTTAGTTTCTTTTGCAAATGAAAGCTGAGACGAAAATCTAGCCTCATGTGAAATTTGGATCCCCTACGAAGTGTATTTATAAGGATAGAAAGGTTTTTCCATACCAAAATATTTTAGAATTTTTTGCATACTTTAGGTATGCTGCGGGCCTTAGTTTAGTAGATAGAGCCGTTTTAAGATTTTCTAGATTCAACTGCACATAACTCCGCTTCTCGGTTTTGGATTGCCTTAGTTTCTTTTGCAAATGAAAGCTGAGACGAAAATCTAGCCTCATGTGAAATTTGGATCCCCTACGAAGTGTATTTATAAGGATAGAAAGGTTCTTCCATACCAAAATATTTTAGAATTTTTTGCATACTTTAGGTATGCTGCGGGTCTTAGTTTATGAGATAGAGCCGTTTTAAGATTTTCCAGATTCAACTGCACATAACTCCGCTTCTCGGTTTCGGATTGCCTTAGTTTCTTTTTCATATGAAAGGTGAGATGAAAATCTAGCCTCATGTGAAATTTAGATCCCCTACGAAGTGTATTTATAAGGATAGAAAGGTTCTTCCATACCAAAATATTTTTGAATTTTTTGCATACTTTGGGTATGCTGCGGGCCTTAGTTTAGGAGATAGAGCCGTTTTAAGATTTTCTAGATTCAACTGCACATAACTCCGCTTCTCGGTTTCGGATTGCCTTAGTTTCTTTTGCAAATGAAAGCTGAGACGAAAATCTAGCCTCATGTGAAATTTGGATCCCCTACGAAGTGCATTTATAAAGATAGAAAGGTTCTTCCATACCAAAATATTTTTGAATTTTTTGCATACTTTAGGTATGCTGCGGGCCTTAGTTTAGGAGATAGAGCCGTTCTAAGATTTTCTAGATTCAACTGCACATAAGTCCGCTTCTCGGTTTCGGATTGCCTTAGTTTCTTTTGCAAATGAAAGCTGAGACGAAAATCTAGCCTCATGTGAAATTTGGATCCCCTACGAAGTGCATTTATAAAGATAGAAAGGTTCTTCCATACCAAAATATTTTTGAATTTTTTGCATACTTTAGGTATGCTGCGGGCCTTAGTTTAGGAGATAGAGCCGTTCTAAGATTTTCTAGATTCAACTGCACATAAGTCCGCTTCTCGGTTTCGGATTGCCTTAGTTTCTTTTGCAAATGAAAGCTGAGACGAAAATCTAGCCTCATGTGAAATTTGGATCCCCTACGAAGTGCATTTATAAAGATAGAAAGGTTCTTCCATACCAAAATATTTTTGAATTTTTTGCATACTTTAGGTATGCTGCGGGCCTTAGTTTAGGAGATAGAGCCGTTCTAAGATTTTCTAGATTCAACTGCACATAAGTCCGCTTCTCGGTTTCGGATTGCCTTAGTTTCTTTTGCAAATGAAAGCTGAGACGAAAATCTAGCCTCATGTGAAATTTGGATCCCCTACGAAGTGCATTTATAAAGATAGAAAGGTTCTTCCATACCAAAATATTTTTGAATTTTTTGCATACTTTAGGTATGCTGCGGGCCTTAGTTTAGGAGATAGAGCCGTTCTAAGATTTTCTAGATTCAACTGCACATAAGTCCGCTTCTCGGTTTCGGATTGCCTTAGTTTCTTTTGCAAATGAAAGCTGAGACGAAAATCTAGCCTCATGTGAAATTTGGATCCCCTACGAAGTGTATTTATAAGGATAGAAAGGTTTTTCCATACCAAAATATTTTAGAATTTTTTGCATACTTTAGGTATGCTGCGGGCCTTAGTTTAGGAGATAGAGCCGTTTTAAGATTTTCCAGATTCAACTGCACATAACTCCGCTTCTCGGTTTCGGATTGCCTTAGTTTCTTTTGCAAATGAAAGCTGAGACGAAAATCTAGCCTCATGTGAAATTTGGATCCCCTACGAAGTGCATTTATAAAGATAGAAAGGTTCTTCCATACCAAAATATTTTAGAATTTTTTGCATACTTTAGGTATGCTGCGGGCCTTAGTTTAGGAGATAGAGCCGTTTTAAGATTTTCCAGATTCAACTGCACATAACTCCGCTTCTCGGTTTCGGATTGCCTTAGTTTCTTTTGCAAATGAAAGCTGAGACGAAAATCTAGCCTCATGTGAAATTTGGATCCCCTACGAAGTGCATTTATAAAGATAGAAAGGTTCTTCCATACCAAAATATTTTAGAATTTTTTGCATACTTTAGGTATGCTGCGGGCCTTAGTTTAGTAGATAGAGCCGTTTTAAGATTTTCTAGATTCAACTGCACATAACTCCGCTTCTCGGTTTCGGATTGCCTTAGTTTCTTTTGCAAATGAAAGCTGAGACGAAAATCTAGCCTCATGTGAAATTTGGATCCCCTACGAAGTGTATTTATAAGGATAGAAAGGTTTTTCCATACCAAAATATTTTAGAATTTTTTGCATACTTTAGGTATGCTGCGGGCCTTAGTTTAGGAGATAGAGCCGTTCTAAGATTTTCTAGATTCAACTGCACATAACTCCGCTTCTCGGTTTTGGATTGCCTTAGTTTCTTTTGCAAATGAAAGCTGAGACGAAAATCTAGCCTCATGTGAAATTTGGATCCCCTACGAAGTGTATTTATAAGGATAGAAAGGTTCTTCCATACCAAAATATTTTAGAATTTTTTGCATACTTTAGGTATGCTGCGGGCCTTAGTTTAGGAGATAGAGCCGTTCTAAGATTTTCTAGATTCAACTGCACATAAGTCCGCTTCTCGGTTTCGGATTGCCTTAGTTTCTTTTGCAAATGAAAGCTGAGACGAAAATCTAGCCTCATGTGAAATTTGGATCCCCTACGAAGTGCATTTATAAAGATAGAAAGGTTCTTCCATACCAAAATATTTTTGAATTTTTTGCATACTTTAGGTATGCTGCGGGCCTTAGTTTAGGAGATAGAGCCGTTTTAAGATTTTCTAGATTCAACTGCACATAAGTCCGCTTCTCGGTTTCGGATTGCCTTAGTTTCTTTTGCAAATGAAAGCTGAGACGAAAATCTAGCCTCATGTGAAATTTGGATCCCCTACGAAGTGCATTTATAAAGATAGAAAGGTTCTTCCATACCAAAATATTTTAGAATTTTTTGCATACTTTAGGTATGCTGCGGGCCTTAGTTTAGTAGATAGAGCCGCACATAACATAACTGCACATAACTGCACATAACTGCACATAACTCCGTTTCTCGGTTTTGGATTGCCTTAGTTTCTTTTGCAAATGAAAGCTGAGACGAAAATCTAGCCTCATGTGAAATTTGGATCCCCTGCGAAGTGTATTTATAAGGATAGAAAGGTTCTTCCATACCAAAATATTTTAGAATTTTTTGCATACTTTAGGTATGCTGCGGGCCTTAGTTTATGAGATAGAGCCGTTTTAAGATTTTCCAGATTCAACTGCACATAACTCCGCTTCTCGGTTTCGGATTGCCTTAGTTTCTTTTTCATATGAAAGGTGAGATGAAAATCTAGCCTCATGTGAAATTTGGATCCGCTACGAAGTGCATTTATAAAGATAGAAAGGTTCTTCCATACCAAAATATTTTTGAATTTTTTGCATACTTTAGGTATGCTGCGGGCCTTAGTTTAGGAGATAGAGCCGTTTTAAGATTTTCTAGATTCAACTGCACATAACTCCACTTCTCGGTTTCGGATTGCCTTAGTTTCTTTCGCAAATGAAAGCTGAGACGAAAATCTAGCCTCATGTGAAATTTGGATCCCCTACGAAGTGCATTTATAAAGATAGAAAGGTTCTTCCATACCAAAATATTTTTGAATTTTTTGCATACTTTAGGTATGCTGCGGGCCTTAGTTTAGGAGATAGAGCCGCTCTAAGATTTTCTAGATTCAACTGCACATAAGTCCGCTTCTCGGTTTCGGATTGCCTTAGTTTCTTTTGCAAATGAAAGCTGAGACGAAAATCTAGCCTCATGTGAAATTTGGATCCCCTACGAAGTGTATTTATAAGGATAGAAAGGTTTTTCCATACCAAAATATTTTAGAATTTTTTGCATACTTTAGGTATGCTGCGGGCCTTAGTTTAGGAGATAGAGCCGTTTTAAGATTTTCCAGATTCAACTGCACATAACTCCGCTTCTCGGTTTCGGATTGCCTTAGTTTCTTTTGCAAATGAAAGCTGAGACGAAAATCTAGCCTCATGTGAAATTTGGATCCCCTACGAAGTGCATTTATAAAGATAGAAAGGTTCTTCCATACCAAAATATTTTAGAATTTTTTGCATACTTTAGGTATGCTGCGGGCCTTAGTTTAGTAGATAGAGCCGTTTTAAGATTTTCTAGATTCAACTGCACATAACTCCGCTTCTCGGTTTTGGATTGCCTTAGTTTCTTTTGCAAATGAAAGCTGAGACGAAAATCTAGCCTCATGTGAAATTTGGATCCCCTACGAAGTGTATTTATAAGGATAGAAAGGTTTTTCCATACCAAAATATTTTAGAATTTTTTGCATACTTTAGGTATGCTGCGGGCCTTAGTTTAGGAGATAGAGCCGTTTTAAGATTTTCCAGATTCAACTGCACATAACTCCGCTTCTCGGTTTCGGATTGCCTTAGTTTCTTTTGCAAATGAAAGCTGAGACGAAAATCTAGCCTCATGTGAAATTTGGATCCCCTACGAAGTGCATTTATAAAGATAGAAAGGTTCTTCCATACCAAAATATTTTTGAATTTTTTGCATACTTTAGGTATGCTGCGGGCCTTAGTTTAGGAGATAGAGCCGCTCTAAGATTTTCTAGATTCAACTGCACATAAGTCCGCTTCTCGGTTTCGGATTGCCTTAGTTTCTTTTGCAAATGAAAGCTGAGACGAAAATCTAGCCTCATGTGAAATTTGGATCCCCTACGAAGTGTATTTATAAGGATAGAAAGGTTTTTCCATACCAAAATATTTTAGAATTTTTTGCATACTTTAGGTATGCTGCGGGCCTTAGTTTAGGAGATAGAGCCGTTTTAAGATTTTCCAGATTCAACTGCACATAACTCCGCTTCTCGGTTTCGGATTGCCTTAGTTTCTTTTGCAAATGAAAGCTGAGACGAAAATCTAGCCTCATGTGAAATTTGGATCCCCTACGAAGTGCATTTATAAAGATAGAAAGGTTCTTCCATACCAAAATATTTTAGAATTTTTTGCATACTTTAGGTATGCTGCGGGCCTTAGTTTAGTAGATAGAGCCGTTTTAAGATTTTCTAGATTCAACTGCACATAACTCCGCTTCTCGGTTTTGGATTGCCTTAGTTTCTTTTGCAAATGAAAGCTGAGACGAAAATCTAGCCTCATGTGAAATTTGGATCCCCTACGAAGTGTATTTATAAGGATAGAAAGGTTCTTCCATACCAAAATATTTTAGAAGTTTTTGCATACTTTAGGTATGCTGCGGGCCTTAGTTTATGAGATAGAGCCGTTTTAAGATTTTCCAGATTCAACTGCACATAACTCCGCTTCTCGGTTTCGGATTGCCTTAGTTTCTTTTTCATATGAAAGGTGAGATGAAAATCTAGCCTCATGTGAAATTTGGATCCCCTACGAAGTGCATTTATAAAGATAGAAAGGTTCTTCCATACCAAAATATTTTAGAATTTTTTGCATACTTTAGGTATGCTGCGGGCCTTAGTTTAGTAGATAGAGCCGTTTTAAGATTTTCTAGATTCAACTGCACATAACTCCGCTTCTCGGTTTTGGATTGCCTTAGTTTCTTTTGCACACTTTAGGTATGCTGCGGGCCTTAGTTTAGTAGATAGAGCCGTTTTAAGATTTTCTAGATTCAACTGCACATAACTCCGCTTCTCGGTTTTGGATTGCCTTAGTTTCTTTTGCAAATGAAAGCTGAGACGAAAATCTAGCCTCATGTGAAATTGGGATCCCCTACGAAGTGTATTTATAAGGATAGAAAGGTTCTTCCATACCAAAATATTTTAGAATTTTTTGCATACTTTAGGTATGCTGCGGGCCTTAGTTTATGAGATAGAGCCGTTTTAAGATTTTCCAGATTCAACTGCACATAACTCCGCTTCTCGGTTTCGGATTGCCTTAGTTTCTTTTTCATATGAAAGGTGAGATGAAAATCCAGCCTCATGTGAAATTTGGATCCGCTACGAAGTGCATTTATAAAGATAGAAAGGTTCTTCCATACCAAAATATTTTTGAATTTTTTGCATACTTTAGGTATGCTGCGGGCCTTAGTTTAGGAGATAGAGCCGTTTTAAGATTTTCTAGATTCAACTGCACATAACTCCGCTTCTCGGTTTCGGATTGCCTTAGTTTCTTTTGCAAATGAAAGCTGAGACGAAAATCTAGCCTCATGTGAAATTTGGATCCCCTACGAAGTGTATTTATAAGGATAGAAAGGTTTTTCCATACCAAAATATTTTAGAATTTTTTGCATACTTTAGGTATGCTGCGGGCCTTAGTTTAGGAGATAGAGCCGTTCTAAGATTTTCTAGATTCAACTGCACATAACTCCGCTTCTCGGTTTTGGATTGCCTTAGTTTCTTTTGCAAATGAAAGCTGAGACGAAAATCTAGCCTCATGTGAAATTTGGATCCCCTACGAAGTGTATTTATAAGGATAGAAAGGTTCTTCCATACCAAAATATTTTAGAATTTTTTGCATACTTTAGGTATGCTGCGGGCCTTAGTTTATGAGATAGAGCCGTTTTAAGATTTTCCAGATTCAACTGCACATAACTCCGCTTCTCGGTTTCGGATTGCCTTAGTTTCTTTTTCATATGAAAGGTGAGATGAAAATCTAGCCTCATGTGAAATTTGGATCCCCTACGAAGTGCATTTATAAGGATAGAAAGGTTCTTCCATACCAAAATATTTTTGAATTTTTTGCATACTTTAGGTATGCTGCGGGCCTTAGTTTAGGAGATAGAGCCGTTTTAAGATTTTCTAGATTCAACTGCACATAACTCCGCTTCTCGGTTTCGGATTGCCTTAGTTTCTTTTGCAAATGAAAGCTGAGACGAAAATCTAGCCTCATGTGAAATTTGGATCCCCTACGAAGTGCATTTATAAAGATAGAAAGGTTCTTCCATACCAAAATATTTTTGAATTTTTTGCATACTTTAGGTATGCTGCGGGCCTTAGTTTAGGAGATAGAGCCGTTCTAAGATTTTCTAGATTCAACTGCACATAAGTCCGCTTCTCGGTTTCGGATTGCCTTAGTTTCTTTTGCAAATGAAAGCTGAGACGAAAATCTAGCCTCATGTGAAATTTGGATCCCCTACGAAGTGCATTTATAAAGATAGAAAGGTTCTTCCATACCAAAATATTTTAGAATTTTTTGCATACTTTAGGTATGCTGCGGGCCTTAGTTTAGTAGATAGAGCCGTTTTAAGATTTTCTAGATTCAACTGCACATAACTCCGCTTCTCGGTTTTGGATTGCCTTAGTTTCTTTTGCAAATGAAAGCTGAGACGAAAATCTAGCCTCATGTGAAATTTGGATCCCCTACGAAGTGTATTTATAAGGATAGAAAGGTTCTTCCATACCAAAATATTTTAGAATTTTTTGCGTACTTTAGGTATGCTGCGGGCCTTAGTTTATGAGATAGAGCCGTTTTAAGATTTTCCAGATTCAACTGCACATAACTCCGCTTCTCGGTTTCGGATTGCCTTAGTTTCTTTTTCATATGAAAGGTGAGATGAAAATCTAGCCTCATGTGAAATTTGGATCCCCTACGAAGTGCATTTATAAGGATAGAAAGGTTCTTCCATACCAAAATATTTTAGAATTTTTCGCATACTTTAGGTATGCTGCGGGCCTTAGTTTAGGAGATAGAGCCGTTTTAAGATTTTCTAGATTCAACTGCACATAACTCCGCTTCTCGGTTTCGGATTGCCTTAGTTTCTTTTGCAAATGAAAGCTGAGACGAAAATCTAGCCTCATGTGAAATTTGGATCCCCTACGAAGTGTATTTATAAGGATAGAAAGGTTTTTCCATACCAAAATATTTTAGAATTTTTTGCATACTTTAGGTATGCTGCGGGCCTTAGTTTAGGAGATAGAGCCGTTTTAAGATTTTCCAGATTCAACTGCACATAACTCCGCTTCTAGGTTTCGGATTGCCTTAGCCTCATGTGAAATTTGGATCCCCTACGAAGTGCATTTATAAAGATAGAAAGGTTCTTCCATACCAAAATATTTTTGAATTTTTTGCATACTTTAGGTATGCTGCGGGCCTTAGTTTAGGAGATAGAGCCGTTTTAAGATTTTCTAGATTCAACTGCACATAAGTCCGCTTCTCGGTTTCGGATTGCCTTAGTTTCTTTTGCAAATGAAAGCTGAGACGAAAATCTAGCCTCATGTGAAATTTGGATCCCCTACGAAGTGCATTTATAAAGATAGAAAGGTTCTTCCATACCAAAATATTTTAGAATTTTTTGCATACTTTAGGTATGCTGCGGGCCTTAGTTTAGTAGATAGAGCCGTTTTAAGATTTTCTAGATTCAACTGCACATAACTCCGCTTCTCGGTTTTGGATTGCCTTAGTTTCTTTTGCATACTTTAGGTATGCTGCGGGCCTTAGTTTAGTAGATAGAGCCGTTTTAAGATTTTCTAGATTCAACTGCACATAACTCCGTTTCTCGGTTTTGGATTGCCTTAGTTTCTTTTGCAAATGAAAGCTGAGACGAAAATCTAGCCTCATGTGAAATTTGGATCCCCTGCGAAGTGTATTTATAAGGATAGAAAGGTTCTTCCATACCAAAATATTTTAGAATTTTTTGCATACTTTAGGTATGCTGCGGGCCTTAGTTTATGAGATAGAGCCGTTTTAAGATTTTCCAGATTCAACTGCACATAACTCCGCTTCTCGGTTTCGGATTGCCTTAGTTTCTTTCGCAAATGAAAGGTGAGATGAAAATCTAGCCTCATGTGAAATTTGGATCCGCTACGAAGTGCATTTATAAAGATAGAAAGGTTCTTCCATACCAAAATATTTTTGAATTTTTTGCATACTTTAGGTATGCTGCGGGCCTTAGTTTAGGAGATAGAGCCGTTTTAAGATTTTCTAGATTCAACTGCACATAACTCCGCTTCTCGGTTTCGGATTGCCTTAGTTTCTTTCGCAAATGAAAGCTGAGACGAAAATCTAGCCTCATGTGAAATTTGGATCCCCTACGAAGTGTATTTATAAGGATAGAAAGGTTTTTCCATACCAAAATATTTTAGAATTTTTTGCATACTTTAGGTATGCTGCGGGCCTTAGTTTAGGAGATAGAGCCGTTTTAAGATTTTCCAGATTCAACTGCACATAACTCCGCTTCTAGGTTTCGGATTGCCTTAGCCTCATGTGAAATTTGGATCCCCTACGAAGTGCATTTATAAAGATAGAAAGGTTCTTCCATACCAAAATATTTTTGAATTTTTTGCATACTTTAGGTATGCTGCGGGCCTTAGTTTAGGAGATAGAGCCGTTTTAAGATTTTCTAGATTCAACTGCACATAAGTCCGCTTCTCGGTTTCGGATTGCCTTAGTTTCTTTTGCAAATGAAAGCTGAGACGAAAATCTAGCCTCATGTGAAATTTGGATCCCCTACGAAGTGCATTTATAAAGATAGAAAGGTTCTTCCATACCAAAATATTTTAGAATTTTTTGCATACTTTAGGTATGCTGCGGGCCTTAGTTTAGTAGATAGAGCCGTTTTAAGATTTTCTAGATTCAACTGCACATAACTCCGCTTCTCGGTTTTGGATTGCCTTAGTTTCTTTTGCATACTTTAGGTATGCTGCGGGCCTTAGTTTAGTAGATAGAGCCGTTTTAAGATTTTCTAGATTCAACTGCACATAACTCCGTTTCTCGGTTTTGGATTGCCTTAGTTTCTTTTGCAAATGAAAGCTGAGACGAAAATCTAGCCTCATGTGAAATTTGGATCCCCTGCGAAGTGTATTTATAAGGATAGAAAGGTTCTTCCATACCAAAATATTTTAGAATTTTTTGCATACTTTAGGTATGCTGCGGGCCTTAGTTTATGAGATAGAGCCGTTTTAAGATTTTCCAGATTCAACTGCACATAACTCCGCTTCTCGGTTTCGGATTGCCTTAGTTTATTTTTCATATGAAAGGTGAGATGAAAATCTAGCCTCATGTGAAATTTGGATCCGCTACGAAGTGCATTTATAAAGATAGAAAGGTTCTTCCATACCAAAATATTTTTGAATTTTTTGCATACTTTAGGTATGCTGCGGGCCTTAGTTTAGGAGATAGAGCCGTTTTAAGATTTTCTAGATTCAACTGCACATAACTCCGCTTCTCGGTTTCAGATTGCCTTAGTTTCTTTCGCAAATGAAAGCTGAGACGAAAATCTAGCCTCATGTGAAATTTGGATCCCCTACGAAGTGTATTTATAAGGATAGAAAGGTTTTTCCATACCAAAATATTTTAGAATTTTTTGCATACTTTAGGTATGCTGCGGGCCTTAGTTTAGGAGATAGAGCCGTTTTAAGATTTTCCAGATTCAACTGCACATAACTCCGCTTCTCGGTTTCGGATTGCCTTAGTTTCTTTTGCAAATGAAAGCTGAGACGAAAATCTAGCCTCATGTGAAATTTGGATCCCCTACGAAGTGCATTTATAAAGATAGAAAGGTTCTTCCATACCAAAATATTTTAGAATTTTTTGCATACTTTAGGTATGCTGCGGGCCTTAGTTTAGGAGATAGAGCCGTTTTGAGATTTTCTAGATTCAACTGCACATAAGTCCGCTTCTCGGTTTCGGATTGCCTTAGTTTCTTTTGCAAATGAAAGCTGAGACGAAAATCTAGCCTCATGTGAAATTTGGATCCCCTACGAAGTGCATTTATAAAGATAGAAAGGTTCTTCCATACCAAAATATTTTTGAATTTTTTGCATACTTTAGGTATGCTGCGGGCCTTAGTTTAGGAGATAGAGCCGTTTTAAGATTTTCTAGATTCAACTGCACATAATAACTCCGCTTCTCGGTTTCGGATTGCCTTAGTTTCTTTTGCAAATGAAAGCTGAGACGAAAATCTAGCCTCATGTGAAATTTGGATCCCCTACGAAGTGTATTTATAAGGATAGAAAGGTTTTTCCATACCAAAATATTTTAGAATTTTTTGCATACTTTAGGTATGCTGCGGGCCTTAGTTTAGGAGATAGAGCCGTTTTAAGATTTTCCAGATTCAACTGCACATAACTCCGCTTCTCGGTTTCGGATTGCCTTAGTTTCTTTTGCAAATGAAAGCTGAGACGAAAATCTAGCCTCATGTGAAATTTGGATCCCCTACGAAGTGCATTTATAAAGATAGAAAGGTTCTTCCATACCAAAATATTTTAGAATTTTTTGCATACTTTAGGTATGCTGCGGGCCTTAGTTTAGTAGATAGAGCCGTTTTAAGATTTTCTAGATTCAACTCCACATAACTCCGCTTCTCGGTTTTGGATTGCCTTAGTTTCTTTTGCAAATGAAAGCTGAGACGAAAATCTAGCCTCATGTGAAATTTGGATCCCCTACGAAGTGTATTTATAAGGATAGAAAGGTTCTTCCATACCAAAATATTTTAGAAGTTTTTGCATACTTTAGGTATGCTGCGGGCCTTAGTTTATGAGATAGAGCCGTTTTAAGATTTTCCAGATTCAACTGCACATAACTCCGCTTCTCGGTTTCGGATTGCCTTAGTTTCTTTTTCATATGAAAGGTGAGATGAAAATCTAGCCTCATGTGAAATTTGGATCCCCTACGAAGTGCATTTATAAGGATAGAAAGGTTCTTCCAAAATATTTTAGAATTTTTCGCATACTTTAGGTATGCTGCGGGCCTTAGTTTAGGAGATAGAGCCGTTTTAAGATTTTCTAGATTCAACTGCACATAACTCCGCTTCTCGGTTTCGGATTGCCTTAGTTTCTTTTGCAAATGAAAGCTGAGACGAAAATCTAGCCTCATGTGAAATTTGGATCCCCTACGAAGTGTATTTATAAGGATAGAAAGGTTTTTCCATACCAAAATATTTTAGAATTTTTTGCATACTTTAGGTATGCTGCGGGCCTTAGTTTAGGAGATAGAGCCGTTTTAAGATTTTCTAGATTCAACTGCACATAACTCCGCTTCTCGGTTTCGGATTGCCTTAGTTTCTTTTGCAAATGAAAGCTGAGACGAAAATCTAGCCTCATGTGAAATTTGGATCCCCTACGAAGTGTATTTATAAGGATAGAAAGGTTTTTCCATACCAAAATATTTTAGAATTTTTTGCATACTTTAGGTATGCTGCGGGCCTTAGTTTAGGAGATAGAGCCGTTTTAAGATTTTCCAGATTCAACTGCACATAACTCCGCTTCTAGGTTTCGGATTGCCTTAGTTTCTTTTTCATATGAAAGGTGAGATGAAAATCTAGCCTCATGTGAAATTTGGATCCCCTACGAAGTGTATTTATAAGGATAGAAAGGTTTTTCCATACCAAAATATTTTAGAATTTTTTGCATACTTTAGGTATGCTGCGGGCCTTAGTTTAGGAGATAGAGCCGTTTTAAGATTTTCCAGATTCAACTGCACATAACTCCGCTTCTAGGTTTCGGATTGCCTTAGTTTCTTTTTCATATGAAAGGTGAGATGAAAATCTAGCCTCATGTGAAAATTGGATCCCCTACGAAGTGCATTTATAAAGATAGAAAGGTTCTTCCATACCAAAATATTTTTGAATTTTTTGCATACTTTAGGTATGCTGCGGGCCTTAGTTTAGGAGATAGAGCCGTTTTAAGATTTTCCAGATTCAACTGCACATAACTCCGCTTCTAGGTTTCGGATTGCCTTAGTTTCTTTTTCATATGAAAGGTGAGATGAAAATCTAGCCTCATGTGAAAATTGGATCCCCTACGAAGTGCATTTATAAAGATAGAAAGGTTCTTCCATACCAAAATATTTTAGAATTTTTTGCATACTTTAGGTATGCTGCGGGCCTTAGTTTAGGAGATAGAGCCGTTTTAAGATTTTCCAGATTCAACTGCACATAACTCCGCTTCTAGGTTTCGGATTGCCTTAGCCTCATGTGAAATTTGGATCCCCTACGAAGTGCATTTATAAAGATAGAAAGGTTCTTCCATACCAAAATATTTTTGAATTTTTTGCATACTTTAGGTATGCTGCGGGCCTTAGTTTAGGAGATAGAGCCGTTTTAAGATTTTCTAGATTCAACTGCACATAAGTCCGCTTCTCGGTTTCGGATTGCCTTAGTTTCTTTTGCAAATGAAAGCTGAGACGAAAATCTAGCCTCATGTGAAATTTGGATCCCCTACGAAGTGCATTTATAAAGATAGAAAGGTTCTTCCATACCAAAATATTTTAGAATTTTTTGCATACTTTAGGTATGCTGCGGGCCTTAGTTTAGTAGATAGAGCCGTTTTAAGATTTTCTAGATTCAACTGCACATAACTCCGCTTCTCGGTTTTGGATTGCCTTAGTTTCTTTTGCATACTTTAGGTATGCTGCGGGCCTTAGTTTAGTAGATAGAGCCGTTTTAAGATTTTCTAGATTCAACTGCACATAACTCCGTTTCTCGGTTTTGGATTGCCTTAGTTTCTTTTGCAAATGAAAGCTGAGACGAAAATCTAGCCTCATGTGAAATTTGGATCCCCTGCGAAGTGTATTTATAAGGATAGAAAGGTTCTTCCATACCAAAATATTTTAGAATTTTTTGCATACTTTAGGTATGCTGCGGGCCTTAGTTTATGAGATAGAGCCGTTTTAAGATTTTCCAGATTCAACTGCACATAACTCCGCTTCTCGGTTTCGGATTGCCTTAGTTTCTTTCGCAAATGAAAGGTGAGATGAAAATCTAGCCTCATGTGAAATTTGGATCCGCTACGAAGTGCATTTATAAAGATAGAAAGGTTCTTCCATACCAAAATATTTTTGAATTTTTTGCATACTTTAGGTATGCTGCGGGCCTTAGTTTAGGAGATAGAGCCGTTTTAAGATTTTCTAGATTCAACTGCACATAACTCCGCTTCTCGGTTTCGGATTGCCTTAGTTTCTTTCGCAAATGAAAGCTGAGACGAAAATCTAGCCTCATGTGAAATTTGGATCCCCTACGAAGTGTATTTATAAGGATAGAAAGGTTTTTCCATACCAAAATATTTTAGAATTTTTTGCATACTTTAGGTATGCTGCGGGCCTTAGTTTAGGAGATAGAGCCGTTTTAAGATTTTCCAGATTCAACTGCACATAACTCCGCTTCTAGGTTTCGGATTGCCTTAGCCTCATGTGAAATTTGGATCCCCTACGAAGTGCATTTATAAAGATAGAAAGGTTCTTCCATACCAAAATATTTTTGAATTTTTTGCATACTTTAGGTATGCTGCGGGCCTTAGTTTAGGAGATAGAGCCGTTTTAAGATTTTCTAGATTCAACTGCACATAAGTCCGCTTCTCGGTTTCGGATTGCCTTAGTTTCTTTTGCAAATGAAAGCTGAGACGAAAATCTAGCCTCATGTGAAATTTGGATCCCCTACGAAGTGCATTTATAAAGATAGAAAGGTTCTTCCATACCAAAATATTTTAGAATTTTTTGCATACTTTAGGTATGCTGCGGGCCTTAGTTTAGTAGATAGAGCCGTTTTAAGATTTTCTAGATTCAACTGCACATAACTCCGCTTCTCGGTTTTGGATTGCCTTAGTTTCTTTTGCATACTTTAGGTATGCTGCGGGCCTTAGTTTAGTAGATAGAGCCGTTTTAAGATTTTCTAGATTCAACTGCACATAACTCCGTTTCTCGGTTTTGGATTGCCTTAGTTTCTTTTGCAAATGAAAGCTGAGACGAAAATCTAGCCTCATGTGAAATTTGGATCCCCTGCGAAGTGTATTTATAAGGATAGAAAGGTTCTTCCATACCAAAATATTTTAGAATTTTTTGCATACTTTAGGTATGCTGCGGGCCTTAGTTTATGAGATAGAGCCGTTTTAAGATTTTCCAGATTCAACTGCACATAACTCCGCTTCTCGGTTTCGGATTGCCTTAGTTTATTTTTCATATGAAAGGTGAGATGAAAATCTAGCCTCATGTGAAATTTGGATCCGCTACGAAGTGCATTTATAAAGATAGAAAGGTTCTTCCATACCAAAATATTTTTGAATTTTTTGCATACTTTAGGTATGCTGCGGGCCTTAGTTTAGGAGATAGAGCCGTTTTAAGATTTTCTAGATTCAACTGCACATAACTCCGCTTCTCGGTTTCAGATTGCCTTAGTTTCTTTCGCAAATGAAAGCTGAGACGAAAATCTAGCCTCATGTGAAATTTGGATCCCCTACGAAGTGTATTTATAAGGATAGAAAGGTTTTTCCATACCAAAATATTTTAGAATTTTTTGCATACTTTAGGTATGCTGCGGGCCTTAGTTTAGGAGATAGAGCCGTTTTAAGATTTTCCAGATTCAACTGCACATAACTCCGCTTCTCGGTTTCGGATTGCCTTAGTTTCTTTTGCAAATGAAAGCTGAGACGAAAATCTAGCCTCATGTGAAATTTGGATCCCCTACGAAGTGCATTTATAAAGATAGAAAGGTTCTTCCATACCAAAATATTTTAGAATTTTTTGCATACTTTAGGTATGCTGCGGGCCTTAGTTTAGGAGATAGAGCCGTTTTGAGATTTTCTAGATTCAACTGCACATAAGTCCGCTTCTCGGTTTCGGATTGCCTTAGTTTCTTTTGCAAATGAAAGCTGAGACGAAAATCTAGCCTCATGTGAAATTTGGATCCCCTACGAAGTGCATTTATAAAGATAGAAAGGTTCTTCCATACCAAAATATTTTTGAATTTTTTGCATACTTTAGGTATGCTGCGGGCCTTAGTTTAGGAGATAGAGCCGTTTTAAGATTTTCTAGATTCAACTGCACATAATAACTCCGCTTCTCGGTTTCGGATTGCCTTAGTTTCTTTTGCAAATGAAAGCTGAGACGAAAATCTAGCCTCATGTGAAATTTGGATCCCCTACGAAGTGTATTTATAAGGATAGAAAGGTTTTTCCATACCAAAATATTTTAGAATTTTTTGCATACTTTAGGTATGCTGCGGGCCTTAGTTTAGGAGATAGAGCCGTTTTAAGATTTTCCAGATTCAACTGCACATAACTCCGCTTCTCGGTTTCGGATTGCCTTAGTTTCTTTTGCAAATGAAAGCTGAGACGAAAATCTAGCCTCATGTGAAATTTGGATCCCCTACGAAGTGCATTTATAAAGATAGAAAGGTTCTTCCATACCAAAATATTTTAGAATTTTTTGCATACTTTAGGTATGCTGCGGGCCTTAGTTTAGTAGATAGAGCCGTTTTAAGATTTTCTAGATTCAACTCCACATAACTCCGCTTCTCGGTTTTGGATTGCCTTAGTTTCTTTTGCAAATGAAAGCTGAGACGAAAATCTAGCCTCATGTGAAATTTGGATCCCCTACGAAGTGTATTTATAAGGATAGAAAGGTTCTTCCATACCAAAATATTTTAGAAGTTTTTGCATACTTTAGGTATGCTGCGGGCCTTAGTTTATGAGATAGAGCCGTTTTAAGATTTTCCAGATTCAACTGCACATAACTCCGCTTCTCGGTTTCGGATTGCCTTAGTTTCTTTTTCATATGAAAGGTGAGATGAAAATCTAGCCTCATGTGAAATTTGGATCCCCTACGAAGTGCATTTATAAGGATAGAAAGGTTCTTCCAAAATATTTTAGAATTTTTCGCATACTTTAGGTATGCTGCGGGCCTTAGTTTAGGAGATAGAGCCGTTTTAAGATTTTCTAGATTCAACTGCACATAACTCCGCTTCTCGGTTTCGGATTGCCTTAGTTTCTTTTGCAAATGAAAGCTGAGACGAAAATCTAGCCTCATGTGAAATTTGGATCCCCTACGAAGTGTATTTATAAGGATAGAAAGGTTTTTCCATACCAAAATATTTTAGAATTTTTTGCATACTTTAGGTATGCTGCGGGCCTTAGTTTAGGAGATAGAGCCGTTTTAAGATTTTCTAGATTCAACTGCACATAACTCCGCTTCTCGGTTTCGGATTGCCTTAGTTTCTTTTGCAAATGAAAGCTGAGACGAAAATCTAGCCTCATGTGAAATTTGGATCCCCTACGAAGTGTATTTATAAGGATAGAAAGGTTTTTCCATACCAAAATATTTTAGAATTTTTTGCATACTTTAGGTATGCTGCGGGCCTTAGTTTAGGAGATAGAGCCGTTTTAAGATTTTCCAGATTCAACTGCACATAACTCCGCTTCTAGGTTTCGGATTGCCTTAGTTTCTTTTTCATATGAAAGGTGAGATGAAAATCTAGCCTCATGTGAAATTTGGATCCCCTACGAAGTGTATTTATAAGGATAGAAAGGTTTTTCCATACCAAAATATTTTAGAATTTTTTGCATACTTTAGGTATGCTGCGGGCCTTAGTTTAGGAGATAGAGCCGTTTTAAGATTTTCCAGATTCAACTGCACATAACTCCGCTTCTAGGTTTCGGATTGCCTTAGTTTCTTTTTCATATGAAAGGTGAGATGAAAATCTAGCCTCATGTGAAAATTGGATCCCCTACGAAGTGCATTTATAAAGATAGAAAGGTTCTTCCATACCAAAATATTTTTGAATTTTTTGCATACTTTAGGTATGCTGCGGGCCTTAGTTTAGGAGATAGAGCCGTTTTAAGATTTTCCAGATTCAACTGCACATAACTCCGCTTCTAGGTTTCGGATTGCCTTAGTTTCTTTTTCATATGAAAGGTGAGATGAAAATCTAGCCTCATGTGAAAATTGGATCCCCTACGAAGTGCATTTATAAAGATAGAAAGGTTCTTCCATACCAAAATATTTTAGAATTTTTTGCATACTTTAGGTATGCTGCGGGCCTTAGTTTAGGAGATAGAGCCGTTTTAAGATTTTCCAGATTCAACTGCACATAACTCCGCTTCTAGGTTTCGGATTGCCTTAGTTTCTTTTTCATATGAAAGGTGAGATGAAAATCTAGCCCCATGTGAAATTTGGATCCCCTACGAAGTGCATTTATAAAGATAGAAAGGTTCTTCCATACCAAAATATTTTAGAATTTTTTGCATACTTTAGGTATGCTGCGGGCCTTAGTTTAGTAGATAGAGCCGTTTTAAGATTTTCTAGATTCAACTGCACATAACTCCGCTTCTAGGTTTCGGATTGCCTTAGTTTCTTTTTCATATGAAAGGTGAGATGAAAATCTAGCCTCATGTGAAAATTGGATCCCCTACGAAGTGCATTTATAAAGATAGAAAGGTTCTTCCATACCAAAATATTTTTGAATTTTTTGCATACTTTAGGTATGCTGCGGGCCTTAGTTTAGGAGATAGAGCCGTTTTAAGATTTTCCAGATTCAACTGCACATAACTCCGCTTCTAGGTTTCGGATTGCCTTAGTTTCTTTTTCATATGAAAGGTGAGATGAAAATCTAGCCTCATGTGAAATTTGGATCCCCTACGAAGTGTATTTACAAGGATAGAAAGGTTTTTCAATACCAAAATATTTTACAATTTTTTGCATAGTTTAGCTATGCTGCGGGCCTTAGTTTAGGAGATAGAGCAGTTTTAAGGTTTTCTAGATTTAACTGCACATAACTCCGCTTCTAGGTTTCGGATTGCCTTAGTTTCTTTTGCAAATGAAAGCTGAGACGAAAATCTAGCATCATGTGAAATTTGGACCCTCTGCGAAGTGTATTTACAAGAATAGAAAGGTTTTTCAATATCAAAATATTTTACAATTTTTTGCATAGTTTAGCTATGCTGCGGGCCTTAGTTTAGGAGATAGAGCAGTTTTAAGGTTTTCTAGATTTAACTGCACATAACTCCGCTTCTAGGTTTCGGATTGCCTTAGTTTCTTTTGCAAATGAAAGCTGAGACGAAAATCTAGCCTCATGTGAAATTTGGATCCCCTACGAAGTGTATTTATAAGGAGAGAGGGGTTTTCCTTTCCAAAATATTTTAGAATTTTTTGCATACTTTAGGTATGCTGCGGGCCTTAGTTTAGGAGATAGAGCCGTTTTAAGGGTTTCTAGATTCAACTGCACATAACTCCGCTTCTAGGTTTCGGATTGCCTTAGTTTCTTTTGCAAATGAAAGCTGAGACGAAAATCTAGCCTCATGTGAAATTTGGATCCCCTACGAAGTGTATTTATAAGGAGAGAGGGGTTTTCCTTTCCAAAATATTTTAGAATTTTTTGCATACTTTAGGTATGCTGCGGGCCTTAGTTTAGGAGAAGAGCCGTTTTAAGGTTTTCTAGATTCAACTGCACATAACTCCGCTTCTAGGTTTCGGATTGCCTTAGTTTCTTTTGCAAATGAAAGCTGAGACGAAAATCTAGCCTCATGTGAAATTTGGATCCCGTACGAAGTGTATTTACAAGGATAGAAAGGTTTTTCAATACCAAAATATTTTACAATTTTTTGCATACTTTAGGTGTGCTGCGGGCCTTAGTTTAGGAGATAGAGCCGTTTTAAGGTTTTCTAGATTCAACTGCACATAACTCCGCTTCTAGGTTTCGGATTGCCTTAGTTTCTTTTGCAAATGAAAGCTGAGACGAAAATCTAGCCTCATGTGAAATTTGGATCCCCTACGAAGTGTATTTATAAGGAGAGAGGGGTTTTCCTTTCCAAAATATTTTAGAATTTTTTGCATACTTTAGGTATGCTGCGGGCCTTAGTTTAGGAGATAGAGCCGTTTTAAGGTTTTCTAGATTCAACTGCACATAACTCCGCTTCTAGGTTTCGGATAGCCTTGGATCCCCTACGAAGTGTATTTATAAGGATAGAAAGGTTTTTCAATACCAAAATATTTTACAATTTTTTGCATAGTTTAGCTATGCTGCGGGCCTTAGTTTAGGAGATAGAGCAGTCTTAAGGTTTTCTAGATTCAACTGCACATAACTCCGCTTCTAGGTTTCGGATTGCCTTAGTTTCTTTTTCATATGAAAGGTGAGATGAAAATCTAGCCTCATGTGAAAATTGGATCCCCTACGAAGTGCATTTATAAAGATAGAAAGGTTCTTCCATACCAAAATATTTTTGAATTTTTTGCATACTTTAGGTATGCTGCGGGCCTTAGTTTAGGAGATAGAGCCGTTTTAAGATTTTCCAGATTCAACTGCACATAACTCCGCTTCTAGGTTTCGGATTGCCTTAGTTTCTTTTTCATATGAAAGGTGAGATGAAAATCTAGCCTCATGTGAAATTTGGATCCCCTACGAAGTGTATTTACAAGGATAGAAAGGTTTTTCAATACCAAAATATTTTACAATTTTTTGCATAGTTTAGCTATGCTGCGGGCCTTAGTTTAGGAGATAGAGCAGTTTTAAGGTTTTCTAGATTTAACTGCACATAACTCCGCTTCTAGGTTTCGGATTGCCTTAGTTTCTTTTGCAAATGAAAGCTGAGACGAAAATCTAGCATCATGTGAAATTTGGACCCTCTGCGAAGTGTATTTACAAGAATAGAAAGGTTTTTCAATATCAAAATATTTTACAATTTTTTGCATAGTTTAGCTATGCTGCGGGCCTTAGTTTAGGAGATAGAGCAGTTTTAAGGTTTTCTAGATTTAACTGCACATAACTCCGCTTCTAGGTTTCGGATTGCCTTAGTTTCTTTTGCAAATGAAAGCTGAGACGAAAATCTAGCCTCATGTGAAATTTGGATCCCCTACGAAGTGTATTTATAAGGAGAGAGGGGTTTTCCTTTCCAAAATATTTTAGAATTTTTTGCATACTTTAGGTATGCTGCGGGCCTTAGTTTAGGAGATAGAGCCGTTTTAAGGGTTTCTAGATTCAACTGCACATAACTCCGCTTCTAGGTTTCGGATTGCCTTAGTTTCTTTTGCAAATGAAAGCTGAGACGAAAATCTAGCCTCATGTGAAATTTGGATCCCCTACGAAGTGTATTTATAAGGAGAGAGGGGTTTTCCTTTCCAAAATATTTTAGAATTTTTTGCATACTTTAGGTATGCTGCGGGCCTTAGTTTAGGAGAAGAGCCGTTTTAAGGTTTTCTAGATTCAACTGCACATAACTCCGCTTCTAGGTTTCGGATTGCCTTAGTTTCTTTTGCAAATGAAAGCTGAGACGAAAATCTAGCCTCATGTGAAATTTGGATCCCGTACGAAGTGTATTTACAAGGATAGAAAGGTTTTTCAATACCAAAATATTTTACAATTTTTTGCATACTTTAGGTGTGCTGCGGGCCTTAGTTTAGGAGATAGAGCCGTTTTAAGGTTTTCTAGATTCAACTGCACATAACTCCGCTTCTAGGTTTCGGATTGCCTTAGTTTCTTTTGCAAATGAAAGCTGAGACGAAAATCTAGCCTCATGTGAAATTTGGATCCCCTACGAAGTGTATTTATAAGGAGAGAGGGGTTTTCCTTTCCAAAATATTTTAGAATTTTTTGCATACTTTAGGTATGCTGCGGGCCTTAGTTTAGGAGATAGAGCCGTTTTAAGGTTTTCTAGATTCAACTGCACATAACTCCGCTTCTAGGTTTCGGATAGCCTTGGATCCCCTACGAAGTGTATTTATAAGGATAGAAAGGTTTTTCAATACCAAAATATTTTACAATTTTTTGCATAGTTTAGCTATGCTGCGGGCCTTAGTTTAGGAGATAGAGCAGTCTTAAGGTTTTCTAGATTCAACTGCACATAACTCCGCTTCTAGGTTTCGGATTGCCTTAGTTTCTTTTGCAAATGAAAGCTGAGACGGAAATCTAGCCTCATGTGTATTTATCCGGGTTGGCAGCCGAATTTGGACCCTCTACGAAGTGTATTTACAAGAATAGAAAGGTTTTTCAATATCAAAATATTTTACAATTTTTTGCATACTTTAGGTGTGCTGCGGGCCTTAGTTTAGGAGATAGAGCCGTTTTAAGGTTTTCTAGATTCAACTGCACATAACTCCGCTTCTAGGTTTCGGATTGCCTTAGTTTCTTTTGCAAATGAAAGCTGAGACGAAAATCTAGCCTTATGTGAAATTTGGATCCCCTACGAAGTGTATTTATAAGGATAGAAAGGTTTTTCAATACCAAAATATTTTAAAATTTTTTGCATAGTTTAGCTATGCTGCGGGCCTTAGTTTAGGAGATAGAGCAGTCTTAAGGTTTTCTAGATTCAACTGCACATAACTCCGCTTCTAGGTTTCGGATTGCCTTAGTTTCTTTTGCAAATGAAAGCTGAGACGGAAATCTAGCCTCATGTGTATTTATCAGGGTTGGCAACCGAAACCGTAACCGAAACCGGAACTGAATGAAACCGATTCGTTTTAGGGAGCGAAACCTAAACTGAAACCGATTCGTCGTAACCGATTGAATGGGTTCAACCAAAACCAATTGAAAAGTTTACGGGTTTTGAATCGGTTTTCAAAAGGTTTTCGTACACAAAATTGACTTGAAGTTTTTTTTCCTAAGAGAAAATTCATCGTATTTCATTTATTTATTTCAAATATTTTTTTTAAATATTCAATAAATTTTTTTTTTAGGCCGGCGCACACAGAGGCGATACTTGCTATATAATTTCAGAACCATTTCCATATTTAAAAAATCTAGCTTCGAAAACGCAAAGTGCCTCACACAGGCAGCGATTTAACCGCAGTAGATTTTGTTTGTTATTTATTATATTGCTATGGAAACAATCAAAAAGTCTGACTGAAATGGTTCTGAAAATTACTATTTTGTTTGTTATTTATTAGACTACTATGGAAACAGTCAAAAGGTTTATTTTCAAACTGATTCGAATTGCTTTTGAAACTGGCTTTTTGTGTTTGTTGTTTATTGTATTGCTATGGAAACAGGCTGTATAAAAAAACGCAATATTTTCAAAAATACAATTATTTGTGACAAAATTAATTTTGAAACCGCTTGCGCCACGAATAACGCCTCTGTGTGCTCAGGCATTTTTATGGTTTTTGAAAAGACTTGGAAAATTTTCGCTATTTTTTCGTAGTTTTATATGGCAGCCTTTTTTGTCCGATTTAGCTGATTCTCGAACTTGATCTCAATTCGGAGATAAAAACGTAAACCCACGGTGGAGTAAACGAGGTGAGGCAAGTAGGAATAATGCTCTCACTTCAATTTCTGTCATCTCTATGATTTTCTTTGCCTTTGTTTTCAATGGCGTTCTTCCCAATTCAAAAATCAGTGATCAGCGTTGCCTTAGTCAGCATATTACTAATTTTTCAGAACATTTCCAAACAAATATGCCGAAAACGGTAGCCCTGAATCATTTCAATTCATTTCAATTCCTCTTTCAATGACGTACGGCAGGGGGGAAAATCTGACGTTTGGCGGTGGAAAATGCTACTTGCCTCACCTGGTTTACTACACCGTGCGTAAACCCAAAGTTTCACATCGATGTCTCAAAAAAAAAAACATTCCAGCCTGTATGGTGACAGACAGACGGGGATATGGCTAAATCTGTTTTCGATGCTGATCATGAATATATATACTTATCCATACCGGACATGCGTCCTTATGGACGTTTCAAACGTTGTGTAGGGTATAAAAACTAAAAATTTAAGCAGAAATTTGTTTGAAAATGCGATTAGATAAGGAAATTCGGTAAATGTAGTTAGATTCAGCACCCTTGATTTATATTGAATTGATATAAAATTTCCTAATATTGGGCCATCTAGACACTTTTAAAACCTAAACCGAAACCTTTTCAAAATCAAGGAGCGAAACCGATAACCAAAACCGATTGGCAAGTGGGAGTAAAACCGAAACCTTTATTCGATTCGGTTGCCAACCCTGCTTCAAAATGTATCTGGGATACTTTCCTGCACACATGGTATTATGCTTCTTATTCCAAAAGTGCAATTCATGAGTAAAATTGGACAATGGTCAAGCAGAAGAAAAAAAAAATAACGAAACAAACAAATTTTGATTCAAAAAAAAATTTGTACAAATGAGAACTTCAAATCAGGCGTAACGCAATCTATATATATAAAAGAGACGTGTATGTTTGTCACCAGTATACGCGAAAACTACTGCACCGATTCTCACCAAAATTTATATATGTGTTCTAGGGGTCGTGAGTCGTGACATAGGATAAGTTTTGACACGCCCACTTTTACCGCCCACAAGTTAGAAAATACGTATTTCTCTCACATTTGTGAATCTTTTAATGCAAATACCATATAATCAACAATCAACTTGGTTGCCACCTAGGACTTAATTTTTCCCCACCCAAGCAGTGTTACCATATCTGCGGGTTAAAAAACCTTTTCGGTTTCTTTCAAAGTATGAAATCGATTTGCTAAAGTATTTCAAGTCGATGTACCGATCACAAATTTCAACAACTTCGTGTATTTTCAACATAAAATGCAGCAGGGAGTAATAATTAAGGTTATTTCCATTTGATTGCATGTAACTTTTCAACAATGGAAAAAACCTAAGGCAATGCCAAAATAACACGGCTTCTCCTTGAGTATTACATATTCGCAATTCCATAATTTGCCCCAATCTCCCAGTGCACATTTTACGCCCACTTTCACAGTACTTCATTTCCACTTAAATGCATTTGCCATTTACATTCCAAATAACTACGGAAAAATGTCTATGGAAATTAAATTATACCCAACTTAAAGCTCCCCACACACTGCCGCGAAATTTCCCTAAAAATTGCTCAAAAATTGCAAGGCGATATTCGGCTCGGACAAATTTTTTCGTGCTGAAAAATTTCACAAAAACAAAAACAAATGCATATCATTCTAGAGCGCACTATCGTATTTTCAAGAAATAGTACCACGACACCAACGACATTTTGCATTCATGTGTGGCGACCTTAAATGCTCACTGCGAAAGTCTCCCACTTTCACAGTAACCCTACACACAGTACTTCATTACAACTTAAAATACCCAAAATTCCGCCGCCGGGGTACTTTCTCGAAAATTCTTCCAGCAAAGATATTGGAATAAAAAAATTTGTTTGCGGTGAAAAATTTCAAAGCTACAACTAAAAATGTGTATAATTTATAAATTTTCTTTAAAAAAACGCAGTATCGCATCAAGCAACATTTTTGTTCAAGTTCCGTACCGGCTGCGGAATTTCGCGTTGGCTTTTGGGGACCTAAATGCAGGCAAACCGCCATTAATATTACGAGAAGACGTCCATTGCGAATGAAAATTAAATTAAACTTGACTTAAACACTGCAATTGGCCTTTTCGGCAAATAAGCACTGCAAAATTGTCCCAACAAGTTATAGAAATCACTTTCTTCCCACAAGAAAAATTTACAAAAACACAGCAGAACGTCTCTCAATGTGGCAACACTCCTCACAGACTGGGCGCTCAACCAGTGCAGCCAACTTTAGGCAAATTTCCCTTCCTAAGGGAATTTTTGGTTTAATTTTGTCTAAAAGGGATAAAGGTACTTATTTTTACTTAATGTGAAGGTGCACTTAGACCGCAGGAACGAACACAACTTTTGTCGCGAACTCCAATCGTAAACGAAATTCCGTTCGTGCAACCGTTTACACTGACTGAATATTCCCTCCCGTACCAGCCTCGGAATCTACAGATTTGTTCGTTTTCAAGTGTTTACACTGCCGGGCCATTTTGTGCGAGCATTTTGCTACGTACCAAAGCTCAAAGATCGTAATCCAGACGTTTGTACCGGCCGAATTAACGGCATTTGTTTCAAATACTTATACCACATGTCATTTAATGTAATTTCAATAATCTTCCAAACATACTTTACTGCGCTACATACATACTAGGGCTTTCAATCCCGAAGGCTTTTTGCGATCCCGGGATTTTCGGGACTGAAAATTGCAATCCCGGGATCCCGGGATTTTTCGGGATTTGATACTTTCACAAGCAAAGTGCATTTTAAAAAAATAAAAAAATGTTTTTTATATGTTTTATTGCAAAACTTATAGTTTTAGCTTAAATAAATAAACATAAACATTAATTTCAATTTATTAAAGGTACAAATTAATGCATTTTTTATTTTCAGCATTTGAGTTTCCGTTTCTTTATGAAAGACACAATTCAATTCAAAATATGCTTGAATGAGGTTACTGAAATTACTTTTGCATCAGTTTTCAGTTCTACTTAATTATTTGTATTAAGCAATTCTTTTTTGTGCGCTCGCTAAGACTGAAAATACCAATTTTCTTCTGAAATAAATATAAATTTATATTTTCTTAAAGAAAAAATTTCAAGCACGAACAATTTTATACGTAATTTTTTTTTAATTAATTACAAATTTTTAAGTTTTGTGTTTTCTAAGAGCATATTTACACTATCAGTTCCATGACGAAAAATCTGGCAAAGAGCTAATAAGAACTGCGGTAGTGAAAACGGGATAGAAAATTTTGCACCGAAAATCCATACAAAAAACGTAAAAGGTGGCAACTCCATGCTTCGTTTATTTACATTTTCATATAAAAACTGTCAAATTTCGTCATGCCCATGTCAGTGTAAATTCTAAAAACGGCATGCCCATGCGTCATGGGAATGACTGTGTAAATAGGCTCTAACTAACTTTTTTTCATTTTGGGGTTGTCCAAATGTTGTCAAAAACTATTTTGCTGCTTACACGATTTTTTTTATATTTTATGAGCGATGAAAAGTTGTATTTTTCTTGTATTAAACTTTTTTATGGACTAATTTATTTTAAAATGTAGTCCGAAAAATCCCGGGATTAAGGAAAAAATATCCCGGGATTTTCGTGACTAAAAATGGACCGGGATCCCGGGATACAGGATACCGGGATCGAAAGCCCTAATACATACATACAATACGAATCATTCACTCATCAAAACCTATTTCAATACCAATCGCTACATAAATTTTCCTCTCTATAAAATTGTACAAAATTAACTCCACAGTATAAACACCAATTAAACATATATATTTATAAATTACTTTCATCCATTCATCCATTACATTGCATACAATGCAACAACAAAAAATTGCCCAGCGAAGCGGACCGGGCCCAGCTAGTTACAAATATAAAAGTGTTTGTCCCGATTGATTGAATGATTGGTGATATACTGACTCATCACCGCCCAGCCCAAACCGCTCTTTTATGATAAGCTGTGGTGTTCTGGGGGTTCACGGAAAAGTTTACGGAAGGGTACTTCCACTACCTTAAATCCGAGCAACGCCGGGGTATTAAGCTAGTAGTCCACACAAAGAAAGTTAATAGGGGTAACGTAAGTGTACCGAATTCGGGACACTGGTCGCCAGGCCAAATTCAATGCTCTGGAAGATCCATTTAAAACATTCGAAATCAGGAACGAATATTTTTATCACATAGTCTCGGGTATTAACTTTTCTTAAATATAAGTGTTTTTTCCAAATGGTTGAGGTTTCTAATGAAAATAAATAATTTTAACTCTTGCGGGCGAAACAAAAAAAATGCTCCCAATTCCGGCCACTTAATTCAGTTGTTCCGAATTCCGGCCACCTGCGCTCCTAATTCCGGCCAACCAGATTTTCAAACACAAATTAGGTTACAAAATGCTATTGATTTGCAAAATAATTTATTTTTTTAAAATCTAATATTAAAAATTATTAAATAAATAAAAAATAATTCATTATTTAACACTTGGTTTATCTATTTGGTTTTTAAAAATCATGCAGTAACTCGCAGAAGTATTTTGCATATTCTTTTCCATGTACAGTGGCTCTTAGTCAAAATTTATTGAATCTATATTGGTATCATTGGAAAGGTCATTGGAAACATTACAACAACAAAGCCGCAATAAGCACCGAAACATTACAACAAAGCTACAATAAGCATTGAAATATTACAACAACAACATGTAACTGTATTAAAATAGTTGTGATGTTTAAAAAGTACCAACAAATAATAGTACCCAAAATTAGTGAAGACACCTTTTCAAAAGTCACCAATTATACAGGAAAATGAAGAACAAATTAAACACTTTATATGAGAAAAATCGTTACTTTTAAACTTTATATCTCAGAAAGTAGATTTTTCAAAATACATAATACAAAAATAAAAGAAGGGCAAAAATCGAATGGGCCCTCAAGTACATTTAAGCCAAATCTGACACAGCTGCAGCCTCCGCCACAATTGAGAGTTTTCTTGTTGTTGCCAAATTATTTTTGCAATCAATTAGTTAAGACCCATAAAAAAATAATGGACAAGAAATAGATGAAGTTATAAATTCGAAGTACTGGCCACTGGCCGGATTCCGGAGCACTTCATTTTCTATATGAAAGGCATAAAGAACTTAAATTTTGAAGCTTCTTCATGTAAAAGATCAATTAAAAACGACATTACAATTAAATGTTCACAGAGTCAAAACTGCCTTTTCTTAAGAAATTTACATAAGTATGTTAGAATTGAAAAGCTGATTGCATAAAATCTGTAACACATAGCCTATGACGGATTTAGGTCCTTGTGTAGATTAATGTGTAAACAATCAAATAAAAAAAGGAAAAAAATTCATATTGAGTAAAATATATTGTTTAGAAACATTAATGTGACAAGCTTGAAAACACCGAAGTTCCGGCCACTGGACGGAATTCGGAACACTTCACTTTTTAGTGGTACCCAATTCCGGCCACTTCTATTTTGTTATTAATTTATTGTATTTTATGTTTACAACTTAAAGTATTGTATTTTTGTGAGCTCAATAATTCACGTATGCACTACATAAAAAAACTAACAGTTTCCTTTTTTTTTCTTGTGGAAAACTTGATTTTAAATTTTTCTACTTTTTAGCATTTTGCACATTGAAATTCACTCAAAACGATCGTTTCGTGACAACGAAAATTCTTGTAATGAAATCAAAAACAAATCTGTCAATGTTTTTTTGCAGAATGATGTGCAAAGGCGTGATCTACCCTAAGAAATAATTTTAAATTTAATTTTTGATGGATAAATTGTAAATATCGGCAAATAAGTAAAGTGGCCGGAATTAGGCACTATGACGGAATTCGGTACACTTACGTTATTCATTTAAAGTGGGAAACCCCTCGAAAACGCGCAGTTGGTTAAAAGAACTGTCAAATTCCATATATTTTGACTGCTCATCTGCACAACTGAATCGTTTCCGAGGGGTTTCCCACTTTAAATGAATAGCCCTAATATAAGGGTTATAATAAATACAACAAAACGTGAAAACTTTAAACCGCTATATTTTTGGAAAGGAAACTAACTTTGCAAAACCCATTGAGGGAATTAATACTCTATATGAATACTTTCGACCCATCTCGGTGGGATTCCATAACCTTCATATTGTCGCACAGTGTTATAAAACTGATTGTGTGTCTGTCTGTCTCTCTGTCTGTCTGTTTGTCCCTCAATCACGGCTAAACGGCTGTACCGATTCTGTTGAAACTTTCTGGATACATTCTATAGGTATCGACATGTAACATATGGTATATGAGATTGGGATTGGACAAAGGAGCGTGGCACCTCCCATACAACACAAAATATGCCTACAAGATAATTTAGCAGCTATTGAATTGAATACTGAATATATGAAGACAAAATTTGCCACGGAGTTGCATAATAACTTTTCCAAGCTTTTTCCATTCACAAGATTGCATTCTTTTGCTTTAAGTTAAATGAATGCAGCCTTTTGAATGCATTTTTTTTATTTCATAAGTGAATGCAATCTTCAGAGGAATGCAAGCCAAAGAATGCATTCTTTTTGATTGCAATCTTTTATTGATTTCATTCTTTTGAGTGAAATCACAAAAGACTTTAGAGTGAAATCTTTTCCGTTTTTTTTCGATTTGAATTCTTTTTTAAAATCATTTTAGTTTTTTTTATTTAAATTTGAAATCATATGAAATTTTTATTTTGTGAAGTATACTTTTTGGGTTTTTCTGTACATAAAACTCAAAAAAAAAAAATTCAAAAGATGCAATGTTTTCCAACAAAATTTGGCAATTGGTTTCATGTTTTCAACTCTAAGTTAAATGCAATCTTTTATTGATTTCATTCTTTTGAGTGAAATCACAAAAGACTTTAGAGTGAAATCTTTTCCGTTTTTTTTCGATTTGAATTCTTTTTTAAAATCATTTTAGTTTTTTTTATTTAAATTTGAAATCATATGAAATTTTTATTTTGTGAAGTATACTTTTTGGGTTTTTCTGTACATAAAACTCAAAAAAAAAAAATTCAAAAGATGCAATGTTTTCCAACAAAATTTGGCAATTGGTTTCATGTTTTCAACTCTAAGTTAAATGCCACATATCGGCGAAATTGGGCAGAGGGCCGTGGCACCTCCCATATAAATTCAATACCTCAAAATCCTATACTTGCTTTCATTAATTTATTATCACCTTAAAGGTAATGTAAGAAAACAAGCTTATCTAGGTACAGCAAAGCGGACCGGGACCAGCTAGTACTGCATAAAAGTATAGCTTCGTCCAAACCCTTTTCCGATGACTGTAAATCCTGCTTCTTTTTGTTAGGTGACGGTTGCTGATCTATAGAATCACTTTCTATGAAAGTGGGATCAGAAAAAGTGAGGTACACTGATATGTACTATTTACAGAAGGTTTGTGTTGTAGGACTTCCGTCTTTTTTATTCCAAATTGAAGAACTTGTATTTTTATACCCTACACCTCATGATATATTTATATATTGAAAGAGTATTTGTTGTTGTAAAATTTTTTTAATTTCTCTATTTTGTGTAATTTTTTCCCAACAATAACAATGGCTGCAATGCTGATCAAGTGACGGTGATCAAGAATATATATAGTTTTCCATACCGGACACGTCTCCTTCTTGGTGTTACAAATATCAGACCAAAGTTAATATACCCATACCTCATGAGGTGTATGGTGTAAATTGTTGAGTATTCAATTGTCTTCCAAAAAAAAAAGAAAAATCATGCGGTCTGTGTTTCCAATCGAATCCACCGAATTTTCGGAACCTCGGACCATGTCAAAATTTGATTTCTTAACATTTCCAATCGAATACAGCAATAAAATGTACAAAATTATGTGGTTTTTCATAGTAACAACCATGAAAATGAATGTTCTGTTATTCATATCATATTTATATTTATCCTTTTAACAGCTTAAATCAACAAATATAGTTTTGAAATAGACTGAGAGGAAAATGTTTTAAAATTAAACGAAAATATTTTAAAATTGAACGATTTTGTTTTTGAAATAGACTACAGATTTCTTCAATTTTAAAACACGTGCGCTAAGAAATAATTTTAAAACGCAAATGTTCAGTTTTAAAACACGTGCGCTAAAAACAAATTTTAAAAGGCAAATGTTAAATTTTAATACATTTTATTCAAAATACAAAAATTTATTTTTAAAGAAAAATTTTTTTTTTACTTTGCATTTATTTTTTTTATTTATATTTTCTTAAATGCTAGACCAGGATTCTAACCCACGCCTACGGAGTTTGAATTGCGCGCTAAACGCTTAACAGGTTGGTCTACTGTTCACATTATTTAACAGAGTCTATATACATATTTTGTACAAAAAGTATAGTTTGCATTTTTTCTATAAAACGCCCTAAAACTGTACTTTAATTTTTTGAAATATACTATGATTTTTTGAAATAGTTGCTGTTGTTCTTAACAGCATTATCAATTTCAAACGACTAACGAAAGAGCAAGACAATTGAAATTGAAAGGTTTTTTACGAACATAACAAAATAAGTAGCGTAGGTCCAAGTCGATGGCAGTAACCTTGACGTGGTGACTTGGCTTAGCTATCATCCAATAATATTTTAGTTTCAATATTGGAAGTAGTAACCAATAACTGCTTTAAAATTACATTTAATATTCGAAATTTTCTAAAAATCAACTTTGTATGAAAAAATTTGGATCGAAACATGTGAATAGGCCTTAAAATTTTATAAAAATCAACTATATAAGACTGCATTTTCACATTTTTGTGAGGTTGGCTCTAACAACCCAGCAACGCTCTTGGCCAATTTAGGATTTTTCACCTTTGTATGAAAAAAATTTTGGATCGAAACATGTGAATAGGCCTCAAAATTTTATAAAAATCAACTATATAAGACTGCATTTTTACATTTTTGTCAGGTTGGATCTAACACCCCAGCAACGCTCTTGGCCAATTTAGGATTTTTCACCTTTGTATGAAAAAAATTTGGATCGGAACATGTGAATAGGCCTCAAAATTTTCTACAAATCAACTTTATAAGAACGAATTTTCACATTTTTGTCAGGTTGGCTCTAACACCCCAGCAACGCTCTTAGCCAATTACGCATCCATAAAAACAAATTATTGGAAATTTTTTTTTGTCTTATAAAATTGTAAAAATTGTGTTTTTTGTATCTGCATACTCAGTTTTTATCTATTTTCGTGGATTCATTGGTTTATTAATTAAAAGCGGTATTTTAATTGTTGTTATTTGTCATCTGAGTCACCCTGTTTTTGGGCTCTTTTTTCCTATATGGTATTTAGCAACGTTGCTAATTGGACGCAGGTAAATTTTTCATATCTATCAACTTGTACTATGTTTCAATTCCAACCGTTTCATTAAGAAAGCTTTAGAGATGGGAAATGTAGATTGCGTATAAATTTTCCCTCCCTCGTTTTGGGTTACAGCCAGCGTTGCCGTTGTGCGACCAAAGTATCAATTTGCCACTTTATCGACTGCCTTGCCACTGACACTTTTTCTAAATTAGCCCAATTTGACACTTTTTAGGAATTTTGTTCATTCAAAAAGAGGTAAAAGACTCAAGAAACGAACTAAATTGTATAGGTGGGGACTAAGCCATTCAATCCCGAAGTGATTTTGAAAATCCCGGGATTTCGGGATTTGAAATTACAATCCCGGGATCCCGGGATTTGATCGGGATATTCGGGATTTTCCAATTAAATACAATAGTTAATATAAAATTAAAGAAGAAATTGTTGCAACAATATTTTAAGTTTAATTCGACAAAGAAAACATATTTAATAAATATTACATTAAACAAAACAAATTATATTTAAATAAATACAGTCAAATAAAAAGTAATTCTTTTTAAATTAGATTGATCGAACAAATTATTTTTTTTGCCACGCTGAATCCGAATATAATTATAAAATTCTGCCAGCTCTATTTCATGCTAAACGGTCAACAAAATAATTTTAAAATATATCTTTTTTGAAAAAAAAATAGTTTAAATTGAAAAAATTTTATTCAAATCTATAAAAATTGTTTGTTAACCGTTATTGACAAAAATCTTGTAAATTTTTGTGTGTTTGAGCACTAAATTTTTTGTGGAAAAACGTCAAAAATATCTTAAACAATGCATAAAAAAATGCATTTTTGAATCCCGGGATTCCGGACTCAAAATCCCGGGATTCCGGGATTGAGAAAACTTCCGGGATCCCGGGATTCGTGAATACCCTTTATATAATATAAAAAAACAATTGTTTAATTTTGAGTTATTTTGTGGCGGAAATGTGTGTGGGTTAAGGCATTCAATCCCGGGATTCGGGATCCCAGAAGTTTTCTTAATCCCGGAAACCCGGGATTTTGAGTCCGGAATCCCGGGATTCAAAAATGCATTTTTTATGCATTGCCTAAGATATTTTTGACGTTTATCCACAAAAATACTTGCATTTACTTTCAATCTAATTGGTAAATTTAAAAAACCCACTTTTGTAGATTTTTATCGATCTAAATAAAATTTTTTCAATTTAAAAAATTTTTTGTTTTTAAAAAAAGATATATGTTAAAACTATTTTGTTGACCGTATGTTGAAAACTTTACGAATTGGATAAATAGTTTTGTGTGTTTTTCTTTTGAATGGACATAAATTTAAACAACAATTGGTGTATCCGTTCCCGCTATAATACTAAAACTACTGAAAGTAAGTTTTTCGTGTTTAGCATGAAATGGAATTTTATGATTATATTCGGATTCAGCGTGGCAAAAAAAATAATTTGTTCGATCAATCTAATTTAAAAAGAATTACTTTTGTTTTGACTATATTTATTTTAAATATTGTTTGTTTGGCTTAATGTAATATTTATTAAATACTAGCTGTTACATACCCGGCGTTGCACGGGTTGATAAAATTTTTAAAATAAATATATATAGGAATTTGCGACAATTTCAATGGCGCTGTAGTTGATGGTTTATTCCCCCCGTGAAACTTGGTGCCAGTTGTAATCCCACCCGGTAGGAATCACCCAAAAAAAGTCCAAGGACGCACTTGGTGGCAGCTGTAATCCCACCCGGTATAATTCAGCCAAAAAAAGTCCAAGGACGCACTTGGTGGCAGTTGTAATCCAACCCGGCATGATCCACCCAAAAAATGTCCAAGGACGCAATTGGTGGCGGTTGTTATCCCACCCGGTATAATTCAGCCAAAAAAAGTCCAAGGAAGCGCTTGGTGGCAGCTGTAATCCCACCCGGTATGATTCAGCCAAAAAAAGTCCAAGGACACAATTGGTGGCAGTTGTAATCCCACCCGGTATGATTCACCCAAAAAATGAGCAAGGGCGCAGTTGGTGGCATGGACCACTTAATATTCGATAGTTACTAAGTTACTTTTTAATAATATTTTTTGTTGTATGGGAGGTGCCACGCCCCGTTGTCCAAATCCAACCTCTTATGTCCTATTGCAAATTCCATTACTTACACAATTTTACCTTAAAATTTCAATAAAATCAGTAAAGCCGTGATATGGGGTAGAAAATTGTATGGGCGGTGCCACGCCCCTTGTCCAATTATTCCCATATTCGACACATAGCAGTACAACTCCATTCCAAATTTCAGTAAAATATATCCAATAGTTGCTTAATTAGCTGGTATTTAAGTTATGTGTTGTGTGGGAGGTGCCACGCCCCTTTGTCCAATCTATATATATAAAAGAGACGTGTATGTTTGTCTCGAGTAGACGCGAAAACTACAGCACCGATTCTCACCAAAATTTATATATGTGTTCTAGGGGTCGTGAGTCGTAACATAGGATAGGATTTGACACGCCCACTTTTACCGCCCACAAGTTAGAAAATACCTATTTCTCTCACATTTGTGAATCTTTAAAAGCAAATACCATATGCTCAACAGTCAACTTGGTTGCCACCTAGGACTTAATTTTTCCCCACCCAAGCAGTGTTACCATATCTGCTGATATTCCCAGTACAACATTAAGGTCCGCACACATCAACGCGAAGTACCGCAGCCGCTGCGAAACTTACTCAAAAATGTTTCTTGCAAATGCGAAAATATATTTGTTTGAAGTGAGCAATTTCATAAAAACAAATAAAAATGTGAATCTATCTATATCTGTATATCTATATATATAAAAGAGACGTGTATGTTTGTCTCGAGTAGACGCGAAAACTACAGCACCGATTCTCACCAAAATTTATATATGTGTTCTAGGGGTCGTGAGTCGTAACATAGGATAGGATTTGACACGCCCACTTTTACCGCCCACAAGTTAGAAAATACGTATTTCTCTCACATTTGTGAATCTTTAAAAGCAAATTCCATATGATCAACAGTCAACTTGGTTGCCATCTAGGACTTAATTTTTCCCCACCCAAGCAGTGTTACCATATCTGCGGTGTTTTTTACCTTTCGGTTTCTTTCAAAGTATGAAATCGATTTGCTAAAGTATTTCACGTCGATGTACCGATCACAAATTTCAACAACTTCGTGTATTTTCAACATTAATTGCAGCAGGGAGTAATAATTAAGGTTATTTCCATTTGATTGCATGTAACTTTTCAACAATGGAAAAAACCTAAGGCAATGCCAAAATAACACGGCTTCTCCTTGAGTATTACATATTCGCAATTCCATAATTTGCCCCAATCTCCAAGTGCACATTTTACGCCCACTTTCACAGTACTTCATTTCCACTTAAATGCATTTGCCATTTACATTCCAAATAACTACGGAAAAATGTCTATGGAAATTAAATTATACCCAACTTAAAGCTCCCCACACACTGCCGCGAAATTTCCCTAAAAATTGCTCAAAAATTGCAAGGCGATATTCGGCTCGGACAAATTTTTTCGTGCTGAAAAATTTCACAAAAACAAAAACAAGTGCATATCATTCAATAGCGCACTATCGTTTTTTCAAGAAAAAGCACCACGACACCAACGAAATTTAGCATTCATGTGTGGCGACCTTAAATGCTCACTGCGAAAGTCGCCCACTTTCACAGTAATCCTACACACAGTACTTCATTACAACTTAAAATACCCAAAATTCCGCCGCCGCGGTACTTTCTCGAAAATTCTTCCAGCAAAGATATTGGAATAAAAAAATTTGTTTGCGGTGAAAAATTTCAAAGCTACAACTAAAAATGTGTATCATTTATAAATTTTTTAAAAAAAAACGCAGTATCGCATATTCAAGCAACATTTTTGTTCAAGTTCCGTACCGGCTGCGGAATTTCGAGTTGGCTTATGGGGACCTAAATGCAGGCAAACCGCCATTAATATTACGAGAAGACGTCCATTGCGAATGAAAATTAAATTAAACTTGACTTAAACACTGCAATTGGCCTTTTCGTCAAATAAGCACTGCAAAATTGTTCCAACAAGTTATAGAAATCACTTTCTTCCCACAACAAAATTTTACAAAAACACAACAGAACGTCTCTCGATGTGGCAACACTCCTCACAGACGGGGCGCTCAACCAGTGCAGCCAACTTAAGGCAAATTTCCCTTCCTAAGGGAATTTTTGGTTTAAGTGTTTACACTGCCGGGCCATTTTGTGCGAGCATTCGGCTACGTACCAAAGCTCAAAGATCGTAATCCAGTAGTTTGCACCGGCCGAATTACGGGATTTGTTTCAAATACTTATACCATATGTCATTTAATTTAATTTCAATAATCTTCCAAACATACTTTACTGCGCTACATACATACATACAATACGAATCATTCATTCATTCATCAAAACCTATTTCAATACCGATTGCTACATCAATTTTCCTCTCTATAAAATTGTATAAAATTAACTCCACAGTATAAACACCAATTAAACATATATATTTAAAAATTACTTTCATCCATTCATCCATTACATTGCAGACAATGCAACAACAAAAAATTATTTAGGCCCAGCGAAGCGGACCGGGCCCAGCTAGTTATTCCCATATTCGACACATAGCTGGGAAAACATACTATACAGCTCCATTCCAAATTTCATTAAAATATATCCAATAGTTGCTTAATTAGCTGTTATTTAAGTTACGTGTTGTGTGGGCGGTGCCACGCCCCTTGTCCAATTATGCTCATATTTGGCATAAAGCTTGGAAAAGTTATTATGCAACTTCGTGCTAAATTTCGTATTTATTATTAAATTTTCTATTCAAATTCAATTCAATAGTTACTAAATTACCTTGTAGACATATTTTGTGTTGTATGGGAGGTGCCACGCCCATTTGTCCAATCCCAACCGCATATAGCCTATGTTACATGTCTATACCTATAGAATTTATCCTGAAAGTTTCAAGAGAATCGGTACAGCCGTTTAGCCGTGATTGAGGGACAAACAGACAGACAGACATACAGACAGACAGACAGACACACACTCAGTTTTATAATATATACTAGCTGTTACATACCCGGCGTTGCACGGGTTGATTAAATTTTTAAAATAAATATATATAGGAATTTGCGACAATTTCAATGGCGCTGTAGTTGATGGTTTATTCCCCCCGTGAAACCTGGTGCCAGTTGTAATCCCACCCGGTAGGAATCACCCAAAAAAAGTCCAAGGACGCACTTGGTGGCAGCTGTAATCCCACCAGGTATAATTCAGCCAAAAAAAGTCCAAGGACGCACTTGGTGGCAGTTGTAATCCAACCCGGCATGATCCACCCAAAAAATGTCCAAGGACGCAATTGGTGGCAGTTGTTATCCCACCCGGTATAATTCAGCCAAAAAAAGTCCAAGGAAGCACTTGGTGCCAGGTTGTAATCCCACCCGGCATGAGCCACCCAAAAAATGTCCAAGGACGCACTTGGTGGCAGCTGTAATCCCACCCGGTATGATTCAGCCAAAAAAGTCCAAGGACAGAATTGGTGGCAGTTGTAATCCCACCCGGTATGATTCACCCAAAAAATGAGCAAGGGCGCAGTTGGTGGCATGGACCACTTAATATTCGATAGTTACTAAGTTACTTTTTAATAATATTTTTTGTTGTATGGGAGGTGCCACGCCCCGTTGTCCAAATCCAACCTCTTATGTCTTATTGCAAATTCCATTACTAACACAATTTTACCTTAAAATTTCAATAAAATCAGTAAAGCCGTGATATGGGGTAGAAAATTGTATGGGCGGTGCCACGCCCCTTGTCCAATTATTCCCATATTCTACACATAGCAGTACAACTCCATTCCAAATTTCAGTAAAATATATCCAATAGTTGCTTAATTAGCTGGTATTTAAGTTATGTGTTGTGTGGGAGGTGCCACGCCCCTTTGTCCAAGTATTCCCATATTCGACACATAGCTGGGAAAACATACTATACAGCTCCATTCCAAATTTCATTAAAATATATCCAATAGTTGCTTAATTAGCTGTTATTTAAGTTACGTGTTGTGTGGGCGGTGCCACGCCCCTTGTCCAATTATTCCCATTTTCGACACATAGCAGTACAACTCCATTCCAAATTTCACTAAAATATATCCAATAGTTGCTTAATTAGCTGGTATTTAAGTTATGTGTTGTGTGGGAGGTGCCACGCCCCTTTGTCCAATTATTCCCATATTCGACACATAGCTGGGAAAACATACTATACAGCTCCATTCCAAATTTCATTAAAATATATCCAATAGTTGCTTAATTAGCTGTTATTTAAGTTACGTGTTGTGTGGGCGGTGCCACGCCCCTTGTCCAATTATGCTCATATTTGGCATAAAGCTTGGAAAAGTTATTATGCAACTTCGTGCTAAATTTCGTATTTATTATTCAATTTTCTATTCAAATTCAATTCAATAGTTACTAAATTACCTTGTAGACATATTTTGTGTTGTATGGGAGGTGCCACGCCCATTTGTCCAATCCCAACCGCATATAGCCTATGTTACATGTCGATACCTATAGAATTTATCCTGAAAGTTTCAAGAGATCGGTACAGCCGTTTAGCCGTGATTGAGGGACAAACAGACAGACAGACAGACACACACTCAGTTTTATAATATATATAGGGATGTTACATGTCGATACCTATAGAATTTATCCTGAAAGTTTCAAGAGAATCGGTACAGCCGTTTAGCCGTGATTGAGGGACAAACAGACAGACAGACAGACATACAGACAGACACACACTCAGTTTTATAATATATATAGGGATGTTACATGTCGATACCTATAGAATTTATCCTGAAAGTTTCAAGAGAATCGGTACAGCCGTTTAGCCGTGATTGAGGGACAAACAGACAGACAGACAGACACACACTCAGTTTTATAATATATATAGGGATAGGGATGTTTTCTTTGTCGAATTAAACGTAAAATATTGTTGCAACAATTTTTTCTTTAATTTTATATTAACTATTGTATTTAATTGGAAAATCCCGAACAAATCCCGGGATCCCGGGATTGTGATTTCAAATCCCGAAATCCCGGGATTTTCAAAAACACTTCGGGATTGAATGCCCTAGTGTGGGTATTTTTCGTTGTAAATTGAGAGAAAAAGATTTTTTTCGATAACTTTCGATTAATCTAAATCTGGCCGTGTCCATACCTAATAAGAAGAAGCAACTCTGTTATAGAAAAAAAGGCGGCAATAAAAGTTTTCTAATTTCTAACAAATAACAGCCGAAATGTTTTGGCTACAAAACCATTGCAATAACAAGTGAGTAAGCTTCAGTCGGGCAAGCCGACTTATATATACCCAGAGTGTTTATTGAACGAATCGTGATTATAAAAAATTCTTAGACGCGGATCACATGGCGTATAATGGAGAAACACTTTATTCGATTTACTGCTGTTGTTGTAAGTACAATGATTGTTCTTGTAATTATTGTTTAAGTTCAGTTTCGAATCAATTGCGGCGGACGATGACAGCAATGCGGTTGACGTTGTTGAATTATTACTACTACTGCTGCTGCTGCTGCTATTGTTAGTTGTTTGTGTTGTTTTTCGGTAAAGGGATCTTATGCGAATGTCATTCATTAAGAATATTGACTTTTGTAACACAGTCTTGAGAAGAAATTGGATAATCAGAAGAAGTGAGCACGCTACTGATACCGACAATGACGACGGAGTGGACGACACTAATGACAATATTAACGATAACAACGAACTACGACGATAACGCTTTGTGATTTTAAATGCGGCTGATGTATTGGCCTTTACTGTTTTTGTTGGTGCTGTTTTAGTTGTAATTTGAAGTGTTGGCTTCGATTGACTGACAATGCATAAATTGGCTGTACTTTTGACAATTTCCGCACAATTGGAATTTTTCGTTTTAAATTTGATTGCACGTTTGCTGTGCGGAGTCGCCCACTTCAACAGCGTCTTTGGTAAAATGCCTTCAAACAGTGGAACCCACATGCGGCAGATGATTGTAAACGTTGTTATTTAAAAATTATAATTCAATAATTGTGTCTGATTTAGAATAGAAGCAGTGAATGCTAAATATCCTTTCAAGCTTTTTTTTTTATGTTTTTCCGTTTTGGTTTTCTTTAAAATGTTCCGAAAAATGTAAGGGGAAAAACAAAAATGTAAAAAATAACGACTTCAACGCGATGTCCTTGTGGCGACAGGTTGTAGGCAGCGCTATTATCCAGGCGGTTTTATAGGACAACAACGACGGTAGCGAGTCCGGGGGTGGTGCGTTTTAGCGGGTGTCAAATGAGCACGTGCTCTTGCTGTCTTGCGGACATAGCGGCGGCTGCTTTTGTATGAGTTTGCTATGAGACAACGACATTCACTGATGTTCGTGAAAGCGATTAACAAGTTCTACAAATTATTGATTTCCGACACTTTGATTTATTTGTTATTTATTATGCTGTTTAGTAGGTAATAGGACGATCTGATTGAGTAAATCTCGTAAAAATTAGCTGAAAAGAAGAGATAAGAAAATTGAGAAATTTGAATTGTAACAATTTTTGTTGGTATTTGCATATCATAGATAAGAAATAAAGCATTGAGCATATTAGGCGTTCAGTTCCATAGTAGATTTTGTACATATGATGAATCAACACTGAAAGCCACTAAGTGTTTAAGGTAACCAATGTACATTGTACATTGTACAAAGTGCATTTCAAATTTCATTTTCAATTATGTGACTTAAAATGTTAAAAATTTTGGTTTACTAAAACTTGTATTCTTTTGTCGACTTAATATATTTTGAAAATTCCTTGTTGGTAAAGTATCTTAAAACAAAACTAAACGAAAAACTATCCCGAAGCTGAAATACGCCCACACAATATGGCCCATTTAAAGTACCTCAATCATAAACAAATTTGGTCTCAGGAGCACATTTATATGTGATTTTGGAACTTCGAACCATGTCCACAATCTGTTACTAAAAATTTCCACTAAAATCCACAAAAAAATTGGTCTCGGACCATGTCAAAAATAACTTTCGAAATAAGTTTCAGTCGGGCAAGCCGACTTATATATACCCTACATTTACTGGGCCATATTGGATCCGACATCTTGAATTTTGAAAATGCGACATCAGATTCGAAATGAGCGACCCCGAAAACCCCCCTATACAAAATTTAATACTGTTTTGATGAAATCTTAAAATTTCGGTCACCATATTGGTTCCGCCATCTTGAATTTTTAAATTCCGACTTCAAATTCGAAATCAGCGACCCCGATAAACCCACTATACACAATTTCATACTGAGGAGGAAGAGGAAGAGGACGGACAGACGGATAGACGGATAGGGCTAATCAACTCTGGAGGTGACGCTGATCAAGAATATATATATACTTTACCTTACCGGACACGTCTCCTTCTTGGTGTTACAAACATCAGACCAAAGTGAATATACCCGTACCTCATGAGGTGTAGGGTATAAAAAAGAAAATCATTGTTTTTAATTTTTTTCTTTTATTTATTGTTGATATTGATAGCTTAGCTGAACAAAAACATCACGCATAAAATTATGTACAGCTTCGGAAACGAAGAAGCCGGGGGGGTTTTCAATCATTTCGACGTCTTCTTCTTCCTCCTTGTTTTGGGATTCCTCCGGCGCTGGCCCCTTGGCCTTTTTCGGCTGCTTCCCTTTGGCTTCCTTTTTCGCCTGCTTCATGTTGGCTTCCTCCGGCACCTTTTTCGCCTGCTTCTTGTTTGTTCGCGGCGCTGGCCCCTTGGCATTTCAGCAGGAATTATTTAAATAGCACATAACAGTTAAAAAAAAAGCAACACTGTTCATGTAATTTCCCAATTGTTATGGCAAATATCCAGTGTTGCCGGAATCGGGGATTTCGCCCTCATTTCGGGGATTTTCGATCCCCAAACGTATGCCGTTTCTTTTAAATTGAAATTGGATTGTTGAAACTCACATTTTTTATTCCCACATAGTATTAAGACATATGCCCGTCATTCGAGCGGTGTGACTACCTACGATTTGGTTAATGAAGTTTTGCGTG
The DNA here is from genome assembly GCA_951394025.1 of Heteromyza rotundicornis. Lineage (NCBI taxonomy): Eukaryota > Metazoa > Arthropoda > Insecta > Diptera > Heleomyzidae > Heteromyza > Heteromyza rotundicornis. The sequence goes on from OX596011.1 coordinate 158,655, forward strand.
ATGCCGAGGTGCCGCCCTCGTTAGGGGCCATGGAAAGTGACTGGGACCGCATTGACTATGATGGCAGTTTTGTTTTCTATTCGGTTTGTTTCCAATTAAAAACAAACAGGGGAAAATGGTAACTATTTCTGGAATTTATTCATTGGATAAAGTAATTGAACTGCGTGAGGAGTATCAGAAGATATTAAGATATTAAGTGCTCCTGGGCTCTGGAAGACAAAAATGCTGAGGTGTTTAAGAAGTATATGCCCAGCTTGATTTATGGTAATTTTGAAATAAAGAGTAGAGATATAAAGATATGGTCCGTTCCCTCACGGCAGTGATGCACTGCTACGTTTTGTGAAAGATTTTGTGTTTTCGTTATATATTTTTTTTCTTATAATTTATATTTTTTATGATTGAATAATCTTTTGAATAGGGTACAAATATTGGCTTAGCTCAGAAATTCATAGGATATAATTTAACATCATTCAGTATTTTGTTTTCGGTTCCTTTTTTTTTCTTTATGCTTTTTTTGTAATAATAGTCAACTACTACAGTCAAAAATAATAATATGCTTAATATTTAGTAGTGGTATTCACACCGACTTCGTTATTTTTTGCTATTAAATTTGGTCAATATGATACGTAGAAACTAATTGAATTAGTAGGAAAACCGATTGAAATTCGTATTCAATCTGTTTTTCCTATTAATTTAATAAGTTTCTATTATTTATTCAATAGGAATGTATCCCATCGACCAAATTTAATAATACTTTTTTCTGAGTGTATCCGTTTAATTTTTAATGTTCATTTGTTTTTTGTCGTTTTTTTTACGCACAAAAAATGTAACGAATAACAACTAACGAGTGAACGAATACCAATAATATAAAATAAGAAAAAAACATTTAACTATAAAAAAACTCTATTAAACGGTAACTAATTAAATTAGTCAATGAGGGTAACTTTCTTTATTTCGGAAACATCACTGTCACTCTCTTTCGCGTGACGTTTTTCACATAACTCGATCAAGTAGGACAGAACGCCTGACAAGGCAATGAAGATTCCCGAAAAATAGAAGGCGTCGTCCCACCTGTAATAAGAGTGCGAATTAATAATTATTTTATTAAATATAAAAATTCGTCAATTTCAACTCAAACTCACCTCAAAGTTTTTTCATAAATAGCACCAGCAATTGGGGGACCAGCTATCATTCCCACTCCTTGCACCAACAGCACGAGCCCATAAGCACATGTGAAATCATCCAAGTCCACGATACTAACCAAAATTGTAGGCGTAAAAGAAAACGAACTGGCAAATGTGATGCCAAATATAATGCAAAGCGATAGTAGACCATTGTATGTTTTCACCAATATGGGCATTAGCAGGACAGACAGGCCGCAGACTGTCGATTGATAGAAGCGAAAAAGTTTTGTTTGGTTAATTTAACAATTAATTATGTAATAGACTATGTCTACGTGTAGACTTACATAGCATACACACGGAATAGCACACGTTAACATTCATCCATGGTCGGTCGCCCACATAACCCAGTCCGATCATACCAATCGTCTGAGCAATACCAATCGCCGAGATCAGTTGTGCACTGTCGGCCGTTTCATAATTGTAGGTCTTCATATATTCGGGTAAGTAGAGATAAGGAATTATAAACCTGAAAATATGGAACTTTTAAGAATCATATTCTGATAATATCGAAAAATAAAGTAAAAAATTTACATTTTTGCGTGCACCAAAAAAAAAATAAATAAATTTGACAGCTGATTTAATACCACCTTAAAAACACAGGTTGCAGTGTGGTATTGGTCGTAAAATTGTTTCTATGGATAAAAGCAACAAAATATGACTTAATGACTAATATGAGAAACTCGTGAACTCCCTTAATTTGTATGAATAACATAATGGCGATTTTCTCGATTTTCTAACAACAAGATGCCTTGAAAAAAGAATTTCGAAATTTTACACTTTACTTTTTAACTCCGTTACCGTGCCTCGTGGAAAGAGAGTGGAAAGAAACATACAATAATGTTTTGCACAATAAAGATATTTACCTTTCGAAAATAAAAAAAAAAAGTATTTGATTTGCTTCTTTGGCACAAATGTGATGTTTTAAAAATAAAATTATGAACACCGGTTTTCTAGTTTTTGCTCCTACCCGTTTCTACCAAATTGGCGTTTTAATTTTATAAATAGTAAAGATGGAAGTGGCAGAAATTTTTTAATGGATCGGGAATAGTGTTGGCCTGATACTACTAAAGGGTTGATACTTTTACTCATTACTTATATCGAATGGAAAATTCGATACTTGCAAAAATATCTAATAAAAGTATGGAGTATTTGGGTATCGAGTACTTTTTATTAAAAAGGTTGTATATTTTTGGAAAAATTATTTTTTACTTTTGCGTTCAATAGTTTTGATCACGGACAAAACAAAACGAAAATTTTATTTCGTTTTGTGCATTCTGCAGTGCTTGGATTTATTTTGTGAAAATCTCGTGATATTTGTAGTTTAGAGCCTTATTCTAGCAATAAGAGACAATGACAAATCAATGACAAGTCTTGTCCCCTTCTATTTAGTTTATAACAATTTTTGTTTTTACTTTTGTTGGTAGAATACGACTATTAGTGATGTTCTGAAGCTCACATATTTTTCAAATTATGATTATGATTATGAATATTGATTTTTTCTGTAATAAATAATAGAGACAGGCCGAAATTCGGTTTCAGTTTTTCGGCCAAAAGAAAGCTGTTTCAGCCGAAAAGCTCCATTTCATGCTAAACACGAAAAACTTACTTTTAGTAGTTTTTGTATTATAGCGGGAACGGATACACCAATGTTTGTTTAAAACTATTGAAATTGGTGTCCATTCAAAAGTAAAACACACACAAAACCATTTATAAAATTCGTAAAGTTTTCAATATACGGTCAACAACATAATTTTAACTTATATCTTTTTTGTAAAAAAAAAATTTTACTTAGATCAATAAAAATTGTTTGTTAACCGTTATTGACAAAAAAATTTGTCAATTTTTGTGTGTGTGTAGCACTTAATCTACAAAAGTGGGTTTTTTAAATTTATCAATTTGATTGAAAGTACGGCCGTATTTTTGTGGAAAAACGTCAAAAATATCTTAAACAATGCATAAAAAATGCATTTTTTGAATCCCGGGATTCCAGACTGAAAATCCCAGGCTTCCGGGGTTGAGAAAACGTCCGGGATCCCGGGATGGAATGCCTTACTTTTGAGCTATAGACTCCAAATTTTGGTTGGACGGTAATGAAAATGGGCAACATCGGATAAGCCTACCTCTTATACAAAATGGCCACCAAATTTGTATTATTTTCGTTTATCATGAGAAATACTGAACCGATTTGGACGCGGTTTCTTGTATTGGGTTGGAATTGAGGCAAGGAACGAAATGGGAATGAAACTGGAACGAAATGGAATTGGACCGGAACAAAATGGAATTGGAACAACATTTTTAAATGAATCAGGGAATTTAAATTATCGATAATAATTGGAAAACTATCGATAAAATATCGACAAATTATCGATAAATTATCGCTAAAAATCGATAAATTTTTATGATAAATTGTCGAAGTCTATCAACAAATTATTGACAAAAAATCAATAAAATTTTGAAAAAATATCCATTAAATATCGAAAAATTTTCAAAAATATATCGACAAATTCTCATATTTCCCATACAAAATGGATAACAAATCCTTTATCTAGAGAAATACTTAACCGATTTTGACGCCTTTTCTTGTGTGATTAGAAATGGGAATAGAACTGGAACAAAATTATGAATTGAATCGGGAATGAAGTAGAAAGAGAAATTATCGACAAACAATCGAAAAAGTTCGATAAAATATCGAGAAATTTCGATAAAATATCGAAAAATTATGAATAAAATATCCATAAAATATCGAAAAACTATCGATGAAATACCGAATACCGATTTTCGATCAATTTATTAACACATGGTCGCAGAATGTATCGTACTCGCATGTGCAGGGTATTTTAGCTTCGGTCAGACCGAAAGTAATTCTCTTACTAGTTTTCTTGCGCTGATATATTAGCTTGAGCGCATAACTGACACAAGCTCTTATTTTCCAAAATTAGTATTACAAATGCAGTATTACAAGAAATAAAATTTTACAAGAAAAAATATTTGGCTCTGCTCAAGCTGCCTCCTTAAGGCAAAACATTCATACCACGATTGAGAATTCTTCTTTCTTTGAATCCCAACTGATGATGCGAAAATGGTAAATTGCACAAGTTGGTGAAAATTCAAATTTAACCAGCAATTGCGGTAAAAGAACCTACAATTTCTGTAAAACAACAATTATTTTCGGTTATTTCAACTATTTTTTTTTACTATTTTTTGTCGGTTAAATCTACTTTCCAGCTCGGTTAAAAAATTTACAATTTTCATACATTTTGAAATTCTGTACGTTTACAACTTTTATCGGTTAATTCGATCATTTTTTTCTGTGTACGGTGCACTGCTCAGTATACGGCAAAAGTCTCCGATGACTATAAATTGGATGTTTATCTTTTACTACGATATTCATCTCAATCGGCGATGCTCTTGATTTTATTGGTTTGTAATTTTCTATCAATTCCTCGATTATTGCTCTGTTGTTCATGTCTAAATGTGCAATGTCGCATTCTGGTTGGTGACTCCAGACACAAATTCTCTGGAACTCTCTGAAATTTGTGATTGACTTGCAGGTCGCTCACTGTTGTTCACAACAATCTCTTCTTTGCCTCGTGCTCTTTCGACATTATGTTTTTTTTACAAACGTAGAACCTCCCGATTTTATTCGCAAATCGACGAATTGTTAAATATCATTACTGCAGAATAGACAAGGTCTCTTTCTCTCATCACGTGAAAAGTGATATTCAACGCCACTCCGTCTATGACAATGTTAATATCGAAGCTTCCCATCGTTGTTATTTCTTTTTGGCCCACTCATCGAAAAGTGGTCTTCACTGGTATCAGCTTGATGTCCCCTTGCATCATCAGAGTATCATATCGAATTACACATACATCGCTGCCTGTGTCGATCAATGCAGAAAACTTAAAACCTGATATTTCGATGTCTTTGAAGATTCTATTGTTTTGTTGAACAAGTAATCTCGGTTTCCTAGTTAGCATATTGATATTTGTCTCGTCAGATTTGATTTTGGCTGTATTCGAACCTTGCCTACACTCGAATGAACGATGACTTGGCTTATTGCATTTAAAACATGTGTAAGTCTTTACTTTGCACTCCTTTGCAAAATGTCCTTTAACTCCACATTTAAAATATTTTGTTTCTCTTGTTTCCCCTAATTTGCTCGTACACCTGATATAGCATATTTATCGATCTCCATCTAACTGTATAAATATTCTCGAAAATCCTCTTGTGGACTCTTGCGCCGATTTCTCAAAATTATATGTACTTCAATGGATGACAAATTCATTCGAAAATTCTGCTATCAATGCTGCAGGGACGTAACCAGAAAAAAATTTCGGGGGGGGTTTTCACTCTACTGAAGAAAAAAACTAGAAAACGCTTTTGTCAAAATAAATTTTTTGATTTTTCATAAAAAAAAGGTGAAATAAAAAAATTTGAAAAAAATCCTGAAGTGGAGTTTATGAGAAAAGGATTTATTCTAAAATCGACGTATTGTGTTCATATATTTTGGGGGGGGGGCCTAAAGCCCTCAAAACCCCCCCTTCATGGGTACGTCCCTGCTTTCATTTTAAACACACTTTCATTTGATTCACAGGAAATTTCGAATAACTTTAAACTTTCACAAGCTGTTTCACTTTGATGTAAATGTAAACCGTGATATTCAAAGCTTAATAACGAATGCTAAAAATGGAATTTTTCGAGTTTTTGGTACACGAAAGTTTTTAATACAATAAAATATCCAGGAGATACGGAACTTTCTCTTAAATTCTTTTAAATTTCATAACTATTCCATACATTTTTCTATTACTTCATAGATTTCGGGGGGGTTCGAACTTTACTCTATACCAGGGTTCGGACTAAGCAACTTCAATTCCGGAGTAAATGAAAAAAAAAGCGTAGTAGAATCTTTTTTGCGGAGTAGATTCATAGTTTTGACTTTTGACATGTCAAAAAATTCTGCTCTAATAAAATTTTACAGCATAATGAGCTTCGCCAAAATTTTCTTGAGTCGATCCTTTAGTTGGAAACGAAGCTTAAAGCCCGGTATGCAGATGCGGCGGAATTCCGTTTTGGAGAAATAACATATTTTTCATTTTGTGTAGAGCGAAATATTTTTGGAATTTTGTAAATTAAATAAAAATGTAAAAAATTTTGTGTAGAGCGAAATATTTTTGGAATTTTGTAAATTAAATAAAAATGTAAAAAAATTTTTTTGAGTAATTGTGCGGCAGAGCTGTAAAAGAATGCAATCTTTTTAACTGCATTCCCTTGAAGTCACATTCAATTATGAATAAATCAAGAATGCATTCATTGAATGCTATTTTAACTGCAGAGTAAAAGATTGAAATATTTGTCTTTTTTGAAATCATGATTGTCCATTCAATTTTTTGAAGTCTTTTTCCATTCACAAGATTGCATTCTTCTGCTTTAAGTTAAATGAATGCAGCCTTTTGAATGCATTTTTTTGATTTCATAAGTGAATGCAATCTTCAGAGGAATGCAATCCAAAGAATGCATTCTTTTTGATTGCAATCTTTTATTGATTTCATTCTTTTGAGTGAAATCACAAAAGACTTCAACCTTCCGAGTGAAATCACAAAAGACTTCAACCTTTTGAGTGAAATCACAAAAGACTTCAGCCTTTAGAGTGAAATCATTTCAGTTTTTTTTCGTTTTGAATTCTTTTTTTAAATCAATTTTTATACTTCAAAATATTGTAAACTTTTCCTCACTTCATATAACATACATATCTGTTGGAAATTAAACCATGTCGGAATTAGAAAGCTTTGAGGATTTTTCGTCGGACGATTCTTTGGCTGACCCCACTTGTTCTGATCCCACTTTCATAGAAGGTGATTCTATAGATCAGCAACCGTCACCTAATAAAAAGAAGCAGGATTTACAATCATAGGAAAATCATTGGACGAAACTACAAGTCCTCTGTTTCAAAACTTCTTCCGCTTTGCTGTACCTAGATAATCTGGTTTTCTTACATTGCCTTTAAGGTGATAATAAATTAATGAAAGCAAGTATAGGATTTTGAGGAATTGAATTATATGGGAGGTGCCACGGGCCTCTGCCCAATTTCGTAGATACGTGGCATTTAACTTAGAGTTGAAACCAATTGCCAAATTTTGTTGGAAAACATTGCATCTTTTGAAGTTTTTTTTTTTGCGTTTTATGTACAGAAAAACCCAAAAAGTATACTTCACAAAATAAAAATTTCATATGATTTCAAATTTAAATAAAAAAACTAAAATGATTTTAAAAAAGAATTCAAATCGAAAAAAAACTGAAATGATTTCACTCTAAAGGCTGAAGTATTTTGTGATTTCACTCAAAAGAATGAAATCAATAAAAGGTTGCAATCAAAAAGAATGCATTCTTTGGATTGCATTCACTTATGAAATCAAAAGATTGCATTCAAAAGGCTGCATTTATTTAACTTAAAACAAAAGAATGCAATCTTGTGAATGGAAAAAGACTTCAAAAAATTGAATGGAAAATCATGATTTCAAAAAAGACAAAGATTTCAATCTTTTACTCTGCAGTTAAAAAAACATTCAATGAATGCAATCAAGGAATGTAATTTGTTGCTGACTTAAAACCTAAAAAGCGTGCATTCTTTTACAGCTCTGTTGTGCGGGCGATAGAAATTTTTTTCAAAGCAACATAAAGGACATTCTAACATAAAAGCAACTCTTTTTTTCTCATTTCTGCATATTCTAGCCGGAATGGAAATTTAGTTTGTTTCGTTTTTTTAAATAGGTTTGCTTATGGGAACGAAATTTTGTTGTATCTTCATACCGGCCTTTAAATAATTGAATCAAAACATGACAGTTGGCATTGCCAATTGAGAAAACATACTTTAACTGACATATGACTTGCTCATTTTCGCACTTTAAATGCGTTTTTGCATAAATAAAAGTATTGTCTCTTTTCCTCGACGAAAAGATAGGCAAAAAAGTGACACTTTCATGCAACAAATCAGTGTCGTCGAGTTATTTTGGTCTGAAAAAAAATTGTAGTAGATCTTAGCTCGAGCTTAGTGACGGAGTAGATTTGAAGAATTTTTCAAAATCGTAGTAGATTTACTACGATTGTAGTAAAGTCCGAAACACAGAGTATACAGAGGGGACACTCTCTTTAAATTCCCTGAAATCCAATATGGCGGACCATTTTTTTTTATTTTTCGTTCTTTGCTGCACACACTATACGTGAGTTCACCACGAATTATTTCGATTTTTCGCAGGGATGATTCTATTTCGTATGAAAAGTATAATTGTACAAAATAACATACAATTGTGCCGAAACATTTTTATACCCAAAATAGAACTTTTATATTTATTTAAAACAATTCTTATAATAAACCATAAACCAAAAATTTTATTTATAAAAATATGGTTAATTTTCTTTGAAATTCAACATTTGTATATGGTAAAAATACAAATGTAATACTTCTATTTGGGTATAAAAATATTTCGGTACAATTTTATACTACTTTTCATACGATTTCAAAGAAAATTTAACAATATTTTCATAAACTACAAACCAATTTTATTTATTTTAGACGAAAAAGATTTATTGGCGAGGGGGTTTGTTCAAAATCCCTATAAAATTTAAAGTTTTGTTTTTTTTTGTGTTTGAAACTGAAAATTTTTTGTAATTGAAGTTATTATTGAATATTGCGAGCCGCATAACGTAAGCATATTTTTGGGAAATATATAATTTTTTTTAAATTATTAAAATAAAGCAATACGTATTCATGCTAAACATTAAAGCTGAAATTATAGTGGCTCCAAAGATATAGAGGGTGAAATTTTATCGTAAGCGAAAGTTAACTTAAAGATATTATAAGGACACAAGATTTCTTTGTTTTTTTAAATTACATTTTGAGCTAAAAATATTCTTTCTGCGTGGAGAATTGATAAAATTTCTTGGGGTGTTTATAAATATTGGAAAAGAAACGATGGTTTTTTCATTATTATAAGATATATTCAGAAAAATTTATTGGAGCATTGTTATAGTCAAAGTTAGTTGTTACTAAACCTTAGTACCAACTTAGTTGCTGTCAGTAGAGTACTTAAGTTAAGTTGGAACTTAATTTGGATAAGAATATGGGCCATTGTACTAGGTATTTAATTATTAAATTTTGAAAGTAACAAAATTGTACCAAAAATGTCTCAGTAGTAGGAAAGTAAAAAAGGACAACTGTACGGAAAAAATCATCCCTGATGCGAAGAAGTAAGAGAATATGAATAAAAAAGTGTAAAAAATGTGGTGAAAAAGTTAAAAATGTAAACAATTCCTATAAATTTCTTTAATAATTTTGAAATTATATCTTTTTTTATATTAAATTATAAAAAATATTCGCGCGGTTGAGAATTAAACCACCATTCATCATTTGGAGAATTGTTTCGGTTTTGAGGGTGCAATGGTGACTTCAAATTATGGTGATGAGAAAATGGATGTTACATTGGAGGATTTAGCCAGAATGGAAATGCTGATGGATTTGGAGAATGCAACAACGATGACATTGACAATGCGGTGGACAATAAAGGGAACTGCATATCTTTCAGTTTTGGCAAATGCTATGTGCTATTGCCACTTAATTTGAAAGCCAGGGTGGCACTGCTGGAGAAATTAGCACTTTCTGGCGGTGACAGAAGGTGGAAGTTCTCAGATTCTGTCCCATTTTTAAACCATTATGCTGTGCAGCAATCAGGAGAACAGGCCAAAGGTATACAAACGCTATAAAGTTCATAAGCAGGTAAACTAAAACTACATAAACAATAAAATGTTTTATTAATTTCAATTTTATTAAATTCCAGCGACAATCGTGAATACATAATTTTTCTTAGATAATACTCAAAGTACCACGACTCGTCCCTGATGACGTATTGGTTACCTTCCCTTGTCCACGATGAATCAGTGTCAATTTCGTGACGTGCCTGCGGACTCTGGTCGCACAAGCCAATTTTTGGAGAACCGCGCAATTTGAAAATCACCATAATTGAAGAATTCTCCCAGAGTATACGCGTATTAGCATCGACATGCATATTAATTGAGAATTCTAAATAAGTTTGTGAAATTTTTAGTTACAATTTATAAAAAATTTGAAATGTAATTATTTTTAAAAAGCAAAATTCAAAATAAATGTATGTTAGAAATCTCACGAAATCTTATTTTTATTTTCCGATTGAATTGTTTTATGATGAAAAGTGTTGTTGCAAGTTTCCCACCAAACAACTCCACTTAGATGCGGTTGTTTCACAGACACAAAATTACATTCCCAGCATTGTCCTGATCGGAAGATAACCACCTGTGGCTAGGGGGGAAAAGCTCCTGTCAAGACCTACAAGGTGCACTCTGGCACAACCCAGATCTGCCTGGATCCGCTTCCTCAAAAGCTACATGGCTAGGATCAGAGAGGAAGTGGTGAAAGTGTGCTCGGACTGTAGGTTTGCCTCACATGACGTGGCGCACCTTTTCAGCTGCCCAACCAAACCAAGAACCACAAGAACTTCACTTTGTAACTACTCTACGGGCCCTTTTCATATGTCTTGAAATGGCGGAACAAGTATTGACATTTCATGACGTATTTTCTCATTATAAAGAATTTGATGTCTTCAAATGTAAAATTGCAAAATTCAATTATGTAGTAAAATTAAATTTCTTTACACCAATTACAAATCACTTCTGCAATGGAGTACTGTATTTTGTCCTCAGCTAATTGAAAAATGGCCAATGAAGAAAACTATATAAAAATAAAAAATATTAGTAGAAGTTATAACTTTTTATTTATTAAAACCTCCCAATTTTGCATTTTTCGCTGTTTGACGCGTGAAATCATATGAAAATTATATGAAATTAGTGGTGAACACGAAAACGGAATCAAAACAAAAGAAAAAGTCTGGTGGGGAGTTTGTAAAACAGCTGAGCTATGGTGTTGAGTTTCTATCAACAGCTGAGCTCTGGTGGTGGAAAAATTTCATAATTTTCACGCACACCAATAAAGAAATTTGATTTTTTCACGCACACCAGTAAACAAATTTGCTGTCACTTCACTCATATTCCCTCTCGCTCAAGCAGACCCAGCCAATAATTGAACGAACTTTTTACGAAGATCGTATTTTACGAACTTTTTTCGATCAAAAATATTCGAGAAATGTCCGACATTCACTCGTATATTACGATAGTCGTCATTTCCTCGATAAAATATCGTTAACGTCTTCATAATCGAACTCGTTAACGACTTAGTTAACGAATTCTTTAACGATTTCGTTTACTAGTCTTTTAACGAAGAAATGAATTCGTTAACGAGCACATTTTGGTTCGATAACAAGATAACTCGTTTCGATGCAAAATTAAGAACGAAGTCGGACTCGTAAACCTATCGTTATCGTGTGTCGCCTACAATTGTTTTGTCCGCATTTCGATCGAAAATTTTTCGTTTACGAGCTCTTTAACGATAAAATTATTGCCTGGGGAGTGTCCCCTCTGTATACACTGTGGTGGAGACAGCGACGAGTGAACACTAAGGCATTCAATCCCGAAGTGTTTTTGAAAATCCCGGGATTTCGGGATTTGAAATCACAATCCCGGGATCCCGGGATTTGTTCGGGATTTTCGGGATTTTCCAATTAAATACAATAGTTAATATAAAATTAAAGAAAAAATTGTTGCAACAATATTTTAAGTTTAATTCGACAAAGAAAACATTTAACTAGAGAGTGGACTATCTTCGGCTATACCGAAGTTGAAATACCCCCACACAGTAGGAAGAAGTACCTCGATCATAAAAAAATGTGGTCTCAAGACCCTATTTTGAGCCAATTATAGGTGGTTTTGGAGCCCTGACCATGTCCAAAATCCATTTCTAAAAATTTCCAATTAAATCCAACAAAAAAAAAAAATTGGTCTCAAGACCCCATTTAGACCCTTATATATGTGGCTTCGGAACCTCGGACCATGTCCAAAATCCATTTCTAAAAATTTCCAATTAAATCCACCAAAAAAAAAAAATTGGTCTCAAGACCCCATTTAGACCTTATATATGTGGCTTCGGAACCTCGGACCATGTCAAAAATACGTTTCTAAACATTTCCAATCGAATACAACAATAAAAAAGACTTGAAAAATTTTTACCTTTTTTTTCGGTGTATGGGAGCCACGCCCAGTTTTTGTCCGATTTGGCTGATTCTCGAACTTGATCTCAGTATTCACGAGAAAAACATGTAAAAAAAGTTTCAAGTCGATATCTCTAAAACTGCGGCCGCTATCGTGCGGACGGACAGACGGACAGACGGACAGACGGACAGACGGACAGACGGACAGACGGACAGACGGACGGACAGACAGACGGACATCGCTAAATCGACTCAGGAGGTGATACTGATCAAGAATATATATACTTTTCCATACCGGACACGCCTCCTTATGGGCGTTACAAACGTTGTGACAAAGTTAGTATACCCTGCCACAGTGAGTGTGGGGGTATAAAAATATTACATTAAACAAAACAAATTATATTTAAATAAATATAGTCAAATAAAAAGTAATTCTTTTTAAATTAGATTGATCGAACAAATTATTTTTTTTGCCACGCTGAATCCGAATATAATTATAAAATTCTCCCAGCTCCATTTCATGCTAAACGGCCAACAATATACGGTCAACAAAATAATTTTACCATATATCTTTATACCCCCACACTCACTGTGGCAGGGTATACTCACTTTGTCACAACGTTTGTAACGCCCATAAGGAGGCGTGTCCGGTATGGAAAAGTATATATTTAGCGATGTCCGTCTGTCTGTCCGTCTGTCCGTCTGTCCGTCCGCACGATAGCGGTCGCAGTTTTAGAGATATCGACTTGAAACTTTTTTTACATGTTTTTCTCGTGAATACTGAGATCAAGTTCGAGAATCAGCCAAATCGGACAAAAACTGGGCGTGGCTCCCACACACCGAAAAAAAAAGTAAAAATTTTGCAAGTCTTTTTTATTGTTGTATTCGATTGGAAATGTTTAGAAACGTATTTTTGACATGGTCCGAGGTTCCGAAGCCACATATATAAGGGTCTAAATGGGGTCTTGAGACCAATTTTTTTTTTTTTTGTGGATTTAATTGGAAATTTTTAGAAATGGATTTTGGACATGGTCCGGGCTCCAAAATCACCTATAATTGGCTCAAAATAGGGTCTTGAGACCACATTTTTATATGTTCGAGGTACTTCTTCCTACTGTGTGGGGGTATTTCAACTTCGGTATAGCCGAAGATAGTCCACTCTCTAGTTTTTAAAAAAAAATGGTTTAAATTGAAAAAATTCAAATCGATAAATTTTATTGACAAAAATCATGTACATTTTTGTGTGTTTGTAGCACTAAATCTACAAAAGTGGGATTTTTAAATTTACCAATTATATTGAAAGTAAATGAACGAAAGTATTTTTTGTGGAAAAACGTCAAAAATATCTTAAACAATGCATAAAAAATGCATTTTTGAATCCCGGGATTCCGGACTCAAAATCCCGGGTTTCCGGGATTGAGAAAACTTTCGGGATCCCGGGATTTCGGGATTCGGGATCCCGGGATTGAATGCCTTAGTGAACACGTTGACATTCTACCGGATGATTTTGATATTTTTATTAAAGGGCACTGAAAAAATTTATGATGGCTTTCAAAGAATATTACAAGATAAAAAAATGTTTTTTGCTAAATATATATAAAGCATTCCAGAAATTTAATGTATATGTTATAAAAAGGCATTATTATTCTTTTCATAGTAATATGAATAAATTAAATAATGAGGAAAGAAAATCGCTCTTTCAAAAAAAAAAAAAAAACGTGTTTTATAACTTTCAAGATAGGTTTAAAGATTTTGAAAATAGACAACCACTCCTTGATCTTTCCGAAAACCCTTTTAGTTGTAACCAACTACGAAGTTGATATACAATCAGAAGTAGAAATACTTAATAATAAATATATTTTATAATATACTGCACTTTTCGGATGCGACTCCGCACGTTCTTGGCTCAACTGTAGTGTTTTTCTTTTCGTCAAGATTAAGTGTTGCCCTATATGTCGTAGGCCAGTGTTGTTAAATGTCTTTAGTATTTCCGTCCGCTACGGGTATTTCTGTCTAGCCTGTATTGTCCTAATCCTACATTTTTAGATGTTTTTCTTACTTGTTCAGCTCACGGATTACATTTGCAAAAGCCGAAATATTTTGATCATATTTGAATCATCATAAAATTAAGCCAAAGTTCATTTTAAGGGGGTGACCCGTGAGGCGGTTTAATTAACTCATGTGTTTCCTTTTTAAAAGTTAAATAAATTTGTAATTCGAAACCAGAGCTGTGCGTGTACGATTACGATTACTTTTTGAGTACGATTACAATAATCGTACTCAAAATATTTTGAGTACGATTACAAGTAATGGTACTCAAAAAATTTTGATTACCATTACGTGTAATCGTACTAAAAATATTTTAAGTACGTTTACTGTAATCGTAATCAAAAAATTTTCGTTACGATTACTGAATCGTACTTACAAATTTTTGATTACTGTAAACGTACTCAAAATTTTGATTACAAAAATTTTTGAGTACGATTACAAGTAATGATTACAAATTTTTTTTAAGTACGATTACATGTAATTGATAAAAAAATTTTTTGAGTACGATTCCAAGTAATTGATTACAACATTTTTTATTGCTTGATATTTATTGGATTAAGTATTACATTTTTATTTCAGTTCAACTTAATATGAAATATAAGAACTTAGTAAAATATAGAAAAGTAAAATATTAAAAAACAAAACTTTTTTTTAAATTGAACCGTGTGTACTAAATACATACACAAAAACATAAAAAAATTTTTCTTAACGAACACAAAATTGCTAGTAAATATCACACTGCATAAATGTAATTGTTTGTTTTGGTTAAAACAAAATGTTATAACGGTAATTCCCATATGATTATCAATAACAGTGCTGCCACTTTGTAATGATTTCGATGATACCAGAAAGTCAATAAGTCACATGAATACTTATTTATAAATGTGAACTTAGTAAAATTGTATTTTGTTTTTGTTGTATATCTAGTTTTACTTACCAAATGGCTTTTGTCTATAACTAAAGCCTAACTGTTAGTAGCTTTTCAGAAAGAAGAGAATCAGGCCAAAAAGAAATAAAAATGTAATATACAGTATTACTTCTTCTTGACCCAATAGTAAAAGTAATCAAAAAATATGTAATCGATTACTTGTAATCGTACTCTAAAAATTTTGTAATCAATTACTTGTAATCGTACTCAAAAAAAGTTTTGTAATCCATTGGTGTATAAGTTGGCCTGGACTCTTTTTTCACTTTTTTTTTTATTCTTATGTATTTTTACGTTCTAAAACGAAATCCGAAAGAGTTTTGCCCCGCTCGCTTATGGTATAGATATTTGCATTTAAAGTTTCGAAATTTCCCATACAAAATTTCGAGTAGTTCTTCTTTCTGCACTGTTATTGGTGACATATTCAGAAGGTGTTTTCAGTCATTTTATGCACGGTTTTTTTTTGTAACTTTTCCAAGATTACAATAACACAACAATTACAATAATGCAGTTGTATTATTGTTGCTGTTGTTGTAATTTAGTTGTAAAAAGACCGCACATTGTACTATATTATATAACACTAAAACGCATCCAACTAAATATAAAAAAATTGCAATTTTTTGCCTGCGGCGCTACAACACATCGATAATGTTTACAAACAAATTCTAATTTTTATGTTAAAATTTTTCATGTTAAGTAAGATTCGTGTTAGTGCTATTGTGGTTTCTTTGTAATACTTTCAATATTCCACACTATTTTGCGGGGTTGTTTGAACAAAATTCCAACAACAGCACAACTGCATTATTGCAATTGTGGTGTGGTTGTAATCTTTGTAAATTGTCCAAAAATGCGTTTGAAAATTGTGCAAGACACCATTGTACACACCTTTTTGCAATGTCATCAAAAGAAGAAGAAGAATTGATTGTATACAGAGAAAAAAATCGAACTTTTTATATGTGAAATTTCAGAATTTTAAATGCAAATATCTCGAAAACCATAAGCGAGCGGAGCAAAACTCTTTCGGATTTCGTTTTAGGGAATCAAAAACCACTTCCAAAAAAAAAAATGAAAATTCTTGGGGTCCAGGCCAACTTATACACCTGTTCCCATTTTTTGCACTTTTAGTTAGTTTTTGTTATAAGTTTTTGCCGGGGTGATTGCCCCTTTAACTCAAATTCGAAAATATGTCACTTACCAAATGAAGAGGAATAATGTGGATAAATTGAATAAGGTGAATTTCAAATCCAGAAAAAGCGAGAAATCAAAAACAGTTTTCATTGTATCGATGAGGTTGTCATACCATGTCTGAAAAATATCAAAGAATCAATAAAAGGTTAAGAATAAGATAGTTTGGATTTTAATTCCACTGAAAGATTTTTTACAACTATACATTCAAATTTTTAAATTTACTATTTTTTTTTAAATTTGTTTCTATTTAACAACAACTTGATAAATTTATTTGTTCTACAACTATTTATATACCCAGCACTGTACAAGGGGTATATTGTTTTTGTCACACCGTTTGGAACGGCCATAAGGAGGCTCGACCGGTATGGAAAACTATATATATTCTTGATCAGCGTCGAAAACTGAACCGTCTTAGTTATGTCCGTCTGTCTGTCCGTCCGTCCGTGTCTTTCTCCTCTAAACTGAGATCAAGTTCGAGAATCAGCCCTATCGGACAAAAACTACACTTCAAAGTGAAATGTGTTGTTCATACACACCTAAAGTGTGTAAAACTTGTAGACACATTTTACACCCAAATTTGCGTGTATATACACTAAGGCATTCAATCCCGAAGTGTTTTTGAAAATCCCGGGATTTCGGGATTTGAAATTACAATCCCGGGATCCCGGGATTTTTTGGATTTTCCAATTGAACACAATTGTTAATATAAAATTAAAGAAAAAATTAAAATAAATATAGTCAAACAAAATGTAATTCTTTTTAAATTAGATTGATCGAACAAATTATTTTTTTTGCCACGCTGAGTCCGAATAAATTCATAAAATTCCATTTCATGCTAAACACGAAAAACTTACTTTCAGTAGTTTTAGTATTATAGCGGGAATGGATTAAGGCATTCAATCCCGGGATCCCGAATCCCGAAATCCCGGGATCCCGGAAGTTTTCTCAATCCCGGAATCCCGGGATTCAAAAAATGCTTTTTTTATGCATTGCTTAAGATATTTTTGACGTTTTTCCACAAAAAATACTTTCGTGCATTTAATTTCAATATAATTGGTAAATTTAAAAATCCCACTTTTGTAGATTTAGTGTTACAAACACACAAAAATTTTTGTCAATAACGGTTAACAAACAATTTTTTATCGATTTGAATAAAATTTTTTCAATTTAAACCATTTTTTTTTTCAAAAAAGATATATGTTAAAATTATTTTGTTGACCGTATATTGTTGACCGTTTAGCATGAAATGGAGCTGGCAGAATTTTATAATTATATTCGGATTCAGCGTGGCAAAAAAAATAATTTGTTCGATCAATCTAATTTAAAAAGAATTACTTTTTGTTTGACTATATTTATTTTAAATATTGTTTGTTTGGCTAAATGTAATATTTATTAAATATGTTTTCTTTGTCGAATTAAACTTAAAATATTGTTGCAAAAATTTTTTCTTTAATCTTATATTAACTATTGTATTTAATTGGAAAATCCCGAACAAATCCCGGGATCCCGGGATTGTAATTTCAAATCCCGAAATCCCGGGATTTTCAAAAACATTTCGGGATTGAATGCCTTAGAATGGATACACCAATTGTCGTTCAAAACTATTGAAATTGGTGTCCAGGATTTAATGCCTTAATATACACTGAAGGTGAATTAAAAAACACGCATGCGTGTTAATATAGCGTGCCAAAATCTAGAACGAGTGCTTTTTTTATTTATCAAAATAAATACACACTTCAAAATATGTGTTGAGTGTAAGATTACACACCAAAAGGTAGGTTCACTTGCAGTGTAGCGATAAAAAACAAACAAACACCAAGGCTTTTGGAAATTTTTGTATAACGATTGGAAATGTTTAGAAACGGTCTTTTGACATGGTACGATTTTCCAGAACCACATATAAATGGGTCAAAATGGCGTCTTGATACCAACATTTTTTTGGAGGGTTCGATTGAAATTGAAAAACAAAATATAAGCTTTTATTAGTTATTGGATATACTTGAAATTTGATGTAGTGCATTTTTTGGGGTCACTGCTTTCAAATTTGATGTTAAGATACACAAATTCAAAATTGATAAATCCAATATGACGGTCAAAATTGTTAAAAGTGCAAAAATAAGCCGAATTTGTATGAATTTTTCGACTTTTTGTTTTGTCTCAAAATCAATAGATTATTATTGTTTAGTTGTATCCAACAGTTAGTCGTAATTTTGCTTGACCATTACTTCAAATTTCAATGCAGGCAAGTACATAATATGACTCCTTACGAAGTATAACATTTCTTTGTCAGTTGTAGTCTCAAACAGAGAGTGGTCACTTCGCTTGATCGCTACACACTTTTAATGTCAAATTTATTCGAAATTTTGGACTCCAACCATTAAATGTACCTTTTTCTTTAAAACCCTTCTTAAATGTGAATGACTAGCTTAATATCACAGCGTTGCTCTGCCGACATATCGGATCGGACATTTAGAAGTAGTTATAGTCGTGTCCACCTTTCCGAATAGAATGTCAGCGAAATCGGTCCATCAGAGCAGAATCTACGGCATTTTTAGTATACCATTGTGGTGTATATGCATATACTACAGTGTAGCGCACCAGCCCACAAGAGTACACAAACGAAAAAGTACCGCTAGCAGCGAACACTTGAAACTGCATCAATAGCATACGCTGCTGCCCTGAATAGGAGCGCAGCATAATAGTACGTAAACCAACGTTTGTTTGCTTTTGTCACTTTTCCCTTCGCTTGCATTTCTGTCAGCGCGAGGCAGAATGAAATTTGAATCCTGGCTTTGGCAATAAATGCGATCGGCCAATGCCCTTCTGGCAGCGGTAATAAAATATTGATTCAGAAAGTAGAAATGATTTTTGTATTATAGAATTGTAGATGTAAGCATATTTTTTAGGAATTGAATGTAGTTGAAAGTAAATTGAAAAGAAATTGAAAGGGTCGCCAGGGTATAAAAGCCATGGCGATTCAGAAATAAATCAGAGATACTTTTTGGCTTTCAAACCGAAAACTTCTTTCATTTGACTAATTGCGGCGACTTCGCCAAGCATAACTGTCAGCGGAGGACCGCTTTAAACATCCAAACAATAGAATAGGGACTACTGACTAAAACAGATAATACTTAAATATTATATGGCGATCTTGCCTTTTCGAAAATTGGAATTTTCTGGGATTTTCAAAAATATACTTTGAAAAGGAACCATTAAAATCCTGAAAAATATTATCAACATGCATTATTATTTTACTGAACACGAACCAAGCAAGATGCAAATTCTCGAGTTTAATGACGAACAAAATGCCGCAATGGCAAAGGCGACCATGTCCATAGCAGAGGAGGTGGCTAACGAGCCAAAAGTGTCAAAAGCCAATAAACCGCTACGAAACGAAGAAATTATTGACCTACTCACTGACTCGGAAGACGATTCTTGCGAAATTCTGGGCTTTATAACGTTGGACACCGCATCACCACCGGTATGCATCTCGAAACCATTCTATATCTCTGAGCCAGTATCATCGGGAAGCATTGAGACCACAGCGATACAAAGAGCAGACGAATATGCCATCGTACCTGTGAACGCCGAGGAAGCACCAACAATTGGCGCAGATCAATTCGATGATGATGATGATTGCCATGATCAATTCATTGATGTGTCAATGATGTTGGCTGAAGCTGTAAGGCGGGCACACAATGGCAAAAGTGTCTGTTATCTTTTTTCAAATGTTCCATATTAAACTGTTTATCTTACCATCGTCATCCTACAAAACTACTAACTATTTTTTTTTATATAAAAAAAAAAAAAAAAATTTGTAAATAACCCCGAATTGATTTAATTTACATTTTAAAAGTTACAATTTCAAAATAAATTTTACGCGCTAATTTAAGTAATGGGCTAATTTAATTGTTAAAAAACATTTCAAATAACCACAAAATTATTGTCACTATATTTTAACTAAATTAATTTTTTGCAAACAGTAAGCAAAAAAAAAAAAAAAAAAAAAAAATTTATTTTGTATATATATTACCATATTGTTATAGGTATAAGAAAAATAACAAACTTCTTAAGAAAAACAACCCTTTATTTGGACAGATGATTGTCAATTAGCTTTTGAACTTTTGAAAGAAAAATTAATAAACCCACCAATTTTAAAATATCCTGACTTTGACAAACCGTTTGTGTTGACAACAGACGCATCTGATTATGCGTTAGGTGCTGTACTTTCTCAAGGAGAAATCGGAGAAGATTTACCAATTTCATATGCCAGCAAATCTTTGAATAAGCATGAATTAAATAAGCCAGTTATTGAAAAGGAACTTTTGGCGATACATTGGGGGATTAATTTCTTTAGACCATATTTATTTGGACGCAAATTTATTGTGGTTACTGATCACGGACCATTAGTTTCTTTATTCTCGCACAAGAATCCATCTTCAAAGCTGACGAGAATACGAGTAGATCTGTCTGACTATGATTATGAAATTGTTTACAAACAGGGAAAGATCAATACAAACGCTGACGCATTGTCAAGGATAAAAATAGACTCAGATTTGTTAAGAACAATGATTCCGAAAACGGAAGATAAGTCCGCGAAGAAAACATTAGTAATGACAAGGGGCATGACTGCAAAGGACATTGCAGAGAAGAACGTAGATAAGGAGAAATGCGAGTCTCAATCGAAGTCTGATCAACTTCATTGTTGGGACTGCACGTCCATTTCTGACGTTAAAAATGTGAAAAAGTTGAAATTTATTATAGAGAGCGATTTGAATATTAGGGGCCCCCAAAAAATTGAAATATTAAATAATTTAATACTGGTACGATGTAGTGATAATCTGAACAAATTCGATTTGTCTTTAGAGAAGCTATCGTCGAGGATGAATACAGTAAATATTAAAGAGCTAGCGCTAGACGAAAATGACATGATATTTCGGTATATGTCAAAGGAAAAGTTTAAGAATTTATATAATGTGTTGCAACACGATAGATTAAAGAATAAACGCTCAGGAGTCAAGATATTAATATATAAAAGTCCCCAAAGAATAGAAGATGAAGTAATAAAAAATAAATTGATAGAAGAATATCACAATTCGCCTTGCGGAGGGCATTTCGGAATCAGAAAAACCATTTTAAAACTAAAACAAAGATTTGTTTGGAAGAATATGAGCAGAATGGTAAAAAATTTTGTGTCAAGTTGCACAAAGTGTGCGTTAAATAAACAAATAAGACATACAAAGGAACAGTTGATAGTCACAAAGACGCCAAGCACAAGTTTTGAAATCGTTCAAATTGATACTGTGGGACCATTGAGAATTTCTAATGGTTATCGCTATATTTTGACAGCCCAATGTGAATTAACAAAATTCGTTCTGGCATTTCCCATGGATACCAAAGATGCAGACACTGTAGCACACACTCTCGTAAATCAATTTATTCTCAAGTACGGTTGTTTTAAAGTGCTAAAGTCCGACAAAGGAACCGAATTTGTAAATGAGCTCATGGGCAACATTTGTAAACATTTAAAAATGCAACAAGTATTTTCGGCACCATATCATCATGAAACTATCGGTGGTGTAGAAAGAAACCACAGGGTACTTAACGAATATATGCTTGCATTTGCCGATGACCAAGAATGGGACAAGTGGGTTTCATTTTACACTTTCGCGTATAACACTACTCCAAATGTTGATACGGAGTACACGCCGTTTGAATTAGTTTTTGGTAAATTACCGTATTTGCCGAGTGATGACATTATGAAAAGTCAGCCTGTGTATAACATGGAAAATTACGCGAATGAAGTTAGTTTCAGGCTGAAGGCATCTATAGAAAAGGCAAAAGAAATCATTAATAGAGTTAAATTGAAAAGAAGAAATGACAGCGAAACAAAAATAAATCCATTAGTCGTAGATGTAGGAGATTTAGTTATAGTAAAGTTAGGTGGTAGAAGGAAAAACCAGAGTCCTTACCATGGACCTTATAAAGTACTAGAAGTAGATGGGGTAAATTGCCTTGTAGAGATTAAGGGACATATTAAGAAACTTCATAAAAATAACTTGAAAAAATATATCGTAGAAACATAGACTTATATATCCATGTATTAATTATTAAATTTTTTTTTTATTTTGAACTATATTTAACAATATTCAATTTTTAACATTATATATATAATTTTTAAACCAAATATTATATATCATTATTTTTACAATACTTTTAATTATTCCTAGATGATCATTTTAACTGAATTGATATTATTAAAATTAAGATTTCAAATTTGTAATATTTTTAAGGAATTCATTTATTCTTAAAATCAATTTTGTTAATTTTAATTAAATTAGTGTAAACATTTACATTATATATTTTTAAATTTCTTATCATATCAATTAATTCAATCATACTAATATTTTATTTTATAACTTTTCTTATTTTTTTTGAAAATTATTTCTACACAACTAAAATTTCATTTTTCGTTTTTCCAAATAATTTTCATCTAAAGGGTAAGGGTGTGGTGTATATGCATATACTACAGTGTAGCGCACCAGCCCACAAGAGTACACAAACGAAAAAGTACCGCTAGCAGCGAACACTTGAAACTGCATCAATAGCATACGCTGCTGCCCTGAATAGGAGCGCAGCATAATAGTACGTAAACCAACGTTTGTTTGCTTTTGTCACTTTTCCCTTCGCTTGCATTTCTGTCAGCGCGAGGCAGAATGAAATTTGAATCCTGGCTTTGGCAATAAATGCGATCGGCCAATGCCCTTCTGGCAGCGGTAATAAAATATTGATTCAGAAAGTAGAAATGATTTTTGTATTATAGAATTGTAGATGTAAGCATATTTTTTAGGAATTGAATGTAGTTGAAAGTAAATTGAAAAGAAATTGAAAGGGTCGCCAGGGTATAAAAGCCATGGCGATTCAGAAATAAATCAGAGATACTTTTTGGCTTTCAAACCGAAAACTTCTTTCATTTGACTAATTGCGGCGACTTCGCCAAGCATAACTGTCAGCGGAGGACCGCTTTAAACATCCAAACAATAGAATAGGGACTACTGACTAAAACAGATAATACTTAAATATTATACCATTCTAAAATCTTTATTTATGGTGGACCCACGTCCGACCGTATAATATATTTTTAAAATACTCCTAGGGTGTACTCAGAGTATACAAACAAAATTTCAGAGCTCTAGGTTCAGCGGTTGGGGCGCTGTGCGTAGATATACTAGCCAATCAAAAGAAAAATGTTGGACTTAACTGGTTGTGCCTGGAAAATGGGAGAATTTGTGTTTTTAGTGTGCCGATTTCCAGCTAGTTTGTTGCGGAAACCAACTCGATTTCGAAAAAATTTGGACTTAGGCCGGGAAGCCACAGAAAGGGGTCAAAGCTGTGTCCTGAAACTAAATTCTTTTTATGCCCGAGGTTCTTAAAAGTGTTTCATATTGTGTGGGGGTATATTAGCTTTGGCAGTGGCGAAGAAAGTCACTTTCGACTACCCCGATTTGGTGTAAAAAAAATAGGAAATATTAATATACATATTAAGAGTTTATTTGAAGTAATTTTTTAAGGTCTTGGATATTTTAAGTTCAACTTACATCTTCATCTTCCTTCGCAATTGTAGTCATTGAGTTGCGATAGATATTCGGGCAAGATGAGGCCCTCAAGCGATAGCGGTGCGTATTCAACATGGCCCCACGGTAGTGTATCGAATTGCGGTGTATACGAATGTCTTTCAAGAAATTCGAATTTCTTATGGAAATATTACGTCTTAAATTCGAACGATAGCTGGGCTTCTTCGACTTGGACAGTCGACGCATGCCCGTAATGCTGTCCGTACGTATTCGCCTCACGGGCACTTTGACGACCGCTTCATTTTCCGGTATTGAAATGATTGCAGGAGCTTCGTTATGTTTCTTTACATTCGCCTCCAGCAGGGCAAAGGCATCGTCCTTAATTGACATATAGAGAGAGTGCATCTCGTCCACGGAATTGTGACGTAAACCGCGTGTCTTCAGATTCGATATGGATACCGAAGTTGTGTTCTTGCTTGTCAAAAAGTTCTCATTGAGCGAGTAGCGTGAATTGACAAATTGATTGATATTAGGATCACGTGGGAATTTCTGCGTCAGGTAACCCTCATCGCTAGACGAGTTGAGTGATCCAAGTGAAGTGCGCATTGGTGTATGCTCACCCCCACCAATAGAGTTTTTCTCCGAAGGTGAAAGCGTTTCAATTGAAGCTAAATAATTTATCTTAGCATCTTCATAGACTTCAGCAGCAATACCGCCCATCATCGTATCGTGAGGTGAGCCAATTATAACGGCTGTCGGATTAGCTGTTGCCCCATTCGAAGACATCGATAATAGGTTCTCGCGTGAAGGAGCCTCCGCACCTTCTTTGTGACGCAATGACCGTCGACTCAAACTGCGAACCTCGTAAATGTTGTCTAGCTCTTGGGAGCCCAGAAAAGTGGGCAAGAAAATTTCACTACGATAACGTTTTAAGCTAAAATCGAGCGGATCTCCAATTTGTTGATTAGCTTCGGTATTATTTTTCGTCACTAAAGTGTCTAGTACAGCTTCCTTCGTAATACCAGTGTCTAGAAGCTTCTTGATTTCTTCCAGACACACACTGGAGTTGGAGAATGTCGTCACACTCTGCGAACGACTTTCCAACCGATTTTCCTCGATCAACCAGTCCGGATCACGCATTAAAGCACCACAAACGCAAGCATTTAGCATAGTGCCCGCCAGAATTAGAGTGGCTCCTCGCCAACCGTACGAATCGATGAGCCACTGTGTTAGTGGGGCATACAGAAAAGTACCAATGCCTGTACCAGAAGCACCAATTCCTGTGGCAAATGTGCGCTTCTTGTCGAACCAAAAGGCAATTGAAACAACAGCCGTCACGTAGCCTATACCCAAACCGAGTCCGGAAATTATGCCGAATGTGAGCATCAACATTTCAATGGAATTGCACAATGAGGCCAAGGCGAATCCAAAGGCTGACACTAAACCACCCAGTATAGTCATCTTACGGCAACCATATTTGTCCACTAAGTTCGACCAAATTGGCCCCATCAATAGAGGCACGGAAAAAAACAAAGAACTTATCCAGGCTGTCTTCGTGGGCGATTCTTTGAAATATGCCAACAATTCGGTGTTAATCAAGCCAAACGAAAACGACAAACCATCTGCTATCAGCGACACAAGCAGCGAAGCGAAGACCACAACCCAGCCATATCCGCCATCGGGCATTTCGGGTTTTTTCTTCTCCGTTGAAGTGGAATCTATTGAATCGCCCGAATCGTTTGATATGAGACGTTTACGTTTCTTCAAGTTTCCATTGCCATTGGCCAAAGTGGTAGTGATGTTAGCTGTGTTATTGGTTCCATCTATTGTAATTATGCTATTCTTCAGCAAACGACTATTTGGGTCGCGTTCATCCGCCAAGTCATCGGCCGATAGATTGCAGAATTTTACTTCGGGAAAAAGGTCGTGTTTGATAGATT
Source organism: Heteromyza rotundicornis (assembly GCA_951394025.1). NCBI lineage: Eukaryota > Metazoa > Arthropoda > Insecta > Diptera > Heleomyzidae > Heteromyza > Heteromyza rotundicornis. Next base: position 184,645 of record OX596011.1, read on the forward strand.
TGTTGAGCGGCGCCGTTTGTGACTGTTGTGCGTTGGCCATTGGCGCCGGAGGCGGTGTGGCAAGAGGCTGGTAAATGCTACCATTTTGAAGGGTTGGTGTGTTTGTTTTGACCACCATTTTAATGTTTTCGTTTTAACTGATAAAGTGGGAGGGATGATGTAGAATTTAGTTTTACTTTTGTATAAGAACAAAATTTTGTTCTTGCTTGATCTTGCTTCTAATAGTTTCGTTTTGAACACAATTTCAGCAATGGAATTTTAAGTTTATTATTATTGTTCTGATTGGGTTTTATTGCTTTTGTGTTATTACTGTTTGGGTTTCGTCAACTAAAAACGTGCCCTTTTTTATTTCTAAATTGTTCTAATTATTTTTCGAATATTTCTTACTGATCATCGCGTGCACGAGGCCTTCCGTTGATGGAAATTGTCTAATCCAAATTCTCAAGAGGTGCTTTTAGAGACTATTCCGTCTATAACTGTTGCGTTTACCGTAATGGAACCAATTCGAATTCCGGAAGAATCGCTGTGCGAGGGAGTAAATAAATTTTTGGATTAAATTTGAGAGTAAAAAGTTCCAATTGACAAAAAACAAGTGAGTAAGTTTCAGTCGGACAAAGCCGACTTATATATACCCCTACACCTACTGGGCCATATTGGATCCGCCATCTTGAATTTAGCAATCCCCCTATACAAAATTTTATACTAATTTAATGAAATCTTAAAATTTCGGCCGCCATTTGGGATCTGCTATCTTGAATTTGGAAATTCCGACATCAAATTCGAAATCAGCGACACCAAAAACCCATAGATACCAAGTTTGAAACTTTTTAACCGGAATATGAGTGGAAACACGATTTCGCCCGTTTTCAATACCAACTCCTTCTAGGGCCTAAGAAGGATAAATCCAAAATTTGGGATCCCTAGCTTTCTTCTAGCTCCTGCAATTGTGTTTACAAGAAAAGAGTACGGTCAGACGGATAGGGCCAAACTGTTCCCTGATTGATCGCAGGTGCATCTATGATATTAATTTCGAACAAAAAATTAACGCTAAAGTTTTTTTTTCACACTTTTGTATTTACCTATCAGCAATGATGATTTTTTATGAATAGTGCCTATCAGCATACAAAAAAAATATTTTTTTGATTTTATGAGTGCTTTGACTTTTTTTACTGTAGCTCGAATTTAACAAAGATTTATTACTAAAGTTGTTTGTTATTTAATTGTCCATCAAAAGCGGTATAGCGGTACCAGTGGCGCACTTAGAACTTTTTCGTGAGGGGGTTTTCAAAAATTATTCTATTTAAAAAATCATCATATTGATATTCTTACTTAATTTAACTACTTTACTTGAATTGGATAAGTTAGGAATTTTTTTTTTGATTTTTAAAATACATTTTTTTTGATAAAAAGAAAAACGTATGATGTAAGTCTTTTTCATGCAACTGAAGACACAAATAGCTTATAACTTGTATTATACAACTTTTTGGGCGATTTGGTTTCTTTCGTTAATGAGCAACTGCACCCCCTAGTTGGTTTCTTTAGGAGAGAGGAACAAACTTAAAATTTTCATATTAAAAAAATAACGCAACAGTGTTAAAAATCGGGGTAAACTTTAGTCAAGTAAAAAACAAGATTAAAAATGCTTTTTAGAATTGGTCGGCCGCCTGGGGACAATTCCAAAAGTATACGAGTATTTGTGGTTCCAGTTGTGAATAATATAATTTTTGACAAAATCCATTTTTGACTAAAAATTCCAAACTCCAAATCGATTCCGAATAATATTTGTACTTATTTTATTCGATATTTTCTTAAGAGATTTTCATCCTTTAATTATTTTTTTAGACAAAACGCTGGTTAACTTTAATTCTTATCACTACAGCAAATAAATGTTGTATGCTTCTGTGTTGTGAAACAAGTTGCTCAAGGTCCAAATTGGACACATCGCAATCATAAAATGGAGTTCAATTTTTTTTTCGGAATACAAAATTAGCCTATCCTTTCCTTACTATTTATAAAATTGAAAACGCCAATTTGGTTTCTATTTGTGCCAAGGAAGAGAATAGGATACTTTTTTTTTATTTTCGGAAGGTAAATATCTTAATTTTCGGTATTAAGTTCTATTTCAAACTTTATCCTATGCTTACAGATTTCGTTCGATTTCATTGACATAGTCTGTGCTTGCAGAACATTATTGTATGTTGCTTTCCACTCTCTTCTGCGTATAGATCGCTGAAAATGGAGAGTTTTTTATATGGAGTTTTTGTGTGCAGGAGGGGAAATTTTCCATTTCGCTTCTCTGCTGTATTTTTTACGTGGGCAACTCCACGGCGAAATGCTAGTCTCTTACTTATATAAAATTCTTTGTGAGTAGGTTTGTAGGTTTGTGTGTATGTTTGTTTTCTTTTAACTCAAGAAATACTTGACCGATTTTAATGAAACACATACCCAAATGTAGGTAATTTCATTGATCTCATCATAGGCCATTTCATTAAATTTGGGCGTTCGAGGTGGGCGTGGCAAATATTATTCTAAAATGCTATAATTTATGCAGTGTTTAACCGATTTCGCTGAAATTTTATATGTGGTTTTGTGTAATGAATTGGTAATATGTTGATTCTGAAAATTTGCAGTCCGCCCACTGCCACGCCTTAAAATTTCTAAAGCTCTGTAACTTGAGTCCTATTCAAGGGATTTCACTGAAATTTTGGATTTGGTGCTGGGAGGTGAATGGGCAGAGGGATGACTATTGAAATTTAAGATCCGCCCACTGCCACGACCTAACATTTTTAAAGCTCTGTAACTCGGGTCCTATTCAAGGGATTTCGCTGAAATTTTGGATTTGGTGCTGGGAGGTGAATGGGCAGAGGGATGACTTGCAAAATCTATTTTTATTTCAGTTGCTTAAATAATACATATAACATTTCTACGTTAACATGAAATAACAAAATTATTGCGAGCGAAGCTGTGGGTATAAGCTAGTATGTTATAAAACTTTGAGAAAACCCAAAAATTCAGGCGCATTGTCACTTTTATTTAACACTAGCTTATAGCCACAGCTTCGCTCGCAATAATTTTGTAATTTCATGTTAAAGAAGAAATGTTATATGTATTATTTAAGCAACTGAAATAAAAATAGATTTTGCAAGTCATCCCTTTTGCAAGTCATCCCTCTGCCCTCCCAGCATTAAATCCAAAATTTCACCGAAATCCCCTGAATAGGAGCCGAGTTAAAGAGCTTTAAAAATTTTAGGGCCTGGCAGTGGGCGGATCTTAAATTTCAATAGTCATCCCTCTGCCCATTCACCTCCCAGCACCAAATCCAAAGTTTCAGCGAAATCCCTTGAATAGGACCCGAGAACCAGAGCTTAAAATTTTTTAGGGCGTGGCAGTGGGCGGACCGCAAATTTTCAAAGTCAACCCTCTGCACATTCACCACCCAGCACCAAATCCAAAATTTCAGCGAAATCTCTTGAATAGTACCCGAGTTACAGAGCTTTAAAAATTTCAGGGCGTGGCAGTGGGCGGACCGCAAATTTTCATAGTCAACCCTCTGCCCAGCACGAAATCCAAAATTTAAGCGAAATCCCTTGAATAGGACCCGAGTTACAGAGCATTACAAATTTTGGGGCGTGGCAGTGGGCGGACCGCAAATTTTCAGGCTACCCATTCATTCCCCAAAATCACATATAAAATTTCAGCGAAATCGGTTAAACACTGCATAAATTATAGCATTTTAGAATAATATTTGCCACGCCCACCTCAAACGCCAAAATGGCATATATGGTATGTGGTATGTGTATGTGTTTCATTAAAATCGGTCAAGTATTTCTTGAGTTATAAGGGAACAAACATACATACAAACCTACAAACTCACAAAGAATTTTATATAAGTAAGATATTAATATGTGTTAATTATTATTTGTAAAAAAATAGAAGCCTTATGGCGTGTAATCATTAGCGTGGTCCAAAATATACTTTTTTCGCTGGAGATCCACAATCCCCCTCAAATAATTTCATTTTATGAGAAAAAATTCACAAAAAAATTTGGGCATCCTAGGTCAACGTTAACACGTGCCCCCCGAGACTCGGATTTTCCCATATAAACTGTATGGGAAAAATTAGATTTTTTGAAAATCATTTTTCAAAATTCTGAGTTAAAGCTTTAAAAATTCGGGAATTCAGTAGAAATGGGAGAGAATTCTTCAACGAAGAAATCCATGTAAAAAGCGTTTTTTGCGGACATCCCTCTTTCAGGTAATACACTAAAAACAATTTTTTATTTTTTTCGAAATACAATGAAATTTATTGTGGTTCAAATGATTTCAAAAAGTGTCAGAAGTCCAAAAAACCAGTGATTCCATTTTATTATTGCAAAAATACGTAGCATACTAGGATATTGCAAGCCGACTTATATATACCCTACACCTACTGAGCCATATTGGATCCGCCATCTTGAATGTTGAAAATGCGACATCAAATTCGAAATCAGCGACCCCGATAACCCCACTATACAAAATTTCATACTTTTTTGATGAAATCTTAAAATTACGGTAAAAACATGATTTTCACTTATATGGTAGGCGTGGCGTCGACCGATTCCTCCCATTTGCAATACCAACTCCTTCTAGGGCCTAAAAAGGATAAATCCAAAATTTGGGATCTTTAGCTTTCTTCTATGCCCTTGAAATGGTGTTTACAAGAAAAGAGGACGGACATACAGGGAGCTAGGCGTGGCAGTCGACCGATTCCGCCCATTTGCAATACCAACTCCTTCTTGGACCTAAAAAGGATAAATCCAAAATTTGGGATCCCTAGCTTTCTTCTAGCCCCTGCAATCGTCTTTACAAGAAAATAGGACGGACGGACACACGGCTAAATCAACTCAGGAGGTGACGCTGATCAAGAATATATATACTTTTCCATACCGGACACGTCTCCTTCTTGGTGTTACAAACATCAGACCATACCTATGAGGTGTAGGGTATAAATATAAGTTTCAATAAAATTAAATTTTTAGGGCGTATTTGATTTATGCGGAGTAACATTGGTATAAATTGTTGATTTTGGAAAATTTTGTTTCAGTTAACCGGGTTTTTGCTTCTCTTAAGCGGATGGGTTTTTTTACTTAAACGGGATTCACTTAAGCGGGCTCGACTGTACTGCTAATATTTACACTCCCACACTCACTGTGGCAGGGGTATACTCACTTTGACACAACGTTTGTAACGCCCATAAGGAGGCGTGTCCGGTACGGAAAAGTATATATATTCTTGGTCAGCATCACCGCCGGTGTCGATTTAGCCATGTCCGTCTTTCCGTCCGTCCGTCTGTCTACATGATTGCGGTCGCAGTTTTGAAGATTTCGACTTGAAATTTTGGGAACATGTTTTTCTCGTGAATACTGAGATCAAGTTCGAGAATCAGCCAAATCGGACAAAAACTGGGCGTGGCTCCCATACACCGAAAAAAAAGGTTAATATTTTTCAAGTCTTTTTTATTACTACATTGGATTGGAAATGTTTAGAAACGTATTTTTGACATGGTCCGAGGTTCCGAAACCACATATATAAGGGTCAAAATGGGGTCTTAAGACCAAATTTTTTTTTTTGTGGATTTGATTGGAAATTTTTAGAAACGAGGGTATTTTAGCTTCGGCATAGCCGAAGATAGTCCATTCTCTAGTTTTTAGATCTTATCAAAATTTATAGATAGATAGATTTTATTTCAATTCATTATAAATATTTAACATGATATGTTTGTTTACAAAAAATCTGATATGAAAATAACATTAAATGTTGTGTATCAAAATTTATATAAACTAAAATAACTTACATATTCGGGGCTTCCACACAAATAAGTATGTTCATAATTTTGGCGATATTATTTACCAAACGACTTCATCGATGACTTGCAATAAATCGATCACTTAAGTAAATACTAAAATATTATTTATTTATACATTTAAATCAAACAGAAAACAAATAACTTTCAATGCGTCATTTTTGCACAACAGCAACAATCTACGCAATTATTGTTTTCAAACAAAAATAAAATATATATGTACAATATATTTAGAAAAACGCGCACGAAAAACGCGAAAGAAATGCTTCAATCTTAATGAATATTCTAAAACTGTTTGATCGCGACAACAACAAAAACGGAATTGTTGTACATTTTCGTTAGTTTCCTTCAACTTGACCTCATAAAAATAGATTGTGCAGAAAAAGTGTAAACTTAAAGATTGAATAAAAACAAATTGAATTAAAACTAGTAAGAGAATTATCTTCGGTCTGACCGAAGCTAAAATACCCTGCACATGCGAGTTCGATACATTCTGAGACCATGTGTTAGTAATTTTATCGAAAATCGGTATTCGGTATTTTATCGATAGTTGTTCGATATTTTATTTCATAATTTTTCGATGTTTTATCGAAATGTTTAGATTGATCATCGCCGCGTTTTTATACCCCCACACTCACTGTGGCAGGGTATACTAACTCAACATTTTTCAAGTCTTTTTTATTGCTGCATTCGATTGGAAATGTTTAGAAACGTATTTTTGACATGGTCCGAGGTTCCGATTTTTGACTTGGTCCGGGCTCCAAAATGGGGTCTTGAGACCACACAATTTTATGTTCGAGGTACTTCTTCCTACTGGATATTTCAGCATCGGTATAGCCAAAGATAGTCCACTGTCTAGTTTTTATTTCCGATCATTTTCATTTCCACTTCATTACCGATTCCTTTTACAATTTTGTTCTAATTCTATTTTGTTGCAGTTTTATTCCCATTTCGTTCCCGACATAATTTCTAATCAAATACAAAAACGATATTTTTCGATATTTTATCAATAATTTTACATTTACATTTTTTATCGAAAAATTTTTGATGTTTCCTTTTTTCATGTTGCTACCCAGTAGGAAATTATTGCAGAAATCGTTGAGGAATTCTGTCGGAAAAGTGTACATCGTGCACGAAACATACTGAATTGCCCATACAATTCATTGACGAAAATTTCAAACAAATGTCCCAATTTGCATGCACAAACACAAGAGCGAAAGATGGTGGAGTTTTCGTGCATGAATTGTTGAGGAAATCATAAAGGAATATTCATGCACAAAAACAAAAGCAAAACGTAAAAAAATTAAATTTTTTTCTCTTTTTATTTTGCACATCTTTGTAATTGTTTATTATACCCTACCAGAGCTGTAAAAGAATGCAATCTTTTTAACTGCATTCCCTTGAAGTCACATTCAATTATGAATAAACCAAGAATGCATTCATTGAATGCTATTTTAACTTCAGAGTAAAAGATTGAAATCTTTGTCTTTTTTGAAATCATGATTTTCCATTCAATTTTTTGAAGTCTTTTTCCATTCACAAGATTGCATTCTTTTGCTTTAAGTTAAATGAATGGAAAATCATGATTTCAAAAAAGACAAAGATTTCAATCTTTTACTCTGCAGTTAAAAAAACATTCAATGAATGCAATCAAGGAATGTAATTTGTTGCTGACTTAAAACCTAAAAAGAGTGCATTCTTTTACAGCTCTGTACCCTACACCTCATGAGGTATGGGTATATTCACTTTGGTCTGATGTTTGTAACACCAAGAAGGAGAAGTGCCCGGTATGGAAAAGTATATATATTCTTAATCAGCGTCACCTTCTGAGTTGATTTAGCCCTATCCGTCTGTCCGTCCTCTTTTCTTGTAAACACGATTGCAGGAGCTAGAAGAAAGCTAGGCATCCCAAATTTGGGATTTATCCTTTTTAGGCCCTAGAAGGAGTTGGTATTGAAAATGGGCGGAATCGGTCGACTGCCACGCCTTCCTCCCATATAAGTAAAAATCGTGTTTTTACCGAAATTTTAAAATTTCATCAAAACAGTATGAAATTTTGTATAGTGGGGTTTTCGGGGTCGCTGATTTAGAATTTGATGTCGGAATTTAAAAATTCAAGATGGCGGAACCAATATGGCTGCCGAAATTTTAAGATTTCATCAAAACAGTATGAAATTTTGTATAGGGGGGTTTTTGGGGTAGCTGATTTCGAATTTGATGTCGCATTTTCAAAATTCAAGATGGCGGATACAATATGGCCCAGTAGGTGTAGGGTATATATAAGTCGGCTTGCCCGACTGAAGCTTACTCACTTGTTTTAGTTTCTAAAAGTATAAAGGCCTGCGCACACAGAGGCGATATTCGCTATCTAATTTCAGAACCATTTCGATATTTAAAAAATCTAGCTTCGAAAACCCAAAGTGCCTCACTCAGGCAGCGATTTCATCGCAGTAGATTTTGTTTGTTATTTATTATATTGCTATGGAAACAATCAAAAAGTCTGACTGAAATGGTTCTGAAACTGACTATTAATTTCAAAACCGCCTGCTGCACGAATAACGCCTCTGTGTGCGCAGGCCTTAGATTTAAGTTTTCAAAAACAGAAACTTCAATTGTATATTGCTCAACAAGTGTTCGTTTTTTTTTTTTTCTAAAAATGTAGAAACTCAATAAATATATTTCAGTTAGACAAAGAAAAATTGTGCCCGTGATAGATGAGTGTGAATGTATTAGAGCCCGACCGATTAAACGGCTTCGGCCGTAATCGGCCAAAAATGCACATTCGGCTTCGGCTTCGGTTTTTCCAAAAAATGGCCGAAGCTTTTCAATTTTTTTCCTTATTTTTGCGACACCGAAAACCAAAACTAATTTTTTACGATACGATTTTCTAGCCAACATCACATCTAAACGGTCCTACTGATTTTCTTGAGACTTGAATGTAAAATTGTGTAATTTATGGAATTTCCAATGGGACATAAGAGGCCCACAAAACAAAAAGTATGATTAAAATTTAAATCGCCTTGCGAGGCACGGGGTTACAGCTGCCACAAAGTACATCCTTGGACATTTTCTGGGTGGATTACTGAATTTTAAATATAGATTTAGAAGCTTACTACTTGCCCTGATGTCTATGTTAAAAGGAGTCCTGGTAAACTGTATGACATTTCAAATATAGGGGTAGGAGACTCACGGAAGGATTCTAGCTTTTAGAAATGTAGCCTAAATTGCTGCGCCAACATATATGAAAAGTAGTTCTGGTGCTGACATTTAAAGTTCAAAGCTTCACAGGTGGTTTTTACCATCAACTAGAACATCCTTTTCCCATCACCTGACGGATTTGGGGAGTCCTTAAAAACAGATACTTAGATGGATTTATTCTTTGAAAAATTCCCTACCATTTCTTCTAAATTCCCATTATTTTAAGCTTTACTCCAAATTTTTAAAAATGATTTAAAAAAATCCAATTGTTCTTACACGGGATATATGGGATAATTTGAGGCTCCTGTTAGTTTTGACCTAGGAGGCCCAAAATTTGTTTGTGAATTATTTTGGTTACTTTTATTATTTCTTTAAATAAATTTTTAGTTCCTTAAAAAACTAATTGTGTATTTATATACTCGAATTTGAATGAAAATACACGAAAAAACAAGTTTTTAAAGGGTTTTTATTGAAGTATCGGCTTCGGCTTCGGTATAGGCCTTCGGCGTCGGCCGAAGTAATAGGCTGCCAATTGACCTTCGGCATCGGCTTCGGCCTGAAATTGCTTATCGGTCGGGCTCTACAATTTATTATTTCCAATTTCTACAGGTCGTAGGTAGACTGGCCGGCGGCAATAAAGTTTTTTTATTTATGTTTTAATAGTTTTTTTGCGACCTCTAATTTTTAAATGTGATGGTTTAATGCGTTTTAGGTCCAAATTAAAAATACTCTTTGTTGTATTTATAATTGAGGCGTTTTTATTGTGCAATATTTCGACTTAAATTTAGTGTAAATTTTCTTCTTTGATCCAAAGCAGTGAACGGCATGAATGCTCACTTTTCTAGTTTTGAGCCACACTATCAAAAAATGAATGAGAATGTGCCTTACGCATACATACCGAAAAGGCAAGCAAGCACTAGGCTCATCAACACGAATGCTTCCGAAGTTCACTCTCACCAGAAACATATACATATTCATAATATTCACCAAAGGCAGTGAATATACACCAAAGGCAGTGAATATTCATTGCCTTTCTGATGTCTCATTGCCTTTGAACGAAAGCAACGAACTCGAGAGAATTATTCGTTGTTCGTCGCACGTTGCTCGTTGCTTCAAGAAAGATTTTCACTCAGTGTTGCATTGGAGAATTGATGAATAAAACTTTAAGGTTCGGTTTCACAGTCGTCACTTAAATGCCATTTCCCAATTAAATTGTGCTTAAATGTCAAATCGAGTTTCACAGTTCGCATCTAAATGTACTTTAAAAGGCCGCGGTTGGACTATAGAGCCTCCAGGCATAGAATCTTTCACATACTTCAAGGCTACACACCTGATGCGTCAAAAATGGTTATACACAAAGATGCCGCCGTCTTGGCAGCATCTTTGTGAAAAAATACCCACTAAAATTATCATACAGGAATTTAAACTTTTTTAAGACGAAAATTTACCTTAATTTTGAAGCATTTTATGAATGAATTTTTGTATGATAAAATTAGATGCGTGTTCACAAAATCGGATTTATAGGAAAAACTGTTCATCGTAGATAAAAAATTATTAAAAGGTACTTTGTATAAAATTTAGCAAGAAACAAAACTGAACAAACATAAAAAAAACAGATGGATAAAAAAAAACCGTTTTCCCTTTTAGACAAAATCCAACCAAAAAATCCCTCAAAAAGGAAAATTGTAATTGAAATATTGGTTACTTAAAGTGTTATTCATCAAATCTCCAATGCAACACTGAGTGAAAATCTTTCTTGAAGCAACGTGCGACGAACAACGAATAATTCGCTCGAGTTCGTTCCTTTCGTTCAAAGGCAATGGGACATCAAAAAGGCAATGAATATTCACTGCTTTTGGTGTATATTCACTGCCTTTGATGAATAATCGCTGTTGCTCGTTGCCTTTGTGCGCTGTGCGCGAATGTCTGTTCAGATTCAAAATTGTGAATGGGAATGTGTCTGAACTTGAAGAAAGGCAATGAATTTTTACTGTGGTTCATGAAACAGTGTCTTTCATTGAGGATCTCTGATCCAAAGGATGACTTTCGCAGAAGGCGAAGGCGACGCAAAGTGTTTTCAGATAGAATAAGAGTACAACATGTTCTATAGTAAACTGGTTAGATTCAGCAAGACGCAAGTTTTTGCACTAAAATTTTTCAAAAAAGATTTAGGAAATTTCCTACAAACATGTAGGGCATTTTTTTAAGAAAGCATGCATACAAATTCATGAATGAAAATTTTTCCTGCGGGGTACTTTGCTTCCTTGTTCAAGTGAACTTTTCATTGCATACAACAAAATTATATACTAAAAACAGCCTGACACTAAAAATGCATACAAATTTTTAAATTGAATGAAATTGTTTTAAAATTTATAAATTTGCTTTCAAATTGATTTTTAGCACAATGTTTTAAAATTGAATGACCCCGTTTTAAAAGTTTTTAACGCACGCGAAACTGTGTTTCAAACGAGTAATGAATTAACATGTAAAAAATACATAAAAAAACAAACAAAAACTAGAGAGTGGACTATCTTCGGCTATACCGAAGTTGAAATACCCCCACACAGTAGGAAGAAGTACCTCGAAAATATAAAAATGTGGTCTCAAGACCCTATTTTGAGCCAATTATAGATGGTTTTGGAGCCCGGACCATGTCCAAAATCCATTTCTAAAAATTTCCTATTAAATCCACAAAAAAAAAAAAATTGGTCTCAAGACCCCATTTAGACCCTTATATATGTGGCTTCGGAACCTCGCACCATGTCAAAAATACGTTTTTAAACATTTCCAATCGAATACAACAATAAAAAATGTTTACCTTTTTTTTCGGTGTATGGGAGCTACGCCCAGTTTTTGTCCGATTTGGCTGATTCTCGAACTTGATCTCAGTATTCACGAGAAAAACATGTACCCAAAGTTTCAAGTCGATATCTCCAAAACTGCGACCGCTATCGTGCGGACGGACAGACGGACAGACAGACGGACATCGCTAAATCGACTCAGGAGGTGATACTGATCAAGAATATATATACTTTTCCATACCGGACACGCCTCCTTATGGGCGTTACAAACGTTGTGACAAAGTGAGTATACCCTGCCACAGTGAGTGTGGGGGTATAATAATGAAATCTATCGTCAATATTTCTTATTTTTTCGTCCATATTTCGCCCGTTTTATCGTCCATATTCCATACATATTTTCAAGTTTTTCGTCCATATAAAAATTAGCCCTGGTGATACTAGTGGTAGCAAAAATTTACTTTTTGTAGTTTTAGTCAGGGCTGGCCCCAGGAGGGGCAAAAGGGGCTCACGCCCCGGGCGCCACTTATTCCAAGGGCTGCATTTAATGTTGATTGAATTTATTATACCCCCACACTCACTGTGGCAGGGTATACTCACTTTGTCACAACGTTTGTAACGCCCATAAGGAGGCGTGTCCGGTATGGAAAAGTATATATATTCTTGATCAGCATCACCGCCGGAGTCAATTTAGCCATGTCCGTCTGTCTGTCCGTCCGCACGATAGCGGTCGCAGTTTTGGAGATATCGACTTGAAACTTTCGGTACATGTTTTTCTCTTGAATACTGAGATCAAGTTCGAGAATCAGCCAAATCGGATAAAAACTGGGCGTGGCTCCCATACACCGAAAAAAAAGGTAAACATTTTTCAAGTCTTTTTTATGGTTGTATTCGATTGGAAATGTTTAGAAACGTATTTTTGACATGGTCCGAGGTTCCGAAGCCACATATATAAGGGTCTAAATGGGGTCTTGAGACCAATTTTTTTTTTTGTGGATTTGATTGGAAATTTTTAGAAATGGATTTTGGACATGGTCCGGGCTCCAAAACCACCTATAATTGGCTCAAAATAGGGTCTTGAGAAAACATTTTATGTTCGAGGTACTTCTTCCTACTGTGTGGGGGTATTTCAGCTTCGGTATAGCCGAAGATAGTCCACTCTCTAGTTTTTTTTATTTTTATTTATTTTAAAATTTATTTTTATTTTTTATAACCCTTATATTAACTTGCTTACATATATTAACTCGCTTTTTTTTCTGCCCCCTTTTCACCCCCTTTTTTACTCTTTTTCCCCAATGCGAACCTAAGTAAAAAATTTCAGCCCTGTAGCTTAAAAAATACGAAAGTTATCCATCCCGCTCCCCTTTGCCCCCACATCCCCCATTCCAAAGGGTACAAAATTTCATTTTGTCAATAAGAACTCATCAACCAAATTTCATCAATGTAGCTTGAAGGAATTGGAAGTTATGCCACGGCCCCCTACGCCTCCAAATTTCAGCTCCCTAGCTCATGTGGAAGTGTATGAAAAAGCTCGCCGCAGATTTGAGGATATATATATATATATATATATATTGGGCGGACTATATATATATATGTCCGCCCAAAGCAAGTTAATATAAGGGTTATAAAAATTATAAAATTTTAAAAACAAACATTCTTTAAAATAAATAGAAGTGATAATTTGTCTTTTTTTGGATTCCGTGTTTTTATACCCTGCACACTAGTCCGAGTGTATATTGTTTTTGTCACACGCGCCCATAAGGACGCGTGTCCGGAATGAAAAAGTATATATATTCTTGATCAGCATCACCTCCTGAGTCGATCTGTCTCGCCCGTCTGTCCGTCTGACCGTCCGTCAGTAATTCCGCACGATAACTGTCGTAGCTTCTAAACTATCGACTCCAAATTTTGGCATTCCTCTTTTTTTGGCGAATTGTTGTACCGTTTTTGAAAATGGGCAACATCGGATAAGAACCACGCCTACCTCCCGTACAAAATGGCCGCCAAATTTTTATTATTTTCATTCATCTTGAACCGATTTGGATGTGGCTTATTGCATTGGGTTGGAAATGAGGTCGGGAACGAATTGGGAGTGAAACTGGAACGAAATGGAATTGGACCGGAACAAAATGGGCGACAAATTTGCAATATTTTCGATAAAGTATCGAAAAATTATGAATAAAATATCCCTAAAATATCGAAAAACTCAATAAAATACCGAATACCGATTTTAGATAAATTCGATAAAATGTATCGTACTCGCATGTGCAAGGTATTTTAGCTTCGGTCAGACCGAAGATAATTCTCTTACTAGTTTCACATTAAAGAAGACGAAAAAATCGGCAGCTGTTCAGAATGTAATATGCATACTAGAGTGGTTCTTATTTAAAAATTTTCAAAATTCAACAAGTGCACCCCCTAATTTGTTCCTTTACGGGAGAAGTAACTTAAGAAGTAAGCTTAACCAATTTTCTTCAAAAGCTTAACCAATTTTTTTTTTAATATTAGCTCTTAAGGCATAGCCTTAACCACAGCAGTGGCAAACTTTTAAAAATGGAAAAAAAAACCTAAATACAATTTTAAAAAATGATTTTCAAAAAATTTTATTTTTCCCATACAGTTTATATGGGAAAATTGGAGTCCCGGGGGGCACGTGTTAATGTTGACCTAGGATGCCCAATTTTTTTTGTGAATTTTTTCTCACAAAATGAAACTATTTGAGGGCGATCGTGGATTTCCAGCGAACAAAAAATTTTCTCCATACGATTTTGGACCACGCCGCACAGTGATTTGTCTCCATATGAGCTTGGGACAAAAATCGAAGGAGTATTCTGAATTAATTGAAACTAAGTTACTAAATGTGTTTTGGCCCGCTGATTTCAAAAATGTAATCGGTTTTTCTGTAAAGCCGATATCACAATGTCGGTTTAGGTCGGTCTCGCTTTGATCGAGTTTTGCCCCGCTTCACTTCGACTTTACGATATTCAGCTGTCAAACGCGCGAGCTGTAATTTTCAAATCAAAATATAGCTTCGATAAAAAAAAGTTTATTCGGTTTTGGCCATTATTGAATCTTTTCGCTACTTTAATATACAATATGGATACCGAAGAGATGGAGGATTTGGCCGATTTGGCACTTATTGCTGCCATAGGATATGCTGGGTACGAAGCTTACCAGCAGAACCATCGAAGAACTGAACGAAATTACTGGGTACGTGAGATCAATCTAACTCGAGATGTAAATGGATTTTACGCCCTAAGAAGATGCAAGAGGTCGATCCGGAGCACTTCTTTAAAATCACGCGTATGAAGCCACAAACATTCGAATTGCTTCGGGCAATGATTGAACCAGCTTTGGAAAAATACTCTTGGAGGAAACCAATTTCTCCAAGTTGTCGCTTGTTCTTGGTTCTGTTGTAAGTGTACACATATATACATTCCTACACTCTGAAATGTTGGTTCATTTCTTGACTTGTTTCAAGATATCTTTCGCAAGGAGTTCCCAGACAAGTTCTGGCCTGGATGTTCCGTATGGGGTACTCAACGGTAGGCAACATAATTTTCGAAACCTGCGATATTCTTTGGTCTGCGTTGATGCCACTGTACTTGTCTCCACTATCGGAAGAAAATTGGAAGCAAAACGCATTGGAGTTTCAACTACTGTGGAATTTGCCAAACTGCGTTGCAGCAATATATGGCAAACACGTGAACATTCGTTGCCCTCCTAGAGCTGGCTCAGAATATTATAACTATAAAGGTCATCATTCAATTGTACTACTTGATGCATGTGATGCCAATTACTGCTTCACTGCTGTAGATATTGGCGCGTATGGAAGCCAAAGTGGTGGTGGTATTTTCGCTGAGTCATCATTCGGGAAAAAACTTCTCACAGGAGAGCTGAATTTACCACCACCAACATTGCTGCCAAACTCCAATGTTAATTGCAACTGTTACTTAGTTGGAGAAACTTCTCTTTGCAGCATTTCCGCTTTTTGATGAGACCCTTTCCGGGTAGACTTCTGGATGAACAAAAGTTATACTTCAATAAGCGTTTATCACGTGCTCGACTAGTGATTGAGAATGCTTTTGGCATCCTAATAGCGAGATGACGCATTCTTCACAACACTTTAAATATGTTGCCTCCTAATGCAGACCGAATTGTTAAAGCAACTGTTGTTTTACACAATTTTGTTAAGCTCAATGATTCTGCCTATTGCCCACAGGATTACGTGGATAGGTTTGACGAGAATGATGAAATTTTACATCGAGGTCTGTGGCGAAATGAAGTTGATCCACTTCCTCGAGCGAATCCCATCGGTTCAAACTTCTCTTCACGGCAAGCCTTTCAAATGAGGGATACCCTAAAAGAATATTTGTTTGCAAATAAAATTTAAATCTTCCAAAATGTTGTGTTCTATTCTTATTTCAATATAAATGGAATCTAATGGAACGACAATAACAACAAAAGATTGTGTTTTCTATCTCTACTAGAAATATTAAACCAATTGACCTTATGGTTTTATTTATAAATTTATTTAATATTTAATTATTCAAAAGAACTTCATCGTTCACATCTTTTAAAAACTTTTCTTGTAAGCGAATTTTACTTTGAATTGGCAAATTTTTCATTTTTTTAGCTAACATTTTCATGAACAATTCATTTTCGTCCACTTCTGGCGTGTTGAAACGAGCTGTTAACGTGTTCGACAAGTTTCCGAAAAATTCGTTGACTGGGAAATCACCGGGGCGCGGCCTCTTGCTTGCAGACCTTTGCGATGTAGCTGGAGTGCTGTGTTCGTCTTGAAAGCTAGACATCGATTCATCTGCTAGAGACACAACTTCTTCTGCTTCGTTGTTCTGCAATACCGTAGTGTAATTTCCCATTTGCCTAAAGTATATTTTTTAATTAGCAAATATTTGTAATGGTACAAAAGCCATTGTTTTCTCAAAATGGTACTCACTGCCTTGGCTTAAGTGCATTGTGCAAAAACTCCAGCGAATCGTAGTATTCCCAAACATCGACCTCCACGGAATCGCTTCCAGATGGCCGTTCCAGCTTTTTCTTTTCCCTAACGAAGCGATCCCTGAGACTTTTCCATCGTTGCTTGCACTCCTCTACAGTTTTGTTCAGCTGCTGTGCAATTTGCGTCCAAGTGGCATCGCGTTTAAAAACATTTTTGTACGAACGCGACTTCAAATTGTAAATTAATTCATGGTCCCGCACCAATGCAATTAGTTGTTCTTCAAACGAACTCATTTTCTTTTTATTAGGAAAACAAAAAACAAAAAACTTCTGTCAAACACACGACTGAGTAGAATGTAGCTCTACTCGGGCGTTGTAGAAGAGTTTACGATATTGTCAGAAAAATACGATCAAACGCTTGAGGTTACATTTTGTTTTGTTGCATATGTTTTCGTTTATTTTACTTTTTCTGTCAAAGCGAGACCGACCTAAAGCGACATTGTGATATCGGCTTAACTCTTATAGTTTTTGAATAAATCCAGAATTGTATGCTTGATTTTCTTATTTAATTATTATGCATATAATACAACTCTACAATTATATTTCGGAAAAGGTTTCTTAGCTTTAATAACGGATTCTAGTGGTTCCTGATTAGCTGATTTCAAATTTGGTAACCGTTTATTTTTTTATTTGTTTAACATGTGCATTGCTTGGTAAAGTAACAAACCCCAAGAAATCCTGAAAAATCTGAAGAACCCGGGATTGCCAAAACCATTCGGTATTGACCGCCTTAGTCAATAGGAAGAAGAGAGAAGAGTAAAATAGAGAAAAATTAAATCACATTGGATCAACAATATTTCAATTGAGCTTTTAGTTACTATACATACATTAATATCAATATATTAATAAAAGTACATACATTCATCATATTTTACCATTTTATTTACATTATGAACTTTTTGAAAAGTTTTTTGGATATAAAATCGTAATGTTAGGCATTTACAAAATAAAATTTTTTTCAAAAAGTTGGTAAAAAATGGTGAATTTATTTTTTTTTTCTAAAAGAAAACACATTGAACTTTAAAACAAAAAAAAAATTTTCACTAACTTTTACGCACTTTTTTTTTACAATCCATAATTTTTTGGGTTTTTTTTTTGTTTTTTACTTGAAAAACTTTTTTTTTCATGGTACTCACAAATTTTGACATCGAAGTTTAATGACAAATATTTTATTTTTAATTTTTTAATACAATAATAACATTTATAAAAAAGGCAAGTTTGTATCATTCTTGCCAAAAATGCCTTTTAGGCAATTTTTTTCGCCAAGTTATCAAAAATAAATTTTTTTGTTCCAGCATTTGTTATCAAATTTCCCTAATTTAAAAATAATCCACGGACATCAAAAAAATTTTAATCAAATAAAAAATTTCGTATTCTTTTTATTCAATGTATTACCTTTCCAAAAATACCATATTTTATATAATTGATGAAATCAAACTTTCTGAATTTTGTCTATGGGACAAATCACTGTGCGCCGGCAACCAATTTCAGAGTGCGGAATAGTACATTGAATTGAACCATTTCAAATTGAAATTGAACCACGCTCAAAATAAAAATTTTACAATTTTGAAATAAAAAATAACACTACCTCAAATTGAAGTTGAAATTTTTTTAAGTAAGCAAAAAAACAACTTAAAAATTAAATTGTCCAGTTCAAAGGGAGGTTGTTCGTACTTGTTCTCAACTTTACCAGACTATCGTGACTATTTTTGTTTTTAGGTGTTTTTTTTTTGTTGTGGTGAGATGAAAAGACTTCAACTTTCAGCCTCGAAATATATTTTCTACCATATACAGAATCTGAAAATCTTAAAAAACATCTTTAATCAAATCTTTCGCTCTATTGATTTCATGGTGCGTGACATCTTCCGTACCAAGCGCAATTGCACTTATCCGTCTACACATTTGTTGCTAATAATTTTTGTACTCCAGCCATCTATTTCAGTTATTTTAATTCTTTAATAGTTAAAATCAAGGGTTTAATACTTTTGTCACACTGTTTGTAACACCCAGAAAGAAGAGATCTGTATAGAATAAAAATTATTTTCTATATATATTTCTGAAAACACTGGTTGCAAAACCACATTTATTTATATTAAAATTTAAGTTATTGAAAGCACACCAATTTTGAAAACATATCAAATCACTTGGAAGATCATATATTTTATTGAAAAAATTTACGTCATCTGCATTTAGAAAATTTTAAACACTGGTAGATCATTAATAAAGAGTAAAAATCGTAAAGCCCCATAATGAGTACCATGTGGAATTTCAGAGGAAGCTTTTTTTTATAAGAGTTTCCGAAGTTATTTCATTAATTTTAACGAAAAGTTTCATAAGTTTCCAACGAATCGACCAAGGTGACACTTACGCATTACATTTTTCACTTGTCAAACAATTTGATTTTGATAATATGGTCAAAACCAGGGCTCATGAAATTATTCGAATAATAAAAAAACCGGTTGACCGAACATCCGATTAGTAACCGTTTGTACGAATACTATTATTCGATTAGTCGCTCAGCTTCGACTATTCGATTAACCGTTCACTGTCGACTAGTCGGTTAACCGTTCATAAAAAAGAGTTCATATCGAAAGCAAAAGTAAAATTTTCAACTGCCAAAACGAAAATTACAAACGAAATTAAATTTGCTAAGCGCTATATCTGTCTGTCTGTCTGTTTGTCCGAGCATCACGGCTAAACGGCTGTATCGATTCTCTTGAAACTTTCAGGATACATTCTATAGGTATCGACATGTAACATAGGGTATATGCGGTTGGGATTGGACAAAGGGGCGTGGCACCTCCCATACAAAACATAACTTAAATACCAGCTAATTAAGCAACGATTGAATATATTCTAATGAAATTAAGCATGGAGTTGTACAGTACGTTTTCTCAGCTATGCGTCGAATATGGGAATAATTGGACAAAGAGGCGTGGCACATCCCACACAACACATATCTTAAATACCAGCTAATTAAGCAACTATTGGATATATTTTAGTGAATTTTGGAATGGAGTTGTTCTGCTATGTGTCGAATATGGGAATAATTGGACAAGGGGCGTGGCACCGCCCATACAACTTTCTACCCCATATCACGGTTAAACGGCTTTACTGATTTTATTGAAATTTTAAGGTAAGATTGTGTTAGTAATGGAATTTGCAATAGGACTTGCGTCCTTGCACATTTTTTGAGTGCATTATAACTGGTGGGATTACAGCTGCCGCCAAGGGCGCCCTTGTCCATTTTTTGGGTGAATCATGCCGGGTGGGGTTACAGCTTCCACCAAGTGCTTGCTTGGCCATTTTTTGGTTGAATCATACCGGGTGGGATTACAGCTGCCACCAAGTACTTGCATGGACATTTTTTGGGTAGGTTATACCGGGTGGGATTACAACTGGCACCAAGTGATTCTTTGGACCTTTTTTGGGTGAATCATACCTGGTGGGATTACAACTGCCACCAAGTGCGTTCTTGGACATTTTTATGGTGAATCATGCCGGGTGGGATTACAACTGGCCCCAAGTTTCACGAGGGGGAATTACCCATCAACTACAGCGTCCATTGAAGTTGTCGCAAATTCCGTTTAATTTCATACAATCCGTGCAACGCCGGGTATGTTACAGCTAAATGCATATAATTTCTCTTTTGAGCGTGTCATTGAAGATTTCGATCTTAAATTCATAATATTCGACTAACCGAATATCAACGGTTAACCGTTTAGTCGACAGTTAATCGAATGCGATCGACTAGTCGAATACTTCTAATCGAATAGTAATAGTCGAATAGTTAGGTATCCGGTTTATTCGGGTAATCGATTGTTCGAATAACAGTCAAAACGCTTTGCAAAAGAGCTTTGCCCTGTAATTTTTAATGTTGTTCCGATCTCCGGTTTTAGATAAAGATTAAACAGTATAGCAATAGTTAGTCAGAGTGTTGTTATAGCAAGTAAAATTACCGTGACTTTCTAAAACTATCTGAAAAAACTCAGCAAATGGATTACAAGACTCCACTTTATTTTTGTCAAGTCTAACAGCTCTGAAAATACATCAACCAATTTATAAAATTGCAAATTAATTGTTAACGCTTATGGTGCATAAGTCGTTTCTTTTGCAATTCACTTGCTGGAAATAATTTTAGACGAGTGATGTTCTCGCATAAAAAAATGTTTTTTGATTGAAATTCTTATTATTTTGTGACTGCATTGTATGGGAATTTTTTGTGGTCCGTTGAGGGAATATTTATATGTCGATTCCAAAATCCATTTCTCAACATTTCCTATCGTGTTAAAAATAACATATAAACTTATGAACGCTTATAACCAATCTATAGTATATAATATGGCTCTGATACGTCCAGTGGTATAGTAACATGCAGTAACATACAAACGCACCAACGTTTTTATTCATTTAAATAAATTTCGATTTCGACCACGTTAAAAAAACCATTAGGACCATTTCAGATTCGGCTGAAATAAAAAGAACGGGTTCGGTCGGTCTATGCACAAATTCTAATTTGCGAAAATATAATTTAAAGAGGGGCGAAGTTTTTAAACTACAGCCCAGTATGAAGAATTTTAAATTTATAAATATTAAATTGAACATAGTTACTCTTACTCACCTCAAAACCAACTAATGTCACTATCTCTCGAGCTCTCCCTTCAATGTTTATTGTAAGCCTTTTTAGGCTCTTACAATATTATCACTGGCAATAAATTAATCACAATCAAAAATTTCTCACTTTTACATTTATTAATAATGTTGTTTAAAGCGTTTCCACCGCCAATTAATTCACCATATTTACATAAATTTTCAGTTATTTTCAATTCGCTGTCACTAATGTTCGACGCAGAGTGTTTATTGAACGAATCGTGATTATAAAAAATTCTTAGACGCGGATCACATGGCGTATAATGGAGAAACACTTTATTCGATTTACTGCTGTTGTTGTAAGTACGATGATTGTTCTTGTAATTATTGTTTAAGTTCAGTTTCGAATCAATTGCGGCGGACGATGACAGCAATGCGGTTGACGTTGTTGAATTATTACTACTACTGCTGCTGCTGCTGCTATTGTTAGTTGTTTGTGTTGTTTTTCGGTAAAGGGATCTTATGCGAATGTCATTCATTAAGAATATTGACTTTTGTAACACAGTCTTGAGAAGAAATTGGATAATCAGAAGAAGTGAGCACGCTACTGATACCGACAATGACGACGGAGTGGACGACACTAATGACAATATTAACGATAACAACGAACTACGACGATAACGCTTTGTGATTTTAAATGCGGCTGATGTATTGGCCTTTACTGTTTTTGTTGGTGCTGTTTTAGTTGTAATTTGAAGTGTTGGCTTCGATTGACTGACAATGCATAAATTGGCTGTACTTTTGACAATTTCCGCACAATTGGAATTTTTCGTTTTAAATTTGATTGCACGTTTGCTGTGCGGAGTCGCCCACTTCAACAGCGTCTTTGGTAAAATGCCTTCAAACAGTGGAACCCACATGCGGCAGATGATTGTAAACGTTGTTATTTAAAAATTATAATTCAATAATTGTGTCTGATTTAGAATAGAAGCAGTGAATGCTGAATATCCTTTCAAGCTTTTTTTTTTATGTTTTTCCGTTTTGGTTTTCTTTAAAATGTTCCGAAAAATGTAAGGGGAAAAACAAAAATGTAAAAAATAACGACTTCAACGCGATGTCCTTGTGGCGACAGGTTGTAGGCAGCGCTATTATCCAGGCGGTTTTATAGGACAACAACGACGGTAGCGAGTCCGGGGGTGGTGCGTTTTAGCGGGTGTCAAATGAGCACGTGCTCTTGCTGTCTTGCGGACATAGCGGCGGCTGCTTTGGTATGAGTTTGCTATGAGACAACGACATTCACTGATGTTCGTGAAAGCGATTAACAAGTTCTACAAATTATTGATTTCCGACACTTTGATTTATTTGTTATTTATTATGCTGTTTAGTAGGTAATAGGACGATCTGATTGAGTAAATCTCGTAAAAATTAGCTGAAAAGAAGAGATAAGAAAATTGAGAAATTTGAATTGTAACAATTTTTGTTGGTATTTGCATATCATAGATAAGAAATAAAGCATTGAGCATATTAGGCGTTCAGTTCCATAGTAGATTTTGTACATATGATGAATCAACACTGAAAGCCACTAAGTGTTTAAGGTAACCAATGTACATTGTACATTGTACAAAGTGCATTTTAAATTTCATTTTCAATTATGTGACTTAAAATGTTAAAAATTTTGGTTTACTAAAACTTGTATTCTTTTGTCGACTTAATATATTTTGAAAATTCCTTGTTGGTAAAGTATCTTAATTTGAAAACAAAACTAAACGAAAAACTATCCCGAAGCTGAAATACGCCCACACAATATGGCCCATTTAAAGTACCTCAATCATAAACAAATTTGGTCTCAGGAGCACATTTATATGTGATTTTGGAACTTCGAACCATGTCCACAATCTTAAAAGTTTCCACTAAAATCCACAAAAAAATTGGTTTCAAGACCACATTCATATGTGGTCATATTGGATCCGACATCTTGAATTTTGAAAATGCGACATCAGATTCGAAATGAGCGACCCCGAAAACCCCCCTATACAAAATTTAAT
This sequence comes from Heteromyza rotundicornis, assembly GCA_951394025.1. Lineage (NCBI taxonomy): Eukaryota > Metazoa > Arthropoda > Insecta > Diptera > Heleomyzidae > Heteromyza > Heteromyza rotundicornis. The sequence goes on from OX596011.1 coordinate 208,139, forward strand.
ACTTTTTTGATGAAATCTTAAAATTTCGGTCGCCATATTGGTTCCGCCATCTTGAATTTTTAAATTCCAACTTCAAATTCGAAATCAGCGACCCCGATAAACCCGCTATACACAATTTCATACTGTTTTGATGAAATCTCAAAATTACGGTAAAAACACGATTTTCACTTATGGGAGGTAGGCGATTCCGCCCATTTTCAATACCAACTCCTTCTAGGGCCTAAGAAGGATAAATACAAAATTTGAGATCCCTAGCTTTCTTCTAGCTCCTGCAATCGTGTTTACAAGAAAAGAGGACGGACAGACGGATAGGGCTAAATCAACTCTGGAGGTGACGCTGATCAAGAATATATATACTTTTTCATACCAGACAAGTCTCCTGCTTGGTGTTACAAATATCAGACCAAAGTGAATATACCCATACCTCATGAGGTGTAGGCTATAAAAATTTGAGAACGACTTGGAAAATGTTTGCTTTTTGTTTCAAGGCGATATATCCAAAACTGCGACCGCTATCGTGCGAACGGACAGACGGACGGACATGGCTACATCGGTTGAGTTTTCGATGCTTATCAAGAATATATGAGCAATTCCAAGCTTGGGGGTGATGTCTACGATTGTGGACCGGTAGATTACCATGACTAATGAAGAAATCCAAAATATGTTCCTTTTTCATGCAATATTGTGTATTGTATTTACTATCCGCCTTCGTTATTATTTAAAACTAGAGAGTGGACTATCTTCGGCTATACCGAAGCTGAAATACCCCCACACAGTAGGAAGAAGCACGTCGAACATAAAATTATGTGACCCCATTTTGAGCCACCTAGAGCCCGGACCATGTCAAAATCCGTTTCTAAAAATTTCCAATCAAATCGACCAAAAAAAATTGGTCTCAAGACCCCATTTTGACCTTATATATATGTGGTTTCGGAACCTCGGACCATGTCAAAAATACGTTTCTAAACATTTCCAATCCAATGCAGCAATAAAAAAGACTTGAAAAATGTTAACCTTTTTTTCGGTGTATGGGAGCCACGCCCAGTTTTTGTCCGATTTGTCTGATTCTCGAACTTGGTCTCAGTATTCACGAGAAAAACATGTACCCAAAGTTTCAAGTCGATATCTCCAAAACTGCGACCGCTATCGTGCGGACGGACAGACGGACATGGCTAAATTGACTCCGGCGGTGATGCTGATCAAGAATATATATACTTTTCCATACCGGACACGCCCCCTTATGGGCGTTACAAACGTTGTGTCAAAGTTAGTATACCCTGCCACAGTGAGTGTGGGGTAAGAGAATTATCTTCGGTCTGACCGAAGCTATAATACCCTGCACACATACATGCATTCTGAGACCATATGTTAGTAATTTTATCGAATTTTATTGATCATTTATCGATATTTTATTCATAATTTTTTGATATTTTATCAATTTTTTATCGATAATTTTTTGATTTTTTATCGAAAATTTTTCGATAATTTATCAATTTTTCATCAATATTTTATCGATATTTATCGATAATTTTCCAATATTTATCGATAATTTTAGTTTCCTGATCCATATAAAATTTTGGTCCAATTCCATGTCGTTCCGGTTTCATTCTCATTTCGTTCCCGACCTCATTTCCAACCCAATGCAAAAAACCACATCCAAATCGTTTAAGTATTTCTCAAGATAAACGAAAATAATATAAAATTGGCGGCCATTTTGGACGGGAGGTAGGCGTGGCTCTCATCCGATGTTGCCCATTTTCAATACCGTCCAATATCTCGCCAAAATAAGAGGAATCCCAAAATTTGGGGGCGATCGGTTAAGTATTTCTCAAAATAAACGAAAATAATATAAAATGATGGTTTGGTTCTTTGACAATACAAAAAAACTAGAGAGTGGACTATACCGAAGTTGAAATACCCCCACACAGTAGGAAGAAGTACCTCGAACATATAAAAATGTGGTCTCAAGATCCTATTTTGAGCCAATTATAGGTGGTTTTGGAGCCCGGACCATGTCCAAAATCCATTTCTAAAAATTTCCAATTAAATCCACAAAAAAAATTGGTCTCAAGACCCCATTTAGACCCTAATATATGTGGCTTCGGAACCTCGGAACATGTCAAAAATACGTTTCTAAACATTTCCAATCAAATACAACAATAAAAAATTTTTACCTTTTTTTTCGGTGTATGGGAGCCACGCCCAGTTTTTGTCCGATTTGGCTGATTCTCGAACTTGATCTCAGTATTCACGAGAAAAACATGTAAAAAAAGTTTCAAGTCGATATCTCCAAAACTGCGACCGCTATCGTGCGGACGGACAGACGGACGGACAGACAGACGGACATCGCTAAATCGACTCAGGAGGTGATACTGATGAAGAATATATATACTTTTCCATACCGGACACGCCTCCTTATGGGCGTTACAAACGTTGTGACAAAGTTAGTATACCCTGCCACAGTGAGTGTGGGGGTATAATTATCAGTACGATATGGGAGCCTTTGACCTGTGGTCAGGTGTGTTTCAAAAAACACACCCTATTTGGACACCTTTTGAAAAATTTGGAAAAATTCAAAAAAATTTCGTAAAATTTCTGAAATGTAATTAACGTAAGTGTACCGAATTCCGTCATAGTGCCTAATTCCGGCCACTTTACTTATTTGCCGATATTTACAATTTATCCATCGAAAATGAAATTTCAAATTATTTCTTATGGTAGACCACACCTTTGCACATCATTCTGCAAAAAAACATTGACAGAATTGTTTTTGATTTCATTACAAGAATTTTCGTTGTCACGAAACGATCGTTTTGAGTGAATTTCAATGTGCAAAATGCTAAAAGTAGAAAAATTTTAATCATGTTTTCCACAAGAAAAAAAAAAGGAAACTTAGTTTTTTTATGTAGTACATACGTGTATTATTGAGCTCACAAAAATAATATACTTTAAGTTGTAAACATAAAATACAATAAATTATTATCAAAATAGAAGTAGCCGGAATTGGGTACCACTAAAAAGTGAAGTGTTCCGAATTCCGTCCAGTGGCCGGAACTTCGGTGTTTTCAAGCTTGTCACACTAATGTTTCTAAGCAATATATTTTACTCAATATGATTTTTATACCCCCACACTCACTGTGGCAGGGTATACTAACTTTGTCACAACGTTTGTAACGCCCATAAGGAGGCGTGTCCGTGAATACTGAGATCAAGTTCGAGAATCAGCCAAATCGGACAAAAACTGGGCGTGGCTCCCATACACCGAAAAAAAAGGTAAAAATTTTTCAAGTCTTTTTTATTGTTGTATTCGATTGGGAATGTTTAGAAACGTATTTTTGACATGGTCCGAGGTTCCGAAGCCACATATATAAGGTCTAAATGGGGTCTTGAGACCAATTTTTTTTTTTTGGTGGATTTAATTGGAAATTTTTAGAAATGGATTTTGGACATGGTCCGAGGTTCCGAAGCCACATATATAAGGTCTAAATGGGGTCTTGAGATCAATTTTTTTTTTTGGTGGATTTAATTGGAAATTTTTAGAAATGGATTTTGGACATGGTCCGAGGTTCCGAAGCCACATATATAAGGGTCTAAATGGGGTCTTGAGACCAATTTTCTTTTTTTGGTGGATTTAATTGGAAATTTTTAGAAATTGATTTTGGACAACCACCTATAATTGGCTCAAAATAGGGTCTTGAGACCATATTTTTTTATGATCGAGGTACTTCTTCCTACTGTGTGGGGGTATTTCAACTTCGGTATAGCCGAAGATAGTCCACTCTCTAGTTTTTTTCTTTTTTTAATCGCCTCCAAATTTTGGGTTTCCTCTTATTTTGGCGAATGATTGGACGGTATTGAAAATGGGCAACATCGGATAAGAGCCACTCCTACCTCACATACAAAATGGCCGCCAATTTTATATTATTTTCGTTTATCTTGAGAAATACTTAACCGATCGCCTCCAAATTTTGGGTTTCCTCTTATTTTGGCGAATGATTTGACGGTATTGAAAATGGGCAACATCGGAAAAGGAGCCACGCCTACTTCCCATACAAAATGGCCGCCAATTTTATATTATTTTCGTTTATCTTGAGAAATATTTAACCGATTTGGATGCGGTTTTCTGCATTGGGTTGGAAATGAGGTCGGGAACTAAATGGGAATGAAACCGGAGCGAAATGGAATTGGACCGGAACAAAATGGAATTGGAACAAAATTTTTAAATGGATCAGGAAAATAAAATTATTGATAAATATTGGAAAATGATCGATAAATATTGGAAAATTATCGATAAAACATCGAAAAATTATCGATAAAATATCGAAAAATTATCGATAAAAAATCGGGTATTATAGCTTCGGTCAAACCGAAGATAATTCTCTTACTAGTTTTTTTATGGGTTTTAGCTAATTGATTCCAAAAATAATTTGGAAAAAGTGGGCGCAACAACAAGAAAACTCTCAATTGTGGCGGAGGGTGCAGCTTGGTCAGATTTGGCTTATATGTACTTGATTTTTGCCCTTCTTTTATTTTTGTATTATGTATTTTGACGTCCTAAAGCAAACAAATCTGCAAACATAATTGGTCGGAAAAATCTACTTTCCGTAAAAGTGTTCATATAAAGTGTTCAATTTGTTCTGCATTTTCCTGTATAATTGGTGACTTTTGAAAAGGTGTCTTCACTAATTTTGGACACTATTTTTTTTGGTACTTTTTAAACATTACAACTATTTTAATACAGTTACATGTTGTTGTTGTTGTAATATTTTAAAGCTTATTGTAGCTTTGTTGTAATGTTTCGGTGCTTATTGCAGCTTTGTTGCTGTAATGTTTCCAATGACCTTTCCAATGATACCAATATAGATTCAATAAAATTTGACTAAGAGCCACTGTACATGGAAAAGAATATGCAAAATACTTCTGCGAGTCACTACATGATTTTTAAAAACCAAATAGATAAAACAAATGTTAAATAATGAATTATTTTTTATTTATTTAATTATTTTTAATATTATAGTATAAAAAAAGAAATTATTTTGCAAATCAATAGCATTTTGTAACCTAATTTGTCTTTGAAAATCTGGTTGGCCGGAATTAGGAGCGCAGGTGGCCGGAATTCGGAACAACTGAAATCAGTGGACGGAATTGGGAGAAAAGAGTTAAAATTATTTATTTTTATTAGAAACCTCAACCATTTGGAAAAAACACTTATCTTATACTTATATAAAATTCTTTGTGAGTTTGTAGGTTGGTATGTATGTATGATAACTCAAGAAATACTTGACCGATTTTAATGAAACACATACCAAAATGTAGGTAATTTCATTGATCTCATTCTAGGCTATATGCCATTTAAATTTGGGCGTGGCAAATATTATTCTAAAATCCTATAATTTATGCAGTGTTTAACCGATTTCGCTGAAATTTTATATGTGGTTTTGGGTAATGAATTGGTAATATAATATAATATATGATAATAATAATTCTGAAAATTTGCAGTCCGCCCACTTCCACGCCCTAAAATCTTTAAAGCTTTGTAACTCGGGTCCTATTCATGGGATTTTGCTGAAGTTTTGGATTTGGTGCTTGGAGGTGAATGGGCAGAGGGATGACTTGCAAAATCTATTTTTATTTCAGTTGCTTAAATAATACATATAACATTTCTACGTTAACATGAAATAACAAAATTATTGCGAGCGAAGCTGTGGGTATAAGCTAGTATTTAATAAAAGTTAATACCCGAGACTACGTGATAAAAATATTCGTTCCTGTTTTTTGAATGTTTTAAATGGATCTTCCAGAGCATTTAATTTGGCCTGGCGATCAGTGGCCGGAATTCGGTACACTTACGTTAATTGTATTAAAAAAAGTTCAAACTACAACTTTAAATCAAAAATTGGGACATTTTTAAAAATACAAATAAATTATTTGCAAAAAAAATTTGATAATAAAAAATTGGCCAAAAAATCTTTTAAAAATTTCTCACAATTCAGGAACGTAATTTATAATAAAAATTTCTTTTGCAAAGTAGTTGTTTTTTGCCTTATCAACTTTGGGCATAAAAAATGTGTGTATAACCCCCAGGAAAAAAGTTATACCAATAAATGAGAAATCAAGTTGGAAAATTTTTTAATGTTTTTAACACTAAATTTGTAATAGTAATGTTACCAAAAGCTTCCCCTATGAATTTTATCAAAAAATTCCAAGCCGTTTAGGAGCGGCCAAAAATGGGTTAAGTAAGGGTACTGCCAGAGAACTTATATTCCTAGAAAAGCGTCATAAGCTCTTCCTCTTCCTTTTTGCTAAATTCAAATACATGAACCTACGAGTCCTCAGCATTATTTGTCCACTTAAAATTTTTGCTGATTTTTGAAAGAATTTTTTGTAACAAATCTATTAATTGGGTAGAATATATAAAAAAAAGTTATACAAAATAATAAGAAAACATATATGTAGGTACAAAGCAGATAATTTCCATAATTTATCATGTGATTCCAAAAATGCCAAAACCATCAAAATACTTGGTCGCGAATCCAAACAAATCATAGAAAAATATACATGCATATAAGAAAACAGCAGCAGGAGAGATGAAAATCGTCAACAACAACCTGCGCCGACAATCATAGTTAAAAAAACCAAACGGCAAAAAATTGCGAGATGAATAAAAAAAGAATCAAGATCTAGTCAAAGAAAACGATCGAAATAAGAAAAGGGACAAAAACACAAATGTTAAGAAAAGCAAAAACAAAAGCGAACCAACAACAAAAACATTTCTAACAGACTACAAAAAATTAAAAAATGTTAGCCAAATGCCGCAGTCTGTACACTCACTGTCCAAACTCCGCAGTCTGCTTACTCACCAGAATTGCACGAGCTCCGAGTTATCAAAAAGGAAGAGGAAGAGCTTATGACGCTTCTCTATGAATATAAGTTCTCTGGTACTGCCACTACAGGCAAGCGAAGCCCAGTTATAATGCTAGTTTATAATATTTTGGTTAAATATATTTTAAAATTCAACATTATTTTTTTCTTTTCCTGTGTATACTGAGAAATAAAAATCAAAAATTCAAGCATGGTTATGATTTAAAACGGGTATCGCTTTGAAAAAATCAGCAGTTCTAAAATAGAAGCAAAACATTGTCAATATTTGAATGTTGATTTTTATGTACGACTAGTATTTCCCCGTGGCGTTGCCCACGTAAAAAATACAGACATTCACAACAGAGAAGCGAAATGGAAAATTTCCCCTCCTGCACACTGAGCTCGAAATTCCCCGCAAAATGGTTAATTCCCCACAATCTAACATCCCTGATCGTAAATAAAAGAGAGAGAGACAAAAAAATCCATAAAAAAAAAATAACTCCATTTTCAGAGATCTATACGCAGAAGAGAGTCGAAAGCAACATGCAATAATGTTTTGCAAGCACGTTTTTGATCACAAGAAAATGAAATTTGCTCCTTGAAATTAATTTCAGCAATTTCGATTTAAAATTAAGGGTTTTTGGCTACTTTATTCCTAATATCATTGCAAATTTTGAAGTCGCCAAAAACCCTTAATTTTAAATTGAAATTGCTGAAATTAATTTCAAGGAAATTTATTTTCAGCTTTTTAGTCGGTTAAAGGGTTATATTTTAAAAAACTTGTTTTTTACTCTTTTTTTTATCTTCCTCTTTTTTTTAAAAAAAAAATTTTTTTTCTCCCCCCTTTTTTCCCTTTTTTACTCTTTTTCCCAAATGCGAACCTAAGTAAAATATTTCAGCCTTGTAGCTTACAAAATACGAGAGTTAGAACTTTAAATTGGCTCCATCCCGCTCCCCTTTCCCCCACATCCCCCTTTCCAAAGGGTACAAAATTTCATTTTGTCAATAAGAACTCACCTACCAAATTTCATCAATGTAGCTTGAAGGAATTGGAAGTTATGCCATGTTTAAAAAAAAAAGGGTTGAGTCCCCCCACGGCCCCCTACGCCTCTGATGGACCCCAAAATTTAATAGAATGCATTGTCACCGGAGTTCTATCAGTGTTCCAAATTTCAGCTCTCTAGCTCATGAAGTGTATGAAAAAGCTCGCCGCAGATTTGAGGATATATATATATATATATAGTCCGCCCAAAGCAAGTTAATATAAGGGTTATAAAAATGAAAACCTTTTGTTTTCAAAATCAGAACATTCAGTTTTGGCTGGAAATTGACAACGCGGTATGTTTTGACAAAGCTTCATTTCGATTTTTTTCTGAGTGTAGGAACTGTTTTAAAATTAGAGAGTTTTTACTAAAACATGGGAGTTTAAAGGCATTTACAAAATTTTTAATTTAAATCTTTATACCCCCACACGCACTGTGGCAGGGTATACTAACTTTGACACAACGTTTGTAACGCCCAAAAGAGGCGTGTCCGGTCTTGAGACCAAGTCTTTTTTTTTTGGTCGATTTGATTGGAAATTTTAAGAACCGGATTTTGGACATGGTCCGGGCTCCAAAACTATTTATAGGTGGCTCAAAATGGGGTCTTGAGACCACAAAATTTTATGTTCGAGGTACTTCTTCCTACTGTGTGGGGGTATTTCAGCTTCGGTATATCCGAAGATAGTCCACTCTCTAGTTTTAACTCAAACTCGGCATACATGCGGAACGTACGTTTCTTACCGAGGTCAATGTTCGATATCAGCGCACAGCGACAGATTAAACCTTAAGTGGCTTTGATTTAATTGCAGTTTATAATCATCTGATGAAAGTTTGCTTTGTTTCGTTTCGTTTCTATTTCGTACATTTAAAATAAATAAAAACACGCACATGCGTTCGCACACAAATTAATATACAGAAATCCACACATACGACAGTTAACAATTTAGTATACAAATATTGATAAGTCGAGGCACAGAACTTAAAATAAGAATGTACTGGCGGTTACTTCGGCGGGTCTTATCTTTGTAATTTAATTGGCAATTTGAGACGAACGATAAGGAAATCATTTGATTTTAAGTGATGAAGGAATTTTTCAAAATACAATAACACGTTTTTTTATGTGGCGCTTGTCGGTGTAACCGTTAGGAATTTCCAAAACTACGACCGATATCGTGCGGCCAAACAGACATAACCCAATCGGTTCAGTTTTCGATGCTGACTAAGAATATATATAGTTTTCAGTACCAACCACGCCCCCTTATGGGCGCTACAATCGTTGTGTCGAAGTAAATATACCAGTAGTGTGTGGAGATGGAGATATAGAAATGGAATGCTATTATTGTTGTTATTACAATGCTAAGCTGGCACATACGTGGGAGGAGCTTGTGAAGCGACAAAACTTGTGAATGTTAAACATTCTAGAAAATAGCTGTTTTTTTCACATACAAGCATAAATGCAAATGTTTTGGTCATTGTTTGATATTTTTGAATAAAATTGGAATTGGGATTCCAATCCTTCAACATTTTTTCGACGGGTCAAGTTACTTTGCAATGACTACCCTGGATTGCGTGGTAGGCATGCCAATACCGGGATCCCGCCTCTTTGTTAGTACCGAAAATGCCGGCATTCGCACTGACTAATCCCGGAATTTCCAGGACAAGTTTTATAGCAATTTTTTCAAATAAATTCTATTTGTTTAGAAAAAATTTATAAATTCAGGAACTTTGTCTATGTTGATAAGCTTTCAGGAAAATTCTTCGAAAAGTAGGATATTTGTTGGAAATTTCATGTGTTTTTATTGTTTTGGAAAAATTATCCTTTTGTTTTAATGAAAAAATTTAAATAAAATGGGCTAAATGTTGATTGATATACAAGTACATAAACTTTATGAGTTATATATCAATGCATTTCATTACATCTATCAAATACGTTTATATTTGATTTAAATACGTTTTCATTTGATTTCACTATTTTTTTCCCTCAGTGTAGATTATTTGCCCAATTTTAAAGATATTGTAGTATCAGTATATTAAAAGCAATTCAATTCGATGTAATATAACATTTTCATATTAAATTTTGGTTGAATAAAAAAAATACCAATCCCGGGACTAATCTTTATACCCTACACCTCATGAGGTATGGGCATATTCACTTTGGTCTGATGTTTGTAACACCAAGAAGCAGACATGTCCGGCCCTATCCGTCTGTCAGTCCTCTTTTCTTGTAAACAGGATTGCAGGAGCTAGGAGAAATAGCTTTCTTCCCAAATTTTGGATTTATCCTTTTTAGGCCCTAGAAGGAGTTGGTATTGAAAATGGGCGGAATCGGTCGACTACCACGCCTACCTCCCATATAAGTGAAAATCGTGTTTTTACCGTAATTTTAAGATTTCATCAAAAGAGTATGAAATTTTGTATAGTGAGGTTTTCGGGGTCGCTGATTTCGAATTTGATGTCGGAATTTAAAAATTCAAGATGGCGGATCTAATATGGCCAGTAGGTGTAGGTATAAATAAGTCGGATTGCCCGACTGAAACTCACTCACTTGTTTTAATTTCAATTACATATAAATATGAAATTGAAATTAAAAAGTGAGTCAGCTCAGAGTTTAATTTTAAAGTAGGTTCTTGCAAATGGTTCGTAAAATAAACCGAAAAAAGTTCCTTACCCTTTTTGTAATTATGCCTCCAATGAAGTACACCAACCATTTCTCATCGGTTAGATTAACCGAATTGAAGGGTTGGAGCGTTTCTAACCGTCTTTTTCGGATAATCTACAGACTTTTTTTTTGCGTGTGGGGTCCAGTCCCAACGGTATTTCCTGTACTCAAACTTTTCGCCATATTATTACCGATGCACACTTTCTGTTTTTGTCACACACACACTCACTCATGCTAAAACACATTAAATCCGAATATGGGTAACATTAACATAGAAAGCGCCTGAACCGTCACATTACCGGAACAAACGTGATCCGAGTTAAATTTCGACTACTCGATTGATAGCTATTTAATGGTTCGGCGACGGAGACATTATCAATTTTAACTCTATTCTAAAGAATCCTAAAATCAAGACTAAAATCACTATGAGCACCGTTTGACCGCCTCAGTTTAAAAAATCATCGTCTTCCACGAATCATCATAGTGTGTGATTCCGTCGCGAAGTGTCGTCGTTTGCGATGCGAAAAAGCGGCTGCAATCGTTTATTTTAATCTAATAAATTGCTTATCACAAAGCGTCGCTTTTATTATTGAGTACAACGAAATTGTTATACACTTGTTCTTTTTCTACTTCTTTTTCATTATAATATTTTTTTATTTTTATAACTATTGTCGTTCTTATTGTTGTTGTTGCATATGGTGTCTTCTCTTAAACGTAATATAATTGAAATACATTATGCCTCTATAAATATGTATAAATTGAAAATGCAGAGCATAAATATAAACTTTCTACATTACTTATGCCAGGTTTTCATTAGGTCATAATCCATGGCGTTTATTGTCAATTAGGTGAGAACAGGTTGGCATTTCGTCGTCAATTTCATATGGTACCGAACAGCTAATATAGCATTTGACTTGAAAAACGCTATTTCTCGAGTCGATAGCTAATGTGATTCTCGACTCGTTTTCAAAGGTTACTTCTCGACTCGATATCAAAGTTTTTTCTCTAATGTTTGAAACCGAGTCATAATCTGTATCTTTTTATTTTGTTTTTTTAAAACAATTATCTTTACTTATCAAATATGCAATAAAATCAAAAATACAATTTTAAAATTAATTATTTCACGTTTCATTTTGTTTATTTGAAATCGATTTGAGAATTAACGTTTGAAACCGACTCGAGAACTAACCCTTTTCTCGACTCGAGAACTAACTTCCCTTTTTATTGAGAAAGCTATGATTCTCGAGTATCGACTCGGTTTCAAATCCCGATTGGCACCAATGTGATTGGGGCATATTCTAGAGAGTGAACTAGAGAGTGATCTTTGATTCTTTGGCAAATCTTTTCAAATTTGAAGAGCCATCACCTACCGATACCACCTGGTTCAAGAACCATCGTGCTTTAACCCCCTTCATATTGAAATTGTAAAGCAATTTCAATACACCACTAAACTAAATTGGTTGTTCAAATGACAAATATAAAATTCGTCCATGACATTAAAGGTTATGCACTAACCTTTTGAAGCTTCAAGAACCAACTGGAGCATACATGTGAGAAGGTTGTCAAGGTTAAGGCTTCACTTGCACGAATGATGCCTAACATACGTGACCCAAAACAACGCGCCGCAGTTGGCTGCAGCAATAACTTTTAGCCAACTGTTTTTAATTTTACGATTTTATACTGCAAAAATTGGTTGTAATGCATTATGCATTTAAATTTTAATAGCTATTTAGTTGTAAATTTTCAAATTAGCTTGAATGTTTCAAAAATAATTTTACTTATTTACATAATGGTACTCATCTTCTGATTGTCATTTATTTCACCTTAATCTTTGATATCAAATCAAAGGTGAACATGTCCACTTTAAATTTCTTCCAACTCTAGGTGCTCCTAGGTGGTCCTCGATTTTTAATCAATAATTATGTCTCACCGTCTCCAAAAAAAAACTCAAATTGGTTGTTATTTCAAAAAATATTTGGTGCATACTCTTAGGATGTTTGCTCTTTTGAGACACAAAATAGTTGAATATACAAAGTTTTGCACCAACTAAAAATTTTTACTGCCAAAAAGTACACTTCATAGTTTTATTATTAATACTGAAAACTTTTACATAATTTACGTTTAAAAAATAAAATAAAATGTTTGCTATCATCTTAAAACATTCATCTCGACATATACGACGCAGACCTGTTCAACGCATATTATATTAAAATTTTGGGCATATAACATTTCAAATATCACTTTAACAGTTGATTTATTGGGATTTGTAATATCAGCTGGGCGAAAAAAGCAACCCACCACGCCCACTTTTGATAATTCAGCTTGTCATATTTGCTAGTATACGCGACCAAAATTTTAAGTTCATATGTTATTTGGAACACATTTTATGGTGATTTGAATTTTTTTTTATGGGAGGTAGGCGTTAGAATTGTTTGACCACGCCTTTGCGCACAATAGTTACACACAAAAAAAAAAGTAGGTAAATCTAACCAAAAAAGACGATTAAAAATGCAGCAACCAAGAAACGTTGTAAATGGAACCGACTCAAAGTTGTTGGCGTACAATTAAAAATTGTTCGCATATTACTTTATGGAAGACAGAGAAAGCAATTATCCAATTGGGCGAAAAAAAAATAGCTACATATTAGAAAAAGAATGCAAGAAAAAGATAGCTGATGTGTTTGGTATTTCTGTAGATGTGTTGTATTGAAATATATTTATGAAGCTTAAATTAATTTAATGTAAGCCCAAGACTTTAAAAACGAGATAATTTACATTTCGTACACAAATTTGTCGGCCAACATCATTTCTACTGCGAATATATATAATATTCATTACTTAGAACTAACGCGCTTCCACAAAACGCAATATTTTAATATTTCATTAAGTTTACAATGATATTGTAATATTGAAATTAATGTTTTCCCTGGAAAAAACGAGTTGAAAAACATTCTGCACAATTTTTAAAATCGTAATTTCACAATATTTGTTAATAATTAATTATAACATAGTCAAAATTTGATTTTAAAAATTGTTTTCGAAATATCAAAAATGTAAAATGTAAACAAATTGGACGCCATCTTCTAGTGCTGCGAAAATTCGATTTTTTTGTATTCGATACAACCGGATACTTTCTTGTGAATACTTAATACTTTTTACGATAATTTTCATTCAATTTTGATTTGAAGTAAAATCTCTGAGTAAAGTAAATGCACGTAGCAATTGCTCTAAGACGTTTTTATTATTACGACCCAACAATTTTCATACAAACTTCCCTAAAATACCAATAATAGTATCGCACACTAATGGAACCAAGTACTTCATGAGTCAAGTGTCGAATATAAATTATTCATATATTATGCAGCACTTGTTGCTTTGAGAGCGTAAACGAGACAGCCATATATAATAATTTTTCTCTCTTGTATTAAATGTCATGCTGTTTCAGAATTATGAAATATTTGCGGCATGGTTGCATTTCTGCATCGAGCGATGACATTGCGAATCATATGCCGAAATACGACCATGCTGGCAAATCATTTAACAATTTTTTGACGATTAGATTAACCACAACAATTGTAGTTGTTGTTTGTGTTTTCCATATAAAAGAAAAAATTGTTTTTTTACAACGTTTTTTGGTTAGATTAACCTATCTTTAACCTATCGCCGGTTGTTATATTTATAAAATGTCATAACGGCCCACTTGCAATAAATAATTAATAGATAAAATAAAAATAATAAGCCAAACTATCAGCTTGTAGATAAATGTTTTAATAACCCCAATTTTCAGCTCAATTATACCAATATTGTGGAATTATTGAAGCTCAAAAACTTGAAAAACCCTTTTCACGAACAAAAAGAATTTTGACCAATACAGCCTTAAGCCCACACAATGTTTCTCATTTCCCTGTACCGCCTCAATAAAAATGAATTCTCTGCATACATTTTCAAGTAAAGGTTTTTACAATGAATTAAAATTTGAGAACAACACAAAATTTTACAATAGGTTTTATTTGTTGATAAAAAAAAAAGGTTTTTACGGTGGTGCGTTTACCACCGAAAACCCCCCTTGGCGGCCACCGTGTTCACACTCAATCGGCCAAACAGTAGACAAAGATACTAAATTTTAGTGTGGCTAAACATATTTATTTAATAAAAGAATTACATTTAAAATTGTTAATTGAACTATTAAATTCAGTTGAATGCACTTGGATATGAAACACTTGACATTAGTCGAAACCTGCACATATAAACTAAATGTGTGATAATTGCTGAAAGCAACTTAAGACTTCATCAAAGTCTCACGTAATGCAATATCTACTTTTATTTCTCGAGGTGGCTCAAGTGCATTCAATTAAATAAGCAATTTACTTTGTGGTTAACGTGTTACTGATACATGTCACAAGTCATTGATTTGTAATTAAAACCTGTGGGGAGCAGAAGAACTTTTATTCTAAGAACGAGAGGACGAGTGATATATAAGATGTTTGTGTTGGATTTATTGAACAAACCATTTTAAAA
Source organism: Heteromyza rotundicornis (assembly GCA_951394025.1). Classification (NCBI taxonomy): domain Eukaryota; kingdom Metazoa; phylum Arthropoda; class Insecta; order Diptera; family Heleomyzidae; genus Heteromyza; species Heteromyza rotundicornis. Next base: position 223,219 of record OX596011.1, read on the forward strand.
ACTACATTGTTAGCCAAGAAATTAACTTTGTTAAATTTTAAAATCGTTTAATTGGCTTTTTTAATTTGAAATTTTAACGAAAAAACACATATTTCGAAGTGTTCTTCTATACTCTCGTATAGAAGAACACTCGTGAATAAAGCCGTACGGCCTTATTCCCAAAAATGGTTGGGCTTTATGAAAAATATGGCTTTATTTAACTTTCAAAAGGGAAATAAAGCTGTACGGCACAAAACAATTTTTTGTGTGCCGGAATTTGCGAATTTTTTAAAAAGTTAGGTTTTGGGCGATTTTATCACTTTCCTACAAACTTACCAAAAACCCTATTTTTCCAAAAATTTTCAAAATCGAGAAGTGTGTGGTAATTTTAAACTGAATTGAATTAAAAACATGCAAAAAAGTTCGAAAATGTCAAATATGCAAGAATATGCACGTCGATGCCATCTTAAAGCAAATTACCTGATTCGTAAAGATATCTAGTTGGTTTTTGTTCAGCATAACGATAAACAAATATGCATTTGCATAAGAATCCGCACCCTAGTCATCATAATGTGCATTACCAAAAGTGGATTTTTGTGGAACGAAAATTCAAGATACAATTTGTGGTTATAAAAAATTGCATTCTTAAATTGATTTAAGATGCACTGGAACCTAAACCCTGTATAATCGGATCACTTACTAAAAGCTCGTTAAAATATAAAATTCAATTCAAGATATTTTACATTTTTGAAATCAGCGTACCAAAGTCCATTTCGACGCCCCTTAAGAAAAGTATGTTTCATTTGCCTTACGAAAAGTATAATGTTTTATTTTTTGCATGGAAAAGTAGTATGTTTCGGTTTTTGGAGCGAAGAATATTATATATCAAAAAGTTTTGTCGAAAACTATGATATTTCGCTTATTACACCGAAGAGTATTATGTTTGACTGTATTGCTACGAAAACTATGATGTTTCGCTCATTGCGACGAAAACTAATATAATTGATTGTTTTGATATGGAAGGGCCAACTTTTCACGCCGTTTAAGCCAAATTGAACCACTGCATTTTCTATATTGCTATTTTTGTAATAATATGCAATATTTACTAAGGTTGACCGAGGTAGTACGGGGGAAATTTTTTGCTGATATCTCTAAATCCAAGTGCGGGATGAAAGCTCCAAAGGATTCGCAGTAATATATGTAATTAGGTCTTGTATCACTTCACTTGCACAATTTAATTTTTTTAAACTGACATATCAAAGTTTTTTAGCCTGAAATATATTACTTTTCGTAAGAAAAATTTAAATGTTATAGTCTTCGTGGCAAAACTGTGAATCGTAATAGTTTTCTCGGGAAAACTCGAAAGTTTTCTCGGAATATTGAAACATAATAATTTTCGTAAGGCAATTGAAACATTAACTTTTCTTAAGGGGCGTCGATTTAGAAACTTAGTTTCAATTAATTTAGAACACTCTTCTTGGATTTTTGTCCCAAGAGACAAATCACTGCGGCGTTAAACATACTGGGGTATTTTAATTCCAGATATTTCGAAACGAGGAGCGATGCTACAAGCTTGTAACCACGCCAGAATAAAGAAGTTCAACAAGTTTTTCTCTTGAGCGCGACTGTGTAAAATAAAAACTACGATAATGTGATTCGTATCACAGAAAATATTTGACTAAACTGTTTTCTACCCCAAAATCTTATCAATCAACCATACATGTGTGTGCGATAAAGTTAGATTAAATCTAATTATGTTTTTTGGATAAAATGTTTTGAATGACAATTATTTTCTTGAAAAAAAATACACATTCGGCCTAAAATTCAATATTCGACTTCGGCCAATATTTTAGGCCGAAGGCGAATATACGGCCGAATGTTAAAAATATGTAAAAGGTAAACAAGAAAAATATACTACAGAATTTAGCAACCATGAAATTTTTTCAAACCTATACACCATTGTTGCCAGTTTCGCGTTGTAGTCCACCTTCTTTGGACAGCATCAAAAATCCTTTGAGAAGCAATATTCCTACTTTTTGGAGTATATAAAGTTAAAATGACTTTGGCAAATGACACTAAAATAAACCGTTCAGATAAATGTTAGCAAGATAACATTAGCAAGATAAATGTTAGCACTAAACAATGACGTAAGAATGAAATATAACAATAAAATATCAATAATGTTGTTAAAAAAAATTATTTTGCGTAAAAAAAATATAAATGGAATTTCAAATTAAAATCTTTTTAGGTAATTCTAAAAATAGGTCTTTTCAGTCATGGAACAACAACATTTGCGTCTCAATTCATCAATGAGCCGTTTCAATTCATCAATGGGCAGTTTAAAAAAAATGTAAACGTTTTGTTGTCAAAAACAGAACATTCAGTGTTGGCTGGAAATTGACAACGGTTCGGAACGTTTTGATTTTTTTTCTCAGTGTACTTGTGCTTATTTTACGCTTATTTCCAAAAAATTTTAAAATTTAACAGTTTTTCAACGGTAATTGATATCAAAAAAATTCAGAAAAACACGTGAGGGAGTTATTACCGTAAGTGTACCGAATTCCGGACACTGATCGCCAGGCCAAATTAAATGCTCTGGAAGATCCATTTAAAACATTCAAAAACAGGAACGAATATTTTTATCACATACTCTCGGGTATTAACTTTTATTAAATATAAGTGTTTTTTCCAAATGGTTGAGGTTTCTAATGAAAATAAATAATTTTAACTCTTGCGAGCGAAACAAAAAAAATGCTCCCAATTCCGGCCACTGATTTCAGTTGTTCCAAATTCCGGCCACCTGTGCTCCTAATTCCGGCCAACCAGATTTTCAAAGACAAATTAGGTTACAAAATGCTATTGGTTTGCAAAATAATTTATTTTTTTAAACTATAATATTAAAAATAATTAAATAAATAAAAAATAATTCATTATTTAACATTTGTTTTACCGAAACATTACAACAAAGCTACAATAAGCATTAAAATATTACAACAACAACAACATGTAACTGTATTAAAATAGTTGTGATAATTAAAAAGTACCAAAAATTAATAGTGCCCAAAATTAGTGAAGACACCTTTTCAAAAGTCACCAATTATACAGGAAAATGAAGAACAAATTGAACACTTTATATGAGAAAAATCGTTACTTTTAAACTTTATATCTCGGGAAAGTAGATTTTTCCGACCAAATATGTTTGCAGATTTGTTTGCTTTAGGACGTCAAAATACATAATACAAAAATAAAAGAAGGGCAAAAATCGAATGGGCCCTCAAGTACATTTAAGCCAAATCTGACACAGTTGCACCCTCCGCCACAATTGGAAGTTTTGTTGTTGTTGCGCCCACTTTTTATAACCCTTATATAAACTTGCTTTGGGCGGACTATATATATATATATTGGAACACTGATAGAACTCCGGTGACAATGCATTCTATTAAATTTTGGGGTCCATCAGAGGCGTAGGGGGCCGTATGGGGACTCAAACCCATAAACATGGCATAACTTCCAATTCCTTCAAGCTACATTGATGAAATTTGGTAGGTGAGTTCTTATTGACCAAATGAAATTTTGTACCCTTTGGAAAAGGGGATGTGGGGGCAAAGGGGAGCGGGATGGAGCCAATTTAAAGTTCTAACTCTCGTATTTTGGAAGCTACAAGGCTGAAATTTTTTTACTTAGGTTCGCATTTGGGAGAAAGAGTAAAAAAGGGGAAAAGGGGGGGAGAAAAAAAAATTTTTTTTTAAAAGAAGGTGGAAAATAAAAAAGAGTAAAAAACAAGTTTTTTAAAATATAACCCTTTAACCGACTAAAATTAAGGGTTTTTGGCGACTTCAAAATCTGCAATGATATTAGGAATAAAGTAGCCAAAAACCCTTAATTTTAAATCGAAATTGCTGAAATTAATTTCAAGGAAATTTATTTTCAGCTTTTTAGTCGGTTAAAGGGTTATATTTTAAAAAACTTGTTTTTTACTCTTTTTTTTCCAAATTATTTTTGGAATCAATTAGCTAAAACCCATAAAAAATAATGGACAAGAAATAGATGAAGTTATAAATTGATAGTACCGCCCACTGGCCGGATTCCGGAGCACTTCATTCTCACTTTTTAGTGCAACCTAATTTCGGTCAGAAAAAAATTCATATTGAGTAAAATATATTGTTTAGAAACATTAATGTGACAAGCTTGAAAACACCGAAGTTCCGGCCACTGGACGGAATTCGGAACACTTCACTTTTTAGTGGTACCCAATTCCGGCCACTTCTATTTTGTTAATAGTTTATTGTATTTTATGTTTACATTTTAAAGTATTGTATTTTTGTGAGCTCAATAATACACGTATGCACTACATAAAAAAAACTAACAGTTTCCTTTTTTTTTTTGTGGAAAACATAATTTAAATTGTCACGAAACGATCGTTTTGTGACAACGAAAATTCTTGTAATGAAATCAAAATCTGACAATGTTTTTTTGCAGAATGATGTGCAAAGGCGTGGTCTACCATAAGAAATAATTTCATTTTGGAAGGATAAATTGTAAATATCGGCAAATAAGTAAATTGGCCGGAATTTGGCACTATTACGGAATTCGGTGCACTTACGTTATATAGAATCTGTTATAATATTGGCAATAAGAAAAATTAACACTAATTTCGTCGCAAAGTGTTTTTTTTAGAGACCGACCGAAGCAGCTTTTTTTTATATTTCGGCCGAAACCGAAATTATCCTAAACTATTTTTGTTAGTTGACCAATCAAAAAAAATGTAACCACCCTATTGCGGTTCGCAACCCTGCTGAGTTTGGTTGCTGCCTTGTATGAGCACATCTCCGATATGACATTTTATAAATATAAAACAACCGGCGTTCATTCCAGTGTTTATTATGAGCGACATTCAGCACTCTTCATTGAATATCCACCAGGGACTTTGCTCGAAATTTCCCACAAAAAAAAAACCTTTTTTCCCAGATCGGACAACAAAAAATACAGACGAAAATTCCCACACACAATTCCGCCACAAAATAACACAAATTTCATTAACGAAAATTGGTTTTAAAACATATAAATTGGCAATTTGGCATTAATGGAGTCATAAACAATTTTGTGAACATGTCTCGGATTTTATCATACAGGTATTTAAATTTTTTTAAAGATGAAAAGTGGCCTTAATTTTGTAGCATTTCATGAATGAATTCTTGTATGAGAAAATCAGATGCGAGTTCACAAAATCGGATTAGGAGGAAAAAATGTTCATCTTAGATAAAAAATTATTGAAAGGTACTTTGTAGAAAAACTTCCAAGGAACAAAACTGCATCATTTATAATAAAAATCTTATATGTAAGTACAAATATATATAAAAGAATGAAATTTAAAAAATTCCCTAGGCGGTTGTTGTTTCTTAATTGATTTACAAATTATATTACAGTCAATATTTAAAAAAACATTAAAAATATTTGGAAAGAGTTGATCAAATTATTTGTTTCTGATTTTAAAGTTTTTAAATGGATCTTCCAGATCTTTTATTTCTGCATGACGATCAGTGGCCGGGATTCAGTATATTTGCTTTAATAGTTCAAATTTGTTTTTGTGTCTGAATATGGCGTGATTATAAATCTTTTGAATATGCAAATGAAGCAGAAACGACTATGGACGAAACTACAACAAAGATGGCAGAAAATGGTAATTTTTCGTTTAAGCACAGCACAGTTATCAAAATCACGAGATACAAACGAAACAAACCACAACTCATAAATAATCATGCCCATCCACTTTTGATGGCAACTTGTTGGAACTAAACTGTCATTCGATACAAATAAAACTGTTTAAATTTAAACATATTTATTTAATTAATGGTACTAAAAAAGATAAAAATACTCTAGAATTAAAAAAACAAAATAATTTATGATACCTGAGTCAATAAATTTTTTTAGTTCATTAATAATTAAACAAGCACAGGACTTGTTCCTAGGTTAAAAGCTATAAATGGATCAATTTTTTATGCTCGAGGTACTTCTAAATGGGTTATTTTATGTGCGGGTATTTCAGTTACGGCATAACCGAAGAAATTGTGTTTAAAATTTTAATTTTTGTTGTCTATATAAAAACCAACCTTTTTCTGCACATAAAGTTTCAAAATTCCCGAAATTGTGTATACGAATGTTGGTGTCAAAACTATGCTATTTGGCGGAGCGGGTTACTGTTGATGTCAAATTGGCGGTGCGGGTGCTCCACGGGTGCGAAGGCGGAGCTCACCGTAGAAAAAAAATATTTGAATATAACAACCATTCGATAGTTGAAAATTATTCACTTGTGACACTGAAAATATCGATAGTAGGGCATATTATGCCTATCATCACTATATATAAAATGCGATTGTTTGTCTGTCCGGATGTCCATATGTCTGTCCTCACCTTCCAGAGGACACCAGTGGACCTAGAGATTTGAAATTTCGCACACATGTCCTATCCTCCCATGGCTTAATTTTTAATTTACAAAAGGGGGCGTGGCAGTTCATAAAAATAAGCGCGACAGATATAGTAGCTCTCTTGAAGCCTAGGAAGCTGCAATTACATATATATATATTCTGAGACCATGGCTAGAGATTCTTAAACCGGATTTTTGATTTTTCCAAAAGGGGGCGTGGCAATTTGAAATGTGGCCGTGTGGACTGTGCAAAGTAAGCTCTGCTGAAGCAAATAGTGGAGTTTGAGAGTGGACATTTATGGCTACAGATTCCAATAACGGATTTTTTCGTGGTAATGGGCGTGTTAAGTGATGGTCCGGGTAATTTACTAGTATTTATGTAAGCTACATATTACAATATCGTATTTTTGACCAAAATTACAGTTTTCATGGCAATAATACAAAACCCCGTAGTGAGGAAACCTATATATTGAGCGATAAATGGTCAAGAATGCTTGACCACTCAAAGAAATGATTGCTAATGGTCAATTAATCATGGTCAAGGATTGTGAAGTAAGCAACAAAATGACTATCGAAGCGTTCGAAACTGTGAATATACGACAAAAAATACTGAATATCTCGGTAACTAAAGCAGATGTTGAAACATTTCACCGTTGGAAAAATCTTGTTCAAGGACCTCTGAATGCATCAAAATCTCAATATCGTAATTTTGTACATACGACAATTGTTTTTGCAGGCATATCGTCTTTTCTACGCCTGCTTTCGGGCGTTGCAATCAAAGCTATGTGTATAATCACCAGAGACCGTCATGAAGCCGTTTACAGTTAAATATATAGCATGACATCACAAGATACTTTGACAGAAATTGGCAGATAATACCACAAATTTAGTTTAATTTATTTTGCGTTGTTACGATATAGTTGGTAGATTTTTGGCATTTTTTGGGGAAGAATTGTTTAGGGAATTTTAAATTGTTGCTGTTAGATTTATCGTACACTGATAGAAAAATTTAGTGCATTGGTTTTTAAAATAGAGCTTAAAACAAATTTGTTTAATTTTTAATCACGTGCGTTCAAAACAAATTTTAAAACGCAGTCATTCAATTTTAAAACTTTGTGCTAAAAACCAATTTGAAAGCAAATTTATCAAATTTTAAAACAATTTCATTAAACTTTAAAATTTTTGTTTTCAATTTAAAAAAAAAATGTTCACATTGAGTTTGTTTTAAAATTAGATTTTAGTACATTGTTTTAAAATTGAAAAACTACGTTTTAGAATTTGTTTTTAGCGCACGTGTTTTGAAATTGAACAAATCTGTACAAACCTCTTTTAAAAACCAAATTGTTCAATTTTAAAACATTTTCCTCTCAGTGTAGATATAGTTGTTTTTTTAAATGTGGTAAAAGGAAATTTTTTAATTCACATCTTTCTGGCAACATTGACCGGAAGAAAAATGTAAACAAGAAACAGTTGTTCCCGCGACAACTATCTAGTGACTTCATGACAAAATGGCGATCGTAGTAGTAAATGTGATGGTGGCATCTATCTATGAGTCTTCTTGGTTACAATAGGTTTTACAAAAAATATACAAAAATATCCTTGAGCATTTTTTGTGGGCGGTATTTATATATGAAACTCACCTCTTAACTATGCGAAGAAATCAAAACAAAAGTTGAGTAATTCAAGTGACAATTACTTCAGCTATCGATGGTGTCATATAGTCGGTTTAAGGATTCTGATTCAAATGACGCGGGTGTGATTTATCTGATTTACTCTCTCTTGTGTTTTCACAGATCGCATGCTCTTTCTCTCTTTTAAAGTCAATGTCAATTGCGAGTTATTCTTTAACTTTTTCTTACATACATTTCCTTTACACTTTTAAAGAAACTTAAAATTTTTACAGCTTTTGAGTTTTAGATAGTTTTTGAAAAATAGTTTCAATACTAAATTGAAGCTTTAAAGGTTTATTACTCGTCCCAGACTCTTTTTGCACTTTTTTTGTATTCTTATGTATTTTTCGTCTGCAATAATTTTGCCCCCCTCGATTATGGTTTCCGAGAATGTAATTTTATTTAAAGTTCCGACATTCGCCATAACGTAAGTGTACCGAAATCCGTTATAGTGCCTAATTCCGGCCACTTTATATTTCCAATTTATCCATCGAAAATTTAATTTCAAATAATTTCTTATGCTAGACCACGCCTTTGCACATCATTCTGCGAAAAAAAAATTGACAGATTTGTTTCTGATTTTACTACAAGAATTTTCGTTGTCACGAAACGGTCGTTTTGAGTGAATTTCAATGTGCAAAAGGCTAAAAAGTGGAAAAATTCAAAATCAATTTTTCAACAAGAAAAAAAGGAAACGGTTTGTATTTTTTGAATGTAGTGCATATGTGTATTATTGTGCTTCACAAAAATGTAGTACTTTTAGTTGTAAACATAAAATACAATAAATTATTAACAAAATAGAAGTGGCCGGTATTACTAAAAAGATAAGTGTTCCGAATTCCGGCCAGTGGCTGGAACTTCGGTGTTTTAAAGCTTGTAACATTAATGTTTTTAAACGATATATTTTACTCAATATAAATTTTTTTCTTTTTTTTATTTGATTGTTTACACATTTATGTACATAAAACCCTAAATCCGTCATAGGCTATGTGTTATAGATTTTTTGCAATCAGCTTTTCAATTCTAACATACTTATGTAAATTTCTTAAGAAAAAGCTGTTTTGATAATGAAAAATATTTGATCTTTTACATAAAAAAGTATTTCAAAGCTTCAAAATTTAAGTTCTTTGTGATTTTCATATAGTTTTTAAAATTGCAAATACACAATTTAATAACTTTTACACAAAATAAATGTGATCGAAATTGGGTGCAACAACAAGCAAAAATCTCGATTTTGGCAGTATTCAGCTGAGTCGGAAGTTTAGGCACAAATTCGTAAGCTATGCTTTTTTTGGAAAAAAGTTGGAAAAGTACACTGAAAGAAAAAACATGTTTTAAAATTAAACATTTTTTTTCAATTTTCATTTTAAAACATGGTTTTTTCTGCAGTACATTTATGTTTTCATTTTTAAAACAAGTGTTTTAAAATTCAGTTGTCTTGCTCTTTCGTTAGTCGTTTGAAATTGATGATACTGTGTTCTTTTCTATTTAAAAAAATTAAAGCATAGTTATAGGGCGTTTTTTAAACAAATTCAAAGTATGCTTTTAGTACAACATATGTATATATTATACATTTAGACTCTGTTAAATAATGTTAACAGTAGACCAACCTGTTGAGCGTTTAGCCCGCCATCCAAACTCCGTAGGCGTGGGTTCGAATCCCGGTCTCGAATTTGAGAAAATAAAAAGTTAAATATAAATAAAAAAAATAATTGCAAACAAAAAAAAAATTTTAATTTTGAAAAAAATGTTTCAAAATAAAACATTTCTATTTTAAAATTTGTTTTTAGCACATGTGTTTTAAAATTGAACAAATCTGTACAAAGCTCAGTGCAAAATCGTTCAATTTTAAAACATTTTCGTTCAATTATAAAACATTTTCCTCTCAGTGTAGGTATTTTTTCAATTAGGAAAAGTGTTCTTAACGGATTAAAGAGTCCTAATTCGAAAGGAAATGAATAGACCTTTCCTATGATACCAATATAGATTCAATAAAATACTGTGCATGGAAAAGTATGATTTTTAGAAACCAAATAACTAAACCAAATGTTTAATAATGAGTGGTTTTTTATTTATTTAATTATTTTTAAAATTAAAATTTTATAAAAAATTTGTTTGCAATTAAATAGCATTTTGTAGCCCTTATTTGACTTTGAAAATCTGGTTGGCCCGAATTAGGAGTGCAGGTGGCCGGAATTCGGAAAAACTAAAATCAGTGGCCGGAATTGGGAGCATTTTTTTTGTTTCGCTCCCAAGAGCTAAATTTTTTTTTTATTTTTTAGAAACTTTTAACATTTGGAAAAAACACTTATATTTAATAAAAGTTAATTAGCAAGACTATGTGATTAAAATATTCGTTCCTGTCTTTGAAGGTTTTAAATAGATCTTCCAGAGCATTTAATTTGGCCTTGCGATCAGTGGCCGGTATTCGGTACACTTACTAAAATTGTTCGATTGGTTCTTCTTTCTTCAATCTTTTTGGTGCCATTTCTTTGGCATATTTTCAAACATTACAACAATAGTATTGTTGTTGTAATTTTGTTGTCCTATTTATTTTGTTGTTGCAATGTGGTTGTTGTAACTTCACCAAAAAGAGTGAAGAGTCGAACATTTTCGTATTGGATTTTTCGGAACTTTAAGTATAAATATCACGGAAACCGTATGCAAGCGGGGCAAAACGCAAAAAATGTTGGACAAAGTTGGGCTTAAGTAAAGCGTTGGAGCCGCGCCCCGATTTGAAAATTTTTTTTTTATAAAGTAAGTTTTGACTACCTAAGACCGAATTCGTAAATTTTTAGTCGGAAATGGCTAGTTTCCGAGATATTGAATTTTAAAGTTTTGAATTTTCCCATACGAAATCGAACCGACTTTCGTGATGGTGGCATTTTGAAAGGTGTGTTCACCGGCCTATTTTTATAATTCTCAAGCATTACAAACCGTTTGGCAACTAAACCCACCTTTGTGACTGCAATCCCCCAGCACCCAACTTTCTCAAAATGACCGAAATTGGACCGTTTTTAAAAATTTTAGCCCCTTTTTTGAAATATTTTATTTAATTTTAAAAATATTTATTTATAAAATAAAAAATGTATTTTGTTCTTTATATTGGTTTTTTTTTACAATTTTTTTATTTTCATATGGTTTTATTCCGTTACACAGGGCCTCGTGGAAACCCCTAATGTGATCAAATAAATAAATGAATTATTTATCTTTTAGGCTTAACAATTCTGGAATATTGGGGTCAAATTTCAAACGAATTTCGGGTAGGCCCCTTTTTGACCCATAATCCCCTTTTTGGGTGACTTTTTGAAATTTCTCAACGGTCACGCTGATTACAATACATAAATTCTTCTTGCTGCTGTTCTAATATTATTTTAGTACAGTTGATGTTATTGTTGTAACCCCCCGTCTATATTAGCGATCGTTCCTCGCATGCGATCTGTCACTTTTCATAGTTCGTGAAACCGTTATCGCTGAATTTTTTTTAGTGGGCATTTCATGGCATATTACCGGCTTACGAACTGTTTTTTTTAGACTTATGATTTCGGCCATATTTCACTCCATTTTTTTAATTATTATATCATCAATAAAGTATTTTCACTTTAATTGTTATTTTTCGCGCCTCTGCGTGAAAAAAAATAATTTTACAACTAAAAATGGTATACAATAACACGATATTTCATACCATGTATGGCATAATATGTACCATAAGTGGTCTACACTTACAATCTATCGCATGCGTTGTATAGTATTCGAGAATTTTTCGCTAATATAGACGGGGGTAATTTTCTGTAATGTTTTTGTTGCAATGTTGTTGTTGTAATACCGCTGTTACTGTAAGGGGGGTGTTGTAATGTTGTTGGTGTTGTTGATGTTGTAATGCTGTAGTTATTGTTGTGCTGTTGTTGTTGTAATACCGTTTTTTGCTGCTAAGTGAAAAATTAAAACAAGTACAAATACCCTTCAACATATCCCTCTTAGCTTAAAAATCGATTTTAGGGTAACATTTTTTTCTTTCGGCGCTATACCAACCGTTCCCAGTACAATGTTGTTGTAATAATGTTTTTGTTCTTGTAATGCTGTTTTTGTAATACCGTTTTTGCTGTTATGTGAAACACTGAAAAATGTACAAATACCCACAACGAATCAAAGCACATGTCCCTTACTGTTGGTTATCGCCGGCGCCACTTTACAACAACATTACAAAAGGAACTTTACAACGACAACCTCTCAACAAGAACATTACATTAACTATACTAAACAATTTTCGAACATCAACATTACAAGAACCATTTATGTTTTGTATTGTTTGCGAATTAATGAAAAAAAAACAGATGAGTGCACCTTTCCACATGCCACCATCACAAAAGTCAGTGAAGAAAAAATCAAAATAGTGCAATTTCGTATTGGACAAATTCGAAACTTTAAAATTCAATATCTCGGAAACTAGCCATTTCCGATTTAAAACTTTTGCAAATTCAGCCTTCGGTAGTCAAACCCTACAAATCAGGGCGTCGCTCCAACGCTTCATTTGTTCCAAAATTACTCCAAATTGTTGAATGATTTCTTAAAGAAATGAATTGGAAAAAGTTTTTGGTAGCTGAAAATGTACAATCTCTCAAACTCGATTGGCATTGATTTGTCATGAACGTGTTACGGAATTTTTTTTTTTAGTGGGGAGAATTCTTTAACTCGTTCAAATGGGGCTTTTTTGATTTTTACTCAATATGAAAGAATTCAATTTAAATTTTCCAGTTGTATGATTTTCTTTAATTTAACTTTAAAACTTTTATATTTTTTTACACAATTACATTTTCACCATTCGGTTGCGGGTGCTTGGTACGTCTCACAAAAGTGAAAAATTCAACTGAAACGTTGCCAGCTCGAACGTGTTTTCTGACCAAAAAATATCAAAAACGAAAAAGTTACTAAAAGTACCAAACTGTCACAAAAAAGTACTGAAAAAAATACTAATTTTCAAAACAGTAATTTTAAAGACAAAAAAAATGTAATTAGCTGTATCAGTGATGATTTTTTTTAGTACAATTGTACTTTTGTGAAACAATTTCACAGACAAAAGTACATGGGTACTACATTGACATTTTTGGTACAATGCGAAGATATCAGATTAATAAAAAAAAGAGTAAAAAACAAGTTTTTTAAAATATAACCCTTTAACCGACTAAAAAGCAGAAAATAAATTTCCTTTAAATTAATTTCCGCAATTTCGATTTAAAATTAAGGGTTTTTGGCTACTTTGTTCCTAATATCATTGCAGATTTTGAAGTCGCCAAAAACCCTTAATTTTAAATCGAAATTGCGGAAATTAATTTAAAGGAAATTTATTTTCTGCTTTTTAGTCGGTTAAAGGGTTATATTTTAAAAACTTGTTTTTTACTCTTTTTTATTTTACTCTTTTTTAAATTTTTGTCTCCCCCCTTTTTCCCCCTCTTCTTCCCGAAAGCGAATGAATTTCAGCCCTGTAGCTTAAAAAATACGAAAGTTAGAACTTTAAATTGGCTCCATTCCGTTCCCCTTTGCCCCCACACCCCCCCCCCCTTTCCAAAGGGTATAAAAAATTATTTTGTCAATAAGAACCCACCTACCATCATTGTAGCTTGAAGGAATCGGAAGTTATGCCATGTTTAAAAAAAAGGGGTTTGAGTCCCCCCACAACCCCCTACGCCTGTGATGAACCCCAAAATTTAATAGAATGCATTGTCACCGGAGTTCTATCAGTGTTCCAAATTTCAGCTCTCTAGCTCATGTGTATGAAGTATGAAAAAGCTCACCGCAGATTTGAGGATATATATATATAGTCCACCCAAAGCAAGTTAATATAAGGGTTATAAAAAATTCATTGGATTAACTTATTTTACAATTTTTGTGTTGTTAAAGATTTGTTTCCAGCTCTTAAATACTTGTTAAACTTCATTTAAAAAAGCTGTCAAATATAGAGTACTAACAAAAATACAGTGTAAATGCGTCAAAACGCAATGCAAATTTTTGCTTTGTCATCTGTCAAAAAATTCTGCCTAATACAATATTACAGCAGTAGAAACTTGACCACATTTTTCTTGGATCGTTTTTTTAGAGCTGGAAACGAAGCTTAACGTTGCTTTTATGTAACGCTAAAAGTAACTTTATATAGCGTAATTATTATTTTTTTTATTTAAACTTCTTTGTTAAAAGCTTTATGAAATAAAGGATGCTTATAAATATATGTAACTTGATTTCGTTTTTGAATATTAAGAAACTTTTATGTTCGTATTACAAACTATTTTTAATTATAAAATTGGGACATAGAAGTGTTGGTACTTTTTCGACAGATTTGGTACTATTTTTGTTGCCTTTTTGTAGAAAACGGAACAACCCAAATATCATCCCTGAGCTGTATAGAAATACCAATTACCAAATTCTTATGCAGTAAACAGAGTTGCAGCAGTTGACGGTTGGGCGGACGATGGCTAGCCGCTGTCAAAATGAAAATTCACGCAACTAGATGAGAGTGCACGGAATCGGGACGGAGACGGTAAAGCGGTAGCCGCCGAACTTAGATTTATTTCTATTTTCTGGTCCGAGGTATCAGTAAGGCCAATATTTTTGAAATTCGCTGAAGCGGCCTAAAAATCGGCCGAGTAAAATACAAAATTCCCTGATTAATTTTAAAATATTAAATTTTTTTGTTTTGTTTGTTGTTCTTTGTTATTTAATTCCAATAGTATTGGAACAGGTGTATTAGTTGGTCCATACCAAATTTTTTTTTTTTGGAAGTTGGTTTTGACCTCATAAAACGAAATCCGAAAGAGTTTTGCTCCGCTCGCTTATGGTTTTCGAGATATTTGCATTTAAAGTTCCGAAATTTCCCATATAAAATGTTCGAAGTCGATTAATCGTATGCGCTTATGTTTTAGTTCAGTCAAAAAATAAATTTTACGTTTTTGACGCCAAAACTTTACGCGTCAAAAAAATTATAAAAAAAATTTAAATGCAAAAATGTTTAGTATTGACAAATGCAGATCGGTTGTTTTAATCAAAACAAGTAATAAAAATTACATTTAAGAACTTATCTTACCATATTTGCAATAATGTAACAATTTCTATCAAATTCCGACATTTCTGTTGTATTTATTTTCGTTTTTGAGTCTTTAGCGAAATAATCCACTCTAGCAGAAAATGTTTCAATTCACATCTTTCTGGCGACGTTGGCTGCCAGGAAAACGTAAACAAAGAACAGCTGTTGGTGTGACAAGAAGTATCTGCTGACGTCACGACAAAATGGCGATCCTAACGGTAAACGTCATGTCGTCATCTGTGTTTATATCCTTAGCCGCCACCAATACAAGGAACAGTGATGCCAAATTGAGGGTAATTTCCCTTTTTGAGGGATTTTTTGGTCTAATTTTACCTAAAAGGGAAAAAGGTACTTTTTGTATCCATTTGAAGAATAAAAGGGATATATTTGTACTTACATATAAGTTTTGCTCTTACATTCAAAAATACATTCATGAAATGCTACAAAATTTAGATCTATTTTCATTCTAAATAAAAAAAGAGTAAAAAACAAGTTTTTTAAAATATAACCCTTTAACTAAGGCATTCAATCTCGAAGTGTTTTTGAAAATCCCGGGATTTCGGGATTTGAAATTACAATCCCGGGATCCCGGGATTTGTTCCGGATTTTCGGGATTTTCCAATTGAATACATTAGTTAATATAAAATTAAAGAAAAAATGGTTGCAACAATATTTTAAGTGCAACAATATTTTGGTGTCCATTCAAAAGTAAAACACACAAAACATTTTTTTCAGATCGATAAAAATTGTTTGTCAACCTTTATTGACATAAATGTTGTAAATTTTTATGTGTTTGTAGCACTAAATCTACAAAAGTGGGTTTTTTTTAATTCATCAATTAGATTGAAAGTAAATGCACGAAAGTATTTTTGTGGAAAAACGTCAAAAATATCTTAAACAATGCATTTTTGAATCCCGGGATTCCGGACTCAAAATTCCAGGTTTCCGGGATTGAGAAAACTTCCGGGATTTCGGGATTGGGGATCCCGGGATTGAATGCCTTACCTTTAACCTATTAAAAAGCAGAAAATAAATTTCCTTTAAATTAATTTCAGCAATTTCGATTTAAAATTAAGGGTTTTTGGGTACTTTCCTCCCAATATCATTGCAGATTTTAAAGTCGCCAAAAACATTTAATTTTAAATCGAAATTGCTTTTTAGTCGGTTAAAGGGTTATATTTTAAAAAACTTGTTTTTTCCAACAATTTAAAAAAAAAAATTGTTTCCCCCCCTTCCCCTTTTTTACTCTTTTTCCCGAATGCGAATTTCAGCCTTGTAGCTTACAAAGTACGAAAGTTAGAACTTTAAATTGGCTCCATACCACTCCCCTTTGCCCCCAGACCCGCCTTTCCAAAGGGTACAAAATTTCATTTTGGCAATAAGAACTCACCTACCAAATTGTATCATTGTAGCTTGAAAGAATTGGAAGTTATGCCATGTTTAAAAAAAGGGGTAAAAGCTCGCCGCAGTTTTCAGGATATATATCCTGAACATAAGCTAGAGAGCTGAAATTTGGTACACAGATATATATATATATATATATAGTCCACCCAAAGCAAGTTAATATAAGGCTTATAAAAAATCGTAATGTTGCGAAATCACGATTTGAAATTTAAAATTTCACTGTTTTATATGAATTTCAGGTTAAAATACATCAACATTTAAAGGTGTGAATTCTGTCTGTTGGCAGCATGTCGATGAATACTTGAGCATACTTGTGGATTCATAACTCCAAAAACTCGAGTTCTGTCTTTACGGCAGGTAATGAGCGATATATGCACATAATTTGGTTTGACCTATATGCTCAAATAGGACTTTAAGGAAATAATATTCATATATATATATAATTTATTAACAGGTTCTGGGAATTGAGTAACCTTTCCTGAAGCACATCTTAATTTGAAAAAAACCTATGATCAGGGACCGCCAAAAACCGGTTCTGGAACAGAAACAGTTTCAATTCATGGAACCGAATCGGATATATTTTTAAATTTGAGAACCGGAACCGAAATTCGTTCCGGAACCGAAATAGTTTCTCACTAATAAGAAGGCTGACTAGAAAATTGGACTTTCTGAACAAAAAAATTACGGATGTAGTCAGTACGGATATACTGGCAACAATGCTTTGATGATAAAGTTTGTGTTACTCGCGGAGCGAAGTAAGTATACTTCGTGTATACACGAGCAGCTGTAGATTTATAGGATAACTTGGTCTGTTCAGTGAACTCTTTATTTATAGTTTAAAATCTACTTAGAAATTACAAATAATATCTTATAAACTACCTACAAATACATACGAATATCTTAAAACTACCTACCCAGCCAATAATTTTATCGTTAAAGAGCTCGTAAACGAAGGATTTTTCGATCGAAAAGCGGATAAAACAATCGTAGGCGACAACCGATAACGATACGTATACGAGTCCGACTTCGTTCTTAATTTTGCATCGAAACGAGTTATCGTTATCGAACAAAAAAGTGCTTGTTAACGAATTAGTTAACGATCTCGTAAACGATCATCATTACGATACTTTTAACGAAACCTAAAAAAAATATTTTTTTTTAAACTTTGAATTTTTTTTTTTTCCCGACTTTTTTTTAGAATCATTTGTAATAACTTTTTTACAGAGTCGGACCCGGGATTGAACTCACGTTCTCCGGATTTTAAAGTATGTGCCGAGCGCTTAACACATTCGCCTAACTCAGCCATTATTGAACAAGCGCTTAAAAGTATAACTTAACAAACATTTTAAAATTGTTTTCCTAACAGTTTGAAAAACACTGATTCTAAAAATAGAAATTATCTTGCTGTGAAATCGTTCTACAACTTTTTTCTAACATTTTGAAAACCATTGGATCTAAAAATAGTTTTTCAAAACGATAACTTCGTTCGTTAATTTACTCGTGAACGAAGTCGTTAAAGAATTCTTTAACTGAGTCGTTAACGATTTCGATTACGAAGTCGTAAACGATATTTTATCGATAAAATTACGACTATCGTAATATACGAGTGAATGTCGGACATTTCTCGAATATTTTTGATCGAGAAAAGTTCGTAAAATACGATCTTCGTAAAAAGTTCGTTCAATTATTGGCTGGGTAGTTTCACGACGCGATTGCGGGCCCAACGTGTGAATAATTAACGGTCCGCCTAAGCAACGCACTAATTATCTTTTTCGCGGAACAAAGGATTGTTTTATTGGGCCTCATTATCGACCGACACAGATCCTATTTAGTTGTGTACATTTGTATTTGTACATTTCCGCTGTGTATGTGGAATTTCCACCCAGACTGACCAACTGCTACCAGATGTGGAAGTTACCCTTTTCTTTATCACTTCAATGAAAAGGATCATTAAAAACTATATTGCGGGTATTTCACCAACTATTGGTACCATTTCTGTATACACCGACCGCAACTACCTCTGTCTTCGTTTCTTGGTGCAGTTCTTTGAAATTACTGTCTATCAGCAATTTTGGGCGAAATGAGTTTTTGATGCAAAACTGTTCCCTGATCGCAGGTGCATCTATGATATTAATTTCAGACCAAAAAAGTAACGCTAAAGCTATTTTTTCACGTATTTGCCTATCATCAACGATGATTTTTTATGAATGCAATAGTGACTATCAGCAACAAAAAAAATTTTTTCGATTTTAGGGTGCTTTGGCTTTTTGGCTGTAGCTCAAATTTAACGAAGATTTATTACCAAAGTTGTTCGTTATTTAATTGTTCATCAATAGCGGTATAGTGGTACACTCAAGCTACAACACTTAACACGCTCTAAGATAAAAAATCACGCCGTCTACTCATTTTACACTTTTCACTGTGCCAGGAGATGGCGAAAAACTGAGTATGTTATTCAAATTAGACATAAACATTCATATTTGAACGAATGTAAGAACTGGAAAGTCACATCAGATTTTGAATTTGACGAGGTTAAACGCAAAATGCAGTTGCTAGTAATTCCTTACATCGTATTGCAATTGATTACGCATCATCACGTGAAGAGAATGTTGAACCGGGCATATAACAGGTTCATTATTAGATATTAATTAAACTAAAATAATTAATAAAAAATTGTACACAGACACCGACGACGAGCAAATCGAACAAAATATTCGCCGGGAACGATTTTTTCAAAAAATACAATGATGCAAAACTTCTACGTTTTTCGAGCATTAGACCCGGTCGAACCAAAAATGATCCGACGGTATCACAGCTAAGATCGATTATATATCTACCATGTGGTGGTGTCAAATTGAAGCTGGATTTTGATGCACATTATGTCGACCTACCTACACAGTTTGAGCCCCTCAAGCCCCCAGGCTACGTGCCTGATTGGCGGTTTTTCTTCTTTACCACCAAACAGCAAGATAAACAAATGACAATGTTCATTTCCATGAGAGCAAGCGTTTTTGTGCTCTTTTTCCTAACTTTGAGCTCTCTGCAGCTTCCGTGCTTTTTGATCAACAATTTTTCACCAACGATCACAACCAATTTAGAATCCATTTTAGAATCCGATTCCGCGAAACTCGTTCAGTTCAGTTGCGAGCGGACCACGAAGAAAATATCTGAAAAGTTACAAAAAAAAATAGTCCGCGGGAAACGTTAAAATCTTCTATTTTCCTAAATAAATATAATATATATAAAATTCTTTTGTACCAAAAATATACTAGAAAAATTGTTATACATACACATACGAAAAGAAAAGTCGAATAGAGTTGAAAGATAATTTTTGAACCAAGAATAGTGTCTGATTTTGAATTTATGAAATTGGAAAATCTGAAATCTTTCGAAATTCAACGAAAATCGATCGGAAACGATACTTAACTGCATTTCCTTTTTCTCGTTTTAGTTATATATTTTTTCGATTTTGCACAGGTTTTCTAATTTTATGTTTAATTTGGAAAAATTCACAACGGAAAAGTCACGGCTGTGTGCTCGAGAAATCGAAAAACCCCAATTTCAAAAGAAAAATTGATTTAAAAAATGACTTTTTCGCGAATAAAATTTCTATCGTTATTCGTGTGCTCGCTATTGGCACTAAGTTTTCCCGGATATGTAAATTGTGCTAACAAAAAAGGAACACAGGCCGCGCCCGCGGTGCCCCTCGAGCCAGAGGCCGTTATCGAGGAAGTCAATGCTAAGCAGTTAGAAAAGCTCTTAGCCGACAAGGATTATGTAGCGGTTTTCTGGTGTAAGTGTAAACCAACAAAAAAATATAAAATTTTAATTTCAAAATCTAAACTCAAAGCTTAGTGGTTCTAAGTTGAAAAACAAAAATAGTGTTTGAATTGAAATATTATATAAATTTCACATCCAAAACTCAAAATTCCACATCCAAGCAAAAAAATTTTATTATTCGTCGTCGAAAATTTTTGAAATTTTAGTATGCTGAGTGAAAAAAGTCGTTTGTGGTGGTGGCGGAAATTTATGGCTGTGTATTTGCGGCCATTCGGAACTGTCACTTTGACAGTGCGGTACCGTATTAGAGCGCCAAAAAGGGACAGCAACTACTGCATAAATTCGAAATCATGATTTTCCTTTTCGTACCTCTATGAATTTCCGTTAAAAGTTCTCGGCAATGAGGAAACGAAAAAAAGTTCATACAATTAAATATTTGTAATATTAAAAAATATCACTATGTCAAAATGAGGGTTAATTTTTCTGATCGATTTGAGCAGATTCAGATAATACCTCAAGGAGTTTGTCTGGATTAGTAATAAGCGAGTTTTTCAAAGACAAAGGTTATAATTCAGTTAATCAACACGTTTTTATTTCAAAAAGTTTGCACTTGAAAAAAATGGCCCATATTCATAGTCAACTTTAGTAATCTACTAAGTTGACAGATAATACACTGAACTGAGAGCTACTAAGCTGGTTCTAAAGTTTAACAGCTACTAAATTTGACTATGAATACGAGCCAATGTTTTTAAAATACTTATACTCTTACAGTGATGCAATAATTCGTATCAATATAATTGGTATCAAATGAAGGGGGAAAATCTGCAAAAAACAATATTTAATTGTTTCAATTGGATGTCAAAAAAAATTTTAAAACGGTATCCTATAACTAAACTGTGCCTCCATATTTACAGATGTATCTTCTTTTTTTACAGATTTTTTGATCTTTGTCAGATTTTAAGATTTTCTCCCATAAACTAAAAATTTTTTATAAAATTAAAGATAAATTCAATATACTCAGAGTTTTCTTCTGCAAATGTATTCTTTTCTCGATAAAAAATGTATTTTGGAGTAAATGAAGATCTTGTAACACATAACAAGAGAGGCATAATTTTTGCACTTGACATGTCAATTTTTTTCTGCACTCAAAGAATTTTTTGTTTGTAAGAAACGAAAAATTAGACAAACATACATTTTAAATGGGCTTTGTTAAAGTTATATATTTCCTATCATTTTGCTATCAATATGATAACACATTTAATCCGAAATATTAGTTTTTATATAACAGCTCCTTCAGTAAATGCAAGTAATATTTTCATTTTTATACCCCCACACTCACTGTGGCAGGGTATACTAACTTTGTCACAACGTTTGTAACGCCCATAAGGAGGCGTGTCCGGTATGGAAAAGTATATATATTCTTGATCAGTATCACCTCCTGAGTCGATTTAGCGATGTCCGTCTGTCTGTCCGTCCGTCCGTCCGCACGATAGCGGTCGCAGTTTTGGAGATATCGACTTGAAACTTTTTTTACATGTTTTTCTCGTGAATACTGAGATCAAGTTCGAGAATCAGCCAAATCGGACAAAAACTGGGCGTGGCTCCCATACACCGAAAAAAAAGGTAAAAATTTTTCAAGTCTTTTTTATTGTTGTATTCGATTGGAAATGTTTAGAAACGTATTTTTGACATGATCCGAGGTTCCGAAGCCACATATATAAGGTCGAAATGGGGTCTTGAGACCAATTTTTTTTTTTTGGTGGATTTAATTGGAAATTTTTAGAAATGGATTTTCGACATGGTCCGAGGTTCCGAAGCCACATATATAAGGGTCTAAATGGGGTCTTGAGACCAATTTTTTTTTTTTGTTGGATTTAATTGGAAATTTTTAGAAATGGATTTTGGACATGGTCAGGGCTCCAAAACCACCTATAATTGGCTCAAAATAGGGTCTTGAGACCACATTTTTTTATGATCGAGGTACTTCTTCCTACTGTGTGGGGGTATTTCAACTTCGGTATAGCCGAAGATAGTCCACTCTCTAGTTATTTTTGCAAATAAAGTCAAAATTTAAATTTTTTATTACAAAATTTTGGTTAAGACTGAAGCAATATTAAAGAAAATTTAAATCGAAGCAAGCATTCAGCTGCCAGGTAATTTTAAAAAATAAGTAAATTTCGATTTGAATTGCAGTTATCGCCAGAATTATTTATCAGTGTTACGTTCAAATCGCCTTCATATTTAAAATCAGCGACCCCAAATAAACTAATATATAATAAAAATCCGAACTATTTCCAATGTTGTTCATTTTTGTTTGGGGACAAAGAAGTGAATTCCGCGCGGACTTATCTTTATCAGATTGGCTCCAAACTTCACATAAGTCATTTTTATATGCAAAGGAACCAAACTGGCCCAATCGTACAGTTCTTAAGTTTTTGATCCGGTCTAATGCATAAGTTTTGGAGCATGCATAAAGCAAATTGTTCTTTACTACCATTTTTAAAATCTGGTAGACTTATTAGCTGACTGATCCAATGACATCAATTTAAAAAAAAATCGAAAAAGTTATCGTACGTGCAGGATATTTTATTCAATAACTTTCAGTAAAGAGTTTCGAAAGCCAAAATAGTTAGTCTATTCAGCTTTTTCTCAATTCAAAATACTAAAACCTTATTATGCACTTTGCCGGTAACACCAAATGAGCTAATCCAGATGAAGTCATGGACGAACTGGTAAAAAAAACTAGTATGAGCATTATCTTCGGTTTGACCGAAGCTAAAATACCCTGCACATGCGAGTACGATACATTCTGCGACCATATGTTAGTAATTTTATCGAAAATCGGTATTTATTTTATCGATAGCTTTTCGATATTTTATTCATAATTTTTTGATATTTTACCGAAATTTTGCGATTGTTTGTCGATAATTTAAATTTCAACTTCATTCCCGATTCCTCTCACAATGTTGTTCCAATTCCATTTTGTTCCAGTTTTATTCCCATTTCGCTCCCGACATCATTTCCAATCAAATACAAGAAACGGCGTCCAAATCAGTTCAGTATTTCTCAAGATAAACGAGGGAGGTAGGCATGGTTCTTATCCGATATTGCCCAACCATTCGCCAAAAGAAGAGGAATGCCAAGTTCGGAGTCGATAGCTCAAAAGCTACGACAGTTATCGTACGAAATGACAGACAGACGGGCGGACGGTCAGTCGGACTGACAGACATGGCCTAATCGACTCAGGAGGTGATGCTGAACAAGAATATATATACTTTTCCATACCAGACACGGCTCCTTATGGGCGCGTGTGACAAAAACAATATACACTCGGACACTAGTGTACAGGGTATAAACATTGAGATTTGAGTATTTTGTCAAAGCAATGTTTGTAAAAGCTACATAAGCACATTTTTATGTGATTTAAAAATATATATTATTATGTTGCTTTGAATCATGTAAAAACATGTGTGTAAGTTTCAGTCGGTCAAAGCTAACTTGTACCCTACTGTGCCATATTAAATCCGCCATATTGATTCTTTAAATTTCGAATTCGAAACAAGCGATTAAAAAAACCCATTTTACCAAGCGGAATTAGGTTACATATTTTACAAAACTAGCGACCAAAGTGAATATACCCATATCTTATGAGGTGTAGGGTATAAACGAATAATTTTTTTTATGACTTACAAAAAATAGGAATTAAAAATTGCATATTTCAACACAAAAAATTAATTAGAATTTAAATGACTACAAAAAGAAGCGCTACCTCTAGTAACGCAATGTAAAAATGTATTTCAACAAAAATTCGATTACCTTTATTTTGTTAAAAAAAACTTAAAAATTGGACTATTAGAGCGGGTTGTATTAGCAGTTTGGGGCTACCAATTCTTCAAAAATGGTCACCTGCCGTTCTTAAAATTTAAGAAACGTAACTTCCTACAAATTGCCTCCTTTACAGTCAGATGCCTGCGAAAACGCAATGGCGACCATTTAAGAGAGGCCAGTCCCCAGCAGCCACTCAGATACCTCAATTTCGTAGCCAAGTCGAAGAAGAAAAAAACCAAACCACAACAAAATAAAAACTCATTCCTAATAATTTTGCATAAATGTTTTTGAATTAATTCACATAAATGTTGGCAGTTTTGTGATCATTATTATTTCGAGTCCGTTGAATCGCCTACAGATCAGCTGTCCACAGTACACTCAAAGAATTTTTTCGTTCGTAAGAAACGAAAAATTAGACAAACACACTTCGTTTGTTGTTTCGTTTGAGACCAATGTTTAAGTAACGAAAAAAAAAAATGTTCAGCTCATCCAGGATTCGAACGCGGGACGCAAGGTTTATAAGTTACGCACATACACGCTGTGCTACTGAGCTACTTTCGTTCTGGTCGATAAAAACAAAGCTTATATCGAATTCGTTTAACCGTTTATTAGAAACTAGTTTTTAATTTGCATCAATTTAAAAACGTTTCCAATAAAAGTTAAATGCAATACTTTTATTGGAAACGTTTTTGAATTGATGCAAATTTTTTTTCTTATTTGCGGCAAAACGACTTAATTTGGAGCAAATATTTTTTGTTTGTTTTTTCGGTTTAATTTTGTAGTCAAAAGTAGTATATTTGAAGCAAACGTTCTCCAAACATAATAATTCTTTGAGTGTAGCCACTTTGTTGCCCACTCTGCTATCCGCAGTATGTCACTCAGCCAGTGCTGCAAAACCTTACGGATGAATAATCGCTACGGCATGGCTACAGCATGTTACCGCCCGCCCGTCAATTCGTCTCAAGATTTGATACTGAATTTAGAAATGTATGGAACGCTTGGTGAAGAGGGGCCACCGCAAATGGACGGTGTAATAGCTATTGCTCACGTCGAGTTCAGTTTGAGTCTTTTTATACCCTACACCTCATGAGGTATGGGTATATTCTCTTTGGTCTGATGTTTGTAACATCAAGATGGAGACTGCCACGCCTACCTCCCATATAAGTGAAAATCGTGTTGTAGTGACATGTGGCATCCCCGACACTTAGAAAAGGATATCTGGCATTCCTGTGTGGTGGGGTAAAAAGAAAAAATAAATATGATTCTATAATTTTATACGTTAAGTTTATATTTGTTTAAAATAAAATTATTTAAAAAACAAAAAACAGAAGTACCTACAGTGTTTTCACTTATATTCCGCTTTAATAGTTCCAAATTTGGTATCTAGGGGTTTTTGGGGTAGCTTATTTCGAATTCGATGTCGAAATTGCTAAATTCAAGACGGCGGATCCAATATGGCCCAGTAAGTGCAGGGTATATATAAGTCAGCTTTGTCCGAGTGAAACTTACTCACTTGTATTAATAAATGGTTTGAATGCATTTTGCTTTTTCTTTTTTGTATATATTTGGGGTCGTTTCTTTTCGTATATTTTATTTATTTAAAACATAAAAGGCCCGGGAAAGTAAGCTGTTATCCCTACATTTTTTGGAAATCGAGTTAAATATTTAGTAGGTATCTCTATGATGTTATTTATATTTTACCAAAATCTAGAGTTCCTACACTGAGAAAAAAAATCCAAAACTACATGGTTATGATTAAAGACAAGTTCAAAAATCGGATTTGTATGAAAAACTATTGATCGATTGAGCGAAATTATTTAAGAATTTTGTTGTAGAGAACATTCCATTAAACCAAACCGCATAAATAATAAAAAAAATAATAACATATTTTTCGATAAATTTCATTTAATTTTCAATTTAAAAAAAATTTAAACCTTTTGTTGTCAAAATCAGAACATTAAGTTTTCGCTGGAAATTGACTACGGTTCGGTACGTTTTGACTACGTTTCGTTTTGAAACACACGTTGCAGGTCTGTTCAAAAAATGGCAACTGCATACCAGGAATTTTGATTACACCCCCAATATCTGAAGTTAGAAGAGAAGTAACAATTTGTGTCGGTGCTACCCTATTTTTATATCCCTTATATTAACTTGCTTTGGGTGGACTTTATATATATATATGTATATGCACTGAAAGAAAAAACATGTTTGAAAATTAAATTTTTTTTTTAAATTTGCACTTAAAACATAGTTTTTTTAAAACAAATGCTTTCAATTTCAGTCGTCTTGCTCTTTCGTTAGTCGTTTGAAATTGATAATATTGTTGTTCTCTTCTACTTCAAAAAATCATAGTATGTTTAAATCATCCAAACTCCGTAGGCATGGGTTCGAATCCCAGTCTCGAATTTGAGAAAATAAAAAGTTAACTAAATATAAATAAAAACTAGAGAGTGGACTATCTTCGGCTATACCGAAGTTGAAATACCACCACACAGTAGGAAGAAGTACCTCGATCATAAAAAAATGTGGTCTCAAGACCCTATTTTGAGCCAATTATAGGTGGTTTTGGAGCCCTGACCATGTCCAAAATCCATTTCTAAAAATTTCCAATTAAATCCAACAAAAAAAAAAATTGGTCTCAAGACCCCATTTAGACCCTTATATATGAGGCTTCGGAACCTCGGACCATGTCCAAAATCCATTTCTAAAAATTTCCAATTAAATCCACCAAAAAAAAAAAATTGGTCTCAAGACCCCATTTAGACCTTATATATGTGGCTTCGGAACCTCGGACCATGTCAAAAATACGTTTCTAAACATTTCCAATCGAATACAACAATAAAAAAGACTTGAAAAATTTTTACCTTTTTTTTCGGTGTATGGGAGCCACGCCCAGTTTTTGTCCGATTTGGCTGATTCTCGAACTTGATCTCAGTATTCACGAGAAAAACATGTAAAAAAAGTTTCAAGTCGATATCTCTAAAACTGCGACCGCTATCGTGCGGACGGACAGACGGACAGACGGACGGACAGACAGACGGACATCGCTAAATCGACTCAGGAGGTGACACTGATCAAGAATATATATACTTTTCCATACCGGACACGCCTCCTTATGGGCGTTACAAACGTTGTGACAAAGTTAGTATACCCTGCCACAGTGAGTGTGGGGGTATAAAAATAATTGCAATTTTTTTAAAAAAATTGTTTTTATTTTGAAAAAAATGTTTTAGAATTTGTTTTAAAATTAAGGGTTTTTGCGACTTCAAAGTCTGCAATGATATTAGGAACAAAGTAGCCAAAACCCCTTAATATTAAATCAAAATTTTCGGAAATTAATTTCAAGGAAATTTATTGTCTGCTTTTTAGTCGGTTTAAGGGTTATATTTTAAAAAACTTGTTTTTTACTCTTCTTTTTTAATGATAGCTATAACTATAGCTTGTTCAAAAAAAGAGAAACATCGCTCAGTAACCATTTTTATACCCTACACCTCATGAGGTATGGGTATATTCACTTTGGTCTGATGTATGTAACAATAAGAAGGAGACGTGTCCGCAAAAAATATGTGTTTTCACCGTAAATTTGAGATTTCATCAAATTAGTATGAAATTTTGTATAGTGGGGTTTTTGGGGTCGCTGATTTCGAATTTGATGTCGCGGATCCAATAGGTGTAGGGGTATAGGCAGAGCCAGATTTATGTATTTTAACGCTGTAGGTACTCCAAAATTCAGCGCCCCCGCCACCAAAAAAGAAGAATTTGAAGGCATTTTTATAAATAAAATGTATTACTTTGAAATTTATTTTACATTTTATAAATCATTGAAACACTTTCTTCCGAGCCTTTAATGTCGCGAAGTGGGTAATTATGTCGTCATATTTTAACACTGACAAAACTTCAGCTTCAATTAGTGTAGTGTGTTTACTAAACAATGTTTACTGAACACTCCTCACTCTATGCTAATCAAGGACATTTTTAAAAAGAAAAACACAGAACAAAGTTGTTATGTTTTTAAAAGTAAACAATATTAAAAATGTAAAAAATCAACCTTTTTTAAATTTGCTCATATTTTAAGCGCCATTTTTAAAATTTTTGGCGCCCCCTAAAATTTGGCGCTGTAGGCAAGTGCCTACTATGTATATAGCTAAATCCAGCGTTGGGTATAGGGTATATATAAGTCAGCTTGTTTTACATTTTTTAACGGTTTTTTCTTCGATTAAATTAAAAATACTTTTTGTGGAATCGTTTCAGAATTTTCACAATAAGGTTAAATTCCATGTCAGTTTACAAAATAATTTCAAGGACAGTTTACAAAATAATAAAATTATCGGAAGCCTTAATTTTTTCATATAGAAAAAATAAATCTCATTTAAATCAGCGTTCAACGAATCAAAGAAGTCATAAATCCATTAAAATTGAAACAAGCACAAATTATTTTTAATTGAGTACTTCCCACTGGTTATTAGCAGGACTCTTTAATCCGTTAAGCAAACTTTGAGAAAATCCTGGTTGAAAAAGCACATGTCAGGTTAGGTTAGAGTGGCGGCTATATGCCTGACATAGACCAATATGGTCCATAGTGCTACCACGACGCTCTATTTTACTCGAAGTCAGCAGTTCTTTCTTCATGGTTCTTTTTGGTCTGCATCGTGAAGTGTTTCAGTTGAGAAAGTTGCAGAGTAGTAACCCCCATTAGCGAGGCTTTTCCCAATATCCTAGGCTGGTTCTAGCTAGAGCCGGACAAAAACATAGCAGGTGTTCCATTGTCTCCTCTTCTTCCGGTTCATTGCAGTTCCGACACCAGTTGTTTGACACCAGACCCATCCTAAAGGCGTGATGGCCAATAAGGTAGTGTCCCGTTACAACTCCTACTGTCAGTCTGCATTCTTCACGTCCTAGAGATACGATGTAGCTCGATTGTTTTTTTGTTGTAGTTAGGCCAGAATTTCTTCGTTATTTTACTGTGGCTTATATTTATCCACCTATTTTGTGAAAGTAGAAGGGTTTTGTTATCCTGATTCATATAAAAGTGTTGTATAGCCGGAGGATTTGACAGAGCTGAAGTTTCTATAAAAAGCAAAAAGTGCGCTACTAAAAAAGGAACTTTGCAAAAGAAAGTTGTGTGCTCGAAAATTCTCCTGAATTTGGGTTTTGGGAGAAAATTTACAACATTTTATCACTTTCATATAAACTTAACAAAAACCCAAATATTCAAAAAACTCTCAAAATTGAGGGGCTTTTTTTTTGGATTCAAACCCGTTTTTAAAATTCCCATCAAGCTTGAGATTTTTTAAATTTGTTTCAAGCCATTGTTTTTTTTTTTTAATTTTCGAATTTTTCAAGAAAAATACAAAAAAGTAAGGAAACGTGAATGGCCGAATATGCAAAAATATGCAAATGCACATCGATGCCATTTTAAAGCAAATTCTCTGATTCGTAAAGATAACTAGTTAGTTTTCTTCTAGCATAACGCTAAACAAATATGCATTTGCATAAGAATCCGCACCCTAGTGATGTGCAAATTATGGGAAGAAGTCGGATTTTCAAACATAAAAAAAGGCCAATTAAAATAATTCTTAAAAATGTTCCAATTGTTAAATGTCCACACAGCATAAGGTCCCTTAAAACTCAAGATACTGGATTTTTGTAAATTAAACTGGTAAAGCATACTTTAGTGGCCTTATTTTATTATAAACAAACACAAAAGAACTGAAAAAATTGGCCGAGGAACTTCATGCACTAATGGGTTAATTAACTTATGTATGTACCTTTTTATTAAATGGTATGTTCAATGTAGGCTTTAAATGTGTGCCTTAACATTTATTATTGACTTATTAAAACTATGAATATATTTTAAGTTTAAGAATCAGCCAAATCGGACAAAAAGTAGGCGGGACAAAAAAACAGTACTAGAAATTTTTTGAGATCGATTACTTGTAATAGTACTCAAAATATTTTGAGTACGATTACATCAAAGTAATCGTACTATAATCGTACTTTTTGTGTAATTGATTACAAAAGTAATCAATACCGCACAGCTCTACTCTTAAGACAGCTTTATCATAAGGTGCAGGTCCCCCCAAAAAAAAAAGTGGCACCATAACCTACAAAAATACAATCAATCAATCTCACGAACAAATTTTATATAATAGAAAAGGTTAAATTGCATCAACCTACTTCTTTTTTTTACAGACGCACGAAGCTGTGTAACCTGTGATAAAGTTTTAGCAGAACTCGAAAAAATCGATGATGACACCGACTCTTTCGGTAAAGTTTTTATTTTGTTTATATTTAAACTTCTTTGATCGTTCGTCTAAACATAATTGACTACGAGCTAAATAGTAGTATACTAACAACAAGTCTAATTCGTATTTAGAAGTATTGCGCTGACAAATAAGAATTGTTGTTAGTAGACTTCTACTACTGGTAGATAATTACATTTAGACTAAAGTTGCATTACCTATAATTGTTAACTATCACTGCTCTGGATGAAGGTGTGGATTTCGTAAAAATTAACGACAAACGACTAGCCAAACAGTACGGAATTAAGAATTTCCCAGCACTCACATACTTCAGGTAAAACTCAACAACAAATAACATTAGTAGAGGAATTAGGAAATAATTCACACAAAAAATACACAACTTTTTTAAAATTATTTGTATATGCAGGGAAAAAGAACCAATCATCTACGATGGCGATCTTATGGACGAAGAAGGTGTACTCGATTTCCTCACTTCGCTGGAGGCCATGGATTT
This sequence comes from Heteromyza rotundicornis, assembly GCA_951394025.1. Lineage (NCBI taxonomy): Eukaryota > Metazoa > Arthropoda > Insecta > Diptera > Heleomyzidae > Heteromyza > Heteromyza rotundicornis. Next base: position 254,135 of record OX596011.1, read on the forward strand.
GCCCGATCGGATTGAAGAGGTGAACGCAAAGATTCTGCTAAAGATCATTGAGGATACCGATTTCGTAGCGGTCCTATTCTGTAAGTGTGATTTTTAATATATTTTTCGTTACGTTTTCAAAGTTAATTTGTTCTTTCTTATGAATTGTTCGAAGCCAATATTTAGTTTTAATTTTCGGATAAGGTTTACTTAAGTATTTGTTACATTTTGTAGGATTTCTTTGTAGTGCAATTGGAGTTAAATTTTCTATTTTATTCAAATTATTTAAAATTCAAATGCAGTTGCAGTTTTTAGATACGATGACGATTACTTAACTAATATTAGCAGAAAGTCTTAGATAGCCTTTGTTTGCTAAAGCGTAGAATTGTGACTAAAACCTTTAAACTATGTATAAACATATAATTCTTTTGTGACTAACCAAACAAAACAATGTGGAGGCGAACGTAACCATACAAAATAAAACCAAATACAATTTTGAAAATGGTGTCTAAAGGAGGCTTATTTTTATTGAATTTATTGAATCGAATGCAGGTCCCGATCATGCCACCTGTCCACCAAGGGTGATGGGTAAGTGCAAAATGGGCTACGTTTTTGTCTTGTATAAATAAATCACCCCTCTACCCCCTTCAAACGATTGTCGCTTTGTAGTCACTTTAAAGATACCCCGCACCTCCAATTGTTTGTATTAATTTCGTATTTGAACATTTTCTACTGATTGCTTATTAACCCTCCAACTCCGAACTTTTCACTAAAACTGTATTATACTTAGTAAAATTTTTGTAAATTTGTCATTAAACTTTAAATTCATATAAATTATATTTCAATGCACATTTCTACTTAATTTATGTTTCGATAATATTTCGTTTCGGATATACTTCTTATCCTACTTTTAGTTTATGATTTTGTTAGCTGACATCGTGTAAAATTAAAGAGACTACAAGTAGTGTCCGGCCGAATGTGGTTTTTTTAACCGAAACCAAACTTCGGCTTTTTTCTCGGGTTGGGTATGAAATCTTCAAGTACAGAAGACCAAATTACATAAGCCCCAAAAAATTATATTCCAGTTTCAAAAGCCCCAATTACATGGGGAAAAAATGTATTCCATTAAGTTTATTTAATGGAATCACTTAATAATTTGTACAGTTTAGCTTAATTTAACTTAACACCAAAATGAAAATGTATTTTAATTAATTCCAGGGGAATTTCCGTTAAAAATGGTTAATTACTGTTTTTCTCGTATTTTTCTGGATTTTTCTGAAACGATCTCAAAATTTGTGTTTTTTTTTTTTGCTCTATACAAATGTTTGCCATTTTTGGCTAACTTTAGGGTCCTTGCAGCCGGTCATATTTTTTTCTGGACACCTGTCATGTTCCCAATTTGGAATAATTTTTTATTTCGTGAAACCACAAGTCAAACGATTAGCTAAATTAGAAATAGCACAGTGTGATACACGAAAATCCCTATTTATTTATCTAGTGATGTAGAATTATATCTTTCACATGATATCAAAATTTTGTATTTTACTTACCAAAACTTGAATTGATATTATTTTCACATTTTTTGTAGGCGACTTTGGATATGAAAAATCATTAACTTTTGTATAATCCAGTTGTCCAATGATTCCGAGTATAATCTCAAGATTTCAAGAGAATTGCGCTTAGCGATAGCGATGATGTATATAAAGAAATAGTTTGGATTAGCATAAATAGTTTTGCCATAATCGAAGATGTATGTTTTGGAATTTAGGATAGCTTTAATGGATGGTCCATGCTTTGATTATGAATTAAGTACTTATAGCAATATTATTTGTTTAAAATACAATCAAAATTTTAGTATTACCTATTACTTGTTCTGTCATTTATTCAATGTGTTGCTACAAAAAAAATGGCTACCTACGGCCAAAGCCTGCAATAATTTTTGAAGATGACCTTTGCTCTAATTTCTTTTTCTCGAAATTCTCAAATAAAAACCACCCAACTTCGACAAGTTCATTCTGTAATGCCCTATAAAAGGCCAAACTACAAAATTAGAAAAGTAAACTGAACATAGTGGTCTGTGCGGCATAGTACGGTAGCATAGGATGATGAAAAACACAAAATAGTTTGGGCTCGGAGCCAGATCTGCCCGATCTGAATGTGTTTGTTTGTCCCAGTCCACAGCCGGCGCGTCAGCGTCACAAGAACACGCACACAGAGATTCAACCAGATTCTTGTAGTATCAAGAAACCGAAGTGAAATTCTCAATTTTATTCACATACGCTCGCCAGATCTTATATTGTTATTTAAATTAATATTTAAATAGATTTTTTTCTTTAGAAACGTATTGAAACGTCCGATAAGCAGAGAATGAACAAATTCTGGTGAACATTTTTTAAGATTTCTAAAGAAAACAAAATTTTGTATAAATATCTAAAAGAAAAAGTATTGAAATTGTAGCATACAATTTAAAACGCTTAGACTATAGTAACAGCGACGAAAGAAAAGTCCATTCGTATATTTTCGAATAGATTCTTGTGTGTGTATTTTCGTTTTATTTGAATACAAAATATCGCCACCTCCACCTACAATTTCTGTTAAAAATAGCATCTCAAGCATTTCGTGCGGCCAACAGACTTCAAATCTTTTATTGTATTTTGTATCATATGGGACTTTTTGGTTTCTTTAGTTTTTTTTTTGGTTTAAAAATTCTGAAATGTAATTCTAACTGTTGATAGTTATGGCTTAGTTTTTTGTTTTTTAATATTTATACATATAGTTTAATCTTTCTGTGATTTTTTCTTACAAAAATTAGCGTACGCGAAAAATTAAGTAAAAACTAGAGAGGGAACTGTCTTCATGCCGAAGCTAAAATTGTGTGCGCTTTTTCGCCTGCATTTGCATATGCTACCATCTATTGTTCTTTGACGGCCACAAGATTGACAACATTTTTAATTGTCTTTGCAGTAAATACACAAATATTACAAATTTTGCGGGCGAGAAAAATGTTCATATAAAAAGAAATGTGTCTTGATAACACTTTTAGTTTATTTTCAATGAATTTTTGTTGTTGGTTTTTAGTTCAGTTTTGTTTTGTCTGACTTTTTTTTGCTCAAAGACAGTGTATTTCTATAATTATGCAGTGAATATTGGGTGGCGATGGCATTGGAATTGAACATTTTGGGCAGGGTATAATGGTCGGTGACGGGACGTGGCGTAACGTAGGAAACGTTGTGGTAGTTATAATGCTACGTTCCGCAGGTTTCTCCAGATGAAGTGCAAAAAAGCACGGGATGGTGGCGCACAAGCTTTATTAATAGTTCTCAATATGTTTTTAAACACTTCATTTCAATTTTCTTTTTTATTTTCGCTTTTTATCAACACTTTGTTTGAGAACCATCAGTTTGACAAGCTTTGGGTTGTCAAGCTGTAAGCTGCTTACAGAAATATCTAATATCAACAGATATTAACGGAACGGCAACGACATGTTCAGACCATTAAAACTGCCTGCGGCCATCGCCTTCCCGTCACCATCTATTATAACTGGCTCATAACTCGTTTGATTGTTCAGCTAAAATTATGAAGCAGTTGTGTATGGGGTAAATTTTTTGACGTTTACCTTTTTTTTTTAATAATGTACATATATAATTGCGGACCTACAATTAAATGTCAAATCCGAACTGCGAGACTCCCTAATTAAAGAAGTTTTAACGGCAAGCTTGCCATTGCTTGTCGAGATAATGGTTTGATATCGCTGCACTCAATGTCCAAAAAAATATATATATTAGGGCAATTCGCGAGTTGGTGCAAATTGTCTTGCATAAGTGCAAATGATAATATTTAATGCAGATTTTTGCACCACAACAACAAAATATACCTATTTGCATTTCCTTCCCTCGAGCAAATATGCAACACCGAAAACATATAGCTTTTATATGCTATGGCGAATGCAAATCTGTATATTTTGTTGTTGTGATGTAAAAACATGAAATAAATATTTGCATTTGTACTTCTGAACTTCTGCAAGACCAACTCGTGAATTGCCCTATTATAAAGTTTGATTTCGGTTTGATTTGTTAATCCAAAAATCCAATGTATAATTTTGTTGCCCGATAACGCCCGAAGTCGAATAATCGGTCGGGCTCTAATACAGAGTGCGTCATGCAAAGAGTTTCAGCACCTTAAAATTGTAAAAATACGGTACAGGAATTCTATTACTGACAAATTTTGAAGAACCAACAAAAATGACTAATTTAAAAAAATGTATGCAATAATAGAATTTTTATTAAAATTACAATTAAAGGAAAATTATGGCAACGGGCCAGACTAAGAAACAAGAAATAGCAGCAACAACAAATGCATGACAAACAGACACACGTTAACTTGAGCGAAACTATTGACCAAATGCAGAAATTTATATTTTAATAGAGGAAGAAGTGTGGCAAAATTTTATTTTATCTTTACGAAACTTGGTATACGGTGTTTTTGGGTTCAGAAATTTTATTTCCGGCAATGTGAGTGTCAAAACGTTTTAATTATTTTTATACCAAATTATTCATTGATGATCTTAGAAATGATATGAAACTAAAAACAATACAATCCGTTTAAAAAATGGAAAAAAATATTATCAATTTAAAAGAAAAGGTTTGTTACTCGTTGTTCAAATATGAAATTATGAATTAAATAGGCTTTTTTGAAAACCCGAAAATACCCAGGAATACAACATTTTTGCATGGGAAAAATGCAACATTCAAATATGCGATTTAAACTGTTTTAAGAATTGATCCAGAAAAACTGGGAGACACGAGTACTCTTTTTTTAACCCCCTCTAACAGAATCTATTCGTCCCGATCAATACCAAAAGTGGATATTTGTCGAACTGTGTTATACAACATTTTGGACGATTTCATGAAAATTAGAGTTATTTTCAAGTTGGAATTTGATGGTTTGAAATTTTTTAATTCAAATATGAAACAAATATTTAAGAATTAGACCGACCGAAATTCGGTTTTTCGGCTAAAAAAGCAGTTTCGGCCGTGTTTCGGATTCGGCCGAAAAATAAAATATCGTTTTCTGCCAAATTTCGTTTTCAGCCAAAATCTCGATGTTTCTGCCGAAAATTTCGGTTTGATACGAAAAATGTAACAAATAAATAACAACGATTACACTGATCGACAAAGCTGAACTTTTTGTGTGTTAAATATACTTGATAGACAAATTCTTATGTATTTTGGGACGCTGAATACGAAAATTGAATACTTTCTTTATAACACTGAAATAGACCCGAGTGAGACGAGGTTTGTGGGATAACTAATTTGTTCAGTGAACTGAACTCTTTATTTATAGTTTAAAATCTACTTAGAAATTACAAATAATATCTTATAAGCTACCTACAAATACATACGAATATCAAATCATTAAAAACTATATTGCGTAGCCAATTCAGATGAAAACATATCCTTTTGTTGATTTAGCACCGCGTCCTTTAGAGAATTTTGTGCTGAACGGACCGTCCATGTCCACACCAGTGCATAAAAATGCACGGCCAGTGCAAGCTTGGAAGATCGGCCATCATCTGTTACTGTCGAGCAGTGCTTTGACGAAAACATGTTACACAAGTGCGGTAAAGCTTTCGGCAGCAGCGTGTGTGAGAACTCGTTGTGGGCGCAGTTCTAAGTCTGTTGAAAGCGTCTTTGGCTACGTGGCCAACAACTGACATCTTGAGCAAGCTATGACGGACCAGTCCACCACAACTCATGATTTAGTAATTTTGAAGAATGAAGGCCTCGAGATGCACAATCGGCGGGATTGTGGCCTGAAGCTACATATAAACAATCTTCTGGTGGGATGACAGATTGTGCTTTTGCTACACGATTAGCAACGAAAACCGACCAGCAGCTTGGATAGCTATGTAATCATGCCAAAGCGTTCATAGAGTCCGACCATCCATACACTGAAAAAAAATTTTAGTGCATTGGTTTTTAAAATAGAGTTTAAAACAAATTTGTTTAAATTTAAAACACGTGCGTTCAAAACAAATTTTAAAACGCAGACTTTAAATTTTAAAACTTTATGCTAAAAAAAAATTTAAAAGCAAAATTATCCAATTTTAAAACAATTCACAATTTCATTCAACTTTAAAATTTTTGTTTTCAATTCAAATGGAACGAGTTTGTTTAAAAATTAGATTTTAGTACATTGTTTTAAAATTTAAAAACTACATTTTAAAAGTGGATTTTAGCGCACGTGTTTTGAAATTGAACAAATCTGTACTAAGCTCTATTTTAAAAACCAAATCGTTCAATTTTGAAACATTTTCCTTTCAGTGAATGTTTTCGAGACCAGTCCACCAAATGATTCAAGGACATGACTTGCGAGTGTGGATGTCAATACAGCGGAGCTAGTGTTTGGTAAATCGACTTCGATTCTAATCGAAAATCGATTATTTCGGAATCGATTTTAGAGATGCCAAAATAGTCGATAATCGATTTTTTAATGCAAATAATCGACTTTTTATTTGAATAAAACGTCTTTACCACTTTAAAATATAATTTCAAAACTTGTCATAATGGCTCCAACCAAAGTTGGCATTTTTTCCCCCAAATAAATAATGACTAAATATTTGTTAAACATGCACAAAATCTCCATTACTTCCGCAAGCAAAAGAAAGCGCCCCGAGGAAGACAGTACTGAGGAGCAAGAATAAGATTATTTATTGGACAGCGATATGGATGACGAGGTAATACCCGTCTTGGCAACATCGGTGCCTTGCGAACGACTTTTTTCAAAACTCTGCGTATAAATCGACGCAGTAGTGAGCATCTCGACCAAGAACTCTTCCTACAAAATATGTCAAAAGAAGATCGGTGCGGCTAAACATTTTTTACATCCATAAATTTAACTACATTTCTTTTTTTTTTCTATGCAATGAATTGCATGATCTCAGTTTATTTTGTTATCAAAAATTCCATAAGGATATTCACAAGTCGTCATAAATGGAAATTATCATTTGACATTGAATTTTTCATATAAAATTCCGAACGTTTTGCGTTATAGGATCTAACACTTTTTTGATAGCAGTAGCAGTTTCCATGGTTACCTTTTGCGTAGCGAAGATTGCGCGAAAGTGGTAGTCCTTGATAACGCGTGGAATATTGTCTTCAAAGAGTCCAAGCTTCAAGAAAGTTATCATCTTGCAGCTTGAAATTTGAAATTAGTTGAAGTGGTTCTTTTGGCAAGCAACATCGCAAATAGTGGAGTTTTTGACTTCCAGTCAGAGTATCTTGTTTCAACACTATTGCATTAAAACTATCAAAAAAAGTTAACCGACTCAAAGTTGTTGGCGTACATCAAAATTTGTTGGTGTACAATTAAAAATTGTTCGTATATTACTTTATGGAAGACAGAGAAAGCAATTATCCAATTGAGCGAAAAAATAAATAGATACATATTAGAAAAAGAATGCAAAAAAAAGATAGCTGATGTGTTTGGTATTTCTGTAGATGTGTTGTATTGAAATATATTTATGAAGCTTAAATTAATTTAATGTAAAAACGAGATAATTTACATTTCGTACACAAATTTGTCGGGCAACATCATTTCTACTGCGAATATATATATATATATATTTCCCGGGAAAAAACGAGTTGAAAAACATTCTGCACAATTTTTAAAATCTTAAAATCACAATATTTGTTAATAATTAATTATAACATAGTCATAATTTGATTTTAAAAATTGTTTTCGAAATATCAAAAATGTAAAATGTAAACAAATTCGACGCCATCTTCGATACAACCGGATACTTTCTTGTGAATACTTAATACTTTTTACGATAATTTTCATTCAATTTTGATTTGAAGTAAAATTTCTGAGTAAAGTAAATGCACGTAGCAATTGCTCTAAGACGTTTTTATTATTACGACCCAACAACTTTCATACAAACTTCCCTAAAATACCAATAATAGTATCGCATACTAATGGAACCAAGTACTTCATGAGTCAAGTGTCGAATATAAATTATTCATATATTATGCAGCACTTGTTGCTTTGAGAGCGTGAACGAGACAGCCATATATAATAATTTTTCTCTCTTGTATTAAATGTCATGCTGTTTCAGAATTATGAAATATTTGAGGAATGGTTGCATTTCTGCATCGAGCGATGACATTGCGAATCATATGCCGAAATACGACCATGCTGGCAAATCATTTAACAATTTTTTGACGATTTGATTAACCACAACAATTGTAGTTGTTGTTTGTGTTTTCCATATAAAATAAAAAATTGTTTTTTTACAACGTTTTTTGGTTAGATTAACCTATCTTTTTTTTCTGTGCACGTTGTAGGGTCTCCATCGGAATGGGGCAAATCAAATGTTGGAAGTTTGATGTTGGGAACCACTGCTGTGCAGTGTGCTCTTTCATTTGCGTTTGGCGAAGTAGCATTGCTTTGCAGCATATCCAAACTTACTTTGAAGTTTGACAAAGCGTCGATGTACCAATTTTCGTCGATGTACCTTGTTCTCTTTCGCTCTGTTCCAATTCGATCGCCTCCGTTCTCCACGACTCTTCGACTTTCTCCTGTGCTATTGTGAAACGACTCCATTGCTCACGTAAGAGTTTTATGTATGACTCCAACTGTTGCTTGGTATACGATTCGTTCTCATTCTAGCTGAGTTCAAGAGACCGTTTAATGGCATTACGCGCGGAATCTCTCTTTTTTACTTCAGCCATTTCAGAACGGTACTTGTACAAATTTTAAGCAAATATTAATTGAAACACGTTGAAAGATTTTCAAATTTATTTGTCATAAAAATCTATGAAATAACGATTTGCGACAGCGTTGAAAGGCGCGTCTTTAAGGTTTACTGGTTCATTTATTACTAAAATATTCTATAAACTTAGGCTTTGCACAAGTGGTACAAAATATGAAAGAGAGTATTTTTCATATATTTAATACTTCTATATTGCTAGCAACCTATCTGCGCAATGTGTTTGAACTCCGAATTCAATTCAGACAAGTTTATTCAAATAATATTTGTTCGCATGCTCAGGTTTTGTATGTATTAGTATCTGTGTATATTTGACTACTTACACACATAAACAATTGTCAAATGACTTCAGGGCCGGATTTGAAAATACAAAACGATATTCTTCGATTGATCACTTTTTTATCACACAAAAAGCATCTGTGCGACATTATTTTAATTTATTTCACAGACACAGACAAATTATAATATTCGATGGAAATATTTCAAAAAAATTTTGTATTTCAGCTTCTTTTTAATTCTTCAAATTTAAATGTCGTTTCTGCATAATCGGTTGTAATCGGTTGTCTTGCTCATATAACAATATATCTGGACTGCAATGCCAGGGAATTGAATTTGAATATACTAGCAATATATGTAGAAGTATTACATATATGGTATTTTTACAGTTAAGCTCAAGCATTACACTACTTCACAGTGTGAGGGTGTAATAAAAACAGAATGTAAAATAATTGTTGGGGTTATGGCCTTATTGTATATATTTACTCGTTATTGGCCGCCAAATAATGCAAAATATTTTCGATTTATGGTATTCTTCAATCCTTTTGTACAGTATAAAATTAATAATGTTTTCTGCATGTTGTTTTTGTTTGTGCTCTTTTTATATTCGTATTTATTATTGTTCTATGTTGTTGAGTAAATTTTAGTAGAAATTATTCATAAGCCCAATCATCCCAACTCCAAAAAAAATCACATCACATCAAACCAAAACCACAACGAGCACTTTTCAATGAAGAAGTGTATTCACTAATCTCAGCAAAACAACGCAAAAAAAAATCAAAATATTAAACAAACATAAAAACTGAAACTTAAACACTTGTTAATGCCATGGAACGTGCCTAACACGCAGTTATACCCTCCCAGCCTGCCAACCAACACCTACATAAACATATACGTATATTCCATGTACTAGAAAGCTGATTCTAATGTTACACAAAACTTATTTAATCAGATAAGCCGCAATGCCGCAAATGTGCCAAGGCTTTACAAGAATTGGAGAACATCGACGACGAAGCTGACCAACTTGGTATCGGTTTTGTTAAGATCCACGATGAGGCTCTTGCCGATGAATACAATTTGGGAAATCTGCCCGCGTTAGTCTACTATCGCCACCAGACACCAATTATTTACGAAGGTAAATGAATAATATCCTTACTCCTACTCCCACCTACACGCACATACACCCACGATTCTCTGCTAACTTCAATACCTAATTCCTCATCACGCAGGTGAACTGTCGCGCGAAGAGGATGTCTTGGAATGGTTGGTGCAGAATAAATCGACAGGCGATGAAGACGATGTAATCGAGGACGTAACTGCCAAAACCCTATCCACACTGATCAGCAACATTGACAATTTGGTTGTACTATTCTGTATGTTGAGTTGGTAGTAAAACTACGAATTAAATGCAACTTTAGGAATAAAACACAATTTTTGACTTCTAATGCAGATGATCATGGAAATGATGATTCAATGACCGTATTGGAAGAGCTAGAACAAATTGACGACGACTGCGACAAGCATGGCATACAATTTGTGAAGATTGACGATGCCCGATCCGCAGATGAATTCGGAATCGATTCGGTAAATTTACATGGACTGTATAAAATATATTGAGAAATCAATCATCGAGCCGCTTTTTTGTAAACCTTTCTTAAGATTCCGGCCATAGTATATTTCGAAAAACAAATTCCAAACATTTACGACGGAGATCTCATGGACGAAGAACAGATATTGCACTGGTTGTTGGGACAGCTGGAACGCGATGAAATCGAAGATGTCACCGATGAGATGCTCGACAAGATGGTCAAAGAGGGTCGCGTTATGGCAGTGCTATTCTGTAAATATTATTGATTAGCCACACTATAATTGATCGGCCACCAACTGCACTAATTTTTTATTTAGATGACAATAATGACAAGAAATCGCAAAAGGTTCTCGAAGAATTGGAAAACATCGACGACGAGTGCGATTCGTTGGGCGTGACCTTCGTGAAAATTGACAATCCCGAAGAGGCCTTAGAATATGGCATCAATAAAGTTCCTAAATTGATTTACTTTGAAAAAGGCATTCCAACTATTTACGAAGGCAACCTAGAAGATGAGGAGAAATTGCTGAAATGGCTCGAAGAGCAAACCAGCTCTGATCAAATCGAAGATATCACCGATGAAATGTTGGATTTAATTATTGAAAAAATGCCCTATGTGGCTGTGCTCTTCTGTAAGTTGGAAAACGTTTTTTTCTTCAATGGGAATCTTTACAATTTTCTTAGCTCACATTTGTTATATATGTAAATTATATATATCAAATGTAATCTGTGTATTCAGCGTCAAATGATAAACCAATGACAAGTCTTGTCACCTCCTATGTAGGTTACAACCATTTCAGTGACTGCCGTCATTCTTTTTGTTGTCGCTTATTGCTAGAATAAGACTATAATTTCGATGTCTAAAGTCCTTTGTCCGTTGTATCGCTCGCTGAAAGATATCTCTAATGGCAATTTGACTGTGCTTTCGCTTGTAAATATTTATATGTATTTATTATTGAATATTTTGATGTTTAAGAAGTAACCTAGCCACTAAACTTTTGACGATCATGTGAAGAATATACTTTAAGTAGAGGTTTCTAAAGGTTGTATTCAAATAGGTAGTCACCCTATGTTACAGGTTCATAAGAAAATTAAATAATTTTGTTTTTTAGGTATCTGTTTTAATATATTTTATTCAATCATATACCTACTATTCCCCCTCTTCACAGACGATAAGGATCAAAAAAAATCACAGAAAATCCTCGCAGAGTTGGAAAACATCGACGATGAGTGCGATCAGAATGATATCGCTTTTGTGAAAATCGATGACGATAGCGAAGCCAAGGAATGGGGCATCGATGCAATTCCATCGATTGTACTCTTTGAACGCGGTATTCCACACGTCTACGAGGGTGATCTGATGAAAGAAGATGAACTGCTTGGCTGGTTGGTACATCAGAAACGCTATTCTGAAATTCCCGAAGTGACCGATGAGATGAAGGATAAATTGGTTGAGAATACCGAACATTTAGCCGTGATTTTCTGTAAGTAAAAAAAAATTTTTTTAAATTATAGGGTATTTTTTTAATTACCTTAAATTACCATATATACCATAGAAACATTTTTTTAGTTTAAATTTGTTTTAGTGTACAGTTAAGATCCCATAATTTGTTTTGTTTTTATCCGGTTGTCCCCACAAACACTTTGTAGTTTGAGAAAAGGTGGTTTCATCCCATATTCTTTTATGCTTTTATGGAACAGTTTTCCGTCGACATTGCAGTGTCCTCGCACCCAAATAAGATCCATCATCACGTGTGACATCTGTGTTAACGCGCCGAAACGCATTCAACTTCACACGGTCAGCGGACAGAGCTTTGATAGCCCCTTGGCTATCAACGAAGATTTTCCAACTTTGGCCACGCTACTCAGGGCGTGATAGCCACTTTACTCCTTCTACGACCCCTACTGTCTCTGCTTGGATTACAGTATTGTGGTCTCTAAGTTCTAGGGATTATCCATAGTGGATGTTTAGGCAGTTAAAGGGTGCTCCAAAATTTCCATCTAGTTCTGAACCATCTGTATAGAGATGGAGTCCTCGATTCCTGTTCAGAACGATGCCATTATGCCAGTCCTCCCTTGATGGGGAGGATGTGCTGATTACATTTCCTAGACAGGCTTCTTGAATACGAGCAGACATCCAAGCATATTCATTAAATAGTTTACGAAGGGTCCGAATTTTATTTTGGTTATCGCTTGGCAGTGCCCCTAACAATTTCAGTTTTGACGCCGAACTTTCATTTTTTTTTATATAGTTATCAAAATTACTTTTACATTTCTCTGAAATTGTTCACCAAAGATGACAAGGAAGACAAACAGGACATCCGTATTCTTAACGAACTCGAAAACATCGACGATGAATTGGAAAAGGAGGGCATTGTAATTGTGCGCATCGATAATGCCGCCGAAGCCAAAGAATATGGCTTAGACCATTTGCCCGCTTTAATATATTTTGAAAATAAGATTCCGGCCTTGTACGAGGGTGATTTGATGAACGAAGACGAAGTACTCGAATGGTTGATTTTGCAAAAGAAGACAGCAACGATTGAAGAAGTTACAGATGAGATTCTAACAGGTTTGATTAGTGATCATGAGTATGTTGTGGTCTTCTTTACGGGCCCCTGTGAACCGGGAGAGAAGTGCGATAAAACTTTGAATGCTCTGGAGAGTATTGACGATGAGTTGGATGAGGCGGGCATTATTTTTGTTACCACTGAGGATACTGGCATTGCTAAGAAGAATAATATCAAAAGTTATCCTCACTTGGTATTCTTCAGAAATCGTGATCCACTGCTGTTCGCTGGTGATTTGGACGATGAAGATGAAGTATTGTCATGGATTACTAACGAAGATACATTGGAAATTCCTGGTAAAATTGAGGAAGTCAATACCAAGATGCTGGATAAAATGTTGGCGGAGAACGAACACGTGGTGGTGTTCTTCTGTGAGTTGTGGAAAGGGAAACGGATAATGGAGTAAATGATTTATGTATATATTTATTTATGCAGATGCCGAAGGCGACAAGAAGTCACAAAAGATTCTGAATGAACTGGAGAACATTGACGATGATTGCGAAGAGAAGGACATTGATTTTGTGAAGACCTCGGATGATGACATTGAAAAGGAATACGATTTGCCTGCCTTACCAGCTCTTGCATTTTATAGACATAAATTTAGAACAATTTATACGGGTAAGTTAGCTTTTCTAAGAGTTCTCTAAATAAGAATTTATTACACATCAATTTAATTTGTTATTTAAATTTAGGTGACCTAATGAAGGAGGAAGAAATCTTGGAATGGGTTATTGAATTGTACGAATCGACAGCCGATGTCATTGAATCGGTTGATCGTAAGACTCTGCAAGTTTTGATTAATGACGTTGAACATTTGGCTGTGTTCTTCTGTGAGTAAATCTTGGTGATTAAAGAAAATTCAAAATATTCTAAGCCACTTTGCACATATAGATGACGACAAGTGTGAGTCCTGCCCACACATTCTAGAGGAATTGGAAAATATTGACGATGATACCGATAAACATGGCATTCAATTTGTCAAATCCAACGATGTTAAGTTAGCTCACGAGATCGGCATTTTCGCATTTCCCGCTTTGGTCTACTACGAGACTGGCGTTCCGATCATGTACGATGGTAAGCTTAATTTCATACTACACCAGAATATAGGAAAAAAGACTAAATTAATTTTTATTAAAAAAATCTTCCAGGTAATCTCAAAAATGAAAACCGTGTACTGCAGTGGTTAATCGATCAAAAGAGTAAGCGATTTTTATTCAAATTATACTTCTTTAGTGCATTTACATTAAAAATGAGGCGCACACAGCGAGATCCAATCTCTGGTTGATCCTCAAACATAATTTCAAAATTTCAAATTCATGCAATCATCATCTTTACGTATTTATCAATTTTTTATTTCAAAACATTATTAACACAAACTTATTGATAGCTCCATACATTGAACGTATGTTTAAGAAAATTTTCAAAGTAATTCTACTACTTTGAGAGTAATGAGGGCATTTTGTTTTAGTTCCAATAGGTGCGTATAACTTTATTTTCTTAATGAAAAAAAAAACCAACAAAAACTTTTTTATTTCACTCATATATATCGTCTAATTTCTTTAGAGGACGATGATCCTTCTTGCCTATCTTTTTACATCTCAAAATGTAGCTTTTTGCTCGAAAGAGAAAAATAAAATAAAATACTTTCAGTTTCCTTTCGTGTTCATTAAATCATTTTTCTGAAATAAATTGAATATTAATTAAAATAAACTTTCATCTGCTGTGAAACACAAATGTTATCATAGGCAACGATGACGATGATGAAGATAATGATGGTGACGACGAAGAAGATGATGATGGGAACAGTGGTGGTGATGACGATGACGATGACGATGACAATAAATATGAGAGAAAAAAAATACGAACGAATAAAAGAAGAAAAGTAAAGAATACAGAACATGAAAATGACGATGATGATGATGATGATGATGAGGACGATGATGATGAGGACGATAATGACGATGACGGAAAAAGAAAGTACAAGCACGGAAGAAGAAAAGTACATGGACAAGGCAAAAATCAGAATAAATATGAAGGCGACAATGGTGATGATGACGACGAAGATGCTAAGGAAGTTAAAGAGTTGAACGTTTCAAAACGTAGTAGAATGGTTTATCCTAAAGATGATGACTTAATGAAGAGGGAAAAACTAAAACGATTGCAAAAGGCTATAAGAAAACGAAAAGATCATTGCGACAATGATGACGACAACGACAATGATGATGAAGACGGTGTTGACACTGGTGATGGAAAGAAAATGCATATGAAAAGAAGACATACGGACGATGATGATATTGAATACGAGGACGATGGAGACGACAAAGATGACAATGAACCATATATGAGAGTTAGATATAAAAAACGAAATAGTGAAGAACGCAAGAAATTAAGAAAAATTATAATTAGGAGAAAATTAGTTAAGGCCAATAGTGTTGGTGACGGGGATGATGATGATGATGATGATGATGATGATGATGATGATGATGATGATGATGATGATGATGATGATGATGATGATGATGATGGTGATGATGATAATGATGATGATGATGATGATGATGATGATGATGATGATGATGATGATGATGATGATGATGATGATGATGACGATGACGATGACGATGACGATGACGATGACGATGACGATGACGATGACGATGACGATGACGATGACGATGACGATGACGATGACGATGACGATGACAATTATGATAACGACAATGACAATGACGATGAGGACCATGATGACGATGACAATCACACTGAAAACAAAAAGAAAAAATCACCAAAAATCCTTCGGGCTTCAGATCTATGTTCTGGTCGGTTTCTGGATAAGTTAGGTAAAATTTTTGTTAATTTTGTGAATGGTAAACAGATTGTATGTTGTTGCACTCCGAAACAAATTGTTGTAACTTTTCTAAATGTTTCACACCAAACCACGTGGAAAAAAATATATTTCAAATTTTGTATTTATCAACAAATACGAAAAAAAACGAAAAACCGAACTTCTTGGGAAGAATACCTTCTTTAAACACCATTAAAAATTATACAAACATTTTACTACAGTTTCAATTCTGCTATATTTCTAATCACTATGCACAAAATAATGAATTCGTTTAAAGTTTATTCCGAAATTTAAATGTTGGTTACATTTTCCATAACATAATAATAAAAGAAAATGGCAAAAAGATAAATTCTACTACATATTCCATACTATCGAGGAGGAGATGTTTAATGGAATTTACTGTAAACTACACACAAAAAAAAGTCGGTAAATCTAACCGAAAAAGACGAAAAAACGCTTCAACCCTCCAATGTTTTGGTACGTTTAACCGATGAGAGATGGTAAATTTATTGCACCATTTTTCCACGGTAAAGTTTCAGTAAATTTGTTAAAAATTCACATTTTATCAAAAATTGTGGTAAAAGAACTTACAACCACAACAACTTTTTTCGTTATTTCAACTATTTTATGTCGAACTTTGAAGATTTATTTTACCAATTTTTTTTCGGTTAATTCAACCTACCAACAACGGTTAATAAATTCAGGTTTTTCAAACATTTTGAAAAGCTGTACGTTAACAACTTTTTCGTTTTATTTTACCGAGTTTTTTTTTTGTGTAAGCATTTGCTATATTCGTCTTAATAAATTGAAAATGTCTATGACTTTTTGAATTCAAATTTTAAGAATAACGCCATTTCAAATAAATTTAATTTTCGGTAACTTTTTTTCGGAATTAACGAATTATCTTTAACGATATTCGAGGTTAACAATTTTCGGTTTAACGAAGCAACTTTCTTGGTTAACCATACCTGTTTTAGAAAACAATTGCTTCAATTTAATTTAAATTACACATATACATCAACACAAACCACTACACTACTATGATAACTAATCAAATTACAACGAGAACTTTCAATACTGACAACGAAGTTCGAACTTCAGTATAGTAAATAAGCTAACTGTGTGTACCCTTGACACCCTTTACCCGATCCTGTACATAGCCAGTTCTCCAGAGTTTAAATGCCTAATCTTTTTTGAATCGAAAATAGTAAATAATTCTAATAACAAAATAATTAACTTCAAATAAACAAAGAAAACAATGCGACTGACTTTCCAAATTAGTTTAATTTTATTTCAATTAATTTCAGCACTTAAGTAATTATAATTTAAGAAAACCATAGCTGACACAATGTTTTATTAAAAAAAAAAACAATTCATCATAGAATGAAAAGCAGTTATATATTTTTTTAATTTCCAAACAAAAAATACAAATTGTTAATAGTTTTCATGTTGACGTTTTTCACGTCGAATTATGTAGTTTATATTTTTTAAGTACTTGTTTTGTTTGTGTATTAATAAAAATTGTTTATCAAAAGTATATGAAGATGATGCAATTCAAAACAACCAGAAACAATCAATAAATTTTTTAAAGTTTTGTTCGATACGCAAACTCAATCAAAAGGAATAAAAAAACTAAATTTAGTGCCAAAAAATAAAAATTTAATTTAAATTGTAATTTTGGTATAAAAAAATGTCAAAAGTCAGCATCAAAAGTCAGCATCAAAAGCATTTTGTCAGTTATTAGTTTTTTAAATTTGTAAAATCAGAAATTTCGAAATTTTCCTTTAGCACACGCTTTTTTCTCAAAACGGCAATCGCAGTTCAACTTATTTCAAATTTTACTAACTTTTTTGTGGTATTTCTATTTTTTAGTAAAATTTAAAATCAAATTACGATTTATATGTTCAGAGTGAAATCCTTAAAGTAAGTCTAAAATACTTTGATGAAAATGTACAAATAAAAAAAAAGAAAAAAATTAGAAATTATTTATAAAAAAATTTGAAAAAAAAATTTATTTTCACGTATTTTTCTTACTTTCTTTGTTTGGTAACATATAAATTTCACGTTGAATTACAAAACTATTTAAAATTAAAACTAAAAGCGAAATCAATCTGACAAAATGTTTTTGTTTGTTTGCCACACACAGATGACGAATGTTTCTATGTTGGATTGGGTCACGACGGCCGTTCAGCAAAGCGTGGTAACAATTATGTACCCAACGATTACAGACCATTCCAATGCTGTCCCACGAAGTTGGGGAAATCAACGAAAGTTCCTAAAATGACTGCTCCACGCATTGGTGGTCACAGTGATAACGACCCTTCGGGCAAACGTCAAACGGGTGCTGGAAATTTTCAATTTGCCACTGAATCAAGTATTAGCTCATCTCCAACCAAATCCAAGTCCGCATCTACACCAAAAGTGAGCAAGGCATCGGGCAACAAGAAACAAGCCAACAAACATGTCTTTAATGATGACGACGATGATGATGAGGACGATGATGATAATGATGAAGAACCTTTGGTTAAGGTATCCTATGCCAGCCACCGTAAATCCTCCGCCAAGAAAGCATCCACCAACCAACAAGTGGAGAAATCCCACAGCTCCAAGTCACCGAAAAAGGTTCTTGCTAAGGAAAACACGGGCGAGAAAATTAATGTGAAAACCGGTACGTTCGGCTTTAGGAAATGTATTATCTGGTAGACACTAGACCCAAAACCAGCAAGTGACACCAAATAGAGCTTATCTCCTACATTTAGGAGTTTAGTCGACATTTGCTAGTTAATATTTTAGTGAAAGTGGAAACATTTTGTTCCTGTTTTTATTCGATTATTTTTTTTCTCTTCTCTTTTCTTCTGTGTCTTGTAGGAATTAATTATTTGCATAAACGACTAAAAAATATATATGAACTCATTTTTCAGGATATTCCAATGTGGGAGTAAGGAAACAGTTTAATTGACTAAAAATGAAAAACTGATAAATAATATACATACTAAAAAGGTGCATACATTGATACATGCATATATGTAAACATATGCTCAAGACTACTCCACTAAACTTTGATAAAATTCGTCCCACTTGAACCTTACCTCGAAAACCGGTATAAACAGATTTAAACCAAGAACCCGCCATTGACTGAACATAAAACAATCAGGCAAGAGATTCGACCGTCAACTATTAGAAAAAAACATTTTATACTGCCAAAAAAAATAAAGTGACACACTCTGCATCAAAGTTTCAGTTAAAAGAAGTGATACTGACATTAAAACATCGTATGCCATATACACACTCGTAAACTATATTATTTATTTGTCCTCGGAAGAAAAACCAAACAAAGAAATCCACAAATGTATGAGCCAATCAATCGACCAACCAATTCATACCAAACTTTATACTCAGTAATACAATAAGTCCTATGGTATGTCCAACAACCAACTGGTCAAGACGCTATTGCAGATTGTCCGTTTAAAAACTCAACTCAATTCAACTTAACTCATTTAAAATGTGTGCTATATATTTAGTTTCATCATAAATTTGAAATTCTTACTAACATTTTTTGTACAACTAACAACAATTTTCGTAGAAATGCATTTTGTATTTTTTTTTTGCCCTGTGTCTAATTTTTATATTTTGTAAAATACAAATTGTTCAAACTGAAAGCAATTGCTGCTGAAAATACTTATACTAGCTCAACTATTTTTGCCACAAAAAGTATATATGTATGTATGTACATATATATATTCTTAAATATTTTAAACACTTTTACAGCTATCTCACTCAACGACTCACTATTTTTGTGTACTTAATACTTTTTGATACTATTTTATTTGTGTGTGTGTATACAACACACACAAAGAATCTGCACTTTACAATTTTTAATATATTTATAATTACTTAACTGAAATAAAAACGAACACTAAACTATTTTTGTAAACTATTCGCACTTTTTATGAACATTTTATTAAATGTAAAATTAAATATGTAAAAGCAATGAAAAAATGTCACTAAAACTCTCTGATTTTATGTTTTGGACAATGCAATTGTCATAGTTTTTACAAAACGAAACAATTTTTTTTTTTTTGTAACGTACTATTTGACAAAAAAGAAAAAAAAAACAAAACAGTTGTTATCGATATGATGTAATATCGAATGGTTATGTTTATCAAGTTTATAAAATTGTTATATTTATACGAATGTATAATAGAACTGTCCATCCTAAATATATAAATTCTTTGTCTATTTATTTATTTTTTATTTTTTTTATTTAGTTTAACTCAAAACTTGTTAATATTTGGATTGAAAAAACAAAACGTCTTAAAATCACTGTTGATCTATCAATTTTAAGAAGACTTTTGCTAGGAATTGTATAAAATTTTAAACAGAATTGTTAAATAATTAAAAAATTTTTTTTTAAGTCAATTCAAAACATCAGCAAAGTGTTCGACATTTGAAACATTTTTTTTTCAATTTATATCTATATCTTTAAAATTAAAAATTGTAATTTGGTAAAAAATAAACTTAGTTTTAATTCAATAGCGTTTCATTAAAATACATTATTAATAATAAAAATAAACATAGTTTTTTTTGGTTGTTTTGATTGAAATGCAAATACTCTTGTTTTTCATTATTACTAAAGTTATTTAACTCTGTAATGCATATCTTTTTTTTTGTATTGACAGTCCGGAATAAGGTTAGGTAGCTTGTGAATGTGGTGTGGTAGCAAAATAAACTCTGACTATTTTCACCCGGTTCAATGTGAATTACTTCCGTCGAGATTATTCATGTGATCATATAATAAATCGCACTCAATGCGAATTCGG
Source organism: Heteromyza rotundicornis (assembly GCA_951394025.1). NCBI lineage: Eukaryota > Metazoa > Arthropoda > Insecta > Diptera > Heleomyzidae > Heteromyza > Heteromyza rotundicornis. The sequence goes on from OX596011.1 coordinate 274,983, forward strand.
CCATCAATTTACTAGTACGAATTAATTTAAGAAGATGAAATGCTGGATGCTTTAGAATGGGTAATAGAGCATTGAAATTTAATTGCGCTATAACTACACTAGTGAATGCTTATATATTTATGAAAATACATATTGATACGTAATGAATTTTCTATTCCTATTATTCAAAAGGTAGTATCTTGCACTGAAGTAGTTTTTTGCAGTTTTGTGTGATATCGAATGAATAGGGCTTTTCACGAGCTGGTCTTGCAGAAGTGCAAATGCAAATATTTATTGCATATTTTTGCATCACAACAACAAAACATTCAGATTTGCATTTGGCATAGCATATAAAAGCTATACTTTTTATGTGTTGCATATTTGCTCGAGCGTAGGAAACACGTGAATAGAGCTATTGTTTTACTTTTTGAGTGTCATTTTAATTGCATATCTGAACATTGCAAATATCACTGTGCACCAATAAATTTTGATTGCCGAACTGATAATAAATTCTGATAGGTATTCTGCTCATATAATGCTCCTCCCTCTCAAAATAAGGTTATTTATTTCCCGACAATATCAATATTCTACAATAAGTATTTGAAAAGATGTCAATCAGTTTTTATTTTCTCATCTGACTTGACTTATTGTTATATTATTTCAAGTTTATTAATGATATCGGTGGTCAAAAGCAATATTCCATTTTGTAAATATTTTTGTATGGATTCAAATGATTCAAACAACTCTATTTTTTTAGATATTTTCCAAATTTATGTAACACAAACAAATTTAAGAAGAATGCCGTAAACGGTATAACTCAATTCATGATTAATTCGACGTAAACGATTATTGCTTTTGCCCACATACATTATTAAGATAAGTAACCAAACATATCTAAAATGGTTTGCATTCGTGTAAGAATATTTATTTGACATGTATATTCATATTCATAGTCAAATTAAGCTCCAACTTAACTTTAGTAATCTACTAAGCTGACAGATAATACGCTGAACTGACAGCTACTAAGCTGGTTCTATAGTTTAGCAGCTACTAAATTTGACTATGAATATGCGCCATTGGTTTGAACAATTTATTAAATTGTGTGTATAAAATTCGATTCAATTGAATAATCGCAATGCTAAACTTAATAATTGATTGATACACTGCAGTTAACAGGTATGACTTTTTTTTTTATTCTCGTTGTACATAGTTTATCTATATTTAAATTTTATTATCTTCCTAATGTTCATATACCAGGCAATATTGGCAAAAGCGCTGAAGTCTTCAAATGGATATTGGAACAAAAGGCCGACGAGAGTATCGAACTGATTGATAGAGAAACCCTCTTTGAGTACATTGGAACGAAAGACTTTTTGGCTGTTGTATTTTGTAAGTATATGTTTGAGAAATTATGACTTGATATGTCAAATATAATAACATAATTGTAATATGAATTTATATATATATTTGTATATTAACAGTCGACTTATATGGACGATGTAGACTAGAACAAATGTTGTGTGATCAGTTGAGAAGATTTTTTCAATTTGTTATTTGTTTCGCGTCTTTGTTTTTAGTGCGTTTTTAACTGAAATTAGCGAAGGTTTGAGACCAGCCCACTAAAAACTGTAACTGCTTATAACCTAAACTATTTTTTTTACAAATATCACAAAGTTTATTTAAAGCGTAAATTATAGCTTTTCACATATGCTTTTAAAATATTTCATAAGTTGGTATATCCTTTAGTATATGTATAAATTTGTATGAAATGTTAAAATAATTACAATATTTTTTTACTATTACTGTAAATTTGATCATGCCTTTTCCAGATAAAGAAGACGATTCCGATGCTCCGCGCATACTCCGCCACATCGAATTGATCGATGATGAGGCCACTGAATATGGCATACAAATTGTGAAAATGAATGACAAATTAATGGCAAAGAAATATGGCTTTCGCAATCCCCCAGGGATCACATATTTCCGTAAGGGTAAATATATTAACTATGATGGTGACATCGATGACGAAGAAGAGGTACTGGATTGGCTGACTAGCCCAGCTAACATGGAGATGACCGATCATATTGAACAAGTCAATCGTAAAATGTTTGAAAAAATACGCAAATCATCGGACTATTTGGCTGTTATATTTTGTAAGCTTATTATAGATAAACTAGTAAATTACCTGCTACTTAGCACTTATGTATATTGTACACTCCATTGAACCCCCATGAATCTCTTATCGACTCCCCGAAACCGAACTTTGCCACGCCCTCTTTCAAAATCAAAAACCCTAATCAAGAATTTTAGACATGCTATCGCAGAATATTTGTATACGAGGAATTGCAACCTAGTAGGTTCACTTGTGACTGCATGAGATCATACTGTAATTGCACGGTCATATTTTAAACTGCCAGGCCCCCAAAATTCTGGAATCTGTAGCCATGGTATCACAGAATATACATGTCCAATTGCAGCTTCCAAGATCCACAGATGAGTTCAAGATAGACGGACAGACATACGGTGTGTGTGGGGGAGCAAGCGGGGAAATTTTGGTTTTTTCTTGTATTTTTTCTCATTCTAAGACGTAGTTTTGTCTATTTTTTTGTTCAAACACTCTAAATCAAAATTGGTATTTATTGGTTCCTCTGTGGCGACAGCCGGAAATGGATAACTGAACCGATTTAGCCATGCCCGTCTGTCGGTCCGTCCGCGGCCGTGGTGCAGTGGACGTACCGATCTGAAGGTATCGGGTTCGACTCCCACCTGGGGCAAGGCAGAAATTTTGTTTTCTGTTTTTCTGTGTAGACCGCCACTCTCTCGCCAAGTTCTGGCAATCTTGCGAGAGTAACTTTGCCATGAAAAGCTTCTTCTTTGGGAGTCCCGCCGCTCGGAACCGGCAATAAACTGTAGGTCCACAATTATCGTATACACTTGCCCATGATAATTGCATTAAGAAGCTCGGCCAAAACCCTCGAGGGTTGTAGCGCCAATATATGTATGTATGTTTACTAGTTGAATACCCCGGCGTTGCTCGGACCTATACTTAAAGTAGTGAAAGTAGCCTCCCGTAAACCTTTCCGCGAAACCTCGAAACACCAGAGCATAACATAGAAATTTGCTCTAGGTTCAGTGGTTTGGACTGGCCGGTGACGAGTCAGTCTATCAACAATCATTCCATCAATCGGGACAAACACTTTTATGTTTGTAATTGCGTGACGCCTGATTTGAAGTTCTCATTTGCACAAATTATTTTTTTAATCAAAATTTGTTTGCTTTGTTTAGTTTTTATTTGTCAAATGCTTGACCACTGTCCAATTTTACTCATTGAATTGCACTTTTGGAATGAGAAGCATAATACTATGTGGGCTGGAAAGTATGCCAAATATATTTTGAAGTAATACTTAAATTGTATGAGTGGTACCCCGCTTCTTTGACCAATCAAGTTCAAAGTAGTACATAAACCTTCCGGATCTCACAAATAAACGTATGGTGTTTGTATGGTTCTGATACGTTCAGTGGTTTAGTTTGATGTTCACTCATACATACGCACCAACGTTTTTATATATTAAGATGTTGTAAGACGTCGATTTTGGTTATTGTAAACCGATACTCGACAAAAAAGTAAGAACATTTTCGATAGTTGAAATCGACACCTTTTGATGTGTCGATTTCACTCATTTTTCAACGTGTTCACACAATGGCAAAACTTTTGTTTTATCGGCTTACTCGAACCAAATTTGCACTATCGGTTTGGCATATCGGTTTCAACTATCGATTCTGTGATAGTCGAGTATCGGCTTACGTGAACTGGCCCCAGACTAAAGTTTAAATTTTGTAATTAATTAAGTATAAATTTCTCATTTATACCAATTTATTATTTTTTCAGATAGCGACGAGTGTAAACAATGTCCACGCGTTTTGGCCGAAGTGGAACATATCGACGATGAGGCTGACAAGGCCGGCATAGATTTTGTCAAAATCGATGACAAACAAATGGCCAAGGAAGTTGGTATCTTTGCTTTGCCTGCCATTGTATTCTTCAAACCCACTTCCAAGGAGCCAGTGATATACGCCGGTGTGTAAAAATATTTACATAATTCTGCGTTGAGCTAGCGAGTTACAATGGAGAATTTGTGTACAATTTCAGGTGATCTTTACGAAGAAGAACAAATCCTCGCTTGGTTGCTTACGCAAAAGGATCCAAGTGGAGATGTTATCGAAGATCTCGAAGGCGAAAAACTCGTACACCTAATAGAAGAATCTGGCTCCATTGCGGTGTACTTTTGTAAGTTTTGTCTATACGAACTGAAACGTGAATACACTGTAAGGTTTTACTCGAAGTCCTGTGTAATAATGAAACGGTGAAGTGTAAAATTTTATTTTTTTCAATCAAAGCATGTGGTTGTTAGAAGTTTTTTTTAGACTTTACTTTTTTACGAAATGAGTTTTTATACTGAATCATATTTGCCGTCATATCGGTCGATTCTTCAAATTTGTATTGATTTATTATCGTCATATTTGATTTGGTTTTTGTTTTTATACAAAAGATAAATTTGCAAAAAAATATACGACTCGTATTTATCACTGTGTATATTTACAGCAAATCAGTGACCAAAAGCTATAGCCGCTTCAGTCGACTTAAACATGAATTGAGTTGGACTGTTCTACTCATTATTATGTAACTTTTTTGCCTTACGCAAATTTTGAAGAAATACGTAGAATAAAGATATGAAGAGTTTTCTGAAACGTTTTTCGACTGTTGAGTGATGTAGGCATGTCTTATGATGAAACTGTAAAGAACCTAACTGTAACACAGGTCTTCGTGAAAACATGTTGTGAAAATAATACTAATTCAAACTTAATGTACAAGCTGCAATCGGTTTGGTGACATAATTATACAGAGAAGTAGGTACCTCGGGTTAATAAGGAAAAAAATTCATGTGTTCATTAAGTTATGAAAATATGTTTGAGAAAATATAGTTATCAATTCATGTATAAATAATATGCTATTTTCAAGGTTACCGGTCACATGACCAAACCGCTTCAGTTGGTTTTATTTGTATTATAAAACGAGCTTTAAAAAAATGTCGCTTTTATTTTCATTAAAATTGCCAATTTACTCCGCCAAATTGGATTCTACTACGCATTTATTCTTCATATAATCCGAAATATGATTCGCGCGATCCAAACCCTGGGTATCTACATTGTATAACATATTGTTACACTTTTGCGCAAAAAGATTGCAGCAATCATTCAAAATTGCCAAATTTTCAAAACCAAAAAATAATTATTTAAATAATTACATATATAATTTTCAAAAATGTTTTAGTAGTTGCAGTACTCTACGAAAATGTATTTTTCTTTTATTTTGAAATGTGACTAACCATTATTTAAGTACTACTTTTATTCTATGAACATCTTATATTACAAGCAATTTCTGTAAACGTAAAAAACCACAAACATCCACCTTAAGTACATAAACAAACTGAATATGAACATATTCGAAATTAGGGAACAAGACACAATGCGACATTTGCAGTTCGAAGGCTATACGCAAAGCACGCCTTAAAAAGGAGAAGGAACAACAACAACACGAGGGAGGAGCTGGGGCAGCAGCCACTGCATTCGGCGATATAGAACAAACTGCTGATGCAGCTGAAGCAGTGGCCGAAGCAAGCAAACACGAAGATGGTAGAGCTTATGAAAAAAATATAAACAAAATAAATGAATGCCTTTTCCCAAAGCAACCAACCCCGCCAACCCGTAGCATCAGTAATTGTGTTGATTGAACCAGTCACATTTTATCACTTGAGCATATTGATGTCCCATGTCACTATGTCCTAAAGCTTCCAAAGAGAATCAATTTCTGAATGCGCTCTAATGCAGAGATGGATAGCTTTTGCACACACATGCAATGTCATTTTGGTCCTTTAAAGGGTCCAATTGGGCCTATCTCTGCTAAAACCATCCTCCACCATCACCAGCTGCAACACCTATACGCTCATCTTACCTTATATTGAGACATTTTAGCCCACTGTACTGTTGTGATCTGTTCTATTTTTACTGTTTGTATTTCATGTAATTCTAGTGTATTGTGCCTTTAATCGTTTTAGTTGATACAACCTTTCGATATTATCTTGTCCTACCTTATTTTAATGTACCTTATGCCTTATGGCATGCTCATGATGTGTTTGTCCTTCCTCTCTCTAAATGAATGATAATTAGTCGAAATTGATTTATAATTTGTTTCGCAATTCCTTCCATTGCTTTCGTATTCAGATGCCGATGGCTGTGAACAGTGCACTAAAGTTCTCGAGGAATTGGAAAATATTGACGATGATTGTGACAAGCATGGCATTACATTTGTTAAGACACGCGACTTCACGGTGGCCGATGGTTATGGTGTACATGAGTATCCCGCGCTAGTGTATTTCGAAGGCGGAATTCCCAATGTATTTGAAGGTATACAATTTCGGCTAATATAAGTTTATAGGTTATAACTGGGAACGAATTTTAATTTCTTCAGGTGAATTAAATGAAGAGGAAGAAGTACTTCAATGGCTTATCACACAAAAGACCGAAGATCGAATTGAGTTGATAACGCGCCAAATGCTGGAAACCATGGTAGAAGAAACTCAATATTTGGCGGTGTATTTTTGTAAGACCCACTATACAATATATATGAAATAATCATACCAAAAACTAATTTTTAATTCATATTGATATTTAATTGACATTTGATCCACCATTTGCATTTTTATCTATCTTATTACACAAACACATGTTCACACCATGCCCACCAAAATACCCCCCAAAATAAATACAAATCCAAACAAACATAAAAAAAAACAAACCACCTCAGTACCACCTGAGCGTAATGGAAAACCACCTGCTTATTGTCGAAGTTTTTGCTCGCCCATATCCTTTAAAGAAGTCAACATGACCACCACACACACATCCAAACAATTCGTTAAGAATTATATTTCACGCAAAAGAAAACGTTTCGAAAATCAAGGTATTCAAAAAAAACAAAATCAAACAAATTAAATGCAAGCAATGCTAATAGCTTAAACTGAACTCAACTAAAACATTTTTAAAAAATATAAAATCGAAAGGATTGAAGTCACAATTTTAAATATACTTTTCATATCTATATCCTTTCATTTTATCTAATCCAATGTGCTCGTCCTCGTAAACCTTCTTCTCAATACTAAACTGGTCTGCTTTTACCTAAAGCCTAAAGCTTTTGAAAAATAATCGAAAATCGTATTACGTCCAAACTAAATGCCGGAACAGAATTTAATTGTTTTATTGATGATGTGGTACAACTTGCTTAAGCATGAAATAAAATTAAAAATCAAAATTATCCAAATTTGTCTAGCAAACTGTCTAGCGTTTAGTTTGGAAACGAATACCTTTATTTTTGACGTTTTCTCTATCTTTTACTTTTAACTGCTACTCCTCTTCGATTTAACTCAATGACATAATACTATACACTAACCACAATTTCCTAATTTCATAAATATGTTCATAAATATTTTTGCCTTTATTATTTTAATTTAAATTACTTTACTTTAATTTTGAAATAATCAATACTCAGTTCTCTGGTTAAATGACTTAGGCCTAACTAGGATACCAGTATGTATATAAATACTAGGGCTTTCGATCCTAGTCTGTTTTTAATCCCTATTTCCATGATTAGTTAATAATTTCGACAAATCCACCAAAAAATAAAAAAAAAAGTTTAAAAACTCAAAAATTAAAAAAAATTCTTTTTAGAAAAAATTACGGAATATCGATCGATACCTTAAAGCACAACCATCAATGTCCATTTTTTCATAACTCTAGAAAATGAAAACCAAGTTTTAAAATTGACATGTTTTGTATGGAAATTGATTTTTCCCCCTCATTTTTCAATTACTTTCATCACGATTTCCACAAACCACTATAGCCTATCTGATGCCAAAAACTCGATTTTCATGAAAACGGACATAGGATGGTTGTGCTTTAAGGTATCGATATCTTTAATACAAAACAAATAAAAATTCCAATAAAATTATTGGTACTTATTACGCATTACTTAATAAAAATTATTGAGTAAAAGTGGAAACTGATACAAAAGTAGGAACCCATACTTAAGCGTTTCTTAAGCATATTTTGTATGGAATTTTTTCTTTTCGAAAGAAACGGAAATGCAACTGAAAATTAACTAAATTTTGAATTTAACAAATCCCGAGAAATCTTAGGGCTGCAATTTTCCGTCTTGAAAATCCCGGGATTACACAAAGACTTCCGGATCGGATCGAAAGCCCTAATGCATACATATTATACTGGCCCGTATTTGCTCCGAATCCCGCTACCCAGGGATTCTTTTCTGAGGTTACTGGAAAAACTAAAACCGGCCAAATTTCAGCTCAATCGAAGAATTTTTAAGCTATCCCTGGCTCTTCAAAGTTTTAAAATGTTGGACTAAAAACCATAACTTCGTTCTTATTATGCATCAAAACAAGGAAAAAAATTCAAGAAACAAATTTTTTTGTTGGGCAGTTTTATTACACTAATGGAGTGGTTATCAGGAAAACCAATAAATTTGAATTTTTTCTTGTATTCATATATTTAATACTTCTATATTGCTAGCAACCTATCTGCGCAATGTGCACGAACTCCAAATTCAAGTCACTCGTTTGAATACTTGTGAAAATTGTGCGCATGCGCAGGTTTTATATGTTTAATATTTTTGTTTATTTTTCATTTGTAAGTGTTAATAATTGTCGACTGATTCCAGGAGCGGATTTGAAATAAATTTGCGTGCAGCACGATATTATTTGATTTATTCCTTTTATTCACTTTGAAAGAATCCACGAGTCATTTGTGTTAAATATTTTCACAGCACAATTTATAAAACAACACACAAATAAAAGTTTTTGTTTTCACTCAAAAAATTATTCAGCCCCTTTGTTTTCTTCAAAATGATATTTCACTTTTTGACACATACGCAATGCGAGCGATTTACATTTTATTGTACTAGCAATATTGAAGTATTACATATATGCTTGTATTGGTCTTATTCTGAGACACATTGTTATTTTTTTGTACATTTTTTTTGTTTGAGTCCGGTGTTACTATATTTTTTCCACCAAAATCTGTAATTTCCAAGAAAAAATCTGTTGTATGAAATTGTTTTCATATTCAGACCAATTAGTAAATATTATATGCATATAGTTAGGCCAGTTAATTAGGTACAGCCTTCTATAATAATTTATATTAGCTTCCGAAATTTTAAGAATTTCAACATGGTTACTACCGTTCGAATAAGTACCCACCTTAAGCGAGAAAATCATATTTAAAAATTTACCAACTTTTCGACCTATTCAATAACAAACCACTTTGCAAAAGTAATTTTTGTTATAAAAATGCTCAGAAATTTTTAGAATTAAAAAGCTAACGCACTTGCGGCATACAAATTTTTTAGTTTTCAAATGCCAATTTTGTACATTTCCTTTACGGTTTCAGAAGAAAACGGGGCTAGCCGAATATTTTTCTTATTAAATTACACAGTTGCAGAAAAAAATTGAGATTTCTTGTTGTTATCGAAATTGACATATTCATCACCTAAGTTCAGAACCATTTCGAATGCCGCTGACTTTTAACAGAACCTCATATGAGGTTTCACATTTTTTCGATTATGTGGACAAAGGTGCAAACATTTATTGATTCTTCAGTTGAAATATTCTCGTACATCGAAATATATTCGTATAGTTGTACTTATACAGACAATGTTGAGACATATATTTTATATATTTTTTTATGTTTTCTTTTTATAAGCAATGTGTTACAAGATCTTCAATTACTCCAAAATACATTTTTTATTGAGATAAGAATACATTTCAAGAAAAATCAGAGTATATTTGAATTTATTTTGTAAAAATCTGTAAAATCTGTTACATTTATAAAAAATCTGTAGTTTTTAAGAGAAAATCTTAAAATCTGACAGAGCTCAAAAAGATAAATCATATTTGCAGATTTGTCTTTTTTTAACACTGTTTGAGTCACACAGAAGAAAATTTCAATAATTATTTTTTTTGGTTATATTTTTCTGAGACTTTGGAAATGCATTTTTAAAGATTTTTTTTTGTACCGAACTCAAAAAAATTTTTTTAAATCTTTGAAGGGCAAGGGATAGTTTAAAAATTCTTCGATTAAGTTGAAATTTGTTCTGGATAAGTTTTTCCAGTAACTTAGCAAAATAATCCCCGGAAGCGGGTTTTTGAGCAACTTTCAAATCGCCCATACAACGAAGGGCCGATCTAATACACATAAATATATATATCGATAGTCATACGTTGATACCTCGAAACTAAAATTTTTGGCGCATATTCATAGTCAAATTTAGTAGCTGCTAAACTTTAGAACCTAAAGTTAAGTTGGAGCATAATTTGAATATGGGCCAATTTCTGTTACGAGGTGTCAACGTATGACCATCGATATATTGAATATAATTTTTTTCCACAGATAAGATCAATTGTAATATATGCGATCAAATATTAGAGGGCCTCGAATTAATCGATGATGAGTGCGATGTCTTTGGTATACATATGGTCAAAATACAAGATCCACAATTAGCTAAAAGATATTCAATCAAAACATTCCCAGCTTTAGTTTACTTCCGGTATGATGATGCAAAAAATATGCAATTCCGTTTAATTATGAAATTTCTTGAACATGTTTTAAATAGTAATTTAATTTTAGAAATGGAAATCCACTGCTCTTCGAGGGCGATCTCCAAAATGAGCAATCCGTTCTAGAGTGGCTCATCGACGATGACAATCGTGAGCTAGCTGATGAAATTGAAGAAGTGAATGATCGCATGTTGGATCGTTTAATGGCCGAGTCAACATTGTTGGTGGTGTTCTTCTGTAATTAAAAACAAAATTTCCTAATTTAATTGATCGATTTAATTTGTTTTTGGTTTTATTTGTTTAAATTTGTAGACGATGAAGATTGTGCTGAATGCGAGGAGATCCTAGAAGAGCTTGAGGAGATCGATGGCGAGGCTGATATGTTTGGCATTGATTTTGTGAAAATTGCCAGTTTGGAAGCAGCCAAGACATACGAAGTTGTCAACATACCCTCACTGGTTTACTTTAGGCAAGATATTTTTCAAAATAAATCAGTGTTTTCCACCTTCCTATAAATTTTATTTTCAAAATTATATTTTTTATAGAAAACAAGTTCCCGTTTTATATGATGGTGATTTGCATCAACACGACAAAATTATTACTTGGCTAACATCGCAAGATGTTTTCGAAATTAAAAACGAAATCGAAGAAGTTAATCGAAAAATGCTCGATAAACTTCTAGAAGAAAACGAATTTATAACGGTTTTTTTTTGTAAGTCAATTTGAAATTTAAATGTATATATGTATGTACAGTAAGGTGGAGCGCGCCTGTATGGAAGCTCCACCTTATTGTACAGTGACTCACAAAAGTATTCGTACACCCCTTTCATTATATGTAGTGGCTCACTGACACAATTTTTCGAATTAATATTACGAATGAGTACCTTGGATAACTAATCCGTTAATTACAAAATCCTGTCAGAAAAAGGAACTACTTTTCAAACTTTTTTCCTGAGGGCTAAAAAAATTTTTTTGGCATGCAAAAAGTTTTGCTATTTGAAAACAAGCTGTTTTTTCAAAGAAAGTTTTGTGATAAAATTTTTCCCTAGAATTTTGAAAAGTGGAGTTTTTGGAAAATTTTTTATAGAAATGATAAAATTTTGTCATTTTTAACACAAAATTCCACTTTCCAAAAAAATTCTCAAAATTCCGGGGAATTTTTTTATCACAAAACTTTCTTTAATTGATACTAATAATTGATACTAATATCGATAATAAAAATGGTGTCAGTGAGCCACTACACATAAAGAAAAGGGGTGTACGAATACTTTTGTGAGTCACTGTATGTACTTATACGTATCCACAAAATCTTATTTGATAAACCTCCTCTTCAGATGAACACAATCAACCAGACAGCATCGCCGCACTCGAAAAGCTCGAAAATATTGATAGTGAAACCGACAACCTGGACATTACGTTTGTTAAAATGGCGGACTCGAGATATGCTAAAAAGTGGGGCGTCACCAAACTGCCAGCTATGGTCTATTTCAGAAGAAGATTCCCTAGCATCTATCGAGGTATGAAAAGGGTTGATTGAAATCGTTTTTATACCCCCACACACTACTGTGACTTTGTTAACTTAACACATTGTTTGTATCGCCCATAAGGAGGCGTGTCCGGTATGGAAAAGTATATATATTCTTGATCAGCATCTGAAAACTGAACCGACTTAGCTAGGATCGTCGGTCTGTTCTGTTCGTCCGGCGGACAAAAACTAAATTCTATTGCAATTGTTTAGAAACGAATTTTGGATATGTCCTAGGTTCCAAAACCACTTATAAATGGGTCAAAATGGGGTCTTGAGACAAAATTTTTTATTATTCCAGGTACTTCTAAGTGGGTCATATTGTGTGGGGGGGTATGTAATAATTAACTACAATCAAATTACAAATAACCTAATGCATTAGGCGACCTTCTTTCCGAGGATGAAGTTTTGGAATGGCTGCGTAAAAATCGCTTCCGCCAACCCGAACTGAATATTTTCATGTACGCTCTAATAGCATTGGCCGTCGGATTCGTCATGTATACAGCCTTCTTGTTGCAGTGCTTCAAACCGGCGCCTGTACCTCAACCGCAACACCCGAAGCAGTCGTGATAAGTTTAACAACGAAAAGATCAACCAAAAATGTATACTTGCCAGCGAAAATTAAAATTTTTTTTTAAATATAATCGAAATTTAAAAACAATACGAAATACCATCCATTACAAAAAAAACTTCGTCTAAATTAGACGCGTAAAATCTCGAAAAATGTGGCTGAGGGTGGAGTTTGCACTCCAAATAAAAAAACCTGATTTCCTACTAAAATTACATTTTTTTAATTACACAATATCTTAAAATCTTTAAATTGTATCACAAAAACAAAAATACTCAAAAATATAAAGAAATAATTAATCGCAACTTAAGTCTTAATTTTCTCTTAAATCATTAAATGTCTGATGTTATCGGTCTTTTTGTTTATATTTTATTATAGTTGTAGCAAAAAATTCAAATTTGTTTTTTGAATTTTTTGTACGGCCAAATACCACAACTATAATAGAAAATCATTACATTAAATTTGTTTATTTATTGATTGATTTCTTTTGATAAATGTAAAATTTTAGCAATTATATTACTTACTATATAACTTTAATTACATTTTTACGATAAACGACCACTGATTTTATTAAATAAAATGTTGAGTGATAAAAATTCAGTTGTAATTCTCAAATCTCTGAAAGTCCACCATCAATATTTCAAGAAAATTGTAGAATTCGAATTTTAAAAAAATCTGTGAAGCAGGAGGCAAGTACCCTCATTTCCATTGTTGTCATCTCTCTGATTTTATTTCATCAGAACGAAATAAAAAGCTCTAGAAATAAAAACCACGTTTAGTGGACAATTTAAAAAAGTCAACACCGCTGCGATGAATAAGGTTACGTAACATCTTGATTAAATTCCCCCTCCTCCATGTATGCCGTCACATAGAGGCATTTAATTAACCCCCTTCTCACAAATTTATTTTCCACCAGAAGGGTAAAAACCTAAAAAAGAAAAATTCCTGGAACTACAAAAGTCGTACTTTTTTGGGTGTTCTGAAGAAAATCTGCAAAAAAATCCATTTTTGTCAATATTCAAAAAATCATTAAAAAATATTTGGAAACAATTGTTTTGCAATCACTATTAGTTTTGTTAGGAGCAAGTGTTTCGATAAGTTCTGATTTAATAACAACAACAACAAAAGAGAATTTATTCAATGGGCCGAACTAGTGCATTTATATTTTATATGGTTGAGAAGTTATTCACAAAAACCTGCCCCACCCCACCGCGAATTTTGTCCCGCATTTTCATTTTCGAAAGTTGGATGCCTTAGGCAATATAGTACATAAGTTAGTTATTCCGAATCCCGAATGTAAAAAGTATATATTGTGGAATGTGAAAACACCATACACCATCATCTCCCCGTCGACCGACGGCGTCAGCCAGCAAAGAGATATCGAAGGCTGGTAAAAAACATTTGTGGTATTAATTTGGCAGCAGTAGCATTTTTACAAGTTTTGGTGGTACAATCTTATAAATTAATTACATATAAATAAATTATTGATGTCACATTAGTTTTTTGTAAATCAATGGCGAGTTTTTAATAAATTTTAATTAAGAGAGATCGCGAGCGGTATTTGGAATAGCCCCGCAATTTGGACATTTCCCCAATGCAAAAGTATGCAAATTAGAAGAATCCATTGATTTATATGTTTTTAGGGTTCGACGAAACGAACATTTTAAAAAAAGAAATATTAAAATTGGTCAAGAAGGCATTCAATCCCGAAGTGTTTTTGAAAATCCCGGGATTTCGGGATTTGGAATTACAATCCAGGGATTCCGGGATTTGTTTGAGATTTTCCAATTAAATACAATAATTAATATAAAATTAAAGAAAAAACTGTTGCAACAATATTTTAAGCTTAATTTTATTTTAATTCAACGTGGAAATAATAATTAATAAATATTGCATTAAACAAAACAAAATTTAAAATAAATAAAGTCAAACAAAAAGTTATTAATTTTAAATTACTCTGATCGAACCAGTTTGATATTTTATGTGTTAAATTTTATTAATTGTTTCAATTTAAAAAAATTTTATTCAGATCGGTAAAAATTTTTTGTTTACTGTTATTGACAAAAATTGTCTTAATTTTTTGTGTGTGTTGCACTAAGTCTAAGAAAGTGGACTCAAAATCCCAGGTTTCCGGGATATAGAAAACTTTCGGGATCCCGGGAGTGAATGCCTTAGTGGCTATACTATAACTTATTTAACAAGTTTCTGGCAACACTGCTCTCAACATATGTTTTTGACAGTTCGGTTTTTACTTCTTTCCAGTGCTGCCATATGGACGGAAAATCCGTTTTGATCGGA
The DNA here is from genome assembly GCA_951394025.1 of Heteromyza rotundicornis. Lineage (NCBI taxonomy): Eukaryota > Metazoa > Arthropoda > Insecta > Diptera > Heleomyzidae > Heteromyza > Heteromyza rotundicornis. Next base: position 290,035 of record OX596011.1, read on the forward strand.
ACTGTGAAATTTAAAAAAAACACGAATTTCTTGAAAATATGGATTTTCTGCAAAAAATCTGACAGAACCAGTGATGGGCGCGTAAAATTTTTTGACGTCAACATGTAAAATTTTGTTGGTGACGTCAAATCTTATTAGGCAATATTATCAAAAATATGGTACGTAAGCTTTTAAATATGGTACGAAAGCTTAAAATTTTTTCAAAAGAATTTCAAATTAACAGTTAACTTTTGACGCCAAATGAATTTGTTGACGTGTCAAATGCCATAACTGGTCAGAATTTTTGCAATTTATTCTCTGAAACCGCTTGTGAGAACCGCTATTCGTTGAGGGAAAATTTGTACAAAACTACTGGCATCACCGATTGACCAAAGTGGGACTTTTTTCGGTCGGTCGTTTTCCCTGAAACCGGTGCGACCGATTTGGTGCGAATGGTTCTAAACCTCAAAAAAACCTCACACGAATTGAAAATTTTCACAAAAATCTCACAATAAGCCCGGTATGCAGATGCGACAAAATTCGTTTTAGAGAAATGACAAATATTTTGTTTTGCGTAGAGCGAAATGTTTTTGGACATTTTGTAAATAAAGTTTAATGAAAATATGACAACATCTGAAAAAATAATGTGACATTACTCACAATAATTTATTCACATTATAATATAAATTGTTTTCAATGCAACATTACGCTGTGCGGGATGCCGAAAAATCTCTCCAAAGTACTCAAAAAACAACTCTATTTTCGCTTTATATGCTAGCCGAAATTGAAATTTTGTTAGTTTTTGGCTTCGTTTGTTTTAAATAGGTTAAAAGTAGGCTTTAGTTAAAAAAATCTCACTTCACATAAGCCATTAGGGCGTTTCATGTAAAGTGGGAAACCCCTCGGAAACGATTCAGCTGTGCAGAAGAGCAGTCAAAATATATGAAATTTGCAACTGCGCGTTTTCGAGGGGTTTTCCACTTTAAATGAATACCCTTATTGACAAATCTCAATATGAGATAAATCTCACAAATCTGGTCGGTGAATTCTGTTGAAGAACTGCGTCGTTGAATTTATTCATCAGAAACTATTTTTTTATCAAAACAATAATTTTTTTAAAAATTCTGTAATCATTTTTCTGTACGGATTTTCAATAAAAACTGAAAAATCGGATTTTCAGAAGAAAACAATCTGGCAGCACTGATTCTTTCATAAATCTCTTCACTTAATGTTCTTGAATTTGTAAAAAAATACTAAAATAAAATTAAATAAAAACAAAAAGAAATACAATTCCATTTCAAAAAATTTCCAGTTTCGCACAACAGTAAAATGAATTGTCGTTGGTGTAAATTCTACAATCATTTAAAAAAATAAATATTTAAAATTATTTTGCGTTCTGCAATATTTCTAAGTTAAGCAGGTAAGTCCATATTTGGCATAAGTGTAGTTTAAGGCCTGGAAACTTTTTGCAGTTTTTTTTTATTCCTATGTATTTTCACGTCCTAAATTGAAATCCGGAAGAATTTTGAGAACAAGTGAAGCGTTTAAGCCACGCCCCGATTTTTTTTTTCAAAGTAGGCTTTTACACCCTAAAACCGAATCTGCATTTTGGTGCGCAAATGTCTAGTTTCCGAGATATTTAATTTTAAAGTTTCGAATTTTCCCATACGAAATGCGCACTATTTTGGTTTTTTCTTCACTGACTTTTTGTTGTAATGGTAACATTTGAAAAGGTGTGTTCAAATGAAATTTTCCCAAACTATGTTCAAGTATTACGTACTCGATTGTACTATGTGACGTAATTCTTGAACATCATTTAGCAAATAGTATGTAAATTAAGTTTATCAATTTAAGAAATGTTATTGTTGAAAATAGATAAATAAAGTAAAGAATTTTGTATTAGTTTGACAGAGAAATCTGAAATGCGAATGTACTATACTGGCAATATAGAAGTACTAGCAGGGCCCGGACCGCTTTGCTGGCCCTAAAAAAGTTATTTTTGCCTTTAAGGTCGTAATAAATTAATGAAAACAAGCATTTTGAAATATTGAATTGTATGAAAAGTGCCATGCCCCGTTGTCCAATTCCGACCATATATAACATTGAACTTAGAATTGAAAGCATAAAATCATGTCCCGTTGAAAAATGTTCATTGGGAGCCCAAGTGTAACATTTTTTTAAAATATTGAATTGTATGGGAAGTGCCACGCCCCGCTGTTGTGGCGTGTGCGGAAAAATGGTGCGTGGTGGAAAAATTTCATAATTTTTTTCTAGAGCCCGACTGATAGCATTTTCAAGATGAATTTAGACAGAAATGCGCATTTCATAGCACAATTGTGGTATTCTCTCTCTTGCTCACTAATCAACCGCAAATCATTTTGCGCATCTCTGATTCAGAAGCAAACTATCAAATGCGTGCAAATCAAATGAAGGGGCAGGGTTCTCACTTTTTGAAGAAATGGAAGTAGATTTAATTTTTTGCGTAGAGTAGTAGAAAATACGGTCAGGGTTGTAGATTTGAAGAGAGGGGGTTAGATATGGCTTTGTGGTTTTCTGCGTAGAGTAGCAGATATTTTTGTCGGTGTAGTAGATTTGTAGAAAAAGTAGTAGTTTTGAATTATATGAAACTCACATAATATTTTGAGGTGTAGATTTCTTACAATAGTAGTAGAAAATATCTTGAGGGAAGTAGAAAAATCTACTACCGTAGTAGAGGAGAAGAAATTTAAAAATCATCGCGAGAGTAGTAGATCTACTTCGATAGGAGTAGCATTTTTGGTGCGTGCTGTAAATTTCATTATTATTGTCGTATTTAGCGTGGCAAAATACATAAGAATTTCTCTATCAAGTCTATTAAACACACAAAAAGTTCAGTTTTGTCGATCAGTGTAATCTTTGTTATTGATTTGCTACATTTTCCGTATCAAACAGAAATTTTCGGCAGAAATATCGAAGATTTAGCCGAAAACAATATTTTATTTTTCGGCCGAATCTGAAACATTGCCGAAACAGCTTTTTTGGCCGAAGAACCGAAACCGAATTTCGGTCAGTCTCTAGTATAAATACACATTTAGTTTTTTAAGGAACAAAGTTTTTATTTAAACAAAAAATAAAAGTAACCAAAAGAATTCAAAAATAAATTTGGGGCTCCTAGGTCAAAACTAACACGAGCCTCGGATTATCCCATATATCCTGTATAAAAAAAATGTGATTTTTTAAAATCATTTTTAAAAATTTTGAGTAAAGCATAAAATTATGGGAAAGAATAAATCCCTCAAAGAAGCTTTTTTTTAAGGACTCCCCAATCCTTCAGATGATGGGCAAAGGATGCTTTAGCTGATGGTAAATACCTCCTGTTAAACTTTTAACTTTAAATAAAATTTTAGCAAAATTTTAAATTTTACATTACATATCGCTATATTGACACAGGAGGATGCTGATCAAGAATGTATATGCTTTCACATACAGGGCACGCCTCCTAATGGGCGTTACAAACGGTGAGACAAAAGCCATATGTGCTTGGACAGTAGTGTGCAGTAGAGCACCCATAAATGCAAAAGTGTTTTTTTGTTCGCTTCTTTTGCAAAGTTGCTTTATTTTGACCAGAGCTCCTTTTTGCATAAAATGTGTCTGTGAGCCACTGCACAAGAAATAGCTTTATACGCAGACTTCATATTGCTAGTGTGGGTATATACTATAAATGTATCAACAGTTGCTGTGTATTCGATCTTAAAACACTCTACGAGTATCCCTGAAATATTTACATGAAGGAGGAGGAGGTATCTTGAATCTGCACATATTTTTCAATACTAATAAAAAAAAAAGAAACCAATTTTTTTTTCTGTAAAAATCTATCTTTTCCTTAAAAATCAAAATTTTTTCAAAATTTCAAATGCTGAAATACACTACATTCAATGTACTATTCAATGATGATAAGCACTACATTTTACCTCTATCCAAATATGCATGAGATCAATTTTTAAAAACGCTTTACAAAATATTTTTAGGTTGACCGCTTAAAACACCATGAACGGTTCCACGTAGGCTAAGAGTGTTTATGGGGAAAAGGTTTATCCTCTCATTCTGCAAAAAAATTACTATATAGTCCTATCGCCTAAATCTCTTTTTTTAAAAGTTACAGATAGATAAAGCTATACACTACTTTTTTAGTCAATTTTTAAGGCAAAAGTCCAGCCGGCCTGGCTTTTTTCCACTACCGAAGTCCAATTTTTTTGCAGATGTTTTTTGTGCCCCCATTTTTCCGAAAATGTGCGGGAGCGAACAAAAAACACCTTTGCAAATTCCCATATAGCTCATGGGTGATCTAGTGTGCAGGGTATAAAAAGGACCTAAAATACATTTAGAAACTTAGTATCAATTAATTAAAGAACACTCCTTCGATTTCTGTCCTAAGCTTATATGGAGACAGCACAGTGATGGCGTCCTCAGTTTTTCTGCAGCACGTCATAATTTTTTTTTTCGAGTAATGTTATTTTATATAAATTAATACATTAAAGAAATTATATTTTGATGCAGCTGCTCCTAACAAACCTAAATTGATTGCAAAATAATTGTTCAAAAAGCTCTTTTAACTTTTCTTTAATGATTCTTTGAATAATGATAAAAATGTACATTTCCGGCCTTCTTTTTCGGCTGAAATGTCTAAATTTCGGCCAAAAACGATATTTTTTTTTTCGGCCGAATCCGAAACACCGAATTTAGTCGGTCTTGACAAATCAAAATTAATGAAAAAAGTTGAAAATAAAAAAACCATCCAGCGACATTTTGGCTTGGAAAAAATACCGAAAAAGCTGTGTTCAAAACTCAAAAACACCGGTTTTACAAAACGCCGGTCGGTGTTGCCCAGGTTGATAGTTATTGGCAGTCTTAAGGTCCCCACACACCAACGCGAAATTTCGGTGTTTTTGGTGTTTGGGGACCTTTAAGCGAAAAAAAATCAAAACCACAATAGTGGCTATAAAATCAATGAAAAAGTGAATTGATGCAGTTAGAAAACCAATAAATATAACTAAAATTTGCGTTCTGGAAAAAAAAAACCTGCAGGTTGAAATTGTCTTTTAATTGAGACTGGTATCCAAGTTAATAAATATTATGTTCTTACAGTAATGGCCAGTGAACTAGGTACAGCCTACTTTAATACTTTTAAATTAAAAGTTTTAATTGACTTCAAAAATTTTTAAGGAATATTGACTTAAGTGCCAATGAAAAGGTCTATTCGAATGAGTTCCTGGAGTTTTGCTGGGGGCTAACAACTTTTTTTATGCAAAAATGTTCTTTAATTAAAAACAACCAGCAAAAGTAATTTTGGTTTTAAAAATGCTTTTGAATTTATAGAATTTAAAAATAACCTTAAAAGAAACGTTCTTGCCAGCACACAAATTAGCTTGTGTTACAAGATCCTCACTTACTCCAAAATACATATTTTGCCGAGATAAGAACACTTTTTAAGCAAAAAAAAGAGTATATTTGAATTTATTTTGTAAAAGTACTAAAAAACTGCATTTATAACTACGTACTTCCAACGAAAAATTAAACAAATCTCTAGAGTCTATAGATATTGTCATTTCACTAATAAAAATGCGATTTATCACAGCAGCACAAATATTGTGTATGCAACAAAATAGCTTCAAATTGAATTCGCTCATAACAATCCAAGAAATAAACATTAAAAATTGATTTATTAATTGTTTTATCGCAAGGCTAGCATATTCCACAATTTGTATGTAACTACTATGAAATTGGATGAAATTGTTACATGGTAAGTTTTTCATAAAATTTTAGTTGCATTTAAAGCTATCCTTTCTTTTGATTCAGGTATCAAAAAAAGATTGGCACTTATGATAAACAGCAATGGGAAAAAACAGTTGAACAAAAGATACTCGATGGCTTCAATAGTGTTACGCTGAAAACGGCCAAACTTAAAACGGAACTGATTGATGTGGATTTGGTTAGAGGTTCGTTTGCCGCCTCTCATTACTATGAAATAATTTTTAGTTTTTATTTTTTTTCGACAGGCTCGACATTTCCGAAAGCAAAACCGAAACAATCTCTTTTAACTGTGATACGTTTGGCCACGTTACGCTATCTCTTTTTGCCGGTTTATACACAATGGTGGGTCCGCCAGACATCACCGAATATCTTTGCTATCCTACTTTTTCTCTACATAACACAAATGATAAATTGGGCGGTATATACCTTTAATATTCATCGTTTGGAACATAATGGTGATGACTGCAGTAAAACCATTGCAAACTCAACGATTCTTATACAAGATTCGAAGACTGCAGATAAACAAGTTGAAGAGGTAGTTTGAAAACTAATTAATCGGAACTTGATTTAAATTATATTTTAGCATATGGTTTCCCTGTCGGAGCTTTTAATTCCCATGAGTTTGAGTTTCCTGCTCAGTCTGATACATTCGCAAATCGTGGCTACGAATACGGCAACTGGAGGCAAAGCAAAGCGAAGACGTTTTTCGAATACAAGTCAAAATGGCAAACATATCAGAGGAGAGCCGAGAGTAAGGCGACGCAAAAAGTTGGTGAAGTAAGTTTATTAAAATTCAAAAATTTCAAGCCAATTACTAGAGAAGAAAAGCTGAAGTATTTAGGAATATGCCCAGCAAACATTTAGGCCTGATATCAAAGGTTTTTCTCTAATGTCGAACGTTTGAAACTGAGTCGATACCGACTCAAGAATCATAGCTTTCTCAATAAAAAGGGGAGTTAGTTCTCGACTCGAGAAAAGGGTTCGAGAAAAGGGTTATTTCTCGAGTCGGTTTCAAACGTTGATTCTCAGCTCGACTTCAAATAAACAAAGTGAAACGTAAATTAATTAATTTTAAAATTGTATTTTTGTTTTTATTGCATATGTCGAGTCGAGAAGTAACCTTTGGAAACGAGTCGAGAATCACATTAATTATCGACTCGAGAAATAGGGTTTTTCTCAAACGTTTAAGACTGTGTTTGCTGGGTTTATTCACCCAAAATTTATATTTTTTAAAAAGTTAGTGTAAATTAATGCGCACATCAATAAAGGAACAAAAAATTCAAACTGTTCTTACCAAATTCGAATTTTTTTCCAGAATGCGCAGTCAGGATTTCATTGACACATCGTTGCCACACCGCAAGGCACAAGTCTTCAAAAATACTATAACGAAGGTTCCATTGGAGTCCATCATTGAAGCCTCAGCCGTCATTCACACAACGTCCTCACCCTCAACCAACGCCATCAGAGACAGTAACCGTGAGACTTTTCACACAGCATCCGCCATAATAAAAAATTCATATCATGATGTTGCTCCCCCTATCAAACACAAATTCGATCTCAACCACCTAGATATGCCGCATAAAACAGCATTCGACTGTCGCGGCACAGACTACTTTAACAATAATCCTAGTGATTTAGTACATAAGAAACGAAACGTCAATTGGCATTCGACAATTGACAATTTCGCTACGGAAACTCAAGAGAAACAACAACAAACATCACCTCAGTGTATGACATCAACGACTACCAGCGAAAATAATTCACCAAATACAACAGGAGTCGTTATTAGAGATGCATTAGTGAATGATAACAACCCCAGCAGCTCTTCACCAATCAAAATCGTACGCTTTGATCAATGTGTGCAGGAATTCTACGACGATCTCATCAATCGCACGGATTTATTGACAATCACAACAAGCAACAGCCATTCAGATAATATTAACCCGAACCCGTGCACTATCAGTTGTGTATCTGCTCGACGTATTATAGGCGAAGATGACGGTTTTGAGAGCTTCAATGGCAAAAGTTCAAGTGGCGAAGATACCAATTCTCCACTGCCCACAACATCGTCGGCAATGACTGTGAAAAATCAATTGCGTTTACGCTTAAACGCGATTGACTATCAGAATGGTAGAGTGGAAGATGGTCAGCGAAAGGAAGCAAACGTAAGTTTTGGAGCTTATAATAACAATAAATAGATAGTTGAAAACGTGATCAGCGGCTCGATTCTCAAAGTTTGCTTCACGTAACTTTACTATAGATTCTCGTTTTACTTTTATCCAAAAACACTTTCCGAACCCTTCCGCGATTTTATCCGGTGTGAAAAAGCACTTTCCGAACACTTCGCGATTGTGAACAATTAAAATTGTGAAATTTTGTGTGTATTTTAATTCAATGATTACAAGATATTTCCTTCTTGACGAAAGCGATGAGGCAGATAACATTGCCAGGCAGCGAAGGATACTAACGGATGCTTAAAGTCCATTGGAATTGCGTGAAAGGAGGTGCTGCATGTTGCACTATCATCCAGTAAGGCTGAAAGAATTGCTCATTCATTAGCAACTGCCTTTGAAGTGGAACAGGAAGGCTCAACAACCGCTCCTGCGCAGAACGTTCAACATTTAGCACCCCAGCCAACTGCGCCATTACTGTTGGCATAGCAGGCAACTTGTTTCATTATTTTTGTTTTTTTCCTTCCCATGTTTAGTGCAATGCAATGCATTTTTTTTGCAATCCACGAATGCTTCTTGATAATTTTATTGAATCAAAGTTCAACAATAAATATAATTTACAACTTATATCTTTAAATTTTTGGAGCAATCACTTTTTTTGTTTGAAAACTTCTTAAAACAAGTGAAAACGATATGTAAAGTGATGTCGCGCGCTGCAATCGAGAATTGAAACGTTTTCGAACGAGAATTGATTTACGTGAAGCAAAAACGATGTGCGGAACCTCGTTTTCGTTGAATATTGAGGTATACGAACAATTTAAAGGTTAATTAACGAAGTAAAAATCTTGGTTAACTTTAAACTTTTACGTTAATTTCGAAGCGTTTTACCTTCCGTTAAATTTATTCCGTTAACCCTATGATTTGTAAATTATAAATTCTTGCAGTACATACACTGCACGAAGTAATGATAAGACCAAGATCAAAATGTTAAAAATCTTTTATTGCATTACTGATACAGGGCATATTTATTGCCAAATATTAAGTTGTTCAGCGGTTTGGACTGGGCGGTGTTGAGTCAGTCTATCAACAATCATTCCATCAATCGGGACAAACACTTTCATGTTTGCAATTGCGTGACGCCTGATTTGAAGTTCTCATTTGTACAAATTATTATTTAATCAAACTTTGTTTGTTTGTTTAGTTTTTATTTGTCAAATGCTTGACCACTGTCCAATTTTTGTCATTGAAGATATATTTTGAAGTAATACTTAAATTGTATGAGTGGTACCCCGCTTATTTGACCTATCAAGTCCAAAGTAGTACGTAAACCTTCCGGAGCTCTTAAATGAACGTACCCAGCAAACATTTAGGTTTGATATCGACTCGGTATCAAAGGTTTTTCTCTAATGTCGAACGTTTGAAACCGAGTCGATACCGACTCGAGAATCATAGCTTTCTCAATAAAATGGGGAGTTAGTTATCGAGTCGGTTTCAAACGTTAGTTTTACATTCGAGAAAAGGGCTAGTTCTCGAGTCGGTTTCAAACGTTAATTCTCAAATCGACTTCAAATAAAAATTATGAAACGCGAATTAATTAATTTTTGTTTTTATTGATAAGTAGAGATAATTTTTTTTACACTATACAAAATAAAAGGTACGGATATAATTCAAATATTAAATTATTACTTCACTTTTTTATTTGTTGGAGTAACCTTTGAAAACGAGTCGAAAATCACATTAGTTATCGACTCGAGAAATAGGGTTTTTCTCAAACGTTTGAGACTGTGTTTGCTGGGTATGGTGTTTATATGGTTCTGATCAGGGTTGGCAACCGAATCGAATAAAGGTTTCGATTTCGGTTTCACTCCCACTTGGCAATCGGTTTCGGTTCTCGGTTTCGCTCTTTGATTTTGAAAAGGTTTCGGTCTGGTTGGAGCTATTGAAAAGGTTTCGATTTAGGTTTTAAAAGGTTTCTAGATGGCCCAATATTAGGAAATTTTATATCAATTCAAAATAAATCTGGTGCTGAGTCTAACTACATTTACCGAATTTCCTTATCTAATCGCATTTTCAAACAAATTTCTGCTTAAATTTTTAGTTTTTATACCCTACACAACGTTTGAAACGTCCATATGGACGCGTGTACGGTATGGATAAGTATATATATTCATGCTCAGAATCGAACACCGATTTAGCCATATTCCCGTCTGTCTGTCACGATTGCGGTTGGAATGTTTTTTTTTTTGAGACATCAACGTGAAATTTTGGGTTTACGTTTTTTTCTCCGAAATGAGATGAAGTTCGAGAATCAGCTAAATCGGACAAAAAAGGCTGCCATATAAAACTACGAAAAAAAGCGAAAATTGTCCAAGTGTTTTCCTAAACCATATAAAACGCGTAAAAATGGGGTCTGTGAGCAAACTTTTTTGTCGAATATATAAAAAAATATATTTTCCTATATTTTAAAAAAATATGAAATAAATACTCAGTCGGAATTCAATCAACTGGTTTACAAAAATAGCTAACTTATTTCTAACTATATAAGAACTCATTTTCAAGTAATTGAAAAGGCGTGCTGAGATAGTCAGTTTGAAAATAGAGTTTCTGTGTTGTGGTTTGTTTTATTTCAATTCGAACGTAGTAAAAATTTGCTTTTAGATTATAGCCTGGAATGTAGGCGTCGGCTTCACATTGCAAAGGTCGTTGGTTCGAGCCCCGGAAAATTCAATTGAAATTTTTATAAATACAAAAATTTTTTAAAAATAATTTATAGAAATGAGAGAGAGATGAGAGAAAAAAAATTTGAATCAAATTTTTGTGAAGTCTAAACTCAACTGAGAATAGTGAGTTCGTAACAAAGGAAATAGTGACTTTATAGTGTGTACTGACTATTAAATAACTAATTTATAGTTAGAAATAAATGGGTTCAATTTCCGACAGGGTAAATGAAATACAATGAAACTTCAAGTCAATTTTTTTTTTTTTTTAACGACGAATCCCAACGGTCCCACTAACCGACCGAGGGGCACATCCGCATGACGCACGGATTTGGTGACCGAACAGCCGTAATCCGGATTCGTTTCAGCTACAGATTAAAATCATCAGCTGATAAAACGCATATTAATAAAACGCGAATTAGGTTATGAATGCAAGAGAGAATTCTTCCAAACATAACATAATATAAGATTAACGTGATAATAAACAATAGAATTAAAAGAAAATATTATGAAGCATCAGAATTCATGCGACGAATTTTGTGTACGAAAACCTTTTAAAATCCGATTAAAAACCCATAACCTTTTCAATTGGTTTTGGTTGAACCCATTCAATACTGACTATTAAATAACTAGTTTCTAGTTAGAAATAAATGGGTTCAATTTCCGACAGGGAATGTGAACCCATTATCAAACTGACTATCTCTGCACGACTTTTCAATCACTTGAAAATTAGTTGTTAACTAAGTTAGCTATTTTTGTAAACCAGTTGATTGAATTCCGACAGGGCGGAAAAATTCAATTTAAATTTTTATAAATATACAAAGGTTTAAAAAATAATTTATAGAAATGAAAGAAAAATAAGAGAAAACTAGAGAGTGGACTATATTCGGCTATGCCGAAGCTGAAATACCCCCACACAGTAGGAAGAAGTACCTCGAACATAAAATGTTGTGGTCTCAAGACCCCATTTTGATCCACCTTTAAATAGTTTTGGAGCCCAGACCATGTCCAAAATCCGTTTCTAAAAATTTTCAATCGAATGCAGCAATAAAAATGACTTGAAAAATGTTGACCTTTTTTTCCGGTATATGGGAGCCACGCCCAGTTTTTGTCCGATTTGGCTGATTCTCGTACTTGATCTCAGTATTCACGAGAAAAACATGTACCCAGTTTCAAGTCGATATCTCCAAAGCTGCGACCGCTATCGTGCGGACGGACGGACAGACAGACGGACATGGCTAAATTGACTCCGGCGTGATGCCTATCGAGAATATATATACTTTTCCATGCCGGACACGACCCCTTATGGGCGTTACAAACGTTGTGTCAAAGTTAGTATACCCTGCCACAGTGAGTGTGGGGGTATAAAAATGCAAATAAAATTTTTGTGAGGCTTTAACTTAACTAGCTACCTAGGACATCGCCATTTAAAATAGTGAGTTCATAACAAAGGAAATGGTGACTTTATAGACAGTACTGGTTATTAAATAACTAGTTTATAGTTAGAAATAAATGGGTTCAATTTCCGACAGGGATTTAACTTTAACGAATACTGTCAAACATATTTACAGTTCAAAGACAGCCCAAGCAACAATTTAAAATATATTCAATGGGACCCCGTTCCAAATTTTTTAAATATTGAGTTGTATGGGCAATTAAAAATGCTATAACAGGGCTTTTACATTTGCTCAAAACGCCACATTTAGACCGAATTGTACAATACAATGGGCGCATTCAAGGGTGACAAACAGTTGTATGATTATTCACCGAAATAATTTTCTGGTAGCGCTACCAAATTTAGGTAGCAACATTTGTATATGCTACTTTTGAACAACTGTTGTCACCTACGTCAAGTGATATTTCAAATCACATTTCAGTCAGTTAAAAAATAAATAAACAATTGGCAAGGAAGCGTCTCTTCGGCAACTGTTGAACAAAACCCGCAATATGGCCAAAAAAAAATATATTATTTAAATTTTATTTCTTTTTAATTGGATGCATATACATATACAGTCAAAACTACCGCCTGCAGTGTGTCGTCGCAAAATGCCGCCGTCTTCCGAATCGGACAATGGCTTCAATCATGGCATTGTTTCATCTTGCGATGCCTATCAGCAAACAAAGAAAACCAAATCTCGCTCTGTCGAAGCTAGCAGCGGTGAAACCGACGAGGATGGCGATGAAGGTGAAATAATCTCCAGTCCTGCTTCTATAGGCAACATTTCGAATTATAATGAATGTACTACATCGGCCACGGAGTGGTTAGGCGTGACAACCAATAGTAGGAAGACAGTAAATTCTTTCTCTTTTTATAAAATATATATATTTTTTTGGCAGGTGAGGAGTGCAGCTATAGCTCCGAATTGGATAATTCCGATGATTTCAAAAATCATCGATTGTCCGATGAAGATTATGACATGGAATTTACCCCAGCAATAATTTTAAATTCGCACAGCACTACAGATCGAAGTACTTACTGGCTATTTGAGGACAATCAAAAAAATCTTTGTGTAACTAATTTTTGTTTTAAAATAAAATTTTCATAATATAGTCAGCTGCACCATATGGGATCAACGTGAGATTAAGAAAGCTCAAATGTCTGTACTGGAAATATCTTCATGTATCATAGAACGTGTTGAATCAATGCCGGAAACAAATGATTACATTTACATTGGCATCTTCTTTTCATTTTGGCTGTCTCTGATACCCTCGTTTTGTAGGCTGTGTGAGGTAAGTGTGCTGGGATTGTGGTTGTAAAATAGATTGAATTAAATGTGCTGAAAACAGCTTTTAAAAATGCACTAATTCATTACGAAAACGATTTTCTCCAATGGAATTGCGTTTCATTTTACAATTTGTTGAATACGCAGGTCACCATCGATTCGGACAAGCCCAGCGAGATAAATTATTTCGATGTACCCATGTTGTTGTGGGAAAAGGCCTCATTCTCTTTTTCCACAATATTTCGTTTTGCATTTGGTCACTCACAGTGGGACCAAACCATACTGATTATTGGATTTGTCCAACGATTATGTTTGACGTCAATTTTATTCATCATCTTTGCGGTAGCAGAAAGAACATTTAAACAGAAGTGAGGCATACCTACAAAATGAATGCATATTATTAAATTATAATAATTTTGTTTTTCAATTTCAGATTCTTATATGGCAAACTGTTTTCGCATGTGACATCGTCCAGGCGAGCGCGGAAATCAAATTTGCCCCATTTCCGTTTGAATAAAGTGCGCAACATAAAGACTTGGCTGAGTGTGAGATCTTACTTAAAGGTATCTCAACTATGTAAATTAAACCGCCTCACCCTCTATGGAGGAAAAAAAGTGACCGATATCACCGCCTGAAAATGAACTTTATCTTATATCGGCTCTAGCCAAATGGCGAGGGGGGTGATACCGATCACTTCCTTTTCTTTCATAGAGCGTGAGGCTATTTACTTTTAATTATATTTCTCACAAGTAAGTAAACAAAAAATACGAATATTTTTTACAGAAACGTGGCCCTCAACGTTCTGTGGATGTCATTGTATCAGCTGCTTTTATAGTCACCCTCCTGTTGTTGGCCTTCTTGAGTGTTGAGTTCTTGAGTGATTCAGTTCACTTGCATTCTCATTTGAATTTGGAAGCGCTGATGTGGTCTACGACAATTGGCATCTTTCTCTTAAGATTTATGACACTTGGCAATAAAATTCATCATAAATACCGCAGCGTTTCGGTATTGATAACCGAGCAAATCAATTTGTACTTACAGGTAGATACCAAGAAGCTAATATATTGGTATAGAAAGGAGGTGAGGCAGGTACAGAAAGTATTTATATTTTGGATCATTGTCACCTTCAGAGTCGGTATAGCGATGACCGTCTCTCTGTCATTTTTGACGATAACTTCCGTAGTCTATCGAATGACATTCTTTGTTTGCTTCCATTTGGACGGTATACGGAATTGAAAATTGCAGCGTCGGATAAAACCAACGCCTGCCTACCTCCCATTATGGCCGTGAAATTAAAATTTATTACATACTGAAGAGATTTGGACTGGAAATGACGTCGGTAATCCGGGAAACCGGATTGAATTGGAAATGGAACAAACTTGGAAACGGAATGGAATCGGAAAAGGGCCAGAACAAAATGGAAAAGTTGTCATACTCATGCAGGGTATTTTTTTGCTTCGGTCGGCCGAAGACAATTCTCTTACTAGTTCGTATTTATTTCTTAAACTTACATTTTTATTAAATTCCTCAGATCGAACAAAAGCCGAAGAAAAAAGAAGAGCTCATGGTATCCAATAGCGTACTCAAATTGGCCGCAGATCTTCTAAAGGAATTGGAATCACCATTCAAAATATCTGGACTCAGCGCTAACCCATATTTATTCACCACCATTAAAGTTGTCATCCTTTCAGCGCTTTCTGGGGTGCTCAGCGAAATGTTGGGATTCAAACTGAAACTGCATAAAATCAAAATCAAATAGGCTTGAAACAGTATACAAAATTTAACACAACATCTTTACGTAGGTTCTCTTAGAGATTTATTTTCTAAGTGCAATTTCAAAATATTTTTCTAATACAATTATTTAACGAAATAGCATGCAAATCTGCTCTTTATACATATAAAAAAATCTATTATTTACCAAGTAAGTATGAAAGCGTGTTATTTGTGATGTTTGTTCAATTGTTGTAATCAAATAATTTTACATTAAAATCTCTTCACTCATCAGCCTAGTTTTCATAATATCAAAATCAGAGCGGATTAAAGCTATGCATTTTTTTTATAATATATGTGGGATGTTGCCATTTTTCAATGACGACGTACCATTTAAATATACATTTAAATATGCAATATACAAAAATGTTGGTCATTCTGTGATTTGCTTCATACAAAAATTAAAAAATTAGCGTACGAGATTTTTTTTGCTCAACTCATTCAGCCTAATTCTAAAATGGCGCGACTGCGAGTACTCTAGTTTCTTTGATTTTGGATTGTAAAACAACATTTTGTACATTACGGCGCCACCACAGCCTAACCACGGCTTGGAACTCTGTCTGACAATAACAGTAGCAGGGTTCTCACTTTCGCCATTACGAAAGTAGTAGGAATTCGATTTTTGGAGCAGTGACTGACTGAATTCGCCTCAACGGGTAGTGGAATTCCACAAAAATTACAACACATTCCACAATAAGTGGGTACATGGGAATTTCAATTCCGAAATTCCCATGAACCCAAATTGTGAAATTAATAAAGTGTGCTAATTAGAAATGTTGCCTCTTTCATTGGCTCAATTTTTCATTTTCATGAGAGGACGGTGTTGCCACGTGTACAAACAAATAACAGACTCCTATTGCCTTTTTTCGAAACTATTCAATTTTTCTTTGATATTTAATAGGGGTATTCACGATTTGGAGTATTTGACTTTGTATTCGATATTTTTGATAAATTTAGTATTTGGAGTAAATTAGACGGATTTACAAAAACAAATCACGTACAATTTGAAAATACTAGAAATACTCCATTTGCAACAGTCCGAACCTATTGTATATTTGGTATTGTATGTATATGTGTATTTGCATAAATCAGCTGTCAAGAAAATGCGACACTGCCACTTAATTTTTTTTTGTTTTGAAGGCAAGAATTTTTCTGATACGGTAACATCGAAATATTCAAAATACTAAAATTTACTACAAGTGCGTTCACGACCTGTAGTAAAAATTTACAAAATTTATTACAAATACGCAAAATACTCAAGATCGTGAATACCCCTAAGATTTTTATAACTTTTTTTTAATTTAAATATCTTTATTCGTTTTATTTTTTTAACATTTTTATTAACTGTATCAACATTTGCAACTCTGAATACGTAGTACTCAAGGAGCAATCTCGTCGTAATCCTTTTTGACATTGTCACAAGTCGATCTCCCTAATTTATTAATTTTATAAATACTTTGTTAATTTCACCATGACATTCAGCACACTTCTTTTTTATAACCCTTATATTAACTTGCTTTGTGCGGACTATATATATATATATATATATATATATATCCTCAAATCTGCGGCGAGCTTTTTCATACACTTCCACATGAGCTAGAGAGATGAAATTTGGAACACTGATAGAACTCCGGTGACAATGCATTCTATTAAATTTTGGGGTCCATCAGAGGCGTAGGGGGCCGTGGGGGGACTCAAACCTTTTTTTTTTAAACATGGCATAACTTCCAATTCTTTCAAGCTACATTGATGAAATTTGGTAGGTGAGTTCTTATTGACAAAATGAAATTTTGGAAAAGGGGATGTGGGGGCAAAGGGGAGCGGGATGGAGCCAATTTAAAGTTCTAACTCTCTCATTGTAAGCTACAAGTCTGAAATTTTTTACTTAGGTTCGCATTTGGGAAAAAGAGTAAAAAAGGGAAAAAAAGGGGAAAAAGGAAAAAATTTAAAAAAAAAAAAAAAAGTGGAAAATAAAAAAAGAGTAAAAAACAAGTTTTTTAAAATATAACCCTTTAACCGACTAAAAAGCTGAAAATAAATTTCCTTGAAATTAATTTCAGCAATTTCGATTTAAAATTAAGGGTTTTTGGCGACTTTAAAATCTGCAATAATATTTGGAATAAAGTAGCCAAAAACCCTTAATTTTAAATCGAAATTGCTGAAATTAATTTCAAGGAAATTTATTTTCAGCTTTTTAGTCGGTTAAAGGGTTATATTTTAAAAAACTTGTTTTTTACTCTTTTTTTTTGACACTTCGTTTTGACGCTTCCTTCTTGTGTTCAGTTTTCAGTGTTTCTTTAGCGTCAGTGTTCGTTGTGACTACCGTGAATACGATTTCATTCTAATTGACAAATTCATGACTGTGCTTGATGTGGTTTATGTTTGATGTAAAACAAACAAATTCAAAAATAATTCTGCAAATCGCGAGTGAAAGAAATTTTGGTATTTCTTCAAGTAAGGCGAGCAAAAAAAATTTACTGAGCACAGGGTAGTAATTTAAAAAAAAACGCGAGAGTACTTTATCTGCTACGATTGGAGTAGAGTGAGAACCCTGACCAGTAGAACAATGGCAAAATATAGATGAAGTAGAAGAATTTGGAGGAAAAATTGAAACAGCGGAAATTTTTTAATCAGAATAAAAAGTCTAAAAACAAAAAATACAAATTTTAAACAAAAAAATTCTTTAAAAAAATCGCAGTGCTTCTAAATAATTGAATGTCATGTTATATAAATAATTGTGCCCTCAAAAGAAACGCAATTGAAAAAAAATTGTGAAAGAAATTGCGCGTGTGGTTTATAGATTGGAGAACAATTTTTTGTATACAACTATTTTTTTCTAAGTTGTATCTTCTAATGAAGCATTGAAACGAATTGCAAAATGTTGGAGTCACCGAAATTTATACAAAACGACAATTATGATGGCAGTCGCGCCTTTACTTGGCTGGCGGATTTATGCGGTCTATCTGTGGATTTGGTGAGTTGAGTTCTATGAATCGCAAACATACGATTCTGTAAAGAATGAAATTAATGTGTATTTTCTGTGACATTTGATTTAATTTTTTCAATCGGTTTTTTTTTGGAATTAGTATGGGACAGTTCGTTTACCTACTGTTATCTAAAAAAACATTTCAATTGAACTTGTTTTTTTCTTTGTCTGCAAATTCTTTCTGGCAATTATTTTTCATTTGTCAAGTCAATTTTTATTTATTATTGCCATCCTGAATGACAATCCCAAGTTTCAAGATTAGCGTTTAAAAAATAAATAAATTAAATAAAATGTACAAATGATAAGAAACTGCAATGGTTCAGTACTAGGGCTTTCTATCCCGAAGGCTTTCCCAATCCCGGGATTTTCAGGACCAAAAATTGCAATCCCGGATTTTTCGAGATTTGTTACTTTATGTAGAAATAAAACAGAGATGTCAATTGAAATTTGAAATTTTTATATTAATTGGAATGTTTTTAAAAAAAGGTTAAAATTAGAGACCGACCGAAATTGGGGTTTTCGGTCAAAAAAGGCTGTTAAGGCTGTATTATAATTTTCGGACGAAGATTCGATATTTCCATCGAAAATTTCGGTTTGATACGAAAAATGTAGCATATAAATAACAAAGATTACACTGATCGACAAAACTGAACTTTTTGTGTGTTAACTAGACTTTATAGACAAATTCTTATGTATTTTGCCACGCTGAATACCAAAGTAATGAAAATTTTTCAGCACACTACTCTCGCGATGATTTTTAAATTTCTACTATTGTAAGAAATCTACTCCTCAAAATTTATATGAGTTTCTTACAATGCAAAACTACTACTCTTTCACAAATCTATTACCCCGAAAGAAATTTCTACTGCTCTCGTCGTAGTAAAAAGTGAGAACCCTGCCCCTTAAAATTAATTGCTTCTAAATTCATCTAATTCATGATCTGAACCTAAAATTATTAATTTCAGCCTACTAATAGGCTTAATTATGTACTACTTTAATACATTTAAATACACAATTTTTATTTTGCCGGTTTTGGCAAAATTTCAAAAAAATACAAAATTTCAGTCATTTTGGTTTTGGCCGAAATATAAAATAGCTATTTCGGTCGGTCTCTACTTAAAATACATACAAAATTAAAGGTATGCCTTTATTGCAGGGAATGAGAGAATTCGTCTAATAGAAGCCGGTGTTTTCGTCAAAAGTTCGCAAAGTCTCTTACTGGACGAAAGTCTCTTTCTAAAGTAAACGTCAGTTGGTGCAAGGAAATGCAGAGGAACACTTTTTGGACCAATGAAAGCAGAATCGTTCTTTTCAGCTCTAATGGTTGTCGGTAATATGTAATGAAGCCACCATTGACAGTGGAAAAGCCCCAGTACACATATGGATCAACTGACGTTGACCTTAAAAAATGCCAACCATTTTGCATTTTGATCCGGTGAGATACTTTCGCGGAATTTCGACAAAAAAAAAACCGGCTTCTATTAGACGAATTCTGATTAAAGCTGCACTCTCAGAAAGTTTTAGCTCGTACTTGATTTGCATGGAGCTGGTAGTAGGGTTGTTCTGACTTAACTGGATTGTTCGTCTGTCAATTCGTTCAGATGTTATCGCTTTGGAGCACCTGTTTCAGGTTAATTTACCAATTACAGAGCGTTGGCAGATCCATAAAGGATATCTTGTAGATATCTTGTAGATATCCTTTTCTCGCAATGCTTAATATATCGTAGTTCGTCTGAGCAAAATTTCATACTGTTTTGATGAAATCTGAAAATTTCGGCCGCCATATTGGTTCCGCCATCTTGAATTTTGAAAATGCGACATAAAATTCGAAATCAGTGACCCCAAAAACCCCCCTAACAAAATTTCATACTGTTTTGATGAAATCTATAAATTTCGGGCGCAATATTGGTTCCGCCATCTTGAATTTTTAAATTCCGACATCAAATTCGAAATCAGTGACCCCGAAAACCCCACTACACAAAATTTCATACTGTTTTGATGAAATCTGAAAATTACGGTAAAAACACGATTTTATCTTATATGGGAGGTAGGCGTGGCAGTCGACCGATTCCGCCCATTTGCAATACCAACTCCTTCTAGGGACTAAAAAGGATAAATCCAAAATTTGAGATCCCTAGATTTCTTCTAGCTCCTGCAATCGTGTTTACGAGAAAAGAGGACAGACGGTCAGACGGACAGGCGGATAGGGCTAAATCGACTCAGGAAGTGACGCTGATCAAGAATATATATAGTTTTCCATACCGGACACGTCTCCTTCTTGGTGTTACAAACATCAGACCAATGTGAATATACGCACACCTCATGAGGTGTAGAGTATAAAAAAGCTTGTAAAATGTAGACCTTTTTTTCGTTATATGGGAGCCACGCCCAGTTTTTTTTTAAATAATATGTATATGAAAAAAAGGGGGGTGTGGGGGCAAAGGGGAGTGGGATGGAGTCAATTTAACGTTCTAACTTTTGTATTTTGTAAGCTACAAGGCTGAAATTTTTTACTTAGGTTCGCATTCGGGAAAAAGAGTAAAAAAAGCAAAAAAGGGGGGGAGAAAAAAATTTAAAAAAAAAAAGATGAAAATAAAAAAACAAGTTTTTTAAAATATAATCCTTTAACCGACTAAAAAGCAGAAAATAAATTTCCTTTAAATTACTTTCCGCAATTTTGATTTAAAATTGTGGGTTTTTGGCGACTTCAAAACCTGCAATGATATTAGGAACAAAGTAGCCAAAAACCCTTAATTTTAAATCAAAATTGGGGAAATTTATTTTCTGCTTTTTAATCGGTTGAAGGGTTATATTTAAAAAAAATTGTTTTTTACTCTTTTTTTTAGATTTTTAATTTAAGTTATTAAAAAAAATTTCGAATATTTTTTGTATTTTTAATTTTTTTTAATTTTTAGGAAGGTACTATTAAATGGGTCATATTGTGTCTGTTCAGCTTCAGCATAGCCAAAGTTCACTATCTACTTTTTTTGTTATGATCTAAAAAAATTATTTGAAATGCAAACTAATGCGATCAATTTGAAAACTATAATTAAATTTTATGACATACTGTTTTCAATTGTTGCCGTTCGGTTTTCAATTGATTCGAATTTGATTTGTTGAGCATATAAATATTGGTGAAGTGTATGTATGTGTGTGTATGTATGTACTACATAATTGTAGTACAACTAAAAGCAAGAAAAAGTTCGGCAACACATGATCACGAACGACGAAAGACGTTTCGTGATGGCGTGAGGTTATGTAAGCAGCCTAACATATAAAAGGAACAAATACAAATGAATTATGATAAGAATACGAAAATACTTATAATAAAAATTAAAAATAATTTAGGAATACAACTTACTTTTTTTAATTCTTACAGTTTTGCATTTATTCTGTTCCCAAACGGAAACATAAACAATACAAAAAAATAAACAACTTAATTATTTAATAATTTTGTTAGGACAAAACCTTCAAGAATTTTTTAAAAGTAAAAACCTTGTTTTTCAGATAGCGCCGGCAATTTTAGGTAGCTAGTTCGAACATCTGCTGTTTTCTCCGTAAAGTGAATTAGTGAATTATAAGTATATTTGTACATATATTGTGTTCTATTGGGGTCTATAACACTTAAAAAGTAAGCATTATTTTTCTGAAGTTTAAAGGAACAACGCATTCAGAAAAATTAAGCTCTGCGAGAGGTAGCGCCACCACAATTGTGGTTGTCTACGCTGCATGTGGCCAATGGAAATGTATAACATCGAAAATTCCCACCAAAATACGAAAAACATCCGATGTCATTTTCAATGCCACAATTAAAATTAAAAATATGCAACTACGCATTTTAACAAGCAATAATTCTATTTAAAAATACACACATAGGGTGATAACAGGAGAAAAAAATTATTTAAGTCAAACTTTAGTTAATAGAATAGCTTAAATCTAGCCTACCGCCGAAGCCAATTCCAGATATTTTTTGGGAACTTGTTCAATTTTATGTGAAAATAAGAATTTGTAAAAATCGCTCGGTCTTAGTTTTGGAGATATACGGAATTGAAAATGTGACCTTGATAATGGTTATATCTAGAGACCGACCGAAATTCGGTTTCGGTTTCGGTTTTTCGGCTTTTCGGCCAAAAAAAGCTGTTTCGGCCGTGTTTCGGATTCGGCCGAAAAATAAAATATCGCTTTCGGCCAAATTTCGTTTTCGGCCGAAATTCCAATATTTCCGCCGAAAATTTCGGTTTGATAGAAAAAGTAACAAATAAATAACAAAGATTACACTGATCGACAAAACTGAACGTTTTGGGTGTTAAATATACTTTATAGACAAATTCTTATGTATTTTGCCATGCTGGATACGAAAATAATAATAATGAAATTTTTACAGCACCAAAAATGCAACTTTTGTGGCGTTTGCAGAAAAATGGTGCGTGCTGGAAAAATTTAAAGTTTATTTTCGGATTTAGCGTATCAAAATACATAAGGAACAACCAAGTGGATAAAAGCGGTATGTAACACAAATTTAAGCATTGATCATAGTTTCGAAGAATCAGAAGCGACAAAGAAGACATGTCCTATTGGAGTAGATCTAATACTCTCGCAATGATTTATAAATTTCTACTCCTCTACTACGGTAGCAGATTTTTTCTAATTCCCTCAAGATATTTCCTACTACTATGGTAAGAAATCTACTCCTCAAAATATTATGTGAGTTTCATACAATGCAAAAGTACTATTCTTTCTACAAATCTGCTTCCCCGACAGAAATTTCTACAACTCGTAGAATTTCTAGTACTCTACGCATAAACCCATATCTACTCCCCTCTCTTGAAATCTACTACCCTGACAGTAATTTCTACTACTCTTGATTTCCACGCATTTGATAGTTTGCTTCTAAATTCATCTAATTCATGATCTGAACTTAAAATGATCGGCCCATATTCATAGTCAAATTAAGCTTCAACTTAACTTTAGTAATCTACTAAGTTGACAGATAATACACTGAACTGGCAGCTACTAAGCTGGTTCTAAAGTTTAGCAGCTACTAAATTTGACTATGAATATGCGATCGATTTCAGCCTACTGATAATCTTAATTATGTCCCACTTTATTACATTAAATCTCACAATTGTTTCTTTTATTTTTTCGGTTTCGGCTTCGGTTTCGGCCGAAATTAAAAAAATAAAAATTCGGCCATTTCGGTTTCGGCCGAAAAAAAAATAAAAAATTTCGGCCATTTCGGTTTCGGCCGAAATTAAAAAAAGCGATTTCGGTCGGTCTCTAGTTATATCTCAGAAAACCATTGAGGCGTATTCTTGTTTGAAATGTATTTTTGTTACGTGTGAACTATCTTCGGCTATGCACACACAAAAAAAAAAGTAGGTAAATCTAACCAAAAAAGACGATTAAAAATGCAGCAACCAAGAAACGTTGTAAATGGAACCGACTCAAAGTTGTTGGCGTACAATCAAATTTTGTTGGCGTACAATTAAAAATTGTTCGTATATTACTTTATGGAAGACAGAGAAAGCAATTATCCAATTGAGCGAAAAAATAAATAGATACATATTAGAAAAAGAATGCAAAAAAAAGATAGCTGATGTGTTTGGTATTTCTGTAGATGTGTTGTATTGAAATATATTTATGAAGGTTAAATTAATTTAATGTAAGCCCAATACTTTAAAAACGAGATAATTTACATTTCGTACACAAATTTGTCGGGCAACATCATTTCTACTGCGAATATATATAATATTCATTACTTAGAACTAACGCGCTTCCACAAAACGCAATATTTTAATATTTCATTAAGTTTACAATAATATTGTAATATTGAAATTAATGTTTTCCCTGGAAAAAACGAGCTGAAAAACATTCTGCACAATTTTTAAAATCGTAAAATCACAATATTTGTTAATAATGAATTATAACATAGTCATAATTTGATTTTAAAAATTGTTTTCGAAATATCAAAAATTTAAAATGTAAACAAATTGGACGCCATCTTCTAGTGCTGCGAAAATTCGATTTTTTTGTATTCGATACAACCGGATACTTTCTTGTGAATACTTAATAATTTTTACGATAATTTTCATTCAATTTGGATTTGAAATAAAATCTCTGAGTAAAGTAAATGCACGTAGCAATTGCTCTAAGACGTTTTTATCATTACGACCCAACAATTTTCATACAAACTTCCCTAAAATACCAATAATAGTATCGCATACTAATGGAACCAAGTACTTCATGAGTCAAGTGTCGAATATAAATTATTCATATATTATGCAGCACTTGTTGCTTTGAGAGCGAAAACGAGACAGCCATATATAATAATTTTTCTCTCTTGTATTAAATGTCATGCTGTTTCAGAATTATGAAATATTTGCGGCATGGTTGCATTTCTGCATCGAGCGATGACATTGCGAATCATATGCCGAAATACGACCATGCTGGCAAATCATTTAACAATTTTTTGACGATTAGATTAACCACAACAATTGTAATTGTTGTTTGTGTTTTCCATATAAAATAAAAAATTGTTTTTTTACAACGTTTTTTGGTTAGATTAACCTATCTTTTTTTTTTCTGTGCAGAAGCTGAAATGCCCACACAATATAATCCATTTAGAAGTATCTAATGCGTGGCAGTGAGCCGACCGTAAATTTATATAGCATTCTGCCCATTCATCACCCAACACCACATACAAAATTTTAGCGAAATCGGTTTAACACTGCATGAATTATAACATTTTAGAATAATATTTACCACGCCCCCCTCGAACGCCCAAAGTTTATGAAATGGCATATTGCCAATGAGATTACCGACCTAAGTGTCTTTAAAATCGGTCAAGTAAGGACTGTACCGAAAAGAAACTGCACACCTTGATTTGCTTATGAAATGAAAATTAATTGCAGTGGTAGATGGATGAAGGTGGTATGTAACACAATTTTCAAATTATTGATAAAATTAGCATTTTACATTTGATTTTCAAAAAAAATTAGTGTCTTGATCACCCTTGCAATGTTCTTGAGTCCATTTTAACATAAGTTTCGACATTCATTGTAATGCATTCAACTGCATCTCGAAACAAATGGTCGTTCAATTTTCGAAGCCTTGTTATCCAGACTTTCACTCGTCTTTCACTTTTGTTTGGTACTTTTAGTTTTTTATAGGTGTTCACATGATGCCTTTGCTTTATTCTTTGGACCATAGAAGCACTGGTTCCATTTTTTTTTGTCAAATCTAGAATTGATATTAATTTATTTATGATTATAAAGGTATCTTTTTATCAAATTTCTGATCTCTTGGACCCTTTTTTCTTCCAAATTTCGGCATATACATATTTGAGAGAAGAGGTATCTCTGAACTTTTTATAATATTTTTGACATCACTTAAACTAACTTTGTAGCGTTTCGTCGAATATCTGTACGAAATTCCTCTTTTTGTGAAGTAATTGTGCTGAATTTAATAAAGGTACCTTCACAAAAAATTTTTAAAAGTTAATGAAAAGTAAATTAAAATAAATAGCTTTTTAATACAAAAAAAATTTCACGAAAAAAATTAAAAGGATTCATTTTATAAGCAAATCAAAGTGTGCAGTTTCTTTTCAAACAAACATATCCATAATAGTAAAAATAGTGGTAAAAAAACTCTTGAAAGAGCAAAAATTTTGTTTTAAATTTTATCTTTTATATTACAGAATTAATTCAGTCTAAACCAAATTACCCATTGGGTTGTTTTCGAATGCATTCATTCAAGATTTTTTGGCTATACGCTTTGGTCGATATGTACTTCGTATTCTATTTCGATGCAATCGTGTTTTGTTATTAATCTTATTTTTTGGCACTCAAGCTCACTGCGCAATATAAATGATTCAATTGAAAGAATACAATCGCACCGATTAGGGTTCGGACCTTACAATCGTAGTAGATCTACTACGATTTTCGAAACTTTTTGTTTGCCCTCCCAAACATTTTGTTATTACCAAATACTTCGTGAGTACATGTGAGGTTTGTGGGTATGTTTGTTCCCATGTAACTCAAGAAATACTTGACCGGTTTTATTTACAAACATACCAAAATAAACATGCTAGGTGATCGATAATGAAGAAATGAACCACGAGACGCAAACGATTCCCTCAACCAAGCTAAAGTATATAGAAGTAGTCAACACTTCGAAATATGTTGGCCTGTGTTATTTGCAATGACTCATATATATAAAATGTTTGTTTGTTATAATTAGGCATGTGTCAGTAAATTTGAGTGATTGCAAAAGGTGTACTCTTAAGAATATATCACGCCGCCTGTCTGGGTGTAAACCCAGAGAAATACTTACCTTGTTTGAAGAAAGAAAAGCCTATCAAATTGAGGCAAAATGGGAATGACTTTGGGCCATAGAGACGGTTTCCTCATTTGAAAAACGAGAAAACTGTTTCTAGGGTGCAAAAAAGTTCTAAGGCCATACGGCCTTTTTTCACTTTCGAAAGATAGATAAAGCTGTATTTTTCATACGGCCTTATTTCCAAATGGAAAAGGAAATAAAAACGACTCGGCTTTAATTTACTTTTAAAAAATTTTTTAAAAATGTTGTTGCGAAAAAAGGCCGTTGTAATTGTTTCTCTTTCAAAGTGAAATAAAGCCGTAATTTCAAAAAACTCAAATTTAAATTTTTTTTTTATTTATTATAAATTTTTTTAAAGAAATGTTTGCTTCCGGCGTTTATATTGACAAGAAAAGAATAATTAGCTTACATGTTCAGCATGAGCTATGCGTACCGGACAGTAGTAAATTAGAGTAATCTTTATATTATTTGCATTCCTCATCAAACAAGTCACCTTTTAATGAATCATTTGCCCATTTGGTTTTTATGGAATTGACTAATTCCATTTAATTGATTACATCTTCTTGATGCTCATGGTTGTGGATACGATTTATTTCTACTTTCCGACGTATTGTTGGTTGTTTGAATCCACAGCAACGACAGCCGGACAATATGCTTGTCAACATTTATAATATTTTACATTATTGTGATTTGATTCAAATTTAAATATTTGTTTTTCGGCTTTATTTCATATTTGAATTGGAAAATAGGCCGTATCGAGAATACGGCTTTATTTCACTTTCAAAATGGAAATCAAGCCGAATGGCCGTTATTGCCTTACGGCCTTATTAACAAAAATGGGTGGCCGTATTTTCCATTCGGCCCTATTTCCATTTCGAAAGTGAAATAAAGCCTTATTTCACTCGGCTTTATTGCACCCCACCATTCGCATTCATAACATTAAAAAAAATGTTCAAACAAGATAAATCGCTTATCAGGAGACATCCTAACTTTTAGCAAAGATCAAAAGCGTATTGTGAGGCAACGCTATTTGCTAGCTGCACTATTTTGACCATTAGTAAGGGCGGTTACACAGTACATGATGAGTGATTAATTGAGTTGATCGCCATTTAACGCTTTGAGAAACCGGCACTAAATAGAGCAGAATAAAATCAGCTACAAACCATTTCAAATATGGAAACTTTCGCTTTCTGAATCAAATTTTGTTATCATTATCTTTAGTCGTAAGCTTCGAAATGCTTTGTTGCAGTCGTATATGGCCATCACCTTTAGACTTGTTTTCCGATAATAATTTTATCAATTAAGAAGCGACAAATATTGATAAAATGTTAACATACGATATTTTATGTACGTACACTTGTATACGATTCGATTTCATTAATAAAATAGAGTAAAAAAATAGTTTTTTAAAATATAACCCTAAAAAGCAGAAAAAAAAGTTCTTTAAATTAATTTCCGCAATTTCGATTTAAAATTAAGGGTTTTTGGCGACTTTAAAATCTGGAGTGATATTAGGAACAAAGTAGCCATATAGTCCACCCAAAGCAAGTTAATATAAGGGAATAAAAATCCACGTCTAATGTATATATGGGCCCTTCCGCGTCAAGCGGATGCATAAAATCTGAGAATATTCTAAAACTCTCCACATGGAAATCCCTGGGTATGCTGAATTTATTTACCAAAGGACTCTATTGTAAATTCCATATTTACCATTGTTTGAAATTAAGTAACGTAAGTGTACCGAATTCCGGCCACTGATCGCCAGGCCAAATTAAATGCTCTGGAAGATCCATTTAAAACATTCAAAAACAGGAACGAATTTTTTTATCACATAGTCTCGGGTATTAACTTTTATTAAATATAAGTGTTTTTTCCAAATGTTTGAGGTTTCTAATAAAAATAAATAATTTTAACTTTTGCGAGCGAAACAAAAAAAATGCTCCTAATTCCGGACATTGATTTCAGTTGTTCCAAATTCCGGCGATCTGCGCTCCTATTTTCAAAGACAAATTAGGTTACAATATGCTATTGATTTGCAAAATAATTTATTTTTTGAAACTATAATATTAAAAATAATTCATTATTTAACATTTGGTTTATCTATTTGGTTTTTAAAAATCATGCAGTGACTCGCAGAAGTATTTTGCATATTCTTTTCCATGTACAATGGCTCTTAGTCAAATTTTATTGAATCTATATTGGTATCATTGGAAAGGTCGTTGGAAACATTACAGCAACAAAGCTGCAATAAGCACCGAAACATTACAACAAAGCTACAATAAGCATTGAAATATTACAACAACAACAACATGTGACTGTATTAAAATAGTTGCGATATTGTTGTGATGTTTAAAAAGTACCAACATATAATAGTGACCAAAATTAGTGAAGACACCTTTTCAAAAGTCACCAATTATACAGGAAAATGAAGAACAAATTGAACACTTTATATGAGAGAAATCGTATCTTTTAAACTTTATATCTGGGAAAGTAGGTTTTTCCGACCAAATATGTTTGCAGATTCGGTTTTAGGACGTCAAAATACATAATACAAAAATAAAAGAAGAGCAAAATCGAAGGTACCATCAAGTACATTTAAGCAAATTCGAAGTACCGGCCACTGGCCGGATTCCGGAGCTTTAAATTTTCACTTTTTAGTGCAACCCAATTTCGGTCACTTTTATTTTGTCTAAAAGTTATTAAACTTTATAATTACGATTTAAAAAACGATTTAAAAAATGAAAGGCATAAAGAACTTAAATTTTGAAGCTCTTCATGTAAAAGATCAATTAAAAACGATATTACAATAAAATTTTCACAGAGTCAAAACTGCCTTTTCTTAAGAAATTTACATAAGTATGTTAGAATTGAAAAGCTGATTGCATAAAATCTGAAACACATAGCCTATGACGGATTTAGGTCCTTGTGTACATGAATGTGTAAACAATCAAGTAAAAAAAAGAAAAAAATTCATATTGAGTAAAACATATTGTTTAGAAACATTAGTGTAAGGCACTATGACGGAATTCGGTACACTTACGTTAATGTAAAAAAATAAATGACCCAAAGTTTTGAAAACTTTTTTAAATGACCCAAAGTTTTGAAAACTTATTGACAAAATGTAATTTTTTTCCCTTTGGAAAGGTGGGTGTGGGGGCAAAGGGGAGCGGGATGGAGCCAATTTAAAGACCTAACTTTCGTATTTTGTAAGCTACAAGGCTGAAATTTTTTACTTAAGTTCGCATTCGGGAAAAAGAGTAAAAAAGGGGGAAAAATTTAAAAAAAAAAAAAAAAAAAAAAAAGAGGAAAATAAAAAAGAGTAAAAAACAAGTTTTTTAAAATATAACCCTTTAACCGACTAAAAAGCAGAAAATAAATTTTCTTTAAATTAATTTCAGCAATTTCGATTTAAAATTAAGGGTTTTTGGCGACTATAAAATCTGCAATGATATTCGGAGGAAAGTACCCAAAAACCCTTAATTTTAAATCAAAATTGCTGAAATTAATTTAAAAAAAATTTATTTTCTGCTTTTTAGTCGGTTAAAGGGTTATATTTTAAAAAACTTGTTTTTTACTCTTTTTTATTTGTACAGTTTTTATTATTTTTTTTGAATATTTGTTTGTTTTTTTGTATAGACAACCAAATTTTGGTAACACCTTATTCCGAAATCATACAAAAAGAAAAACCAGTTGAAGAGTGGTACATTTCCGAACATTTGGAAAGTATGCTACTTCATTTTTTCCATAGTGCATTCAAATGTTGCCACTGAAAGAATATTCAGTCTCATATTTTCATTTAAAAAAATAATAAAAAATCTTTGCAAAAGAAAGTTTAGTGATAAAAATGTTCTCCAAATTTTGAGAATTTTGGCCAAAAATTACGAAATGACTAGAAATTTAATAATTTTCATACAAGTTTACCAAAAACCCATTTTTTAGAAAAATTCTCAAAATTCAGGGAAGGCATTGGTTTGACGTTTTCAACGATACCAATTTCTACATAATAAAGTTTGAGGGAAATATAAATATACTAGCTTATACCCACAGCTTCGCTCCCAATAATTTTGTAATTTCATGTTAACGTAGAAATGTTATATGTATTATTTAAGCAACTGAAATAAAAATAGATTTTGCAAGTCATCTTTCTGCCCATCCACCACCCAGCACCAAATCCAAAATTTCACCGAAATCCCTTAAATTGGACTCGAGGTACAGAGCTTTTATGGTCAGAACTTAAATTTCAATAGTCAACCCTCTGCCCATCCACCTCCCATCACCAAATCCAAAATTTCACCCAAATCCCTTAAATTGGACCCGAGTTACAGAGCTTTTAAAATTTTAGGGCGTGGCAGTGGGTGGACTGCAAATTTCCAGAATCAACATGTTACCCATTCATTACCCAAAACCACATAAAAAATTTCAACAAAATCGGTTAAACACTGCATTTTAAAATAATATTTGCAACGCCCACCTCGAACGCCCAAATTTAATGAAATGGCATATAGCGTATGATGAGGTTAATGAAATGACCTAAATTTTTATATGTGTTTCATTAAAATTGGTCAAGTATTTCTTGAGTTATAAGGGAACAAACATTCATACATACAAACCTACAAACTAAGAATTTTATATAATTAAGAGAAGAGATAACCGTTTATGGTATACGATTTGACACACACAGTAAAAAAAATTAAGAAAAAACATACCAAAATTTTATTTCGACTGGCATATGCAGAGAAAGCTAGAAAAGAGTTGTATTTTTGAGTACTTTGGACAGAAAATATTCCCAAACCGCAAATATTGAAAAAAATAAAATGGCTGTAAATGAAAATTTGAACAGTATTTTCAGGCGGCATTTTCTCGGTTGTGTAATCGGGCACTACGTGAGTATCTTTGTTTTTTTATAAACCTTATATTAACTTGCTTTGGGTGGACTATATATATATATATATATATATAGTCTTCCCAAAACAATATATTTATATACTAGCTTATACCCACAGCTTCGCACACAATAATTTTGTAATTTCATGTTTACGTCGAAATGTTATATGTACTATTTAAGTAACTGAAATAAAAATAGATTTTGCAAGTCATCCCTCTGCCCATTCACCTCCCAGCACCAAATCCAAAATTTCACAGAAATCCCTTGAATAGGACCCGAGTTACAGAGCTTAAAATTTTTTAGGGCGTGGCAGTGGGCGGACCGCAAATTTTCAAAGTCAACCCTCTGTACATTCACCACCCAGTACCAAATCAAAACTTCAGCGAAGTCTCTTGAAAAGTACCCGAGTTACAGTGCTTTAAAAATTTCAGGGCGTGGCAGTGGGCGGACCGCAAATTTGCATAGTCAACCCTCTGCCCATTCACCACCCAGCACGAAATCCAAAATTTAAGCGAAATCCCTTGAATAGGACTCGAGTTACGGAGCATTACAAATTTTGGGGCGTGGCAGTGGGCGGACCGCAAATTTTCAGAATCAACATGCTACCCATTCATCTCCCAAAATCACATATAAAATTTCAGCGAAACGGTTAAACACTGCATAAATTATAGCATTTTAGAATATGCCTATGATGAGATCAATGAAATTACCTACATACATACATACATACACCCATACTCAGGAAGAGTTACATACATATATACATATATAACATATATATATATATATATGTTATATATATCCTCAAATCTGCGGCGAGCTTTTTCATACACTTCCACATGAGCTAGAGAGCTGAAATTTGGAACATTGATAGAACTCCGGTGACAATGCATTCTTTGGGGTCCGTCAGAGGCGTAGGGGCCGTGGGGGACTCAAACCCCTTTTTTTTTAAACATGGCATAACTTCAAATTCCTTCAAGCTACAATGATGAAATTTGGTGAGTTCTTACTGACAAAATGAAATTTTGTACCCTTTGGAAAGGGGGGTGTGGGGGCAAAGGGGAGCGGGATGAAGCCAATTTAAAGTTCTAACTTTCGTATTTTGTAAGCTACAAGGCTGAAATTTTTTACTTAGGTTCGCATTCGGGAAAAAGATTAAAAAAGGGGGAAAAAGGTAAGAGAACATTTTTTTTAAAAAAAGAGGAAAATAAAAAACAGTAAAAAACAAGTTTTTTTTTTCTCAATGTACTGTTTTTCCCTATTAAAATCTGGCAACCCTATCTAACCCCCACTGTTGAATAGTTACGAATTTGAAAAAAGAGTTTGTGTCAACTTTATAATTTTCAATTAATTTGAACAAATTTCAATTTTTAATTAGAATTGAATATTTCAATATT
The DNA here is from genome assembly GCA_951394025.1 of Heteromyza rotundicornis. Taxonomy (NCBI): domain Eukaryota; kingdom Metazoa; phylum Arthropoda; class Insecta; order Diptera; family Heleomyzidae; genus Heteromyza; species Heteromyza rotundicornis. The sequence goes on from OX596011.1 coordinate 322,793, forward strand.
AATTTGAAATGCTACCGCTTCCGGACCCAACACTACCCTATACCTAGTTCCAATATTTCGAAATTACTTGCAGCTATTCCTATCTAGGTGGACAAAAATTATCTATTGCTATCTTGCATCTTAAAAATAATTATACTAAATAATCATTTCAATTATTTTTAATTTTCAGGTAAATTTTATAGTTTGCCAAATATCAGCACTCTTCCTGGCCTCGCTGTTTCGTTCGATACTGCATCCTTCCAAAGTGTCTTCCGCAGTGCGCCATACATTCGCTTTGACACTGGGCTTGGTCTTTGGCTATTTTTGCTTTGGTCAACAGGCCATACACATTGCAGGGCTTCCGACCGTTTGCTACATTGTCATACGTACACAGAACCCAAAGGTTGTGCAGAGGTATGTAGAAAATATCGATTCTCCAATTGGTCGTAAAAATTGGTTTGTCTGTGATTTCGTTGAATGGTTCCTTAGAATATTTTTTTAACTCAATGTCGGTTTTTTTTTTATTACATATTATAACTATTTGTTTGTTTACAGAAATGTCTTGCTCGTGGCAATGACTTATCTCCTGTGCATTCACTTGATTAGGCAGATATACGATGATGGCTCGTACTCTTTAGATATAACAGGTCCACTAATGATAATTACACAAAAAGTAACGAGTTTAGCATTTAGCATACACGATGGCTTTGTGCGACAGCATAAGGTAAGTTGGCTAATGTAATGATAACATGAGATAAGACTTTAAAGCTTTAATATCGAATTTTCTGAGTTAAAAATATTTGAGACTTGAAACCGATTTATCGTAATAAATAGTCAATATAATTTCAATCCTTATGTAGGTTTTTCATACCCAAGCCTTTTTTAGACCACTAAACGTTCAGTAGTAGTGGAAAAAACTGCAGTGCTACTGGTGAGGAACACTTTGTAATTTCAAACTAATAATTTCTGTACTACAAGACTACGTTTTTTGGGGCGAAGAATATTATATTTCAATACGCTTTGTCGAAAACTAGGGTATTTCGCTTATTACAACGAAGAGTATTATGTTTCACTGCATTGCGACGAAAACTAGTATAATTGATATGGAAGGGCGCACTTTTCACACAATTTAAGCCAAATTGAACCACTGCATTTTGTATATTTTTATATTTGTAATATTTACTAACGAAGACAAATTTCCGCCTTCATATCAATTCAAAGTTTTTTCAGCCTGAAATATATTACTTTTTGTAGGAAATTTTGAAATGTAAAACTGTGAATCGTAATGGTTTTCTCGGAAAAACCCGAAAAATAATATTTTTCGACAACCAAGTTGAATCATAATAGATTTCTTGGAATATTGAAACATAATAATTTTCGTAAGACAAATGAAACGTTATTCTTTTCTTAAGGGGCGTCGATCAAACCATATGTTTCCAATATATTATTTTAATCAATTATATGCCTGAGACACATATCGTATTCAAACTTCTTTAGACTCTAGAAAACCGGCTACAAAAATATTTTCAAGCTTTGAATGATTTTCAATCCATGGAAAGTTGTAATAAATACCTAACATTGATTTTTGATGCGAACCAAGAAGACTATTAATTCCAAAATCATCGATATAAAGGAAATATGGGATACAAATTTTAGTAACGTTTGAAGAAACTTTGCTTTTCCACAATTTGCCTCCCATGCAATTAGTAATAACGTCGTAATATTTATTACGATCAAATTTGTGTCTTTTTAAATAATAATCTAATAAATTCCTTTCTTCAAAGAGTTTTTTAATTTGAAATCCTAAAGGTAAAAGTACGCATATATCGCTTCAACATTTGTTCAAATGAACGTTTACAATATCTTATCTATTAAAATTGTTTTTATTGTGGTGCTCCAATGTGAATTCTAAAGATGACTTCGAAACTTCATCGATTAGTTGTTCAATATTTTGTGGTCCTGATTCTGATTCTTGTAAAAATATTATTTCGTAATTATTAGGAGCACCAAATGAACTATCTATGGCATTTATCAATCCATCTTCGGCACTATCTGGCCGAAGGGAATGAAAAATTTGCAAGTGAATTAGTAAGATTTCAGTTGCTAAGTTTTCGGTTTTGCACAAAAAGCATTTCATTGTAAAAATTTGAGGCACATAAATTAAAATTGAAAAATCATTCTCGGGAATTGCTTATATAAAATTAAAATTTATTTTGTGTACCTACAAAAATGTTCATTCATAAATCAACAAGAAAATTACAACAACAAAAGTGTTATAAAATCGCGAGATTTTTTGTTAAAACTTAACAAAATTCTTTTGTCAATTTTACATGCAATATTTTTTTGTGTGTTCATCACCTAGTGCAGTTTTGATTTCGTTGCATTTTACGTAAAGCTCGATACCTTTCAGTACGACTGAGAGGCCTTTAGAACTTTTAAGCTACACTTAAAAGCTCTTTTTGAAAATTTTTATATAGTTGGATACGCTGTAAATTTAATTTTTTGTTTCATGTACTAGTCTCCTGAGGATTGAATTCACGTGGAAGTTGTTAGAACCAATATATTGGGGTATTTCTTTGATGAGCGAATTAGAGTTTCGCTCACTCAGGGTTTTTGCGTTTTCGGCTTAGGATCCGAATTATTTTCTTCCGCAATAATAGCAAATCGATTTTGTCCAAGCTCAAGAGATGGTTATTTTTGCGGAATTCTTATTTTCATTAGTGGGTGACGAAAGTCACCGCTTTGGGAAGTAAATGTTAATTCCTGCCTGCACTGTCGGCATTTTGCTTATTTGACCTGTAATACTGGATCGAGTAGCGATCTTTTTTATGCGATTAGCGATTTCAGAAAATCCGCTATCCGGTCACACTGCCAATATTTGAAGTGATACTAAAATACTTCAGTTAAAATCCTTACAAATTTTGAACTTGCGAACATTTGTTCAGAAAGTTATAACTTTAAAGCACTCTGCTAGACTGAGTTTTTGCTTAGTTCTTGTACTCCCTTTTCCAAAATAAATTTGAAAAGCTCAATAAAAATCTGAATTTTTTACTAAATAAAATTATTTAGTAATAACCCTTTAACCCAGCAAACATTTAGGTTTGATATCGACTCGAGAACGACTGGGTATCAAAGGTTTTTCTCTAATGGCGAACGTTTGAAACCGAGTCAATACCGAGTCGGTACTTCAAAAAATCGCGCGGGATTTTTTGGTACCACTTTTTCTCCTGCGCCGCTAATTCCCCGCAGATAGTACATCACACCTATTCCATACATTTCCCATGTCATTAAATTAACATCGCTCTGTTTGTATATATACTCGGTGGCCCCAAAAAGGGCCGAATCAAAAAACCAAACTCTGAAAATACCTTTTCAAATGCACCACCTGATTAACATATGGTAACACAAAGAAGAAAAAGAACAAAGTTTAACAAAATATATATCGCCCAAAACTTTTTTTGTATGAAAAATGTTTGGCCGATTTTTCATTTTTATTTTAAAGGGCGATATTTCCTACAGCCGGAGTGTTGTCAGATGAGTTATCGAAATTTTCATTGAAGTCCATGTTACAGTCCGATTCATTAAAAAGTTAAGGTATGAGAGTCCAAATTTTTAAAAATCTAATGTGAATGGAATGAAGAAATTAATACTGTTGTTATAATCGCTAAATTTTAAAATTTTTTCAGAAATTGCCTCTAGCGAGTACTGAACGATGTCACTTGAATAATGTAATTTCTATTTTCAATGCTAAAAAAATTGTCAGGTTCCTTAAGTGAAAAGTAAAATTTCGAAGTACTTACAAAAGAAAAAGTTCCATTTTTAAAACTACCTTTTTGCAGAGTAGATGCCGAAATCTTACATTTCTGTGAACTTAAGCTTTGTTCGACCAAACAATTGTATACCTGTGCATCAACATGATCATATTTTTTTATTTTTCCTTTTAATTTTGACAAATAATTTTCGAATTTAAAAGCGCTAAATGTTTCCAAACAACCGAAATGTAAGGTATCGTTTCCCAAATGCGTGGGACAATGAAAGTTAAAAGTTACAAAACATTCTTCATAGCATACAGGCACATTTTCTACAAATTTACATAGCATTTGATTTGCACAGCTATTATACTCTCTATAGTGCTTAGCACTTAAAAGTATTCTAATGCTTAAACTCGGAAGCAAAAAGTGTGTATATCTTACAGGATCTAAAACCTGTTTTAATACGAAAATACCTGTATAAAGTAAAAATGAGATGAATTCGGTGGCTTTGCACCGTTCAATACCTTTCAAAGATCGAGGACGTCTGGCAAAATCCTTGGGCATTTGGTTGTATAGAAATTTTAGTCTGGAATCCAACATTTGGATTCTTTGCAATGGAAGAGAGTAAGGTTTTTTTCGCTTTTTTATCCAAGACAACAGCAACGTTTTAGTAACCCCAAGACATACCACATGCATATAGTTCAAACCGAAGGACTTTACAATATCTATCGGAAGATTTTCAATAATAGTGGGTTCTAGAACGTTGTGATGGCTTCTATCTGTCCTTGCACGAATGTCGGCATCTGTTCGAACAGGGTTGTTTTCTTTGTTAAATATCATTTTATGATATTTGGATTCACCCCTTTGGAAACACTTTGGACAACAAGAATAGCCAGTATGTCCTTTAATGCCCAAAACAAATGCCCTTGCTGGTGCATCACATATGAAAGATCGGCAAGCAATGGAGTAATGTTTATCTTTAAAAATGATACCTGTTTGCATTAAGGTCAGCAGTTTATTGACAAATTTTTCAAGGAAATCATTGGCTTTTGCTGATTTGCTATTTCCGCAATAAGCACCTACAACCTTCACATCATTCGCTTCTTCTACATTTACTAGAATTGGCCAAATCTGGAGATTAGAGCTCTTAGCTAAAGGAAGCTCAAGCTCAAACATTTTCTATTAAAGTAATTTTGACGTAAAAAGTCAGTCAGTGCATCTCCAACTCCGTAGTGAACGTATTCTCCCGAACCCATAGGTACTTTCGGCGTCTTTGTTGGTGTATTTTTAAGAGCACATAAAGGAAGCTCTGGATGGTATTGCTGTAAAATTTTTAGCAAGTCGTCAAGAACCATATTTGTAATGTTATGTTGTACTGCCCAATTGAATTAGTATGGTCGTAAGTAGTCATTTGTCGGTGCGTCGTCTTCACTGCTGGAGAAATAGGGTTTTTCTCAAACCTTTGAGAACGACTCGAGAACGACCTTTGATATCGAGTCGAGAACTAACCTTTGAAATCGAGTCGAGAATCACATTAGCAGTTTTATTTTAAAAAAAAATAGTTTTTTTCTCTTTTTTTTTATTTTGCTTTCTCTGCATATGCCGGTTGAAACCAAATTTTTGTTTGCTTTCTCTTCCTTTTTGTACAGTGAGTGGCATTTTTGTTCTTCCCACTCCTTCCCCTTTTTCACTCTTTTTCCCCCTTTTCACTCTTTTTCTCGAATGCGAACCTAAGTAAAAAATTTCAAATGTAGCTTAAAAAATACGAAAGTTAGAACTTTAAATTGGCTCCATCCCGCTCCCCTTTGCCCCCAAACCCCCCTTTAAAAAGGGTATAAAGTTTAATTTTGTCAATAAGAACCCACCTACCAAATTTCATCATTGTAGCCTGAAGGAATTGGAAGTTATGTCATGTTTTAAAAAAAAAGTGGTTTGAGTCCCCCCAATGCCCCCCCACGCCCCAAAATTTAATAGAATGCATTGTCCACCGATTTCAGCTCTCTAGCTTATGTGGAAGTGTATGAAAAAGCTCGCCGCAGATTTGAGAATATATATAAATATATACACCAAAGCAAGTTAATATAAGGGTTATAAAAAGAGTTACTTTTTTGATTACTTTCAGGCTTGCCAACAGTGTCGTTCTGACCCGGAGACTCCGGGTTTGGAAGTCAATCTCCGGGCTCCGGGTTTAGCAGAACTTTCTCCGGGTTTCACAAGTTTTCATATATTTTGGGAACATTTTTTTTGTATTAATATTTTAAAAGATATAAATCAAATAATGCATTTAAAAAACTCTGTCGGCATTTTATATTGCTGCAGTTTGGTTTGTTGCTGTTCAATAAATGCAAGTTTTAAATTATCAGGGTATTAATGATCTATTCGCCTGGGGTTCTAAAATGTGAAAAAATTATGTTCTTGTCAAAAACCGTTGGCAATAAACCCTCAAGTTGTTTCTATGGTTGATAATGTGTATTAAGCTATTGACCTGCTAGGATGACCCAACATTTTCGGATTCGACAACCACAAAGGATAACCAGGAAAGACGGTCTATATGAGGCAAATCTCCAACACTTTAGCCTAACCGAACCCTTGGTCCATACAACATTTCTATTGGTTTGGGCACATTTCAAATGTTACGAGTTTTGAAATGTACACCTTCAAAAATATGTTCATTTCTTTCGACACCATTGATTTAAATTAAATTATATTGCACACAGAACAACTATAATTTCAAAAATGTATGGGATATATTCATGATGAATGACAGCTCTAATGATTTTATTTCCATATACAATATTAGATTAGTATAAACTTTGATATTTTAGCGATTAATCAAGATACATAAGCATTAAGTAAATTTTCCATTTAACTTCATTACAGGACTTAACTAAAGCACAACAATATCATGCTGTGCACAAGCTACCCTCAGCGCTCGAATTCTTCTCGTATGTGCTACATTTTCAGGGTTTAATGGCTGGTCCATTGGTATTCTACAAGGATTACATTGATTTCGTCGATGGCTGCAATCTGCTGAAGCCACCAACCACAAATGTAAGACACATATATAACGTAATTAACATAACTACATTGATTTAAGATGCCCTGGAGCTTGAACCCGACTATACATAATAATTATATATTTATTATATATTATTTCCATTTTAGGCTAATTTGGATAATGGCAAGTCGATACTTGTGCTTGAACCATCGCCCACAAAAGCGGTCATCAAGAAAGTCATTGGCAGTTTTTTGTGTGCGTTCATATTCATGAAATTCGTTAAAATGTATCCTGTCAAGAATATGAAGGAGGATGACTTCGTACAGAACTCAACCATTGCGTATAAATTCTGGTACGCCATGATGGCAACTTCATGCATACGTTTTAAGTATTATCACGCATGGCTGCTAGCCGATGCTATATGCAATAATTCGGGTCTGGGCTTCACCGGCTACGATAAGGAGGGCAACTCCAAATGGGACTTAATATCGAATATAAATGTTTTGTCATTCGAGGTGAGATTAATTCTGTAGTCAGTCATTCTGTGATTTTCTTCATACAAAGTTACAAAAATTAGCTTGCGCGTTTTTTTTCAGAACTCATTCAGGGGCGTGTCCCAAGCGTAGTTCCAAAATGGCGGGACTCTAGAGGGTGTGCTTCACCTGCTAAATTAGAATCCCGTTTCCACGAATATCTCGTATGGGATATCGTTTTGAAGAGAATTACACCGCCTACTTTTTAGACTAAAAAGGTTTTTCGTTAAGTAGCTTGTATTATATAACGGGCCAAAGTTGTGTAAATCTGGTTTTTGTATAATATCCTGTAAACGGTTGGATACACGTTGATGAGACTTATTACCTTACTTAATGAAATTCACTACAATTTTTATCTACAACTTTTCGTGTGATGTAAGTGGTTTAAAAGGTGTAGCTCAAAAAACATGAACTTTTAACCTTTTTCATTTTTTTCACAAAAACCTTGTCTCGTCAACGAGCATTTAATTGTTTATAACATATTACACAAAAACCAGATTTACACAACTTTGACCCGTTAGTATTTAGTAGGAGTTGTAATTCTCTTCAAAATGATACTAAGAGATTTCCCATAGGATGCACCGTTTACGAAAAATTCCTGGAAACGAGTTTCTCCTTATAGCAGCTGAAGCACAACCTATAGAGTTCCTCGATTTTGGAATTAAACTTACGACACGCCTATTAGACTGACAATGGATTCGTATCAAAAAAAATTGTTTTGTTTATTGTTGCTTCCAACCCCATCTGGATGGGAAAATCAATGTCTGAAAATTTCAGACCGATCCGAATATGAGTTTTAGCACCAAAATCGACAATTTAAAATCGCCCAAAAACAAAAATGAAAAATTTTTCATACAAAATTGGGTGATTTTTCATATAAAAAATCGTCCTTTTAAATTTTTGGGCGAATTTTCCTTTTTGGTTTTTGGGCGATATTTCATAATGAAAAATCGCCCAAAAATTTAAAAGGAAAAATCACCCAAAAAAAAGGACAAAAAATCGCGCGATTTTTTGTTAATTTTTTTCTCTGCGGCGCTTATAGCAACAGCAACCACGAACTCCTACTCACTACCTCAAAAAAACGCGCAATTTTTTTTGGTAACATTTTTTGCCCGCGGCGCTAACTCCCCACAAATAGTACATCACACCTATTCCATACATTTCCCATGTCATTAAATTAACATCGCTCTGTTTGTATATATACTCGGTGGCCCCAAAAAGGGCCGAATCAAAAAACAAAACTCTGAAAATACCTTTTCAAATGCACCACCTGATTAACATATGGTAACACAAAGAAGAAAAAGAACAAAGTCTAACAAAATATATAGTCGCCCAAAACTTTTTTTGTATGAAAAATGTTTGGCCGACGTCTAAACAAATATATAAATTAAAAATGTGGATATGCAGTTTTTTGGGAAAATATTACCAACATGGTATAAACGAGCAAAATGGAAGGAAATCGACGGAAATTGAATGTAAAAAAAAAAGTATAAATTAAGAATTCATACTGTTTTTAATAATCTACCTAGCCACACTGTTGAAAAATTGTAAACTCTTTCGTGTTCTTGACAAAAATTTAAAGTTCCAAGTCGAGACGGCGTGCCTAGCCCGCCGTCAAATATATCGGCTTGGTCGGCGGCGAAATATTGAGTCGATTATGTCGGCTCAACCGATATTGACATCGATTTGTTCGCACGCCGATTGAAGCCGATTATGGTCGGTGCGAAACTGTTTAGCCGCCGCCGACATTTTCCAATCAACTTGGAACTCTGGGTGCGTAGTGACAATCAAAAAAAAGCGCGTCGGCAAATTCTTTTTGTAAAATTTTTACAAAGTTTTCATTTAAGTTAAATTTGCATATAGAGGGCTGAAATCGATTGAAAAAAGTTTCTGTGAGTGCAGGCATTCAATTGTATATAGTTAAAATGTTTTTTATGCGTTTTTTGGAAAAAAAAATTTTTCTATAGAGAATTTAACAATTTAATTTAACTTTTAACGAAGTTAACTTTTCTACGCAATTAACTTTTTAATTTAACGAAGTTAAATTTTTGATTAACTATTTCCGGATTAACGAAGTTAAATTCTCGATTAACTATGCCCAGCTTTGCCTCAATTGCATTTTTAAAATTTTGCATATTCTAGTAAATTGTGCAAATCTTAAAGAAATCGAATAAAGCTGTGTCGGTTAATATCATCACAACTTCCGTCGATTTTACTCGATTTTGCTCGTAATAAAATTTTCCAACAGACTGCATATCCACATTTTTAATTTATATATTTGATTAGACGCTATAATGCAGATTTCAAATGGTCAATTTTGGTGCTAAAACACGAACTTTGATATCCACTGGCTAGCATTTCCCATACTCGGATCAGGCTGAAATTTTCAGACTGATTTCTGGGGGTTCGATACTTCAAAAGGCCATTGTCAGTCTAACGCCCATGAATGAGTTCAGCGAAGAAAATCGCGTGCGCTAATTTTTGTGAACAAAAATGCCAGACTAGACTACAAATCTGACAAGAAATAAAATAAAATTTCTTTGATTTTTTATTTTTATAGTTTGCCACAAATATGCGCGATGCGATTAACAATTGGAATTGCGGTACAAATCGGTGGCTGCGCACCATTGTCTATGAGCGAGTTCCGAAAAAGTATGGTACCATACTAACATTTGCATTGAGCGCTGTTTGGCATGGTTTCTATCCTGGTTACTATTTGACGTTTGCCACCGGAGCCGTCATGGTCACATCCGCACGTATGGTGAGTACTACAATCTACAATTACATAACATAAATGTCAAAAATTAGAATAATGTGCCCATCCACTTTTTGAGATCAAAATTGACCATTAACCTTTTTAGACAGAAAAGGGTCAAGTTATAAGAGCCACTCCCCAAAAATAACGTTTATTTTGGCCTCAAAAAAATAATGTTTACTTACTTTACCACTAACAACAAATTCCATTTGGTTTTAAAATAAAAAAAGGTGATTTTTTTAATAAAACCAGACGTGATTTTTATACCCTGCACAAAGTGTTCAAGAGTACATTGTTTTGTCACATGCTCAGAGAAAAGAGGAGTGAAGAGAGACGTCTATTCAGGCCTAAAAAAAGGGAGAAACACGATTGAAGGAAAGTAAACCTATAATCAAGCCACGCTCTCAGGTGTCTGCATTGTCTATATAGTGACTCAAAATATGAATCAAATGAAACTTAGCAACTTTTGAATATATTCCATGGTATATGGGTATAACTAGACAAATTAAAGTGGCACCTGAACTACTACCTACTGATTTAGTTGAAATTTAAAATTTTTGGTTTGTAGTTGAACGAGAAAATACTATACGAAATTCTGTCCGCCTTTTAGTACGCCCACATGTACTAATAGTTATTCCCTGATACAGAGATTCAAGGGAAGATTCTGATCATGAGAAATTGCTACGCCTACAAATACTAAAAAAAAACTTGGTAAAAGATTTCGCTAAAATGTGAAAATTTAAAGGTTCACTGGAGGAATATATCATCAACTACAAATTATTATTATATTTTTAAAAACGCACTGGGCCGTTAACTCTTCAAAACCCCAGTATAGTTTTACACTGTTATGTTAGTATTTTCATCCTATCATAGCAAAATCTTGTCCCTTTAACCACTGCACTGTGTAAATTGTATTCTTATTCACACAATTCGTTTTATTTTCTTTAATAGGCTCGTCGCATGCTCCGTCATCGTTTCCAACAGACTCAGTTCACACGCATGTTCTACGATATTTTAACATGTCTGACAACACGTCTTGTGATGGGTTATGCAACATTCCCATTTGTACTGCTTGAATTTATGGTAAGTTCTTCTCGGATGGCTAAATCTGTTTTCGATGCTGATCATGAATATGTATACTTAACCATGCGTCCTTATGGACGTTTCAAACGTTGTGTAGGGTATAAAAACTAAAAATTTAAGCAGAAATTTGTTTGAAAATGCGATTAGATAAAGAAATTCGGTAAATGTAGTTAGATTCAGCACCCTTGATTTATATTGAATTGATATAAAATTTCCTAATATTGGGCCATCTAGAAACCTTTTAAAACCTAAACCGAAACCTTTTCAATCGCTCCAACCAACCGAAACCTTTTCAAAATCAAGGAGCGAAACCGATAACCAAAACCGATTGGCAAGTGGGAGTAAAACCGAAACCTTTATTCGATTCGGTTGCCAACCCTGAAAAATATATTGATGAAACAAAAACAGCTTGAAAAATCAGCAAAAGTTGGGCCATTTTTTCGTGTCATAAACCAATTTTTGAATTGTATATTTGACTACTTACACATGGCTGTGCGAACAATCGCCCAACGAACAATCGCCCAAAAACCAAAAATGAATAATCGCCCAAAAAATTGTACCAACATTTTTAGGCGATTGTTCATTTTTGATTTGGGTGTTTTTTCATTTTTTTTTTTGGGCAGTTGTTCATAATGATAGATTTGTAATAGATAAACACACATCCTTTTAAACTTGAAAATTTTTCGCCTGCGCCGCTTTTTTACAACACATAACCACACTAAAGATTACACCATTACAATAACAAAATTAAAATAACACCAACTGTTTCGTTGTAGTTGTAGCATCATTGTAATTAGAATTTTAAATCACAAAAGTTTAATATTAGTTCCGTATTTTTGCTTTAAGCTAAGGTCAGATTCGGCAAATATTTGCCCAAATACACTCAGATATTTCTAAAATCAACTAAAATCGTATGTGCCTGAACCAGTATTTTATTTTTCTGAATGTATTTTCCAAGTATTTCAGCAAATATTTGCCTAATCTGACCTTAGCTTTACATAATTTACAGATTGGGCCAGCTAATTCTCTGTTTTCAAAAAACATTCAAGAACTACATCTGAAGTAGAAGCATACTTGGTGTTTAGGACGAATAATTTCCAAGAATGGAAATTTTTTTAAATTCGTCAAATCCATTCTCTAAAGCTACGGTCAGATTAGGCAAATATTTGCACAAATACTGGTAAAATACATTCAGAAAAATAAAATACTGGTTCAGTCACATACGATTTTAGTTGATATTAAAAATATCTGAGTGTATTCCGGCAAATATTTGCCTAATCTGATCGCACCTTAAGAATTCTATAAAAGCAGAAGTTTCCAACTTCTTTGTTTCTTTGAAATATGAATATCTGAAATGTTTTCTTATTATTAAAAAAAAATAAACATTTTTTTTGGGCGATGTTCATTTTGATTTTGGGTTATTATTCATTATGAACAAAAGCCCAATATTTTGGGCGATTGTTCATTTTAACTGTTGGGCGAAAATTCATAATTTTTTAGGCGATTTTCGCAATTTTTTGGGCTTTTATTCATTATGAAGAATGGCCCAAAATTTTTGGGCTATTGTTCATTTTTGGTTTTTGGGCGATTGTTCGTTGGGCGATTGTTCGCACAGCCCTTACACATATAAACAATTGTCAAATGACTTCAGGGCCGGATTTGAAAATACAAAACGATATTCTTCGATTGATCTCCTTTTTATCACACAAAAAGCATCGGTGCGACATTGTTTAAAATTATTTCACAGACACAGACACATTATAATATTCGATGGAAATATTTCAATAAAAATTTATTTTTTTTATTCAGCCCTTTTTTAATTGACAAAAAATTATTCATCCTTTCCTGTGATTTTCTTCAAATTGAAATGTTGTTTTTGCCAAATTTATAATCGGTTGTCTTGCTCAGATAAAAATATATCTGGACTGCAATGCCAGGGAATTGAATTTGAATATACTAGCAATATGGAAATTTAGAAGGTATATAAATAACAGATGGAGCAACGATTGCAAGAATCTTTTTTGTTCAGAATCAAACAGGCTTTGCAATTACATGGCAAATACTGCAAAAAGTGGTGTATTTAGGTTGAAAATATTTAGAAATTTAAAAAAAAATTTCATAAGGATATTTTTAAAATAGTATTTCTTTCTTATATCGAAAAACAATAACGCCAAATTGTGCAAGCACTTAGGTTTAGGTAATAGATCAAAGTACATTTGGAAAAAAATAAGCAAATTCGTTTGGTGTATAAATTGTTAAATGGTTATTAAAGTGTTAAATTCCATGGTTAAAAATTATTGTTAGTTGTAAGTATTTAGAAAGATCCAATAAAACAAAATATGAAGTTGTTGCTTTTTTCCATACAACAAATTTTACGACCAATACAACTCAGCAAGCGATGTTTTCGACTCTCATACTCACTATTCTCATTTTAAAGTTGTTGCCAAAAAAGAAATTTCTGAAAATTGGACTTTGGGACTAATTTGAATGCATAAAACGTGCACGACAATATTTCAACAAAGATCGTGGAAACCACCAAAACTCTTCCGACTTTGGCCACTTGCACCACCGCGCACACGAATGCCGGTTCTTGGAAGGAAGCGCTTGTTTAATGCTGTATTTGGTGCATTGAGTAGCTTTTTTGTAGTTCTTAAAAAAAAATTTAATTTTGGTAATTGTTTCTTATGCTTTATCATAATGTTATGATGGTCAATTGTCTCTACTCGTGTGTTAACATTATTTTTATTAGGCAAATTTGATGTAGACTCCAGTCAGGTGTGGAGTCAGGAAAGAACGTCTCCTACAATTTACAAATTTACAAGAAAAAATGTAGTTCGAATTATTTTTTCTTTTGGTTTTCATTTTGGCAGCAAACTATTTGATTAGATGTTTTTTGGTTTTTTTGAAAACAAAAGCGCTTAAAAAGTTCTTCTTATCGTAGTGCTTATTGTTCGAGCAGCTGGTAAAATATATCACAATATATTTTCCATTTTTCTCCATATATTTTTTTAAGGTCAATTATTTCGAGGGGGGTCCGGGCCCGTTCTATCAATGCACCAAAAGATAGTTCCAAACTATTTGCAAATTAGTAGACTATAAAGCACTCATTTTCATTTTGTTTAAATGGAAATCGGATTAAAAAATACATCGAACTTCGTTCGGGACATGCAATCAGAGGTGTGAAAAATATAATTTCAAAAATATCCAATAAAAACCTTAAATGTTGTTAGATTATTTGCAGAATTTCAAAAATATTATAGTATGGGTATATTAAAAGCAATTCAATTCGATGTAATATAACATTTTGATACTAATTTTTGGTTGAATTGAAATAAATCCAAATCTTGACATCCCCACTAGACATCTTGACATCCCCACTAGACATCCCCACCGACCAAAATCGTTTTTTTTTTAATTTCGGCCAAAACCTAAATGGTTGTATTTTCATTTTATTAATTTCGGCCGAAACCGAAAAAATAAAAGAAAAAATTGTGAATTTAAATGTAATAAAGTTGTACATAATTAATAGTATCAGTATTTGTAGGCTGAATTTAGAAGCAAACCGATATTTTTTTTTTTTTTTTTTAGTCTGAGAACCGGAAACGAAACCGAACTATTTTAGAACAAGGGAACGGGCCCTGGTTGCAATAATACCAAACATGGTTTAAGGGACCACCGACATTATTGAATTTAATCCCTCGATATACTTTTATGCAATTAACCCAAATTCTTCACTAATTCCTTTTATTCTTATTAACTTTTACAGGGCAGCATAAGATTGTACCTGAAATTTTATTTGTGCCTTCACATAGTTGCGCTCGTTACAATTTTTGTTTTACCCAATTTTATACGCGGCGATAGACGAGCCAAACCTCAAACCGTCAACGATAACCAAATCTCGCAAACCACATCGCTCACTGCCTCCACATCAGATGTCGGAGTAAATAAGAGTGAAGAAAATGCAATTGAAAGTGAAGTTATGGTAAATGCCGATTCGAATGATCTCAATGAAGAAAGGAAGCACTGCCCATCGTCGCCAGCTGCTCAATCACCAGCACAACTACACTCACACCCAACTGTGGCATGTGCGCGTGAAGCTGTCCGCGTTCAACATGATCAATGCGAAATGGACCAATTGTCGAGCAAACTTAAAGAGAAAATCGATGCTGAGACGAAAAATATTGAGGACTTCATCGATAAGACTGTCACAGATACGGTGAGTGGCATCGTTGAGTTCAAGAACGATCTAATGCGCGATTTGGAGTTCCAACACAGCCGTATTATCTCAGCCGACGGTATACGCAAGCGCACTTCACTCGTCTCGGCAGGCAGTGATGTGGCCGCTGCCGTGGTTAGCAAGATCAATGGCGAAGATAGTGGAGCCTTTCTGAAAAAGGAAATTGATGTAATTAATGCGGTGGTTCAGCAGGCAAATGTGTTGCCAGCTGTGTTGAGTAATGGACATGCTAAATAGTAAAAAATGATGACTATGAAAGGAGTTGGAGGCGGCGGTGCTAAGCGTTGTCGATAACAATAACAATAACAACAGAAGCCGCAACCTGAACAACGATGATTATGATAATGAGAACTTTAAAAAAAAACTTTGCAAACAAATACACAAATACACACGCACACTAACACACTCTCACACTCTTTTTTGCAACCTCACACTACTAGCACTACTAGATGAGAAATAGTGAAATAATACTAAGAGGTCATTTAGAAATATGGAATTGCTCATTACAATATACCTTTTAGAAAAATAAAAATACAAAAAAAACCTAGTAAACTTTGCAGTTGCAGTAATAAAATCATTAGTAAAAAATGCGTTTAAGAACAAGAAAATAACTAAAATTCTTAATTCTGCGGCTTTGGGTTACCAAATTATCTTGAGTAAAAAAGAGTACAGAGTTGCAGGGGGTCCCAAACTCATCGGTATTTTTTTAAAAGACAAACAAAAATTAGAAAAAAATGAGAAAAATCTAACCTTTGGTAAAATTTGGAAAAAAAACCACTTTTTTTAGTATTTATATAAATAAGTAACAAAATACAATGATTTAAGCAAAAAGTTTATTTTTTGTAATCTTAAATACTAAAAAAAGTAATTTAACATTTTGTAAAACTTACTAAGTACCCACGTAAACGCCGATTCGAAATTAAATTTTACTACTTAGGATTCTTTAGGCGTTAATGATTTTAAATTTGAAACTCCAAAAGGGTCTAAGTGACCTACAAATTAAGCGGATAATAAGTATAACACAAGAAATTGAAAAATTTAGATATATATTCGAATTGTTTGCGATAAAGACATTCAAAATTGTTTTTAATATTTCAGTTAAAAAAGTGGTAGAACTTTGGTACCTTTTTGAATGCAATGTGACGAAAGATGCTTCAAACTAACAAGCCTAATATTTGAAGGTTTTTATTTTAATTCTGACGAATAATAAAACCGGGTTACCTTTCTGAGCCCATGCATTCAGCTGTTATATAATAAAGTCCCAGAAATAAGAAAAAAAGTACTTAATAGTTCTTTTAACAAACAAAATTAGAGTAAGAAAGAGAGGGGCCTAAAAAAGAGTACTGTGCTCTTTAAAAGAGTGGTAACCCTAGTCAAAAGTAACATGTAAAAAAAATATGCGTTTCAGAACCAAACACGTCGTAAATACGAACACCAAAAAATCCATAAAAAATTAAAAGTAAGAAGTGGGTACCTCTTCACGAAACACAATTTCTAAAATTCCCAATGGAATTAATTGGGTTTTTCTAACGTAGCTATAAAATTTACTTTATGATATAGTGTATTTCTGACCCCAATGGTGGGTGTTGCTCAAAATGCATAATATTTATTTTCTTTCTCTTGTATTTTTCTGGTTCTAAATCGTATTTTTATAATTTTTTAATGTAAATTTTAGCTATTTGTATGGGTCATCCCAAATGATGGAAGCTGTTTCCAACAAAATTACCAAAACTAAAAAATTCATTATTATCCAATATTTCTCATGTTGTAGTGCTTAATCGAAAAATTATATATACATATGAAATTTTAATTTTCTAGCAATTGCTAACAATTTTATTTTTATTTAATTTATATTTGGTAACAAAAAAAAACGTTTATATTTTCTGTGTTGTAACTTCTTCACTTGAAATTCATTGTACTTTGTTTTAATTACACTATCCGACAAATTAGAAAACATTTTTACTTTTTAATAGTTTAGCACCCATTTATTATGTATGTGGGCTAACACAATTTATTTTTGCAGTCGAGTAGTGTTATTTGCTGATAACAATTATTAAAAACGAAATGAAAACCAACAACAAGTTATGTTGAAACACACTATACTATACTAAATTACAGGGTGCCGGCGTGTTCAGCGAACATTTTTATATAGCTTGAACCATATGATTTTTGGTATGGACCAGAAAACACCCTATAGATTTACAAAACAAACAATTTTTATAAATTTGCTTATGCATATGCCAACCAACCACAACTTTTTACGCTTTAAGAAATCTTTACAAATGACATCAATTAAATTTATCTTAAAGATTTTCGATAACCAGAAAATTTCTTGAAATTCAAACCAAAACAATATTGTCAATTCAAATAGTTTACCATCAACAGCGAAAAACAAAAACATATTAGCTTATACAGACAATAAGCATGATGATTTCTTAGGTCAAAACTAGAAAAGCATTGTACGAATTTCCTCAGACGTTTTGTAGAGCTCATCAATCTAGGGCGTGGATTTATACACAAAGACGTACAGCAAATTCGTACTTGTTGGCATAATGTGTGCTGTGAATGGAGGAATACTAAATTTTGATTTTAATTTCTGTAGTTTTATCTAAACTACTTTTTTATTTCACTTTGTCATTTAAGCAATGTTAAATTATGTGGAAACCCTTTAAGATTTTATAAGATAAATGGCATGTATTAACTTTCAATTGAATAACCTGATTAAAAACGTAAGAATTTTATAACAAACACCAGCACGCAAAAAACTTTTTGAATTCAACAAACATGTGTGTATTAAATTCTAGCAATAGATTAATGCAACATTAAGCACCACTTGACAGATGTTCGTTTTTCTAACCATGAACTTTTTACAAATTGGTACTTCCCACAACTACCCAAAACTTCTAAATTATTTAAAAAAAATTATACGCAACAAAATAAAAATTTTTTTTTAGTATGTAGGGTTTTTTACTAGATGCATACACGTGAACATTTATGACAGATCTGAACAAAAATACTATTTAATTTATATTTAATTTATATAGATGTACAATATATTTTTAAAATTACTTCCACACGCATACTTTTAAACATAAAATATAAACCGAAAATTATAAAGAAGAAATATTTAAATCTTACCAATTTTATATGTGTGTTGTAGCTGTTGAAGAATATCTGAGTATGAATCTTCCATTTTATTACCTATATTTACCATATAGTTTATGCAAATGTAAATATTTTATTTAATTGTAGTTGACACAGAAATATTTCGCCTCCCTTCGCTCCCCCTCACAATTTTTAAATAATATATTAATATTTATCCAAAACAATTTAGACTGACAATTTGCAAAAACCAAAACTATAACACAAATATACAAAAATAGCACAAAAAAAACTAAAATAATTTGTAAAAAAATTTGTTTGAAAATTTTTATACAACTGTTTTTTTAAATATTTTCTTTTAAAATATTAAGCTAAGAAGAATAGTAAAAATTAAATATGGATATTTAACGGCCTCACGAAAAAAAGCTTTCGCGATCATTCCCTGAAAATGAACTTGGATGATTCTCCAAATATTTCGGATCTAGCATATACCATACCTGTTGTGCTATTTATTTGTCAAATAATATGCATTCAATAAAAGATATTGCAAAACTCCTCAAGCCAACACAAGTTCATTTAATAGCGATTTTTTAAATTGGTTTTTAAAACTTCTTTTGTTTTTGGTGGAAATGTCCCTAAGGAAACTAGACGGTAATTAGAATTTGAATTCCTATAAATAAATTAACAGTAGAAAAAGCGTGCACAAGTTCACAACGATGCAACTTATGTTTTGGCCTCATCTATGGTTCAATGTTTGGTTCGTCATAAAGTAAGGCAAAGATCATTTTCAAGGGGTTGTCTCGATAACTTTTGTATTCTATGGAGTGTGAAGCGATTTAATGTATATGTTGTTTGTGTGCTTGCACTTATATTGTGAAGAAAGTTGTTAGGAAGGAACTCGATATGCGAAACGGATTTGATTTCCTCTAACCACCGAATAGAATAAAATAGTGTAATGCTCACTATTTCAATATTTTTTGGAATTATATTACTTATTAGAATTTTTGTGGTAGCCGTAGCTCAGTGTAATATCTGACTTACGATCGGGAGGTAAAGGGTTAAACTCGCCCAAGATTACAAACTAGTTTCTGCACAGCATCACCTCGCGTCAAGCAATTTACGGGAGTATTATTTGCCGTGAATAAACCTCACTTTGTCCGACTCCCTGAACGTCACGAAACTATTTCGTGTCTGTGAATTACTAAACGAAGTCGTTTCTGTGATTTGCAGCTAGAAGTAGACCAAGATTCTCCGAAGGACGTAGTCCCAATTTATCGTGATTACAGACACGATAAAAATGCCAGTTTTAGAGATTGGCTGGAAATTTTCTAAAAGAGTTCTAAAATCGCCAAAACGTACAAAAACTAAGATGGAGCGGGTTCATTCTCATACCAAACAATCAAATTTCACAGTTTGAAAATAAAAATGAAGGAATTTTCATGCTTCAAAAATCAAACGCAATAACCTTTTTTTATATTTTTATGAAATAAGCAAAGACAACAACTCAAAATTTGGACATTGCGCCTTTGTGCACACGCAATTTCAAAAAAACGGACATAGTATGGTTGTGCTGTAAGGTATCGATATGTGATAAAAATACAATTCTTTTCAACATAGGTAATCCACTACTGTCAGTGTGGTGGCACTTTTATGGTTTCTTCTCCTATCTGAAGATATCCAATAGTCTACGTTCTGGCGTAATGGTGTGTCATTTAATTGTTAATATATGCGTATATTTTTTGTCACCCAGTCGGATATATATATCCGTTCTAGGACGTTATGCTAAAAAGATTGCATACCTAACTCAATTTGTTTAGTAAGCGAAGTAATAGATAGATGAAACTTGTCTTTTTGTAATTGAAAATAAATTTAAAAACTTTTTGGACAAACGGTGAGTTTCACAAAATTCACCTTGCCTTTTTGGACAATCGGTGAGTTCAAACAAAATTCACCTTGCCTTTTTGGACAATCGGTGAGTTCAAACAAAATTCACAATCGGTAGTTTCACAAAATTCACCTTTGAGTACAACCAAATTTAAATTTAAACTATTTCGGATTCGACAACCACAAAGGAAGGACTGGATAACCACGAAAGACGGTCTATATGAGGCAAATCTCCAACACTTTAGCCTAACCGAACCCTTGGTCCATACAACATTTTTATTGGTTTGGGGACATTTCAAAACTCGTAGCACCTTCAAAAATATGTTATTTTTTTTTCGACACCATTGAGTCAATTTTAAATTAAATTATATTGCACACAGAACAACTATACTTACCCAACACCCAAGCTTATTCTTCACTTTTTTTAATTCAGTTTAATTTGTATTTTAATTTTTCTGAACAATGAATTGAAAGTAATGCGACACCAAACTGAATCATTAAAACTTGGTAAATAACGGAATTTCTTTCTTGAAAACAATTTTAGATAACTTATGACCTATTTTGGTGCAATAAAAAATCGTAGAAACACAAATTGAAATGAAAATTTAGAAATATCGTAAGGAATTAACGACGAAAAAGAAAAAGGTAATAGATGTAAAAAAACACTGGAAGTAACAAATTGACGCGTAAATAAAAAGCATATTTTTAAAGATTAAACTAACTGAAAAAATGTATTGTTTTATTTCGCCAAGTAAAATCTGAACGGCAGTCAGAAAGTTTAAAAAACGGTTCAAGACGGAGACGGGACGTAGCCTATCGTAGGGAACGTGGAGGTGGTTATAATTTAAATTGCATCCAAATGATCATAAATTATTGGAATGATATTTGTATGGAAAAATGGAAAAATGGCAGTGCCCATGAACTTCAAGGGTTTCTTACTTCACCACTTTCCTATTTGACACCACATTTATATTTGTAGCATACTTCAAGGGCCACGAGTTTCATACGCAGGTTCAAACAAACCGCTGTTTTCTGTTTAGAATTGAAATTCACGGAATGTAGCCGCATAAGCTTTCTTAATAGTTCTCAATATTTTTTAAACCTTTAATTTCAATTTTCTTTTTTATTTGCTCTTTTTATCAAAGATTTGTTTGAGCACTAACAGTTTGACAAGCTTTGGGTTGTCAAACTGTAAGCTGCTTAGGGAAATATCAACAGATATAAACGGAACGACAACGACAGATTCCCACCATTGAAACTGCCTCCATTGTTTCTCACACAACAGATGCTTATGTGACGGTGAACGAGCCGTAAGAACTGTCACATGACAAGTCCTATAATAATATATAAAGTAAATTTTACACGTTTTGTATTTTAAATTTTCCCGTTTTTTAGATATTTTTTCTTTCTGACTTTTGGGTTGGCAACACTGTGTTCGAATAATATCAAAGATGTCAATCTGGCAGCACTGTTGCTGACTAGAAGCAGTTTAATTTTGTTGCTTGTGGTCGACGGTCGTGTAAAAGTTTCGGAGCGGATTTTTGATCGGTCGCGGTTAATGAGAAATACAAATAGAAAACGGCCAAAATTTGACTTAGGAGAAAAAGGTGAAAGCAAATGAATACTAGCAAAACCAGTATTTTCAGAAAAAGCAAAACAAGTGCGAATTTAAATTGATTTAAGTGGTAAATGTGCAAATATTTATGAATTCTGAATAAGATAAAAATGAATAAAATCTTTTCCCAAATTGTTGGTGGGATTTTTTATTGGTAACAAGGTAACAAACTCCTACAAGCCACAAGTAATCCACACAAGTGTGTTGATTGTGTTAGTGAGCATTCTACCAATTTGTGTTCGTGTTAACCCACTATTTTTACCTGTTTGAAATGGAAACATAGAAGCGAATAAAAAAAGATAAAAACGAAGGAAACAAACAAAGCAAAGAGATAATTGTGCTTCGTTCATTTAAATTGTAAATTGTTGAAGAGAAAAACGCCATTTTTTACAATTTTGTTTGTGTTGGTAATTTTTTTTCGGTTTCCATGAGAATGCAGTCAACAACGGAATCGCAAATAGCGATGACTGGAAACAGAAAAAGTGTGCTTTGAAAAGTGAGGAAAGATCGTAGAATCCGAAAGACAGTGAACAAATTTACCGGTTCGCGGATTACATTTGAACTGGAATATACGAACTAATTGAACAAAAGGTAATAATGGGTGACTCATGACTCATACTTTTTTTGTGGAATTCAACATTGTTCCAATCAGAGCAATTCGGAGCAGTCTAACTTTCAACTGTTCCGGAAAAGGGTTACTTTAGGGTTTGGATCCCCCTAATTCGTGCATTAGTGTTTTTACGTTCTAAAACGAAATCCGAAAGAGTTTTTTTCCGCTCGCGTATGGTTTTCGAGATATTTGCATTTAAAGATCCGAAATTTCCTATATAAAATGTTCGATTTGTTCTTTCTGTAATGTTATGGTGACATATCAAAAGGTGTCTTCAGTCATTTTAAGCACGCTTTTTTTGGACAATTTTGAATCATTACAACAAATTACCATAATTCAGTTGTATTATTATTGTTGTCTTAATTTTGATGTTGTAGTGCTGTTACATTTTTGTAGCGTTTTGGTTGTAATGTTGTTGTTGTTGTAATGTTGTTTTAATGTTTGTTGTGGTTTTTGTAGCGTTGTGGTTGCAATGTTGTTGTTGTAATGTGGTTGTAATATTGATGCTGTAATATTTATATTGTAATGTTGTTGTTGTAATTTTATTGTAACAACCCCCCAAAACAGTGTGGAATGTTGAAACTATTACAAACAATCAACAATATCACGCATCAATCTAAACATAAAAATTTTAACAAAAAATCGCGCGATTTGGCGCACAAACCAAACCTACTTCTGAAAATGTAGGTTTTAATGTTGCTTGTTTGTAATAGTTTCTAAGTTCCATTTAGTTTTGTTGGGTTGTTACAACAAAATTACAATAATATTACAATAATATTAAAACAATAGTATTACAACAACAATATTGCAACCACATAATATAACAACAACATTACAAAACCATTACAGCATAATTAGAACAACAAAAATGCAACAGCACATCAAAATTTCAGCAACAACAATAATACAACTGCATTACGGTAATTGTGGTGTTGTTGTGAAATACATAAACATATGTTACGTAATACTTGCACGCACTTAGAGCAATAACCATTGAACACACCTTTGGCAAATGACACCAAAAGAAGAACAAGAATTGATTGAATAAAGAGAACAAATCGAACATTTTATATGGGAAATTTAAGAACTTTAAGCGAGCGAAGCAAAACTCTTTCTGATTTTGTTTTAGGGGGTCAAAACCAACTTCCAAAAGAAAAAAATTTTTTTGGGGCCTGGACCAACTAATACACCGTTTCCAAAATTTAATTATAACTTGATTTAAATTATTCTTGTTTTAAAAATTGTCAGTGTTATTGACCACTTCTCTATTCTTTGCTAATTTCAGTGTAATGCAACAAAATGTCTTCGCACCAGCTACAACAAAAACGAAAATGCCTTCAGTATCTCACTTTATGCGCACTAACGTTAGTCACAACGCACACACCCGCGCACGTATCGGCCGAAAGGTCACAATCAGCAGCACACAGCCCGCGCCACCCACGCTCCTCAACAGATGACACTGTGTCGCACCATATACCATCATCCTTTACAAATCTTACCGCCTCGAATGTCTTACGGCCGCGTCGGTCCCCGGACACGGTCAGTTTAATATATTCGGCCTTGCCTAATGTCCGCTCCGGCAGCTCGGCCGTTTTCTTCGGTCACAACAGTGCGAACAATATGAATTCCAATGAGCTCTTCTCCGTTGACAATCGCAAGCCTGCCTTCAAGAACTGTGCTGGCTACAAGCCTTCGGTGAAAGAGGAGCAACCGGAGAATACTTTTGTCATAATGGTGCAAGCAGAGGATCCCGATCCCGATCAGGAAATCAAATACAGTCTCGCTCAGTCGGCAGCAGAACGGCCAAAGTTTTTCATTAACGCCAATACGGGTGTCATTGTCACGGCGCACACTTTCGATCGTGACGAGCCGATACACGAGAAAGCCGTCTATGTGACTGTGCAAGCCACAGACAATGGCCGACCGCCCCTGGACGATGTGTGCACTTTCAAGGTAACCATCGAGGATATTAATGACAACCCACCTGTTTTCGATAAGGCCCGCTATGACGAATCAATGTCGGAGGATACACAAGTAAGTAGCAGAAAAAATGGAACCGATTTCGGAAGAGTTTCAATGAAAGTGCTTTTGGGCTCCAAATACGCGGACCTGGATTACTGCGGTTTGGCATCAATAGTACGGAAGTTGTAATTCTTACCAAAACAGTAGAAATGTTTAATAGAAATTTCCGGATTCTATAATTTATAAACTTGTTTATTTTGTTTATTTGTTTAATTACTTAATCTATGAACAAAAATAGTTCTTACAACCTATTTCTGAAAATTGATTTAGAAGAAAAATCTAAAGCAGAATTATTTGAGAAAACATTACATTTGATTAATGTTCTGACAATTGGCGCATTCAAAGTGTAGTTCGTTCTATAACGAGTCGTTATTAACAAAGAACAAAGAAAAACAAAGAAAAGATCGAAACGTCTTAGATTTCGAGTAGGAATATTAAAAATAATCCGCTCTAGAAGAGCAGGAGAATTAATATCACCACAAACAATATCGGAAATGAATTACAAATACAGAAACGATCTTAAATTAAGTTGAACAACTTAGAAAATAAAAAGATATAATGTCCACAGGGCAAGGGGAAAAGAGACAATTATTTGCAATCTAATTTCTAATTCCCTAATTTCAAATTGAAATTTCGGTTTGAGCCAAAAACACTGTTTATGTTTTGGCTGATAACACTGTGCAACACCAAATTCTGATTGCCGATCTGATAACAGATTCTGATAGGTCTTGGCCTATATATATAAATTTAAATAAATAAATATATAATAACACCCTCAAAGGGTTTTTCTGGATTAGATCGAATATGCGAAATTAAAAGGATGGTCAAAATTATGGTCAAAATTAAAAGGAGGCCACTTCACTTTTGTTGAAACAACTTTTTAACGGTACGAGATATCGAGTTAGTATCTTCGACAGAAATATTATATTTAACCCTAGCTACAACATAACTGATGCATCGTTATCGCAGGGAATGAGCTATATGCTGGTAATGATAGTTGCCATTTGCCCTGCGTTATTATTTTCAATGGCGTGAACAATATAATGATTCATTAATTGATTCCTCATTTCAGATCAATTCTTCGATCAATAACTTATCGAAGTATCAAATTTCAAATCATGTAACGCATTTTTTTTAACCCCCTCTCCTTCCCCATTGAAGTGTAAACCCAATTTTTGGTACACTTCTACAAGATTTGATACAAGACTTGATATAGTATAGTATTCAAAAAAAATTTTAATCGAAAATGCGTGTTTTTGGCGGGACAAAAAAATAAAGGCTTTTAATGAAATTGTCGGGACATTTTAATGAAATTGGAGTCTGAATGGTCACCGTAGCCTTACATCATTTTATGCATTACCATATAATAAATTTTGCTTTGCTATATCTAGCGTGATACTATTTTCGAAGGTATTCAAATATAAATTGGACATTTTTCAAAACCTTACTTATTTAAAAAATGCCATTTGTTCGCTGAAACCCTCTCAAGTAAACCTTCAAAATAAAGGCGGGCTTTTTCATATTTGTGTTGTATGGCTACTGAATTTTGTAATTTTTGTACAATCACTACCCAGTTGAACACGCGTATGCTTTAGATTACCTTTTTTTTCAATTTCGAATTTTATTTACAACTTTTTCGTATGAGTTCAGTGTTCTCTTGTGTTCGTTCTCTCATCGGAGGAGAACTTTGAAACCCTTTTGGCGTCGACTTAAGAAAAGCTTTTTAATTAATATTTTTTATTGATTTACTTTTACATTGCCAATTTAGTTTTGTGCTCTATTTCGTGAACTATTTTTAAGCTTATTCTAGTTCATTTTCAACATTTCTAGAAAAAGTATCATTTGCTAGAGTTTGGTAGAATGTGTGTTTGGATTATATTTGTTTGGGAAAAACTACGGGCAAGTAGAAAAATTATAATTTTTAAAAATGTTTATCAATAAGTGAGAAGTAAATTTTTATCTGTGTGATTTAAAGAAACCGAAAATCGATTAAAGTTGCAAATGTTTTGGAACGAATTTCCAAAACCACTTATAAATTACTCAAAATGCGGTTTTGAGACCAACTTTTTTTGTGGATTCGATTGGAAATGTTTAGACACGGATGGTCCAAAATTTCAAAACACCTATAAATGGGTCAAATGAGGCCTTGAAACCAAATTATTTTTAGTCCAACGTTATTATAAATATACCATTTTGTGTAGGTGTATATTTCGTTTTTATTCGAGTTTTTTTTTGCAAAAATCCTTAAGAATGGAGCTTTTTGGAAGATATGTTTCGTCGTGGGTATTTATATGAAAGTGCATAATTTGATTTATGCACATGAACGATTAATAAATCAGAATACAGAAGCGTCAGTGGAAAGAAGCAGTGGTGAGGAAACCATTTTATTATTGTTTTTTTTTTATCTTCAATCGAACCGTTATGGTCTTACTTCTTTTCGTCGAATAGAAGTGACTTATCATGGACTTAGCCACTTTTCATTGAATATAATTTGGGGTTGGTATACATTAAACCGCCTCGAAAAAAAAAGTTGCTCGGGTCACCCCCTGGAAATGTACTTTTGTCTATTTTATGGTGATTCTCAAAATATTTCGGCTCTAGCAACTGTAATCCGTGAGCTGTGGAATGCCTCTATCAAAATATAATCATCAACTGGAAACCCTTTTGGACTGTAGCAGGAAAGATTCGTTTGTTCCTGTTAAGGAATCGCTCTTTAAACATAATATCTTTTACGAAACCTGAATACTATTGGTGCAACATGGCCTACACTGCCCTGCACTTTATAATATTTTATAAATTTATTTGTAAAATATTTCACAATATATAAATAATAAATGATTTATAGAGGTTTTTTGGAAATCACGGATTACAGTTGCTAGAGCCGAAATATTTTGAGAATCACCATAAAATAGACCAAAGTACATTTCCAGGGGGTGACCCGGACCACTTTTTTTCGTCCATACAACGTGAGGCGGTTTAGTATACATGCGACTTGGCATCAAGCAAAGCTGGGCATTAACTAGTTAATTAGTTAATAGTTAATTAACAAAGTTAAATTTTTGGTTAACTTTTTCATTTAGTTAAGTTAAATTTTTTTGATTAGCTAGCATAACTTTAAAACGAAAAAATTTTTTTATAATGGAATGTAAAAAAAGTAAAAATTAGGAATTCATACAATTTTTTAACTGATATTGACATTTAATTTAAAAATTATTTCACAAAACAATTAACTACACAAGCCGATATATTTCGAAGTGATCTTTTTTCTATTTTTATGTATGAAAAAGCCATCCTAAACACGTTCTCAGCCATCACGTGAGGTTTACATCTTCAGGATGTTTACATCCTTTTTTCCATTTCGAAAATTTCTCTAAATGGCGAAAAGCTGAGTGTTTAGAATGACCTGTGATATTTGTTCTTAACGAAACTTCATTCGTTTCATTCTTCTTATTTAATATTCTAATAAAATTTGTATAGCTTTATATTAATATAAATAACTTGTTTCATACACAAAATTTCGCTTTTGACAAAAATTTTGATAATTTATTTTAAAGCAAATTTGCATATAGACCCCGGGAAAAAGGTTCTCTGAGTGCAGGCATTCAAATGAATATAGTTAAAAATTTTTTTATGTGTTTTTTTTTTGTGAAATTTTGTTTTTTTTTATAGAAAATTAAACTATTTAATTTAACTTTTCGACGAAATTAACTTTTAAATTTAACGAAGTTAAATTTTTGATTAACTTTTACCGGATTAACGAAGTTAAATTCTCGATTAACTATGCCCAACATTGCGCATATGTTTTCCTTTCTTATACGAAATTTCAAGTTGATCCACATCCACAAAAATTGTATTATTTTTAATCATGAGGCCATTTGTTATTCGAAAATAAAACGCCATTAAACTCTGAAAATGTACTCTTAATATTCGTGACCCTTAATAGCGAAATTGCATAAGCTTCTTAATTTGCGCTACATATATAGACAAATTTAATACAATTACAATGTCACATTAGATCACTATATTCTTACAAAAGACTTAGAAAACATACCGAGGGCCTATTTCAATGCGCTCTGTCAGCAAAAAAAACAGTTTTATTTACCAATGGTTGAAGTACCAATCAACCAATCTCCTATAATATTAATTGTAAGTGACTATTAACTGCTAAATGCAAAAAAAATCACTATTAGGGTTGTTAGGAGCAACTGCATCAAAATATATTTTCTATAAAAGCATTTTTTTTTATTAAAAAAATAAAAAATGAGAAATTGCGTGTTCAGCGTATCTTAATTAGCATTAGTACAAACGGTTACTAATCGGACGTTCGGTTAACCGGTTTTTTTATTATTTGAATAATTTCAAGAGCCCTAGATTTTACATAGGAAATTACTATCAAAAGTCAATGATACATTTTTCTGTAAACTAGTGTAAATTTTTCAGACGACAATATTTAAAATTCTCCTTTCTAGGTTACGTCATTAGTTATGCCAAATTGACAAAGATTTAATTGTGTTTTTTTTTAATTTTGTATTTTACCCTGAAATCTACTGAAAGTGAACCTTTAGTTGACCCAATTTTTTTTCTTTTCTTCTCTCACCATTAAATCAGCCCGATTCGATTGTTATGCGTATTACGGCCAGTGACCTTGACGATGGTAAAAATAATATTGTCGAATATGAAATTCTGCCAGAACGGGACCAGCAATACTTCAAAATAGACAAGGCCGCCGGATTCATATACCTCATTCGTCCGATTGACAAACGTCCAGGACATTACTACACAATTACCGTACGTGCCTATAATATTGTGCCAGATACGTCACAAGATGCGCAAATCGAAGTCAAAATACGTATAGTGGAATCATCAAAGAAACCGCCCTCATTCATCGATCCTATGGAAGATCCTATATACCTGAAAGAAGATTATATGGACTATTCGTCAGCTATAGTGACACTGCAGGCCAGATCGAATGTTCCAGATAAGCCCGAGGTGATCTTCGAGCTGATTACAGGACGCACGGAACAGACGAATAGCAAAAAGACATTTGTGTTTAACCAAATTGGCAATAATGTGGCTATTAGTTTGGGCAAGTCATTAGACTATGAGGCCATTACCGATTATACACTCACAATGAGTGTACGAAATACTTTTGATTTAGTAGCCGAACATGTTTTGAAGATCAGAGTTGAAGATGTGAACGATAACATTCCATACTTTACGGAGGTCAAGAGTGGCACCATTTTGGAAAATGAGGCTCCCGGCACGCCTGTGATGCAAGTGCGTGCCTTCGATATGGACGGCACTGAGGTAAATAACATTGTTTCATTCGAGTTGGCAGACAATCGCGAATATTTCGCTATTGATCCCCAGACTGGCAATATCACTGCCTTGACCACCTTCGATCGTGAGGAACGAGACTTTTACAATGTCAAAGTTATTGCGAGCGACAACTCGCCATCCAGTTTATACAACAATGGGGAACCTAATCGTGGTCAGCAAGTATTCCACATAGCCATTGGTGATAAGAACGATCACAAGCCTCACTTTCAAATGTCCGAATATGTGGTGGACAAATTGCCCGAAGATGCTAACATTAACTTTATTGTCATCGAAGTCACAGCAGACGATGAAGATAATGCTTCACAGATACTTTATACCATCGAGAGTGGCAATGTGGGCAATGCCTTCAAAATTGAAGAGAAGACAGGAAAAATTACCGTGAACCAGAGTTTGGACTATGAAAATATCACCGAATATATTTTAAAGATACGGGCCTTCGATGGAATTTACGATGACTATGCTACGGTCACAATTAAAATTGAAAATGTCAACGATAATCCGCCCATGTTCAAAGAGAGCTATTCGAAGACTATTCAGGAGGAAGTTGTTTTCGACTTTTGTATTCTCAATATCGAAGCTTACGATCCCGACATCAAGGATCGTACATCCAATCAGCGTATTAAGTATTCGGTGGTCAAGGAAGAACAGAAAAAGATGTTAAGCATCGATGATGATGGTTGCCTCAAGCTGATACAGCCTCTGGATCGTGATTTGCCGAACGGCCACAAAAGTTGGCAGGTATTGATAGCCGCCGTAGATGAAGATGGCACCGGTCTTAAGTCAGTAACATCCGTCACTATTAACCTTCAAGACATCAATGACAATGCTCCTTTCTTGATCAACAAAATGCCCGTGATATGGCAAGAGAATCGTAATCCCGGACAAGTCGTTCAACTGCAAGCCAACGATTACGATGAGCCCCAAAACGGCCCACCCTACACATACGGCATTGATAGTGATGCTTCTGCGGAAATCAAAACCAAATTTAGCATTGACAACGATTACCTGTTCGCCAATGTGCAATTCGATCGTGAAGAGCAGAAGCAATACTTCATACCCATACGCATTAGCGACTCGGGTCAGCCTCGCCAGAGTTCGGTCAGTATTCTCCATCTTATAATAGGCGATGTCAATGACAATGCCATGTCAGAGGGTTCCTCGCGTATCTTCATCTACAACTACAAAGGCGAGGCTCCTGATACGGACGTGGGTCGGGTCTTTGTAGATGATCCTGACGACTGGGATTTAGACGATAAACAATTCCAATGGAAGAATGGCATTCCGCATGATAACTTTAGACTCAATCCCAGTTCGGGTATGATTACCATGCTAGGGGGCACTCAAGAGGGTGAATATATGCTCGAGTTTGTTGTTACCGAAGAGTCCACCTTTATTCCCCGCCATTCGGTTGATGCTGATGTGGCCATTGTGGTAAAAGAGCTACCCGAAGAGGCGGTCGACCGTAGCGGCAGCATACGCTTCTTCAATATATCTAAAGAAGACTTCGTCAGTGTGCCACGTGATTCGCAGGCTGATGATTCACTATCGCTAAAGGATCGCTTGCAGTATTCGTTGGCTAAACTATTCAACACTTCGGTGACCAATGTGGACGTCTTCACCGTCCTCGAAAATGCCAATAATACTCTGGATGTGCGTTTCTCTGCACACGGCTCACCCTACTATGCCCCTGAGAAATTGAATGGTATTGTAGCACAGAACCAGCAATCTTTAGAAAATGAACTTGATCTGCAAATGCTTATGGTGAATATTGACGAGTGCCTTTTGGAGAAATACAAATGCGAATCCTCCTGCATGAATACTTTACACAAGTCGTCGGTGCCATACATGATCTACTCGAATACTTCATCTTTTGTCGGCGTAAATGCCTTTATAGAAGCCCAATGTGAGTGCGAGGCAAAGCTGCGCAGCTACTGCTTGAATGGTGGCACTCCGAAGATTGGAGAAGATAGTGTCTGTGACTGCATTGATGGCTTTACCGGACCCCACTGTGAACTTGTTTCGATTGGTTTCTATGGCAATGGTTATGCCTTCTATGAGCCGGTGTCGCCATGTGACAATACAAAGATCAGTTTGGAAATTGCTCCACAAAGTGACGAAGGCTTGATCATGTATCTGGGGCCATTGAACTATAATCCCCTGCTGCCTCTATCTGACTTTTTGGCTCTTGAATTGGTCAAAGGCTATCCGGTATTGACAGTGGATTATGGTTCGGGAGGCATGCATATTGAACACCGCCATATACAACTGCAAGCAGGAAAATCCTATCAATTGGATGTTATACTACAAAAGAGTAGCATTGAAATGACTGTGGACAATTGCCGTCTCTCGACTTGTATGAGTTTGGGAGCTCCCCAAGGGCCCAATGAGTTCCTCAATGTTAATTCACCTTTACAACTAGGCGGTACACCTGTGGATCTTGTCCATCTCGGCCATCAACTTAACTGGACTTATGTGCCGAGCACACGTGGTTTCTTTGGCTGCATACGCAATTTGACCATCAACGATCACACTTACAACTTAGGCGCCCCTGCAGTCTCCCGTAACGTGGATTCGGGCTGCCAGCGGGCAGTGGCAGTCGCGGTCAGTTTTGGCATCGATCGTAACTTTATCATTGCCATCATTACGTGCATTCTTCTGCTGCTGATTATTCTGCTCGCCGTGGTAGTGCAAAAGAAACAGAAAAACGGCTGGCATGAAAAGGATATTGATGACATACGCGAAACGATCATCAATTATGAAGATGAAGGTGGCGGCGAGCGTGACACCGACTACGATCTCAATGTTTTGCGTTCCCAACCTTTTTACGAAGAGAAACTATACAAGGATCCGCATGCTTTGCAGGGCATGAGGGACCCGAATGAAATACCCGATATTGGCGGTTTCCTCGTCGATAAGAAGGAGAATTGCGATAGGGATTCGGTGGCCTGGCCTGTGGACGACGTTCGAATTTATGCCTATGAGGGTGACGGAAACACCGATGGTAGCTTGTCAAGTCTGGCTTCCTGCACGGATGATGGTGATCTCAATTTCGATTATTTGTCCGACTTTGGTCCACGCTTCCGCAAACTGGCTGATATGTACGGCGAGGATCCTTCGGACTCGGACTCGAATGGCGACGATGACCAGGGATGGCGCATATAAGCCGAACTAGCGAAAAACACAAGCTGAAAAGAACAATAAACGATAATGTATGTGTGTGTAATCAAAAGACTTTACCATTAGGGCGTATTGAGCGTATAAGCTGAGGTGGATACATGACTATGTCATGCCGCTCTTTGGCGCTCTTATTTTTAAACATATTTAATTATTAGCTATGCAGAAAGTGATCTTAAATTCATCAATGAACGACAAAATTTTGCATATCAAGCACCACCAACCACACAACATGGTTTCTTGTATTTTTTTTATTGGAAAAAAAATGGTCAAGTTTTCAAAATTTATAAGAATTTTACAAACATTTCCAAAAAATTTATAAAACAGAAATTCAAATTAAAATCGAAATAATTTATTTGGTTGCTTCAATTTCCATTACAGCTAATTTCAAATGTAAAGCGAAATGTTGCAGTTCTTTTTTTAAAACTAAAACAAGACAAATAAGAAATCAAAAATATCTTAGATTCTAATTAAAAGTGAAAAAAAAGAATATACAAAAAAAAACAAATAAACTCCATTATGACCTAAGCTTAATTTAAGACAAGTCTACTATATAAAAATTGATTAAGGTCTTCAGTTTTATTTTTTATTGGTTTAAAACTTGTTTAATTTAATATTTAATAAGAACTTCATAAGTAAATTCGTATTCACTTTGTATATGTTACAAATCCTTTATATATTCATACCACATATATACAAATATATGTAAACTCTACTATATTTAAGTTTATTTATAATCCATAATTTTTATACTTTCGTAGCACTTAATCTTCCGTGAGTGCCTTTGTGCAGTAGCAGTTGCAAAGAAGCAGTTGAGTTTAAAACTAAAAGCGAATATTAATTAATACTTTAAATATTAGATAAAACTAAAACTAAAAATGTGTGAAATAGTGTATTTTTTGTAAGTTTTAGAAATGTTAAGAATAAGTAAAGAAATGGTTTATTTTTTACATGCCAACCCAAAAACAACAAGAATATATTATAATAAAATTGCCGACCACAGTGTAAAAATAAAGAAAATAAAAACAATTAATTGAACATTTATTTTACGGATTCTCTGATCGCAATGAAATTGGGAAATCGTTCAAAGTTCAATCTTTGAAAATAAAAATAATTTAAAATTTTAGAGAGTAACACCGGCAATGCCGAAGCTAAAATAGCCCCACATAACACATGTCAAAAATTCGTATTTCCGCTTATACAATCCATACCTACATATGACGAGCCCAGAACAAAACCGATGATTTTTTTGACAGAGTAAGAACACTTTCTTTTTTTTGCCAGCGTAAAAAGAATTAAAATTCTCTGCATGCGTGTGAATTTTTCATGTATGCGTGAGAGAGATATCTTCGTTGATGTTCGGTTATTTGTTTGTGATCGGCAGACGATTGCCGCATCGCTTATTTGTTTTCGGTCGCTGTAATCTTTTATAGATGCGATTTTGCATTATGATTTTTGAATATATTCCCTAAATTTTGAATATAAATAAATACAATTTTTTCATGTTATTTTGCAGATGGTTTTTATTAAATTTTTTTCGCAATAAGCCGGGTTTGCAGATGTGACAAAATTCCGTTTTGGAGAATTGTCATATATTTTGTGTTGTGTAGAGCGGAATATTTTTTGACATTTCAATTTTTGAATTTGGTAAATAAAGTTTAATGAAAATGTGAAAAAATGTTAAAAAATTATTGTGAGTGATTGTGTGGCTAATAAAAATAGTTTTCGAAGCAACATAAAGGTCATTAAATTAATTTTGCTGTGCGGGTTGCCAAAAAATCTCTCCAAAGTACTCAAAAAAAACTCTTTTCTTTTGCCTTCTCTGCATACGCTAGCCGGAATGAAAATTTTGTTGGCTTTTCGCTTCGTTTCTTTACATATGTAGGTTTGCAAAAAAAAGAAGGTGTTCTCACTCTGTCAAAAATAAATCATCCGTTTTGTTCTGTGCTCGTCATATATGATGTAGTCAATGAAAATGGGAAATATGAATTTTTTGCAGGTTATGTGGAGGAAAGACTCTTTTCCCGGTGCGTGCAGAGGAACAGCTCAATATGATCAAAATGGTTAGTATTCAACAATTTATGAATGGAATGTAAACGGCGCAACTCAAAAAGGGTCGTAAAACCAGGGGTTAAGGAAAGTTTTGTTGGTTTTTTTTTTGGTTATATGGTAACTTAAATCATTAACCTAATTGAGTGCAAAATATTAATTATTTATGACAAACGTATTCAACATTTTCAACAACTATATGACAGAAAGACTGAGTGAAACCTATTTTTTCTGCATAGTCCGCCCAAAGAATTCTAGAACGAACCACTCGCATTGAGTAAAAGGGCCCGGTGGAAAAAGAGCTTCACAAAAACTACAAACAATAGTTTTAAAACACAAAAATTAAAAAATTTCCCTTTGGATAAATAAAATGTACAAAGAAAATATCACAACAGGTCACTGTCTCATCGCGTTCTCAGCAATCACGTGAGGTTTACACACTTACTGAGAACGCCTTGTGCCTAGAATGGCCTGTGATATTTGTTCTTAACCAAACTTCATTCGTTTCATTATTATTATTAAATATTTTAATCGTGTTTAGTATCAACAAATCTCTACGGATCCATAGGTTTGCTTTATGGAGTACCACGTTATTTTTCACTTTAACTTAGAGTTAAAATATAATCCAAAAAATGTAATGGTACTAAAATAAACCATTTACATATTCAAAACAAACAATCGTAAAAATATGAGAAATAGCTTCTTTTAAAGATATATGTTAGCACTAAACGATGACGTAAGGTTTTTTTAAAAAAATTTTTTTACCTTTGATAAATACTGAATTTAATTCTTGATAGTGGTAGAACCATATATGTAATACTTCTATATTGCTAGTATATTCAAATTCAATTCACTGGCATTGCGGTCCGGATATATTGTTATCTGAGCAAGACAACCGATTATCACAGGAGCGGATAAATAATTTTTTGTCAATTAAAAAAAAACCTGAAATACAAAATTTTTATTGAAATATTTCCATCGAATATTATAATTTGTCTGTTTTTGTGAAATAATTTAAAATAATGTCGCACAGATGCTTTTTGTGTGATAAAAAAGAGATCAATCGAAGAATATCGTTTTGTATTTTTAAATCCGGCCCTGAAGTCATTTGACAAAGTAGTCAAATATACACAGATACTAATACATACAAAACCTGAGCATGCGCACAAATATTATTTGAATAAACTTGTCTGAATTGAATTCGGAGTTCAAACACATTGTGCAGATAGGTTGTTAGCAATATAGAAGTATTAAATATATGGATAGAACGCCATCTTGTTCAGCGTTAAAATCTATAAGAATGCTACGTTTGGTTTATGGAGTATCAAAACGTTCTAATTTTGCACGATTGAGTTATTGATTAATTTAAATATTAATTTACTTAATGAATCAATATTTTACATAATTACTCACTTACTAAGGGTTCATTAAGATATAAACCATTTTCAATAAATGTTTATATATTTTTTTCATTTTTTCTTTTTTTTTAGCCGAATGGGAAAAAAGGCGGAAGTTCGGCTTCGGCCGAAAAAAACACTTTCGGTCGAACACTTGTAATAGGTGGTGCCCCAAGTTTTGGGCGACTGTAACGCTGTGTAATTGAGCAAGAAACAAAATTCAAAATATTATACAAGCTAAAACAGCTATTTAAAAAAAAAATAATCGAAAAAAAATTTGGTCCGACTGAGATTTTAACCCACACTCCAGTAACTCATACCATCTTCAAAAAGTGAAACAGTTTCAGTTGTGTTTTAGAACTGTGCGGTGTTGAATATTTCGTAACGATAGCCATTTCTGATTTATTTTCCGTCTGTGTATTACTTCAAAATATATCTGGGATACTTTCCATTATGCGTCTTATTTCAAAAGTGCAATTCAATGAGTGAAATTGGACTATGTCGAAGCTGAAATACCGGTAAATCGACTCAAGATCAACACTCGTTCACGGAAAGGTTTACGGGAGGGTACTTTCACTACTTTAAGTATAAGTCCGAGCAACGCCGGGGTATTAATCTAATTTATATTAGGGTGGGTACATTTTTTTTGTCAAAAAGCGTCTAGCAAAAGCGAAATCTATGCGAAATTCTAAGAGAATTACCCGAAGAAAATGGGGGTCTAAAACAAAATCCTAGCTACCGCCGAGAGACAATACAAAAATCTCTCAAATTTCGATCAAATCAGTTTCTCTGTGCGACAAGGCAAACAATTTGGAAAACCCCAAATTGTTTGCCTGTGACAATTGGTGATGATAGTGGGACCAAAAACAAATATACGTGTAACGGGGTTTTGCCACATCGCGTCTGGAACTTTTTTTTAAAAAGAGGGCAAAGGTTGCATGTGGGCGGGGTTGGAACACCCCAAACCCCTCCGGGTTACGTCCCTGCCTATATCCAATGGACTGACAATGGATTCGTATGAAAAAAATGTTTTGTTGCTTCCAACCCCTACTACCCTCTGGACAGTAAACATGTTCTCTGGCTGGCGAATGTTGACCATCCAATTTTCGGTTTCGGCAACAATATTTTATTAATATAATTGCATATAATAATAATATTATTGCGGAAAATAGACGTAATGAGGGCGTATTTGGATGAGAAAATCAATGTCTAAATCCGCGTCCCTGAATTAACTAATGTATAAAATTTTAGCAAAATCGAGCATTCTTCAACAAAGATGTGTCGGTTAAAATTTTCACAACTTCCATCCATTATACCATGTTGGAAAGGTAATAAAATTTTCCAAAAGACTGCATATCCACATTTTTTATTTGCTTAGACGCAGCTATAATGTAGATTTCAAATTGTCGATTTTGATGTCCACTGGCTAGCATATCCCATCCTCGGATCGGGCTTACATTTTCAGACATTGATTTTATCATCCAAATGCGTAATTCTAGGGGAGCAACAAAAAAATGTTGTCATACGAATCCATTGTCAGTCTAATGTCCATTCACCTTCCAGTACCAAATCTATTTATTTATTTACTTATTTATTTATCTCCTGGGCTATTGCCCTTACAGATATACTTAACCTAATCCTTAAAATAATCACTAACAAGTTGTTTTAATTCAGCTCTATTAGCACTAAAGTCTACATACTTAGATACTAAATTACATAGAGATAGACACTTAGAGACTGGTTCATTCAATCCATAATTCAATCTAAAATTTAAGCAAAATCCCTTGCATAGTACCCGAAGTTACAAATTTTAAATATTTTTAAAATAATCAGCACCTGAATTTACGAAAGCAATGAGTGTTGGTTAACTCATTTTATTGTGGATGTCGCCTAGTATAGTAACAAAAAAGTAATTAAAAATGTTATCAACTTTAAGTTCGCTTCGGTACATTAAAAGAATAATATGTATTGTTAAAAGTATGGAAGAGATACTATTTACCGAAAGTTATGTTTATACGAACATAAAGTACACTGAAAGAAACAACATGTTTTGGAAAGCCGTAGGCGCGCGCTATCCAAACTCGAGCCGGGTTCGAATCCCGGCCTCGAATTTGAGAAAATAAAAAGTTAACTAAATGTAAATAAATAAAATAATTGCAAACAAAAAAAAGACAAAAAAAAACTTGTTCTCATTTTGAAAAAAATGTTTTAAAATTGAACATTTGCGTTTTAAAATTTGTTTTTAGCACACGTGTTTTAAGTTGAACAAATCTGTACAACGCTCTATTTTAAAAATAAAATCGTTCAATTTTAAAACGTTTTCGTTTAATTTTAAATTATTTTCCTCTCAGTGTACGATTGCCCCAGAAATTTAAGTACATACTGAAATTTCGAAAGAGGAAAGATACAGAAGAACAAAAACAAATAACAATAAACAATTATCTTATCAATCGACAGTGCTTGCCGTTAACCTATCGAACAATTGGGAAAGCAAGCGAATAAACTGATTAAAAGAAAACGAAAAAAATTCTAACAGAAAATAATAACAAGAAAATAATTTTCTGTTGATTGTTGATAGAAACTGGAGCGAATCAAAAAATTAAAATAGTTACTATTGAGCAGGGCCGGATTAAGGTCTGCTGATGCCCCAAGCACACACAACTAGAACATTTTCTTGTGGGATTGTTGGTTTATAAGTTCTTGCTTGGAAAGCTTGAAACTTTTACTGTTTGGCCAGGCTCGCGGTTTTCATGGTGCTATGAAATGACGATTTTTATAAACTTTAGCCGCCGCCGATGACACCGCAAGCCGCAAGCCGTTTATTAGCGTGCGGCTAAGCCAAAAATATTGATTATTTTTATTCGGCTCTAGTTTTTGTATACGATCTCTAAAAAAAGTATCAAAATAAAACGGACGCAGATCGACAAGTTTTTGAAAAAAAAAATAGAAAAACCCAAGCGAGTGATGGTCCAAAGCTTATCCTCGGCTTCGGACTATGATGTTCTGGACGTTTTTAAAGCGGAAGAACAAACGATTTTAAAAACAGAAGAAATGGCGAAAGGTGTGGATCTATTGCAAAAGAGAGCTGCGATAAAGACCAACAAAACCGGGATTGGGTCTGCAGTGTGGGAATATTTTTGTACCTTGATGGTCCAAAAAAACCCATACTCCAAAAGTACCATTTCTGCTGGTGTCCTGCTTATTCCCTGTCATGGGAAAATAAATGAAAAATTATGTTTTAAATTTCAGAGCATCTCCGAAAATCCTTCAACTCACCCGAAGCAAAAACAATTCGATAAAGTTTATCTATGCACTGACTAAAAACAAGAGATTCATTATACATACAACCCCAAAGGATGGCAGAGTGCTAGCGGACATCTCCACTTAAGGTTAAGGAGCAATGTGCGTAGTGCCTTTGAGCGCGTCCATTGAGCAGACAAGTTGCGGCGACTGGGACTGGGCAGAATAGACGAGACTGATGTATATTCTGATGTATATTCTGTCTATTATCAAGCGGTAAAACAGAAGTTCAATGCGACGCCGGATCGTATTACTTTGGTGCTAGAGATGTGGACTGATATCCAGAAGAGACTGTCCTACATAAATATAAAGGTCAGTTATTTTCTTTGAATTAATGGTTTGCTAGTTTAGTTTTCGATATTTATACGCCATCGAAAATACAAAATAGTTTCACTACTGCGTCGGTTTTCAGATGGAGTGCGTGACACTCAAAACAGAATATTTTCCACATCCCTCCACACCGCAAAACCCATTTTTGATATTTTTGATAACGATGAAAACAAGCCACTTCAAGACATTGTCCGCAAGCTCAAAAACATTTATAGGTCGTTGCGCTACAAGGCGGAGGAGGGAGACACTGCTTTCACTAATCTTTTAGATAGCCGAGATTGCAGATATTTTGGATGATGAAGATGATTTTCTAATCATACCAATCTACGAGGAAGAGTTTCTGAATGCGCTAAGTGCAACTCCGTCAGAAACGCTCAAAAATGCAAGTAGGACCAGGTGGAATAGCCTTCTGCACATGCTACGTAGCTTCGAAAAAAACATTACAGCTATCAACGTTGTGCTCATGAAAGCTATCCGTGATGTGTTTATCGTACGCGAGGTGGAAAAAACAATGGTGAATTTGTAAAATTGAAAACAAATTTTGAAAATGCGACGGTGTTCCGAGGGGGCGAAATTAGAATAAGTCGCAGTTTCTTCTCCTACGTCGATTAAGGTGAGTTATAAACAATAACTCAAAATGTCTACTGTTACTTTATTTTGGAAATTTCACTTTATCAAGTTTCTAAAGGGCGATGGACATGTTACAGTCTAAGTACTAAAAAAAGAATTCTGAGATATAACGAAACATTTGAAAACCTCAATTAATGTAGAACTACATCAATGTTTATATTCGGAAAAATACATTTAAAAACGATTAGAAAAAATTCCACACTTTTAAAAGTGGGATGATTTTTTGGTACAATTTCAAAGACAAAACACATTGGTACTACATTGACATTTTTGGTACAATATATGCGAAGATATAAGATTTATAAAAATCAACTTATTTTCGTGCTTGTCAAACTTCATTTAAAGAAAGCTAAAGTAATTTATAAGTAAATTACATAAATTTTCTTCGGTAAAATTTTTTGTACCTTTTTTTAACGAAATGCCAATATCTTTAGAAAAGTAGACATTATCAGCTGTCAAAATTACCAAAAGTGGATGAAGAACGACGGCAATGCTCCAAAAGGAAAAGCGCAATACCAATTTTCGCTTATTCATCTGTCGAAAAATTCTGCTCTAATACAATTTTACTGCATAAGAAACTTGACTTTATCCTGAGTTGTTTCTGAGTAGAGCTCAATGAAATACATTTTTTGAAATGAATTTAAATTTTAATTGGAAATAATTGAAAGCTCCTTGAACTTTTTGATTTTTTCACGATTCAATTTAATCAACTGCTTTACTTACTCTGTAGATAGTTCCATGAAATTTGAATTTACTAATTGGAAATCAATTTCCGGAAAATGTTTTAATCAATGGTGAATATCACTTCCAAAGTAAAGTATACTTGAATTAAATTTCATTGATAGGAAGTGGAGTTGAAGAGCGCGTGCCCGTATTCCAAAGAGCAGCTGAAAACATATTGCAAAACAACAACAACAACAAACAAAACAAAAATACAAAAAATAACAAAACATCAATGGTAGGGGGAAACAAAAAGAGACTGTACCCAACCCATAAAAATGAGAAACAGAAAGAATAAAACCCAAATATATATGTGCAAAACATAAACCGAAGAAACTCCACTTGTGAGCAACCAAAACAGCTGCAGATGTGATCTAATTGATGTGCTACTTATTATCGACAATGAAAATGAAAAAAAACGTGCATCTCTCGGATGGAGTGCAAACGGCTTTCTAATGCCTTGACTGAAAATAAAAACATCGAGAAAACGCAATGAATGACGGTCAATTGTGGTCAAAGAGAAAACGAAAACCAAGAAATTTTAATTAAAAGCGCAGCAAGGCAAGCAAAAATACTTCGCTTGTTTCGTTGGCGATCTTCTTTTGACTTAATTGATTTGCCAGAGTACGCAAAATTATAACTACAGAATCTGCCGACGGGAAAGAGATCTTCGTCCAGGAAAATTATCACAAGTATTTTTTTGCATTATTCCGACTGTTTTACACATGTTCCACTTGGTCAATGGTACTTACTTTTAAATTAGAAGACATGCCCTTTTTTTTCATATCATTAAAAGATTTACCAAACAAATTTTTGTTCCAATCGTATAACGCTTGATAGCTCCGGTAAACGGACTTAACAAAAAAAAAAGGCTATTCACATTTTTGTGTTTCTTCAGAGCTTAAACTACCACACAATATGGCCTATTTATTAGAACTTCGGACAGTTTAATAGTTTAAGGAACCCAAATTTTTGTTTTTGCCGATTTGGCTGGTTCTAGAACACTTTGGAGGAGAAAAATTTGTATCGAAAGTTTCAAGTCGATATCTCCAAAAGATGTGAATTGTCCCTTTAAAGTAGGTTTCAGCTGGTATGTGTCATGATTACCGTATACACCTTTTTCACAGTATTTTAAACTCCAAAACTGCTTATGCTTATGCCACAGACTGTGTCTGTGGAACGCCTTTAGTAATACCCTGCCAGAACATTTTACTTTGAGTTATATGTTTGCTGCAATATCGTACTTT
Organism: Heteromyza rotundicornis; assembly: GCA_951394025.1. Taxonomy (NCBI): domain Eukaryota; kingdom Metazoa; phylum Arthropoda; class Insecta; order Diptera; family Heleomyzidae; genus Heteromyza; species Heteromyza rotundicornis. The sequence goes on from OX596011.1 coordinate 365,550, forward strand.
TTGCATAAATTTTTAAAGGAAAATCATAACACTAAACAACTACATAAACAGACATTTTGAGCCAAATTCCTTAATCTCGTAACAGCTTAATTAATAATCCTGAATTCCTTAAAAACCTGACGTGATGGAATTTTGAGAACGCCATCTTGATATGCGTTAAAAATCCTTTAAGAAAGGTTAAGTTTGGTTTATGAAGTCTCAAAACGGAAAATATTTTGCAGGGTTGTGTTGTCGATTGTTCAACTATTTCAAAAGAGATTTTCTATCTTTCTGTCCAAGGTATTCTATTCGATTTCGATCGAAAGTTGATCCCAAAATAACCAGAAAACCATTTTTTCCAATATTGATGCAAGGAAATTCAACTTTGACGATACGAACACTCTGGTTCTAACAAGGGAATACGCAGGAACGTAAGAACTGTCACTGTCCAACAACTGGGAATGTCCATTAGCTGCACAGGCGAAGGTCCTTTCATACTGGTTCACTTATTTTTTTCTATCTTCCACTCGTATAGTCGTCAACTTCACGAACTGGCGGCAGCTCATGAAATTGAAATTGACCAAGGTATGTACAATGTACATATAAATTTGTAATGTTCAAGTAAAAAAAACTTTGAAGAAAGGAAGAAAAAATAACCTTTTGCTACCTGTGTGTATGCAGCTGCAGCACGCTCAGGTGTGTGTTTATCCGTTGGATTAACATTCACAAGAAAAAGAACTACTAAATGTGAATTTTTTATACCTTACTGCAGTTTTTGCGTTCTTCGAAAATGTATTTTTTTTGCCTTCGAAGCCATCTGTTGTTCTTTCGTTTTTCGTATGTTCGATAGTTCCGTGTGTTGATTCGTTTGTTCCTTAGTGTGAATCGTCTTTTGGTTAAGATTCGTTGTCGGGGTTTTACGAATTCTAACCTCTGTGAGTTGATTCAACTGCACCTTGATGTATCTATATATAAGTGAAAACCAGTATTTTTGGTTGTATCTACCGGATTGGTCTGTCCTCTCGCTTTTATACGCTTATTCTTGAGTATCTTTTTGGGTTCTCTCATTCGCTCATTCTTTGGTTTCCATTTATTTCTTAATTTCTTACCATTTTTTATTTCTTGAAGTTTTGGACATGTCACGCATTTGTGCATTAAGCACGTTTGTTAGTTTTACTACCTGTTGATGATCATCATTCTCCATATCAGTGTGTTTGACTTTATACAAGAATGTGTAGCTTTTCTTATATAAGATATGTGCGCATATTCATAGTCAAATTTAGTAGACTTTAAACCTTAGTACCAGCTTAGTAGCTGTCAATCTGTCAACTTAGTAGAGTACTAAAGTTAAGGTGGAACTTAATCTGACTATGAATATGGGCCATGGATATTAACCATATGAAGATCGCTGGACTTGGACTTGACTGCATACCACGTTTTTATATTAATTTATGCATAAATTGCCGTTAGTTACAAATTTGTTTGGACAATGCCGAACTATTTCACTTAAATAATATAAAAATGTTTGCCCACATGATCGTTTCAAAGAATTGCATTTTCTATTGTGGCCCTGAGTATATATGAGAAACCTATTCACTTTGAGCATTCAAAAAAACATGCTTGAATGGACCATTCTACTTTTGTCCGTTCGTATATAATTTTTTCCAAAAGATCGTTTGTATTTGGTTTTTGTTTAATTTGACTTGTGCCCGTTCAAATGCATGTATATTGCAGTTAATTTTGTTTTTACTGCTTTAGTTTTTGCAACGCTTTTCTGCAAGCTACAGTCGCTACTCATAAAGGCACTCACTGTTCCCAAGAGGGTGATTGTTTGATATATGCTTTTATTATTTTTGCAGCATTGGTCCAAGTGTTTTTCCATTTATTTTGCACGTAGCATATTGGGTGGTGCGAGCCTCGTTTACTTTTGTGTTCAGTATTCGTGGCATTCGCATTCAAAGTAAGTGTAAGTGTTTTCGGATAGCATAAACTGATTTCTGCCTTTTCTTTTGCAACATAAAAAATCTTTGTACAGAAAGAAAAAAGATAGGTTAATCTAACCAAAAAATATATATGGAAAACACAAAACTATTTCTATTACTATTTCTGTGGTTAATCTAATCGTCGAAAATTTAAAAAAAATTATTTAACTACAATCTCTGGTTCACTAGCAAAAATAATTTTAACAACGGTTCGCAACTCAACTGAGTTTGGTTATGAAATATTGGCAGCATGGTTGTATTTCGGCAACCAATGATGTGATTCGTAATGTCATCGCTCGATGCCGAAATGCAACCATGCTGCCAATATTTCATAATTCTGAAACAGCATGACATTTAATACAAGAGAGAAAAAATATGAAATGTGGCTGTCTCGTTTTCGCTCTCAAAGCAACAAGTGCTGCATATATGAATAATTTATATTCGACCCTTGACTTATCAAGTACTCCATTAGTATGCGATACTATTAGTAGTATTTTAGGGAGTTTGTATGACAATTTTTGGGTCGTAATAATAAAAACGCCTTTGAGAAATTGCTACGTGCATTTACTTTACTCATAGATTTTACTTCAAATCAAAATTGTATGAAAACTAGAGAAAATCAAATTTTGACTTTGTTATAATGAATTACTACCAAAAATTATGATTTTATGATTTTAAAAATTGTGCAGAATGTTTTTCAACTCGTTTTTCCTGGGAAAACATAAATTTCAATATTGCAATATAATTGTAAACTTAATAAAATATTGAAATATTAGGTAAATCTAACCAAAAAAGACGATTAAAAATGAAATGCAGCAACCAAAAAACGTGGTAAATGGAACCGACTCAAAGTTGTTCGCGTATCGTAAACATTTGTGGGTGCACAAATAAAAATAGTTTGTATTTTGTAAAGCTAAAGTGTATTTTGGCACAAAAGCTTTGGTCGATCCCCATCACCCAGCTTTATCATGACAAGATAGTCTCGCAAGTTTGCCGTTGCTGGGTGGTCTACACAGAAACATTTTTTCTGCTTGCTCTATGTGGGAGTCGAACACGATACCTTCCGAACGTGAGACAGAGATATGCCTCAGTGTTGCCAGATTAGCCAGTGTTTCGCTTTTTTTACGCTTCAAAAATTAGTCAAATTGACGGTTAATTTGAAATTCTTTTAGAAAAATGCATAAAGTTGTATTTTTGGCTAATTTAGATCGGTTCTTTTGTTGAAAATCATCATCACAATATATAAAATCCCATTGTTTGTCCGTCTGTTTGGATGTCCGGATGTCTGTCCTCACCTTCCAGAGTACACCAGTGGACCTAGAGAGCGGAAATTTCACACATATGTCCTATGCACCCATGGCGTGAAAATTGCGAAAAAGTGAAGTGTTTCGGAGTGATGTGGGAAAAAATGGTAGTGAATTTTGAAGTGACAGAAAAAAAATTGTATCAAACTTTGTTTTTTTATAACAGTTGAGAAAAATACATTTTTCCACTAAATATTTATTATAAAAGTACAAAGTACAAATTAATTACCTTAGTTTGCGAGAAAACAAGTTTCAGCGGTGGAGCTAATAATGATGATCCAACAAAACTTTTTAAAGTTATGATACATTAACTCGCTCAAAGCGCTTTTCAATAAAAATATGCAATGCTAAAAGTTTTCTAAAGATTCCTTTTTGGGTAAATCTTGCAAAGAAAAAAACATCCATTCAGATTCTACTTCATCTATCATTATTATTTTTAAGGTTAGAAAAAAGAAGCCGGATCTAAATTCTGAAGCGCTGTCAATAATGCGCTTCAGAAAAGTAATGCGTTTTAATATTTGTTTACATAAAATTATGTAGAATTCTTAAGATTTTTTTTGAAGATGAAATATCCCCACACAATATGATCCATTTAGAAGTACCTTGAACATACAAACTTTTTATCTCAAGACCCCATTTTGAGCTATTTATATGTGGGCTTGGAAGGTCGGACCATGTTAAAAATCCATTTCCAATCGAATACAGCAATAAAAAAGACTTGGAAAATATTGAATTGAAAGCTGAGTTTAATAACTAGCTAACAACAACTTAAAACTATTTTCGCAGTCGATCTAAATAAATTATCCGGTATTGTTTTTCGATCGAAGGAAGACTATTTTTTGAAAAATATCCATATGAGAATTATTTCGTAAACTATTAAATTACCGGTGACTTCGCACAAACCACCATTGCCACGCCCCTTTTTTGGCAAAATCCGGTTCGGGACTCTGTAGCCGTGGTCTCACAGAATATGTGAGACCACTATTTGCTTCGGAGAGCTTACTTTTCACAGTCCAAGCCCACATTGCGAATTTAGGATTTTTCCAAATGGGTCGTATTTGGAAAAATCCCAAATCTGGCTCAAAATGGTATATCAACGTCCACTGGTGGCTTTAGCAGAGATAACTTTCCACACACCCACTTTTCGGATTGACACGCCCTCTTTTGGAAAAATCCCAAATCTCGCTCTGGAATCTCTGGCCATGGTCTCCCAGAAAATATATGTGCAAGTGCAGCTTCCTAGGTCCATAGGTGGCTCCAGGAGAGCTACTATATGTGCCGCGCCCCATTTTAATGAACTGCCACGCAACTGCCGGCTCGAGAGTCTCAAGCCATGGGTACATAGGATGTATGTGTGGAATTTTAGCTCTCTAGGTCCACTAGTGTCCTCTGGCAGGAGAGGACAGACATCCGGACAGACAAACAATGGGATTTTATATATTTTGATGAGTTCAGAATAATTTCAATCCAAATACTCCTTTTTCTACAGTATTTGCCATGTATATATTTCAGGGATACGGCATTGAATTGCTTTAAATATACTCCCTACTATAAAATTGTGACAAAAATTTAACAATATGTAAGGAGCGAGGAGGAGTAAATGCCCTATCATATGAATGCCTTCTCCTGTAAAATTTGCAAAATGCGTGTATGTCGAATCGAAAATGTATAATATATGTATATTTACATATTATGTAAATACTTTGATTAAAACGAATTTTTTTTGGTTAATCCGAAATATTAGAAAAAAGTTTGAATAACTTTAAAATATATCAAAAAAAAATATTGATCGGCATCGTTTTTTGTCTTTGAAATCATGGGTTTCCGGTCACGACAGGAGCTTTCTAAGAATATGTCGTTTGATCTAAATTTCTCGGTCAACTCTTGACCTGAATGAAATTCAGCACGAAATGCAATGTATTTTTTGATCCGAATTTCATTTTTCAAAAGTGGATTTGATAGTCTTCTAATTTGCGCACAGTTTCCATTATAGAAGGAATGTTTTTGTAAAAATTGCTCATAAAACAAATAACAAATATTACAAATACCTACACATGCCATAAAAAGTATTCGTATAAAGCTATGTCATGGTCAGTGACTTACAGACGCATTTTATAGTATCGATATTGGTATCATTGGAAAGGTCTAATCAATACCTAAATTTTTAATTCAAATTCACCTTCCATTGCGGTCCCCGAAAATTGTTTGTATGAAATTTTTAAATAATAGTGTTATTGTTAGTATCCCCTAAATTACTGAAGAGCTAAGCACCGAGAGTAGGAACAATAAAGTGCATCAAAACTACCAAAAAAACAAAAATAAAAACAAAAAAACAACAAAGAACAAAAACATAATTCATTGCTGAAAGCCCTACAAGTGACACAAGACTCCTATACAAATGTCCCCCTCTTCCAACACCATCATTACTTGAGTACATATTTATATTGACAAAAAAATGGAACAATACTAAATATTGAAAAATATGTTATAGAAAAATCAAAGGAAGAAATACAGTTTTTGTGTATGTACTCGTCAGGGGATGATTAATGCCTTTTTTGATTTCGTATAAAAACTATGTAGTATAAAATTCTACCAAATTACATAAAATTGTACCAAAATATAGGTATACCCAAAAAAAAGTGGAATTTCAAATTAACAAATTATGATTTTGTCCGATTCACAACTCATTTTATACAAGGAATTAGAGAAGTATGCTTTGTAGCGAGAAAAAAAATTAAATTAAAATAAAAATTAGTGGCTCTGCGGAATCCCGGGATTGTAATTTCAAATCCCGAAATCCCGGGATTTTCAAAAACACTTCGGGATTGAATGCCTTTATATTTAGTAAACATTTAATTTTTCAAATTTGTGTTTTTTTCCCGTGCATCGGCAAATTTACTACTCACGTAATTTTTACGCATAAAAAAAACCAGTCGATAAAAACGTTTTACAATTTTTTGTTTTATAAAACTTCAGATTCATCTTTAAAAATTTCAAAAAATACAAAAACTAAAGTTAAAGATTCATCTTTTAAATATTGATGATAGAGCAGAAGACATTGAGAAACCAGTAACGACAAGTTAATTAGGTTTATTCTGATGCAAAAATTTGGGCCATTCAAAAACAAACCAAATGCAACCTTTGATAAAAAAAAAACTTATAAATTTTCACTTGCCGCAAAAAAATTGGAGATGCAACAATAATTTTAAAAGATATTTCACAGTGGCTAAACGAAATTTACATTTCAAGCATGATGCAAAAACAAGGTGGTATCAGTAGATGACCCCTCTCCAAATTTAAAAATATTTGCTGTCATTTCGTGGTTATAGAGCAGAGTTGTAATTTTGGTACTTTCTTTGAAAAAGCGTAACAAATATAACAAATATTTAATTCGAGTTTAGCGTCAATTTGTAATTTTTTTTTTACATACTTTATGCATTCTAAAAATTTAATAAAACTCAAAAAAACACAGAAAAATATAAGTTTGTTGGGAAATATTTGTGTGTACCAAACAAAGCAAACGGGCTCATTTCTATAAGCCACAGCTTTTTGACAGCTATCCCTACTGATATCACCGTGAACAAATTTAGCTTCTCTTGTTGTTATGTGTTACAAGATCTTCAGTTACTCCAAAATACATTTTTTATCGAGATAAGAATATATTTTAAGAAAATTCAGAGTATATTTGAATTTTATTTTGAAAAAATCTGTAAAATCTGTTAAATTAATAAAAAAAATCTGTAGTTTCTGGGAAAAAATCTGTAAAAAAAAAGATAAATCTGTAAATATGGTAACACTGTACGCAACGTCTGCATTAATACACCCCTTCAATTGTAAACCAACCGCATCAATGCCCTTGTTTTGACACACTTTTTCATTGGAAAAAAATACATTTACAATGACGAATTGACGTTTCTAACTAACTAATAAAAAGCAATAGAGGAAGGCATTGACACAAAAGTTTCCATTTTCACAAACGAAATGCCAAAAGGTGACCAACACAACAAGTGGGGTAAGCACATATAAGGGTATTAGCCCCTGAAAAGCTCATTAACGCAAACTAATGGAAAAGTGTATTAAAAAGATAAACAAAACTCATATGAAGAGACGAGTGCATAATTACAAAACTGAAATTCTATGCGATAAAGTAACAATAAAAATAAAAAAACAGTCCACCAGGGCCGGAGGTAACTATGACATTTTTACAGTTATAGTTTTGGTGGGCGTGGCAGAGGGCAGAGAGTATAATCGATTCTTAAATTATGCCAAATCATAACTCAGAGATTTGGACTGTGCGGTGACCAGTGTTGCCAGTTTTTTGGCAACAGCTCATTTTTCCCCTTTTTCACCAATTTTCATAACTTCCGATTCCTTCAATGATGAAATTTGGTAGGTGGGTTCTTATTGACAAAATGATTTTTTATACCCTTTGGAAAGGGGGTGTGGGGATGGAGCCAATTTAAAGTTCTAACTTTCGTATTTTTAAAGCTACAGGGCTGAAATTTTTTACTTAGGTTAGCATTGGGGAAAACTTGTAAAAAAAAAAGGGGGGAGAAAATAAAAAGAAAGAAGAAAATAAAAAAGAGTAAAAAACTTCAAAATCTGCAATGATATTAGGAACAAAGTAGCCAAAAACCCTTAATTTAAAATCGAAATTGCGGAAATTAATTTAAAGGAAATTTTTTTTCTGCTTTTTAGTCGGTTAAAGAGTTATAATTTAAAAAACTGTTTTTTTTACTCTTTTTTATTTTGTGCTGCATTTTTAATCATTTTTTTTGGTTAGATTTACCTACTTTTTGGTGTGCACCTTCCAGTTTCTGCCAAATCTGTTGGATATTTTTTTACTGGGTCATGTACAATTTTCCCAACTTTAAGAAATAACGAGCCAAGGCCAAACATTTTCTGAAAATGTTTTCTCCGATGAAGAGGGCACTTTTTAAAACAATAAATTCCTATACTAATAAGAGCACTGATGATAATTTATCATTGATAAGATATACAGTGTTTTGGAGCCATAGTAGTTCTTCCAAATATTCTTACAATGAGTGCTGTCATTTTTGTAAACAAATTATTTTTCTGCTAATTCCCTTCACTAATCACTTCAATGAACAGTTGCGTCTGTAAAACGCACCCATTTATAAAAAAATCTCATTGTGATGTGAATGTATAGAGCTCTGTCGACACATCCCCCGGCCATATTGAACCGGAAATTTGAAACTTCAACTAGTAACGACCATCATTCTATGGGAATTCAATGCGCAACAGAACCGCTACAGAACCAAATGAGCGCTGAGCACGATAATCAGTTTACAAAATGAACTCATTTGGAACCGAACTTATAACTCTTTGTTAGGGACAAACACTTTACTATTAAGCACAATGGAAGAACTCCGCGAGTGTGTTCCTATATTGTATTTGTTTAGATTTTAGAAAACAAGGAACGACAAAAAAGTTGATAATTTCTAGAAGCAAACAAAAAGTGCCATAAAACACAACATAGCGTAAACAATGGAAACTAAATTAATGTTTTTGTTATTTTTGTTTTTCATCTAAATAAAAAAACTCGTAAATTGATTATGAAACGCAACGAGCGCAAAAATCGATACGAGAACTGAGTTTACGTTTTTCTTGTATTACATTTTTTCGAAACACTTTGCTCAACTTAAATTGCATTGTTATGCAATGCTCTTGACTGAACGCAATAAATAAACGAACAAAGTATTTCAGAATAAATTTTATTTTTCAGAGAATCGATCATACAATCAGAAGCGGAGGGCGGACTAGTTATTAAGCGGGTGAATAGTAGCTGAGCTAGTAAATGTGCTTCGAGGGGTCTTTCGGGCGACACAATTTCAATGCGACATTGTTATGGAAATGTTTGCCTAGTTTGAAAGAATGTATTTTGTTTGTATATTAGTTCTAAAATATAAATGTATATCGAATGTTGTGGGAGCTTCTGCCAAACTTGTTGGAAATTAATCAACTGCAAAACGAAATTAACATAAATTTAACGTTAACGTTTCGATTCGACTAAATGGCGTGGGTAAACTTAGATATCTCATTCAAATGAAATTCAAAAGTAATTCTAGCATTTTTTGACAATCATTTCAATGATTTAAACCCTTTATTTTACAAAAATAATAAAATAAATAAAAAATTGACCTTCCATAGCTGATAGCTGTCACGATGGCTGGGGCATTCATTACTCATGCCTAGGTTAGAATACATATATGTATGTACATAGTTTCCAAATTTAATTACTTTAAGTACTTGGTTCGTTGGTTAATTTCAAATTCCGTTTCCCACAGACGCACTCGAGCATTACAAGTTTAGGTAAAGACCGGGAGTTGATGTAAAGCATGCGTCAGGCAGTGATACTTTGTGCTGCAGCTTTTAAATATATAACCTATTATTATTTTATAAATTGGTCCACGTCCTTCTGTTTATTTATATTTTTTTTAGATTTTTGACGCACCACACTCCAAACGATTCTGCACTCTCAAGTGCCTGAGGGGTCTATCATAACACCACTTCCCTTTGGGAAAAAGTGTAGCTATTTTTGGGTACTTTTTCAATGTAGTATAATTTTTTTTCTTTTGAAGTCTAGTTATTCATTAGCAACCAAGTCTGTCCGAACATAAAAATAATATTTGTTGCAGTGCAGTTTTACGTTAGATTTTCCGTTCTATTCTTGTGTCTCGGGCGTTGATGAACATTGTATGCTGCAAGGGAATTCAATTACATATTGGTTCTTTTGTTTTGATGTTGGCTTGACCATTTATGCCTTAAATTTTTTTCCTTTTTGAGGTGCCTTTAAAGAAGAATTCCCACGGTTCCCCTCACGTCCGCATTTGTAATAAAATTGTATAGCCCCGGACACGTTTGAATTCGGCAACCCATATCTGATAACACTATGCGACAAAAAAAACGTTTGAGTCGTATTTTTTGCATATTCGGATTCTACTTCTTCATAATTACTGATGCACTAAAAGGGTTTGTCAAAATTTGTGGCCTATCATACTTTTTTGAATTCTTTAAAAAATTCCGTTTTTGTCAACTTTGCAGGGTTTTTTTAATCTTGTTTTTTGTATGAACCACTCTACTTTTTCGATAGAGAGGTTTTCCTTACACATATTTTAACGTATCCACAAAGGAGCTACGAGAACGGTTGTTAACCGCGTCGCTATCTCAATTTTCGTAACTGTCTGTATCGCCATATAATTTTTTGTGTTTGAATTGATATGCTGGTAACTTTGACAAAACCTTTAAGTGTAACACTAAAATACAAAAAAAAAACACTTCATAATTTTTTTCGTCGCAAAGTGCAATATTAAAAACATTGCATAAAATAAAAATGCATTTGAGGTGGCTTAACTTAGTATTTCGGGTTGGAATATGTTCGTTGGAATGTGATTTCTTAGAATCAAGAAGAAAACACATTCAAACAAACTTTTTCCAACATTTATCGAAGATAACAGTGGAAAACGGAAAAAAATCAGGAAACAAATTAATGTTTGGGTCATTTAATTGCTTACCAATGAAAACAAGTTTTTAGAATTTTTATTTGGTTGGCAATTAAATAAACTGAAAATAGTTTTTTTCCCATATTTTTAATTTACCTCACACTGTTGTTGCCGGTAAAATGTTTATAAAAGTTTACGCGTCCATGGAAAAATGTTTAGTATTGACAAATGTAGATCGTTTATTTTGTTCAAAACAAGTAATAAAAATTACATTTAACAACTTATCGTACCATATTGTAAAGTAGCAATTTCTATCGAATTCCGACATTTCTGTTGTATTTATTTTTATTTTTTTTTTTTGAGTCTCTAGCCGAAAAAGTTTTAATTCAGATCTTTCGGCAACGTTGGCTGCCAGAAAAACGTAAACAAAGAACAGCTGTTCGTGTGACAAGAAGTACCTGTTGACGTCACGACAAAATGGAGATCCTAACGGTAAACGTCATGTCGTCATCTGTGTTTATATCCTTCTTGGCCAGACTTGGCAGTCGTCTTGCTCAATGGCAATCTACTACGTCCCCTTTCTGTCCTCTTTGTTTATTTTTCTTTTTGTTTTGGTTTGGTTTAATGTTCAATGATGGCAGGGAGCCAAGATCCTACGACACCCGGCGAGTCACTCATTACATGTTAACTCATTGTGTTTGTCTAAAAATAGTATAAGGCGTCTCTATAGAAATTCCTTCTTGTAAATTCCGAAAGATAAAGTGTCCATTGTGAAAAATTTCTAATCCTAAGGTCGTCAGTGCAAAAAGCCTTCCAGATAATATCTTTCCCGCCACATTTTTCCATTCCAATAGTTGATACTGACTGGTCAACAGTACTGCCTCTCTTGAGGACCTGGAAATGTTCTTGAGTCCATTTTAACACAAGTTAAGTCATTCATTGTAATGCATTCAACTGCATCTCGAAACAAATGGTCGTTCCATTTTCGAAGCCTTTCCCGACTTTCATTTGTCTTTCACTTTTGTTTGGTAGTTTTTTATTTTTGTTAAATCTCGAAAGATGATAGAATTTTTTGAGACCGACATGAAGTTTAAGAAATGCTTCTGAAAGCCGCAGGAGCTTTCAAAAGTATTGCAAAAAATCCAATTTCAAGATTTGAGGTAAGTTTTTTCAGAAACTATAAAATTTGTAGACTTGAGACCCTCTTAAGTGCACATAGAATCTTGTGATCTTTCAAAAGAGCCATCAATGACATTGTTACCACACCTGTGAGCAACGCTGCTTTGAAATACTTAAGATTAGTAAATGTTTTCTCTTTAAAATGAATACATTTTTCTTACATAAAAGGAATATTTCTTTGAAATTATCATTTCTTTAGATCTTAGAAGTTTTTTCTTAGTGTTTAAAACCAATATTTTTTATTTTGTCTTTTTGTTTTTGTTTTTTACTTTGAATAAATTTACACTTACAATGATTTGAACCTGCGACCTTAGGAACGTGATGACGATCGACCGCTTCGCAGATCGAACACCCATACATCCGTCTATAAAACTAAGAACTTTACTAGGAGTAAGGACAAATTTCTTAAAAATTATACCCTTTCACACAACAGTCACAAAGTGACTGTTCCAACTTCCATTATAACCATACTTAAATCGTAAGTATTTCAATGTAGTATAAAAAAACCCCAATTGTGTCAGTTGGAGAGTTTTAATATATTCCATCATGATTTCTGTTGAGAGTAGAGGTAGCGAAAGCGACACATCTGCGATGTTATGTTTATGTGTTATGTTGCCATTACCCTGACATTTGCTTACGAAAACAAATTGTTTCGATTCAATTTATTTTTGGTTTGACCTGTATAACGAACTTGGTGTACTTTTCATTACCCATTGTCACAGTGTTGGAAAAGATGTCGGGAACGAAACGGGATTGAAACTGGAACAAAATGGAATTGAACCGGAACAAAATTAAGTTGGAAATGTAAAAGTTAGTGAAAAAAATATTTTCTTATATAAAGTTAAGTTGGGTCTAAGAGAAACCGAGAAGCAATATTTGTTACAATTTGCTCATTTTCATTGCCATCCAAAAAGAAAAGGAACGATGGCTTACCTTGCGATAGCTTACCGCAGTTACCTCGAAATGACAGACAGACGGGCATCGCTGGATCGACTCAAGAATGTGTACACTTTTACACCCACCATTTTGTTCAAGGGGCTCATACACATATATACTTGTATTTCGAGAGACGTGCCTTTCTCTATCTTATCTACACCCAGAAAAAAACCCACCTAAAAACAATAATAACCACCTGAAATCAAGCAGAAACCGTGATGATAGTTTGGTAAAGTGGAAAATTTAAAAAACAAGTACGAACAACCTCATTTTGAACTGGACAATTTCATTTTTAAGTGGTTTTCTGCTTACTGCAAAAATTTCAACTTCAGGTGGTGCATTTTTATTAGAGACCGACCGAAATTCGGTTTTGGTTTTTCGGCTGTTTCGGTCGTGTTTCAGATTCGACCGAAATTTCGATATTTCCGCCGAAAATTTCGGTTTGATACGAAAAATGTAACATGTAAAATAAATACACTGATTGACAAAACTGAACTTTTTGTGTGTTAAATATACTTGATAGACAAATTCTTATGTATTTTGCCATGCTAAATACGAAAATAGTAATGAAACCTAGCTAGAATATTTGGATGCAGCTTAAGCTTACCTTTGTACTTTGATGTACGCTTAGGGATCTCATCGGAAATTGTCGGTATCTGTAAATCTGTATGTATTTGTGCATTTCTATTGTAAGAAATCTACTCCCCAAAATATTATGTGTGTTTCATACAATGCAAAACTACTACTCTTTCTTTAATTTGAGATTGTTCATTCTTATTGGCAGCGAAAAGGAACCACCTAAAATACAGCTTGTAACGTTCATGATAAAGTCGGCCACATGAATTTTATTTCAAAGTTGACGACTTTAGTTTGACGTATTTCAACTTAATTTTACTGTTATTTTAATGAAGTGGCCGAAACCGAAGCCTTTATTCGTATTAGATCAGAATTTTTTGACAAATGATAAAGCGAAAATTTTGCATTTCGCTTTGCCTTTTGGATCATTTCATTTACTTTTGCTTTCTATTTTTTTTAGTGATCAGCTGATAATGTCAACTTTTCTATAGAAATTGGAAACAATTCCAAATTTTTGAAGAGGGCACTGAGCGGCCGTCTCGCATTTCGTTAACAAAAGAAAATTTACGAAAGGAAATTGACTTATCAATTTCTTAGCTTTTTCCGAAATGAAGTTTCACAAGTACTTTAGAGCTGGAAACAAACCTTGAACAACAAAAATATTTGAGAAAAAAAATTCTAAAATAAGTTGATCATTAATCTGATACCCTTCGCATATATTGTACCAAGAATGTCAATGTAGTATCAATGTACTTTCGTCTTTGAAATTGTACCAAAAAAGTACAATTGTACCAAAAAATTCATCCCTGATACAACAAGATTCCAACTCAATTTCATATAAAGAATATTTAAAAACTATTCTTCTGTTGTTTAACAAAAATAATGCGTCTGCGTTTTAGAGTTTGGAATGCAATACCCTAGTGACTCAAACTTTGTGTAGCGACCGAAAAGGGGGTAGCCAGTTTTCGAAGAATTGCAAATAAAAATTTAAATTTTTTTCTGACATTCCAAAACTGAACGTCTATTTTTATAAAAATGTCTTTTGAGTTGGTAAAAACACGCTACACGAAAAGTAAGAAAAAGGGGCCGTGGTCTGAAAAAGTTTGAGAATCTAGGTGCAATACCAAATCGCTCACGTCGACGATCGGAAGTGCGCGAAAGTGCGTTCATTCTCCTTTGCTTGTTCATGGAACCCATAATCGCGTTAGCGACGCATTCGTTGTTGTCTGCCTCTCCATGGAAGTTGCATCCACTTTTTTCTAGCAATCATCTGAATTAACTCCAAAGTAGGCATTTAAATTTTATGACACTTCTCACTTTTCTTTGCTTTGATGTTGTTTATATGCTTTTGTCGCGTTGTCTTGTCATCGTTACAGCGGTCTTGGATTTCAATATTATTTTTTGTGCTTTAATTGAATCTCTTCTATTTCATAAAATTTCGTGGTGAGAGATATATACATATACATATATTGTTAAAGCCTATAAGTATCAACGTTTATTGTGATACTTTTTGAAATGCAATTAAATAGGAGGACATTATTTTATAGAAAGATTTATAGGAAAAAGATCTAAGTATTGTATATGATACACTGAGGGGGAAAAATCCAGAACTGCAAAAGAAAAGACAAAAGAGGCAATTTTAGTTGTGAAACTACAACATGTCAGTCTCAATTCATCAATGTGCCGTTTCAATTCATACATGGGCAGTTTCAAAAAAATAAACGTTTTGTTGTCGAAATCCGAACAAGGTTTCGTTATGATTTTTTTTTTCAGTGTACGCATGTGTGATAGATAAGCCCAAACCCGAAGATTTCCCTTAACTATCTTCGCCAATGCCAGAGTTAAAAAACCACACACATATGGTCCCAGGATATAAAAAAATGTGGTCTCATTTTGGCTCATTTATAAGTGGTTTTAAAATCACAGATCATATCCAAAATCTGTTTTTAAAAATTTCCAATCAAATCCAGGAAAAAAATGTCTAAAAAATGTGTTTTAAGCATAAAACTATCCCTTTTTACTGATCGACCACGACTTAAGATTCAAAATGTAACATACTATAATAATATTCCCTGGCGACGATATTCTCTCACTTGCAATAAAGAATTAATAGAGAATGACAACATGTTGCCAATTCATTACTCAAAGCCACATAGAAAATTTCAGAAAAATCGGTTTAACAATGCATGCATTTTAGCATTTTAGAATAATATTTGCCACGCCCACCTCGAACGCACAAATGGCATATAGCCTATGATGAGGTCAACGAAATTACCTACATTTTGATATGTGCTTCATTAAAATCGGTCAAGTATTTCTTGAGTTATAAGGGAACAAGTATACATACAACCCTACGAACCTACAAACTCACAAAGAATTTTATATAAGTGAAGATAAAGATTACACTACCGAGAAAATGCGGTTTGAAAATGTTGTTCAAATTTTCATTTACTGGGCAGACATTTTTTTTCAACATTTGCGAGTTGGGAATATTTTCTGTCCAAAGTACTTAAAAATGCAACTCTTTTTTTGCTTTCGAGTTGCTAGTACAGTCGAACCTGCTTAACTGTGAAAAATATTTCACTTAAGCAAATTTTGCATAATAGAAAAATATTTCACTAAAACCAAGTACGGTTTTAAAGACGTGTTTCATTTACGCGGAGCTAAATTAGTATAAATTATTGATTATTGGTTTCAGTAAAGCGAAGTAATTTGTATGAAAAAGAGAGCGGGTTTTTCACTTAAGCGGGCTAGACTGTAACGTGAAACAATTTCAAAAAACTTGCGTAAGGCAAGCAGTACCGTTTCTGAAGCAGTTGTGCGGAATTTAATAAAGCGACCAACACGAAAAATTCGGCCAAGATTAAATAAATAACTTTTTTTTTTTAATGTTAATGGAAAGTAAATTAAAAAAAACTGCTTTTTAATACAAAAAAAAAATTCACTAAAAAAATTATAAACCTTAATTTTGCAAGCAAAACAAAGTTTGCAGTTTCTTTTCGGTACAGTCCTTAGTATAACTGTGCTCTTTGAAATAGAATTTGTTTATTTATCAAAAATATTTCATTGCTTAAAACACCAGATGGAGCTGGTCAATTTTCATGTCAAACGAACAAATTACACTGTTTGAAAATAAAAATTTAGGAATTTTCACTTTTGGTCAGATTTTCACAAACCAGAATAGCCTATTCGATGCAGCTTCTTTCCTAGAATCCAAAAATGTCAAAAACTCAATTTCGAAAAAATCGGACTCAAATTGTATGTGGACCAGGGATGCTTTTTTTAGTACAATTTTAATGATTTCCTTGTACTGAGACATTTTCAGTGCATTTTTTTAACTTTATAAATTGACCAAATAAATACTTAGTTGGGCACTACACTAGAATTAAAAAATTTTACAATTTTGCAAAAATAAATTGACAAAACGAACTTTTCTTTTCCTAGCCCACGGAATTTTTTTATTTCCGCATTCTTCTGCTAACATAGAAAGAATATTCGCCTTAATAATTTAGGTTCCGGCTCTCAGATTTCAAAAAGGTTTAAATTCAACTAACAAAAACTGTATGACGAGAACATTTTTTTAAAATTGTTTTTATGAATTATGAAATTAGGAGCTGTAACCAAAGAAACGGTTTCGGTTCCAGAAGTGTTTTTTTTGCGATCCCTGCTCTTAACAAACCCTCTCACCAATCTAAAGTGAATAAATAAATGGGTTTTGAATTTTTGAAGCAGAAACTTATAATAATTTTGTTGAATTTATGTTGGGACGTATTAGATTAAACAAAAAAGAAAATTGTGTTTAGTAAAAATATTTTTTATACCCCCACACTCACTGTGGCAGGATATACACAACGTTTGTAACGCCCATAAGGAGGCGTGTCCGATATGGAAAAGTATATATATTCTTGATCAGCATCACCTCCTGAGTCGATTTAGCGATGTCCGTCTGTCTGTCCGTCCGCACGATAGCGGTCGCAGTTTTGGAGATATCGACTTGAAACTTTGGGTACAAGTTTTTCTCGTAAATACTGAGATCAAGTTCGAGAATCAGCCAAATCGGATAAAAACTGGGCGTGGCTCCCATACACCGAAAAAAAGGTAACAATTTTTCAAGTCTTTTTTATTGTTGTATTCGATTGGAAATGTTTAGAAACGTATTTTTGACATGGTCCGAGGTTCCGAAGTCACATATATAAGGGTCTAAATGGGGTCTTGAGACCATTTTTTTTTTTTGGTGGATTTGATTGGAAATTTTTAGAAATGGATTTTGGACATGGTCCGGGCTCCAAAACCACCTTTTTTAAATATTGATTTGCCATATTGAATTTTTGTGAGTATATCTTAGCTGTTCGTGAGTGAATTTTAGTCGTGCGTGATTGACTTTTTGTCGTGCGCGAGTGTGCGTGATTAATTTTTTTAGCGTGAGTGTGCGCGATCGTGAGCGAAATTCACTCACGCGCCTATCTCTAGTTGTAAGGGCAAAGCCCTTTCGCTGTCAATTGCATTTTTTGTATTATCTGCATATGTAAATGATCGAAATGTAAACAATGCATGAAAGTTCGGCTTGAGACATTTTTGCTGTATGTTTTCACACGGTCCTTCGTCGAATACTGTATAATTAAAATGCCCCGTGTGTAGTCTGAGAGTTTATCAACACAATATCAGTTCTTATGCATTTTTATATACAGCACTATGGCAGGGTATATTAACTTTGACACAACGTTTGTAATGCCCATAAGGAGGCGAGTCGGGTATGGAAAAGTATATATATATAGTATATATTTTTGTTTTTTTCTTCGCTATATTTAGGATGGAGCACCAACGGGGAATACCCATTTAAAATTTTTGCTACAAAACTTGGGATATGCTAGTGAGTCAAGATCGTACCCTCTGTTTTAATTTTTTCCACTACATTCACCTCATCAATTCTCAGTTCTGAAGTGAATATTTTGTTCTGTACATTTCTCCTCTTCATTAATAATGAAGAAATTTGTGCAATTCATAAAATTCGTGACAGAAATATTACACCTTTAAGTATGGCAGAGTACGCAACTGATGTTTACTACATTTTTCCGGATAGACTGTTTCATTTCTTCACGTTCATTCAAAATGGCACCCAAATTTCCGTTTTCCTTGAGCCGATTTTGACGTCCTGAAATTATCATAAAACTAGAGAGTAAACTATAAATTTTTCTCAATACCCCATTTTGACCCATTTATATGTGCTTTCAAAAAATCGTTTCTAAACATTTGCTACCGGGTCCAAAATAAAATATAAAAATGAGAGCTATGGTGTAAATATGGCTCAGATACGTCCAGTGGCCTTATCAACGGATTCTATGAGCCGACGCTTTAAGAGACTCTCGCTCTACCCAAGAAGAAATGAAAAACAACGAACGGAAGCAGAAAAATTCCATATTTTTAAAGAGTCTCAAGTGCGCGATTCAATAAATAAATGCGCCAACGTAGTCTTTTATAAAGACTCTTGCGCAATGGCGACGCCAAAACAAAACGAGTGCAAATGGGCACAACCGTAATTCAAAAAGCTGTAATTAAAAAAAAAACAAAAAATGCACAAATAACCAAATGTTTTTTTTTAAATAAGACGGAAACGAATGGGAATATGCGGTTTTGCAAGAGCTGAGCGAATGCATAATTTGCACATTTTCTGCGAATGAGTGGTGGAAACAGACACGGTAGCATATTGCACGTTAAAAACTTTTTTCGGTTAATTTTACCGACGTTTTCTGTGTATGCGAATGCATACACATATTATATTTTGTTGTTGTGATACAAAAGTATGCTCGTGAATAGCCTTAATATGATATTGGGAGAGAACAGCTACCACTACCAAGGCTGTTGTGGAATAGGTTTTGACACGCCCACTTTTACCGCCGACATATTAGAAAATACTTATTTCTCTCACATTTTTGCAAAAACTTGTTGTAAGCCAAATACCATATGATCAACAATTAACTTGGTTGCGGTTGCTCATCTACGAATTGTTTCCCACCTACCTAGGGTTACCAGACTCTCTTGACTAAAAAAGAGTATTTACATAAGTAACAAAATACAATAATTTATGCCCAAAGTGTTTTTTAATCTGAATTACTAAAAGAATCAAAATAAAAATTTACTACTTAGGTTTCTTTTGGCGTTAATGAATTTAAATTTGAAACTCCAAAGAGTACGTCTGGTAACCCTACACTTACCACTTAATTTCTCCCCATCCAAACAGTGTTACCATATCTGCGGGTTTCAACTTCGGTGAAATTTTTACCTTTCGGTTTCGGTGCAGCTGCTTTTAACAAACCTAAAGTGATTACAAAATAATTGTGCAAAAAGCTCTTTTCACATTTTTTAAAATGATTTTTTGAATATTGATAAAATATTTATATTTTCGGGCTTGTTTTCGGCTGAAATTTTGAAATTTCGGACGAAAACGAAATCTGGCAGAAAACGATATTTAATTTTTCGGCGGAATCCGAAACATGGCCGAAAAACCGAAACCGAATTTTGGTCGGTCTCTAGTTATGAATGGGTGTATATTTTTAAGTGCGCAACGCCACGGGTGAATGCTAGTTTTAATCAGGGTTGGCAACCGAATCGAATAAAGGTTTCGGTTTCGGTTTTACTCCCACTTGCCAATCGGTTTTTTTATCGGTTTCGCTCCTTGATTTTGAAAAGGTTTCGGTTGGTTGGAGCGATTGAAAAGGTTTCGGTTTAGGTTTTAAAAGGTTTCTAGATGGCCCAATATTAGGAAATTTTATATCAATTCAATATAAATCAAGGGTGCTGAATCTAACTACATTTACCGAATTTCATTATCTAATCGCATTTTCAAACAAATTTCTGCTTAAATTTTTAGTTTTTATACCCTACACAACGTTTGAAACGTCCATAAGGACGCATGTCCGGTATGGATAAGTATATATATTCATGATCAGCATCGAAAACAGATTTAGCCATATCCCCGTCTGCCTGTCACCATACAGGCTGGAATGTTTTTTTTTTGAGACATCGATGTGAAACTTTGGGTTTACGTTTTTATCTCCGAATTGAGATCAAGTTCGAGAATCAGCTAAATCGCACGAAAAAGGCTGCCATATAAAACTACGAAAAAATATCGAAAATTTCCAAGTCTTTTCAAAAACCATAAAAATGTCTGCGCACACAGAGGCGTTATTCGTGCCGCAGACGGTTTCGAAATTAATTTTGTCACAAATAATCTTATTTTTGAAAATATAGCGTTTTTTATACAGCCTGTTTCCATAGCAATACAATAAATAACAAACCCAAAAAGACAGTTTCAAAACCAATTGGAATCAGTTTGAAAATAAACCTTTTGACTGTTTCCATAGTAGTCTAATAAATAACAAACAAAATAGTCATTTTCAGAACCATGGCAAAAGAAAGAAGGTAGTGCCGCTCTCAATTCTTAGCAGCCATCTTAACCATCTGACGTTTAAGCCGATTATGACATTTCGGGCGAAAAAATCCCAAGTTTCAAAATTGACTTCTTGCCAAAATCGAAATGGCAAGGGCCATTTCTTGCCTATAATCCATCCCAAAAATAAGTTTTGATGATAGTTTTGAAGATTCAGAAGCGACAAAGAAGACATAGCAACAATTTTTTTTTGAAAAAAGTTAAATAAAAAACTTTAAAACTGATTTTTTTGAAATAATTTGTATGTTAATACAACAGTCTACATCCATTAAACCTTTCAATTGTAGAGACATTTAAAGTTTTATCCACAAGATTTTAAGAAATTTTTTAATTCCGAAAAATATTTCAAATATTTTTTAGCGGGTGGCAAAGCCGTTTGATTTGTTTCAAACAAACATACCTAAAAATAATCGGCATTTTAATCAAAGTAAGTGACAGCGGCACTACCTTCTTTCTTTTGCCATGTTCAGAACCATTTCAGTCAGACTTTTTGATTGTTTCCATAGCAATATAATAAATAACAAACAAAATCTACTGCGGTGAGAGCCGCTGCCTGTGTGAGGCACTTTGCGTTTTCGAAGCTAGATTTTTTTAATATGGAAATGGTTCTGAAATTATATAGCGAATATCGCCTTTGTGTGCGCCGGCCTTATAAAAAGATTTATTGAATATTTAAAAAAATATTTCCTATATTTTAAAAATATATGAAATAAATAAATGAAATACGATGAATTTTCTCTTAGGAAAAAAAATTCAAGTCAATTTTGTGTACGAAAACCTTTTGAAAACCGATTAAAAACCCGTAACCTTTTCAATTGGTTTTGGTTGAACCTATTCAATCGGTTACGACGAATCGGTTTCGGTTTAGGTTTCGCTCCCTAAAATGAATCGGTTTCATTCAGTTTCGGTTTCGGTTACGGTTTCGGTTGCCAACCCTGGTTTTAATATACAAACGTGATTTATCTGTACACATTACGTCTACGATACGGCCCGTCCATTATAATCCAGACATTAATATCTATCAATGCGTACATTTTTGTGTATTTATATGTCGCAAGCGTCAGATCGACTCGACCCCTGACAAAGTGTGAAGAAGGGAGGGAAGAAGAGGTGCAGTATTTGTACAAACAGCTGCAAGAAGTTTTCAATTGAACGACAGCTTTTGAGCAGCATTGAAACTGTGCGCTAAACATTTTGGCCGCCCCTGTGCTACTGACATATTTTATTTATTAGATCAATTTTGTATGCAATGAGCACTATCCACAATTTGAATCGGCTGTAGTTTTCAATTTATTTTTATGCTGGTATTTTGAGATGTTTTCCCTTCAAAGTCTGGCTGTGATTTTTTTTGTGTCTTTAAGCCTACAAAAATAAATTTGCTTTTTCGGGAATTCCAATTGAATTCATTGAAAAAATTGTATGATGATTTAATTAAAAAATTGCTACTGGATCTGTAGATGATCAGGCCTTATTTTTTAATTCAATTCTTTTAGTGCACAGTTTCAATGTGACTCATGAAGAGGTTTTTTAAATTGGTGATCGCTGATCAGTTTGGAGATATTCACAATTTCTTAAACATTTTTATATGGAGTTAATCTAAATAAAATTCAGAAAACTCTTTAGATATTTTTTAAAAATGTAAGTAGAATACCGTAAATGGTTTAACTTAATTCATGTTTAATTGGACTTAAGTTGGTCTTGCTTTTGGTTCATTTTCCGATACAGCGACAGTTGGTACTGGAATCGACTTTCTTTTGGATCGTGTACTGAGGTTTCGGTCACTTGTTAATTCTTGAAGGTTGTATTTAAACTCCCCAGAAATTGCTTTTTTGAAAAAAAAAACCTTAATAAAATATGTAGCAAAAATCTTACGAAAATTTTACCAAAATATTTGTTTTTATCCTATTCAGTTAGCCGATTTATATACTCCACTTAAACAATTGAAATATAACGCGTGCGGTCGACATAAATGCCATTTTACGTCTTTGACTTTGAATCGTTGATGAATATCAAGTCTCGCCGCTGTTATTTATGTATAAGTGGAACATTTTTGGGGTGTTCGATAACCTACCCTCCCCCCCCCCCCCCCCAAATCTATGAAGTAATAGAAAAATGTATGGAATTGTTATGAAATTTAACAGAATTTAAGGGAAACTTTCGTATCTCCTTGAAATTTTTTTTTTTTTTAAACTTTCGTGTACCGAAAACTGGAAAAATTCCAGTTCTAGCATTCGTTATTAAGCATCTAATATCACGGTTTACATTTACATCAAAGTAAAACACGTTGTGAAAGTTTACAGTTATTCGAAATTTTCTGTGAAAGGGTTTTAAAATGAAAGCAGGGACGTAGCCATGAAGGGGAGCAGGGTTTGGAGGGCTTTAGGGTGCCGAATATATGAACACAATACGTCGATTTTAGAATAAATTCTTTTTTCATAAACTCCCCTTCGGATTTTTTTCAAAATTTTTTATTCTACTTTTTTTTGGAAAAATTAAAACATTTATTTTGAAAAAAGCGATCTGTTGTTGATTTTTATTTGCTTTGCATTTTCTAGTTTTTTTTCTTCAGTATAAGTAAAACCCCCCCCCCCCCCGAAATTTATTTCTGGTTACGTCCCTGAATGTTTTTATAAAAAGAAATATCTGCTCTGATGGAGATGCGCAGTGTCAGTGATTAATTGACAGCTTGTCGCGTGAATTGTGCGGTTTTATTAAAAGGATTGCGAGATGTACACGAGTGCCACGTCAGCAGCCCAAAGCTAGAAGATAAATTGCAAGTTTTTTATTTGGAATTATGTGCAGTGTGCAAATGGTTTCTGAAAATATTCATCGAATCAAATTCGTTGAATATCTTATGAAATCTAACAGAAAAAGTAAGCAGAAATATGACACCAAAAAGTGTCAAAACTAGTAAGAGAATTATTTTCGGTGTGCTAAAATACCCTGCACATGCGAGTACAATAAGTTTTTAGACCATTTTTCGACAAAAAAAAAATAAAGTAGCACAGTGGCTGCCAGATAATAGGGACAGCCTATTTTAGTCATTTTGAATGACTTACAAAATGTTTAGTATATTAACTTGGATACCATTGGAAAAGTATCCTAGTGCCCGTTTGAATTGGTACCAGGATACATTAATCCGTTAAGTACCCATCAAGAAAATGCCTGTTGAAAATGTTGCGCTGGTCAAAATAAACACTTTTTTACTTTTGGTTTTGTGACAAAAAAATTCTCTTAAATTTTGAGACTGTTTTAAAAAAAATGTATTTTGGGCTAAAAACGACAAAATCTGCTTGTTTTTATACAAATTTATCAAAAACCAAATTTTTTGATAAAATTGTCGAAACATATTGTAAGAATGTATCGTTAAGGTAGTCCAGGCATTTTTTTTCGGTCTAAAAATGATTGTCCCAAAGTTTCATCCCAATCGGATAAATCACTGGGGCAGTGATTTGTCTGTGAACAAAAATAGTAAAGTCGAGGTTGTCGGCTTTGGTCGAGATTAGGTAAAACCAAAAAAATACAAAATTATGAATATTTGAAAGCCAAAAAAAACCGTGAAAGTTCGCTATGCACCTTTGACTATAAAAAAATTATAAAATCTTAACCGATTTTAACAGATTCTTTAAAAGAAAAGTGTGTAAAACTACATTTTTGTTAAGAAATTTATTATTTTCTATTAACTTACCATTCCAAGAACGATCTTTTATGGCTTAAAATGTTATGACACCTCTGATATAATTTAATCGGTGGATCCTAACTTGCTTCAGAACCTTGGAATTACCTACTTCATTATTTGCACTTTTTCGGAAAAGATACACACAAAAATTGACAAACAGATAATAATTGCAAAGCCTTAATGAAAATAATTCTTGCAATAGTTGTTTTCATCTTGCTTCAGACATTGTAAAAAAAAATTTTTTCAATAATTTTAAATAAAATTTAAATTTAAAAAAAAGGCAAGTTTTTATGGAATTTTTACCGATTTTTATAAACTTTGTAATTACATAAAAATCAAAAAGGTCGAATTATGCATATATAGTTATCAAAAACATTAGACAATAAAATTTGTTTGACTTTTTTTATTTATCTTAGAAACTAAAAGAGTTAAGAAAAAATAATGATGTTTTAGAGCACATTTTTATCCCAAGATCATAAAAATCGAATCATCCATTTTAGAGTTATATCACTAAAAATACTTAAAGTACATCTTTAACATTTTACCTATAACACCTAAACTAAAATAGATGGCTTAAAACAGTAAGCATATTAGAAATCAGTGAGTTCAATGCCACAGACTCAAAAGATTAAGAAAAAAACACCAATATGTTGGATTTAAACGAAATCCTTAAAGTTTCGAGGAAATTCGAATACATTTTTGAAATCAACGGCCCAAAATCCATTTAGAAGCTTAGTTTCCTTTAACCGACTAAAAAGCAAAAAATAAATTTCCTTTAATTTATGAAAAATTAAGGGTTTTTGGTTTTAATCGAAATTTCTGATTAAATTAAATTTAATGAAACGTATTATTTTGCTTTATTCGGTTTAAGGGTTATAAGATGCCTTTCATATTAAATATGAAATTAATATTGCAATATGTACTACAATAGATCGTTTCTTTTTAAATGTCCCTAACAAATTATTTGCTCTAAAAATACTCTCAAATATGATGAACTTGTTGTTGTTGACACTTAAATGTTTATACTAGGGATGTGACGCAGCTCTGCATCCGCCTCCGCATCCGCACGAAATTGACATCCGCATAGACACCCACACCCGCACCCGCAAATCACACATTTAAAACATCCGCACCCGCGACATGACACCCGCATGTATGCGGATCTTTCCAGAAACTATAGGCGATCTGTGCAAAATTTTGTCAGATTCAGTTTCAGAACGTCAATATACCCAACACAAAAATTAAAAAAGTGCAAAAAATTAAATTTTGTTGACCGCATCCGGGTTTTGATTCTCCATTTTATCAGTTACGAGAGTTTAAAGTAACTGAGGTCTTTCAAGACACTCGCATCAACACAAAAATGCTAAAGTGACTGACGCCAGCATGAAAACTACAGCAAATAATCCCAACGGTTAAGTGTTTTGTTGTTGGCCCCGTTTGTTTAAGGTTTTATATGTACCTTTCAGTTTTCTTATTAGTAATTTCGTATGGAACTTATGTTTTGTGCTTGGCTTTTATGACTCATTCCGCATGGAATGTCGGTTAAATACATACAATATTAGCAACACGATTTTATATTACCGTCACATAAGAATTATTCGGCGATTCAATTGTTAAATGGAAGAGGCAAGGCGGTATATAACAATATTTTTTTACCATTTTTTGACACTATTTTTACGTTTTTTTTCGATTGAAGACTTTTTTTTATATAACACCATTAATTTGTTTAAAATACATTCAATGCCGCATTCAACTAGCCGATAGCTTAAAATAAGTTAAAAATTTACTGCAGTGTTTTATGTTACGCTGCAGCATTTTCTGCTTTCGGTACAAAATGTCTAAAGATTATCTTTTTTTGTACACTTCATCGCTGGTTTATCTGGTGAAAGTACCCTCCTGTAAACCATTCCGAGAACACCCAAAACACCAGAGCATAACATATAAATTTGCAGAACTCTAGGTTCAGCGGTTTGGACTGGGCGGTGATGAGTCAGTCTATCAACAATCATTCCATCAATCGGAACAAACACTTTTGTATTTGTAATTGCGTGACGCCTGATTTGAAGTTCTCATTTGTACAAATTTTTTTTTTGTTTCGTTTAGTTTTTTTTGTGTCAAATGCTTGACCACTGTCCAATTTTACTCATTGAATTGCACTTTTGGAATAAGAAGCATAATACCATGTGTGCTGGAAAGTATGCCAGATATATTTTGAAGTAATACTTAAATTGTATGAGTGGTACCACTCTTCTTTAACCCATAAAGTTCAAAGTAGTACATAAACCTTCCGGAGCTCACAAATAAACGTATGTTGTTTGTATGGTTCTGATACGTTCAGTGGTTTAGCCGTGATGTTCACTCATACATACTAAAAAAAGTCCGATCGTGCAGATATGGTTTCAGTGTGTGTGGGAGTTGTGTGGGTGTATAAAAATTGTTCCGTTATAAATTCCTTTATACATTTTCTTTTTACCTTTTCGTACTTCATGTCATTGCACATTTATTTGCCATTTCAAGAAGTTTATTTAAATACATATTTTTAAAATATTTTAATTTATATATAAAAAATAAATTTTACAATGAGTAACAATAATAATGTGTGTGTTATTTGCGGCCAGAATGGTGGTTTCCCGTTGATTTCCTTCCCCGAGGAAGGAATTCGTGGATGGCAGCTGTCGGCGTGGAGCGTATCATCCCGTACATCGATATGGTTTGCGCCCGTCATTTCGCCCCTTCCGTCTTACAACAGGGTGCAGAGGAAATGCAGGTACAAGCAGGCGCAATCCCTACAATCAATTTACGTAAGTGAAAAACATTTAGAATTGCATTCATAATGAAATAATACAATTTAATTTTGGTTGTAATCAAAGGTGATTTTTGTGAAACTCACCGATTGTCCAACCAGGCAAGGTGAATTTTATTGAAACTCACCGATTGTCCAAAAAGTTTTTAAATGCGTGGAAAGTAACGGGTAGTTTTTTTTATACAGGAAATACTATACGGAGTACCATGCCGGAAGTTGCTCAAGGTCCTATGAGAGTAGTCATAGACCCGAGTTTCGACAAAGACACTCTGCTAATGTTTGGCAGCGAAATAAAAAAAATTTGCTACATACATTTTGATTTCATGAATTTGGATAAAGAAGATACTCAATATTGCAGAGACCGTGATCTCTGCATTGGAATAGAGTCATTGGGAGGAAATTATAGGGAATCGCTACCTGCCAAGCATATAATGGCAGTTTTTGTCCAGGGTTCAGTGGAAAATTGGTGCCATTTACTGGGCTACTTCCTATGCAACTCCCCAGTGGGAGGAACTTATTGAAAGAGCGGTGGAAATTTCTATAGCTGCGGGCTTGTCACCCTTATATGTTTGCTCCGACAAATCAAGATTTAAATTTTCCAAAAAAAAAAAGTGTAAAAAAAAAGTTTTTTAAAATATAACCCTTTAACCGACTAAAAAGTAGAAAATAAATTTACTTTAAATTAATTTCCGCAATTTCGATTTAAAATTAAGGGTTTTTGGCGACTTCAAACCCTGAAATGATATTAGGAACAAAGTAGCCAAAAACCCTTAATTTTAAATCGAAATAGCGGAAATTAATTTAATGGAAATTTATTTTCTGCTTTTTAGTCGGTAAAGGGTTATATTTTAAAAAACTTGTTTCTTTACTCTTTTTTATTTACTTTTGCAGTGCTAAATTTCTTCGTTTGACCTCCGGAAATGGTTAATAACGGTTTCTTCTAGTTTTCTGATTCTGAAACGCATTTTCAATTAAATTATTTGTATTTTGTACTGGACTGTACTGGAAAAGTGATCGCTCCAAAAAATTAAAGATATAAGTTGTGAATTATATTTATTGTTGAACTTTGATTCAATAAAATTATTTTTTAGCAAAAAAAGTAATGATCGAGTTCATGGGGAAGCATGCTTTCTGGTTTTTTAATAAGAAAAATAAAATAAAAAACTAATAGTCAAGCAATGAAAATGCAATAATCTCAAACGACACGAAGGAAGAATTAGTTTTGAAAAATATAGATTGGAAAAGGTCATCGGCAATGATTAATTATCATTGGGCAACCTACTTACTTGCATCCTTCATGAAAATTACTTTGTAACGAAAATAAAATATTTTTTCATTAAAAAACCTTAAGAAAAATATCTGATCGAAAAAACGACATCGATTATACGCAGATTCACAATGGGCAGAAATTTGATCGAAAAAAGCGACACAGGTCGATTATCGTAGTATAAACGACACTCATGATAGGGCCCATTGATTACTTTCGTAATGATTATTGAAATCCAACATTTAAATTGAATTCAAATGACTGTGAAAAAGTAAATAAAATGTTCGAACGCCACAGATATATGAAATTATAGTGACTCACGCTCATGCAGGAACGTAATCACGACTGGCTGCTCACGATCACGCACACGCACTTGAAATTTTCAATCACGCTCACGCGTGTCACGCCGCGACACGACAAAATCACTCGTGACTCACGACACGCGCCCATCTCTAGTTGTAATCATATATTTCCAATAACGCAGACGTTTTCGATTTTCTAGTAACATTTTATATATTTTTGCATACACTTGGAAATTAGTTGCCTGTCGACCAGTTCTTTGGGGGTCCCTTCATCAATGAGAAGTCCGTCTCAGGGCTATTGATCGAACCGATTTCGTGTGTCTTAAGAGGAGGGAAGAATTCCCAACCTTCTTGAATGGACAGTTTCTTTACCATACCAGCAATACCTTCAAATTGAAAATATTCAAATTAATGAACGACAAAAAGAATACAAAAAAATAATTTTGTACTAACCAAAGAACATGCCCATTACCATGCCAGCCACGACGCTGCGCCTCCATGAGCCATAGACCCCACCAGCAGCCAAACCGCCAATGAAATAGTTAAGCCTGCCAACGGAAAAACGTTATTTGGTAAATTAGTTCATATCAAATGGTCCGTCGGGTTCGTGACGACGAGACGAACATTTTAAAAAAATAAATATTAAAATCGGTCAAGAATTGGCTGGTCGATAATACCGGTCCCTCCCCGTTCATCGAACTACAACTCACCTATCATCCTTGCCGCGCACATTTGTAGAAACATATGTGGCCAATGTGAAGGCAGTGGCCATGCCCATCATCGGTCCAGTATTGTACGCAATGCGTGCCAAAGTAGGCAAGTACCCTTGGGTTCTGGACAGCATTAGCACATCGAAGGTGGACCAAACCAGACCAGTGGTGGCCGCATATTTATTGGTGGCAACAATTTTGCCAAAAGCATCTTGGCCTTCAGGCTGATCGTAGTATTTTGCATGCAGTATTGACATGTCGTTGGCTGTTGGCTGGAAATATAAGTGGCTTAAGTTTGTTTTACTTTTATTTTGCACTGAAACATAAGATTTATATCCAGATTGAAAGTTTTTGGAAAGAGCGTTTTATTATCTCGGGTTCTAACGAAACTTATTTGTTTTCAATTCGCTGGATTTGTTTAATTACTCATTTTAATTCTTATTCCTATTCACTCACCTATTCTTTACGTAATTTCATCCAGAACAGCTGACCGGTGGTAATGCAGTGTTCTCTCAGAATCGCTAAGTTTTTTACGAAACGAAGTGGGTTGCGTTTGTGCATCCTGCATTATCATCACCAACGGGTTCGTTCTCAACCCGTTTGGGACGATATGTTGCATACATATAGGCGAAAGAGAAATCTCATT
Organism: Heteromyza rotundicornis; assembly: GCA_951394025.1. Taxonomy (NCBI): domain Eukaryota; kingdom Metazoa; phylum Arthropoda; class Insecta; order Diptera; family Heleomyzidae; genus Heteromyza; species Heteromyza rotundicornis. Next base: position 395,823 of record OX596011.1, read on the forward strand.
GGCCAATCTGGCCAGATTATCTGTAATATTTTATTTTATTGTCTTTGCATTTTTTTGTTTTTACGAAACGAAGTTGGCTGCGTTTGTACATTTTCTGACGTTCGGTGCAGTGTTGTCAACTTGGCGGTAATATCCCTTTTTGAGGTATTTTTTTGTTAGATTTCGCCTAAACGGGAAAAAGTTTATTTTTTTGTATCCATCTGAAGAAAAAAAGGGAATTTTTTAACTTTCATTATTTTATATATTATTTTTACTTATATATAAGTTTTGCTCTTATGAATGATTATGACTCAGGAGGATGCTGATCAAGAATATATATACTTTTACATACCGGCGTGTCCGCTGGGCGTTACAAACGGTAAGACAAACGGTGAAAGCAATATATCCAGTAGTCTGCAGGCTATAAAAAGGGTTATAGAAAAATCGATAAAATTTTTGAAATAAGCGGACCTAAAATACATTTAGAAACTTAGTTTCAATTAATTTAGAACACTCCTTCGATTCTTGTCCCAAGCTTATATAGAGACAGCACAGTCCTCAGTTTTTCTGCAGCACGTCATAATTTTTTTTTCGACTTATGTTATTATAAAAAAATGTATATGTTAAAGAAAATATATTTTGATGCAGCTGTACCTAACAAACCTAAAGTAATTGCAAAATAATTGTGCAAAAAGCTCTTTTAACATTTTTTTAATGATTTTTTGAATATTTTCGGCTGAAGTTTCTAAATTTCGGCCGAATCCAAAACATGGTCGAAACAACTTTTTTGGCCGAAAAATCTAAACCTAATTTCGGTCGTTCTTTCCATTTATTTCTGTTCTAATCCCATTTATTTAATTTTGTAATATAAACACAGTAGAATCTTTTCATTTCATTTTATTATTTGCATTTAGCTTGACACATTGCAAGTAATTTTTCTTTTATAAATATTTCATTAAGTACCAACTATGATGAAATTACAATTATGATTTCTCAATATATGAAATAAATCTATGAATTTTTGAAGACAATAAAAAAAAAGAAGACTAGATTACAGATTTAATGAATATTTACTACTATCACTAAAAACGGTACATCTTGATGATATTTGGCATACAAATCTTTTTGAGCATACGTATTGCAACAACTTTTATTAAATAAATACAAAATAATTAAAAAAATAAGTAAAGAGACAAAATGCAAAGTGAGACATAACTATTCAATGCAGTATTTTTAAGTAGGCAAGTGTTTTTTTCATTTGATTACGCACTTCATTCGTATTAGGACTAGCCATGGATTTTCCAAAGAACGGAAGTCAAAAATGTCACTCCAACAAAAAGTAGTTTATGTTTTCTGTACGGTAAACAATCATTTAAAATAATATCAGTCATAATTTAAAGTTTTTCATTTTCAAATTAAACCTGAAATTCATATCATACACAAAATTATACACATTATATCGTTAATGAACCAATTTGATCGTATTAACTTTTTCGGCTTATTTAACGAATTTCATGTTGATTGCAATTATTTTTACTTAATTCATATCAAATTTTATTTTTCGAGAGTTCTTTTTTTAAATTAGTTTTCATCGTGACCAATTATTTCAATATCATCTGGTAAGGGACTTTCAATTTCGTGTTTGTTGTGTTCGTTTGAGTCCATATTAATTAAGGATAAAGTCATTTTACTACTGAGTACAACCTGAAATCGAAATCAAATTAAAATTAGAAAAATTCAACTCAATTGTGTTAGCACATACAGCCGGTTCTTCGGATGATCCGTTGAGTTCTTCATCATAAACTTCCTCAGTTCTTGTTTCTGCGTCTTGTACCAATATTTGCGATTCAGAAGCCAGTGACCCCTCCAGTTGTGAATTTTATTTTTTAATAAGAAAAAAAATAGAATAAAAGAAATAAATATATTACCGAAAATAACATTGTTTCGTTTGTTGTTCCCAAATGGACCGTTTCAAAAATGCAAGAAAAGGAATTTTGCAAGTGCAAGTCCAAGAGCTCAAGATTTAACATTCTGTAAGTAGCGTTTAGCAGGGCCTCAAACGAATTGTGATCTGGATGTTATGAATGCATTCAATACTCATATGCTAACAATTTTTCATGGTACGCTAACAACTTTGAGTTGGTTCCATTTCCCACGTTTTTTGGTTGCTGCATTTTTAATCGTCTTTTTTGGTTAGATTTAACTATTTTTTTGGTGTGTAGGAGGCAGGTAGTAAAGAATCTTTAATTTTTGGCTTATCGATTGCCTTACAATCGTATTTTCTTACCAATGTAGGTAATATAAGTTAGCTTACTACATACTACTAATTTAACTTAACGGCAACGGAACAAAAATTGACAAAATTCCCCAAAAATATGAATGTATGAAATATATTATAATATAATATAATAAATATATTACCTCCAAGTAGATCGATTGTGGTTCTGGAATGTCATCATCAAGACCCTTGGACTGAAATGCCAGATAAAGTTTACAATTTTAATAAATAGCAAAATTCCTAACAAAAAGAAAACAATTTTTTCAAATTATTAAAAAGTTTTTGATCAAAAATATTTAAAATACATTCTTGTTCTTGGAACTTCAAAATTTTAAGTGGGTATTGTAGTTGTAAATTAAGATTTAAAGGAACACACTTACATGTTCGTTATGTGAAAAGAAAACAGGTGTTGGAGGACGGGTTTTCCACTTCTGGCCGCCCTCACAACTGGCTGTTACTTCCATTCCAAGAACCTATATAGACAAAAGTCAACTCAAAATAATTAAAATAAAATTAACACTAGTCTACAAATAATAACATTTCATGGATAACATTTGGCATACTATGTGCATATTATTAACTTTGGCATTGTCGAAGATAGTTCTTTCTCTAGTTTTCTGTGTAGTGTACTGTGACATATTTCATTTGGAATATGTCACAGTGCGCATTTAAGTTGGGTTTAATTTAATTTTCATTCACAATCACTGTTCACAATAGACGTTTTTCCATAGTAAATTGGAATTTAAATGGCCGATTTTCTGCATTTAAATTGCAATTAAGCACTGTGAAATTGGCCCATAGTTTGCAAAATGTTGAAATCTCGCTGTTAACTTGTGTGTATTCAGGCATTTCTGAATTCTTTTACCGTTGCTGTTCTCTCACTGCTGCCCTCTCTACGCTTCCGTTGATGTACGTCCTTGTCCTTCGGGGATTTATCTACCGCTACTTGATCATCGCTTTTAATTTTGGTGTCTTCACGTTTAGTTGTATGCCCATTGGAAATGTCTCCATTCGAATTTTCGTTTAATTTCTATAAAATTTTCATTTTCGTACAAATTGTAGAAAAAAATTGTTATTAGTTGAGATTGGGAGAAAATCTATATTAAAATTTGAAACTAAGCCGGAGCAGATTAATTGCAAAAACAAAAAAGGAAGGAACATTTTTGTAATTATGTGGTTAAAAATGTGTTAGAACATTTTGTAGATAAAAAAAGTAACTTTGAATATTGGAGGGAAAACAATTTTAGGGACGACAACACACACGGCTAAGAGTATAAAGCATATAGTAGAAGTGTTAATACAGTTAAAACAGAAAAAGTGAAAAATCCAGTTTAGGAGCTAGAGCAGTTTGAATTTAAATTTGTCTAGGGCTAACCTTCGATTCTGAAGTCGCATTATTCTCTCGTATTTTTAATTGCTCATCGGCAGCATCAATTAAGCCTTGAATTGCTGTAACAACTACATTTGCCGATTTTTGTGGTCAAATTCGTAATTTGTATACAAGAGGTGAAAAAAATAATTTAAAAAAATATAGAAACGAAAATCTTTTTATGTGATAAACAAATGCAATATCGAAAAGAATTTGTCTCTACCAGAATAAATTGAAATCCACTTTGCACAGATACTCGATATCAATTTATTCTGACTTTTTTTCTTGTAAAAATAAAAAAAATGATTTTGATAAATTTCACAAAAATATAAAAAAATGTGACTTCGATGTATTTAAATAACTCGATGAATAATGAAAATAATAATAACACTGCGTTACAGTCGCCCATAACTTGGGGCGCCACCAAGAAATTTCGATTACACTCCCAAAATCTTAAATTAGAAGAGAAAAACCAATACACCGAGCGTATGTTTATCTTCTTTTCAACAAGCTATAGTTATTGCATATAAATTTTAGGATTCAAAAATTATCATTAATAAAAAAGAGTAAAAAACTTGTTTTCCCGAATGCGAACCTAAGTACAAAATTTCAGACCTGTAGCATAAAAAATACGAAAGTTGGAACTTTAAATTGGCTCCATCCCGCTCCCCTTTGCCCCCCCAAAGGGTATATTCATTTTATCAATAAGAACCCACCTACCAAATTTCATCGTTGTAGCCTGAAGGAATCGGAAGTTATAGCATGTTTAAGAAAAAGGGGTTTGAGTCCCCCGACCCCCTACGCCTCTGATGGACCTCAAAATAGAATGCATTGTCAACCGAGTTCTATCTGTGTAACAAATTTCAGTTCTTTAGCTTACCTGGAAGTGTATCAAAATGCTCACCGCAGCTTTTTATATATATATTTATATAGTCCTCCCAAAGCAAGTTAATATAATGGTTATAAAAATAGGGTAACACCGGAAAAAATTGGGTTTTCTCTTCTAACTTCAGATTTTTCTGGTGTAATCAAAATTCCTGGTATGCATTCTTTGGGCAGACCTGCAACGTGTAATAGGTGGCGCCCCAAGTTATGGGCATTTTTTTTTAAACGCAGTGTAATGAAAATAATAATGAAAGGGCGATTCCACGGTGGCGGGTTTTACATGTGCACGTTTAAAAGTGTTAATATTTTAACAGTTAGATCACTTTAAAAAGTTGAAACGAAACTAGTACAATTGATACGTTCAGAATAAAGCCCGAAATACAATATCACGTCAACAGAAGCAGTAGCTGTTTCCAAATTTTAGAATACACTATTTTGTATAGAAGTATTCACAATACGGCAGCGGCAGTAAACATACAATTCAGAAAAAACGAACAGTTTAACTGCTACTGCTGCTGTCGACGCGATATTGTATTTCGGGCTTAAAAAGGCTAAAAAATATAACAAGCAGTAAATTTCATCGAAGAAAAAACCGATGAAATGCACTGCTTATTATATTTCATCGACTTTTTATTCTGAACGTGTCAATTTTAATGCGTTTTGGTTAGGGCTGTAACAATTTCAATGCAAAAAATATTTGCAAGTTTGACGGGAGTGCCAGTACGAATTTTCTTCAATAAAATGGGAGGAGGGATGTTAATCAACCCGCCTGTGGATTTATGGCCATTGGCCATTAACAAATTTTGTACAAATTAAAAATATATTTTAAGGCCACAAGACACGCTAAAAAAATAATTTCATATTTTTATTCCTGAGTTTTAAGAGTTTTTATTTTAGGTTCTTAGTCTTAAATTTTGGAAACAATACATTATATACCGTCTACTATGGAATTGCCCAAAATGATTTTGTGAATTTTGTAATTAGAGGCAAAACATCGTATCCATCAAAGTGTATACAAAATGTTGAGGAGGCAAAAAACACGTTTCACGGTAAACGTTTTTTCGATCTTTTTTAAAAACCGTAATGAAACGGCATCAGCTTAAGAACTGCTTTGTCAAATCGTGCTGTTATTCTTACAAATTGCTGTTACGATGTTTTAGCGTTCACAGTTTTGAGTTGAAAATATTGAGATTATACTTGCAATTTCGGTGCTTTGGTACAAAACATTGCAAAATATAAGTTTATATTTTGCAAATTTTAGCTGGTTGCAATGAGGCAATTTATTTAATGTGGGATACCCAGCGGAAACCTTATCTTCGCTATCGGTCGAATATTTTCATTACCCGTTCATCATGAGGTATGGGTATATTCACTTTGGTCTGATGTTTGTAACACCAAGAAGGAGACGTGTCCGGTATGGAAAAGTATATATATTCTTGATCAGCGTCACCTCCTGGGTTGATTTAGCCCTATCCGTCTGTCCGTCCGTCTGTCCGTCTGTCCGTACTCTTTTTTTTGTTAAGATTTCATCAAAACAGTATGAAATTTTGTATGAAGGGGTTTTTAGGGTCGCTGATTTCGAATGTGATGTCGCATTTTCAAAATTCAAGATGGCGGATCCAATATGGCCCAGTAGGTGTAGGGTATATACAAGTCTGCTTGCCCGACTGAAACTTACTCACTTGTTTAAATGAATTTGTTTTGCTTCATGATGGGGCTTATTTCACTTTCCGGGGACAAATAGATGGAACCACAAATTTTTTTGTTTTTCGTTACAAGTCATATTTAGGTATATTTAACAAGTATATTCACTGTGGTCTGAAGATGGTAATACCAAGCGAAAGTTGAGTTGATTTAGCCTTTTCCGTCTGTCATTCTGTTCGCCTGTCTGATTGGTAAGCACGATTCGAAAAAGATGGATGTAAACTAGGCGTTCAAACTTTGGATTTATATTTTGTAGATCCTAGAAGGAGTAGGTATTTCAATTGGGCGGAATTTTAAACTTGGTATAGAGAGTTTTTGCTCTAGTAGGTGTAGCGTATATGGCGGAGGATGCCAAAAATTAAATTAAACCAATTTCGTATAAACTTTTGGTTACGATATTTTGCATATTAAAAATACTTTCATGAAAAAAATGGATGAATTTTAAAGGAAAATTTTGGAGAAATAAATTAAAAAATGATTGATGCAACAGATATTGTAATATTATGAAAAAAAAAAGGTCTTATGAATTAAAAAGTATTTCGAAAAGGAAAAATGTTGAAGAAATCATTTAAAATATGTCCCCTTCTCAGCAAAAATAGTTTCTTTTTGTGTATATTTGAATTAACTGTTGTTTGGATTAGTTTCCTATTTTATACAACAATAACAAATAAGTACATGCTGTCAGAACATGCCTTCTTCTCCGATGCATACAAAAAGTTACGAGAGTGTGAATGGAATTGGTTTTAATTTGATTAGATAAAGATAAAGAAAAACCCGGCAATTGCATGCCTTTGAAGGATTCTTTGGGAATTTGCAGATTGGGGGGAGGGATTTGAATTATATATTAAATTGTTTTGTATGTACTTATATTGAAATGAGATTTGCAAAATTTGTCGTTTTTTTTAATGTGGTTGCCGCTTAAGAAAATGCATGGCGATCATCTTGAAAATTAAAATATTAATTAATTAATATTAAAAATTGAGTCTCAACTGAGCAGAACAAAACAGAACAACCTGTAATAACTGAATAATTTCAACAAGTGTTGTTAGCCGTTGTTTAATTTAGTTTATTGTACAAATTTTAAAGAAAAATTATCAAAAAATTAGATTGGAAATAAATATTTCACTTTTAAAGAAGTGTCTAATTTTTTGGTATGCAGTATTGTTAACGTTAACTTTAATTATAACAATCTTTTATGAAAATAGACTGAAAAATGACAAAAATAATTGAAAAACGAAATGCTATTTAAAATGGCGCCTTGTCAAGTCTTTTAAATGATGAAAATTTAAAAATTCTGTTGTTTTTTGTTTTAAACAAAATTCTAAATCAATTCTAACCTTAGCTTCGTATTGGTCAGAATTCATTTCGGCAATTAATTTCGACATGGCCTTTTCGGTATCCTCAAGTTTTCGACGCAACTTCTCGATTTCCATCAACTGTTCGGATTCCTTATTGAAAGCAGCTGGTATATGTGGCTGTTCTGGCCGTTGATGGGACATTGGCTGTTGGTGATGTTGTTTTAGTGACGATGACAAATTAGAAGCTGCAGTAGCGGCAGATAAGCTTGCATTGTAGAGTTCACTACCGTTTCTGGGGTCGTGCGTATGCAGATTAGTTCCTAAAAATTTTGGTTGGTACTTGGTTTGAGTGGGGTTTTTACGTTACAACAATTATCATTTATATATAAATATAAATGCATACATGTATATATGTATGTATTGAGAGGTTTTATATAAAAAATTCGATAATACGGACACTGTCTGCAGTGTGTTAATTTATACCCAATAACAATTTTACAACATCTACTGTACAGTTTTACAACATAAAAGAGTGAAACACGCATATGAATAAAATGGTAAACTTTAAGCAGCATAATTCCTATACAGATTTATTTTTTCGAGTTATATATTTTTTTTCAAAATAGTCTACCCAGTTTGCCAGTATCAGAAAAGAAGGACATATTTTAAATTGATTGCAAAGAAAAAAGTATGAAGTAATGACATTACGCGTTATGTGATTTGCCACAATACGATGATCTTACTTGTGAAATGTTCTCGCCACCCTGTATTTTTGAACAAGGATTCGCAAAAATATAAAATAAAATGAATATGTATTATGTATGTACATATTTATGTATATGGGTATATGATAGCAAATTCATTATTGTATAAAATTTACCACGAATTTTGCAAAGTGATTGAAATTACGTACTTTCTAAATAATTTTAAACTAATTGTTTAATAAATTTTTACTAATAGAAATGAGAACAACAACTTACCTAATTTAGAACCATTGAGCTCTTCAACATGCCTGCCATTTTCTTGACCAAACACTTCTTTCCTGAAGTTGGGATCAGTGGGTGCAGGTCCATAAGGCGCATTTGGTAAAGGCTTCTTGAAGACTAACTAGAATTGGTTTTCAAAAAAGTTATTTTAACAAAACCACTAATTAAAATTTAATTAAAACTAGAGAGTGGACTATCTTCGGCTATACCGAAGCTGAAATACCCCCACACAGTAGGAAGAAGTACCTCGAACGTAAAAAAATGTGGTCTCAAGACCCTATTTTGAGCAAATTATAGGTGGTTTTGGAGCCCGGACCATGTCCAAAATCCATTTCTAAAAATTTCCAATCAAATCCACCAAAAAAAAAAAATTGGTCTCAAGACCCCATTTAGACCCTTATATATGTGGCTTCGGAACCTCGGACCATGTCAAAAATACGTTTCTAAACATTTCCAATCGAATACAACAATAAAAAATTTTTACCTTATTCATGTATTCACGAGAAAAACATGTACCCAAAGTTTCAAGTCGATATCTCGAAAACTGCGACCGCTATCGTGCGGACGGACAGACGGACAGACGGTCAGACGGACGGACAGACAGACGGACATCGCTAAATCGACTCAGGAGGTGATGCTGATCAAGAATATATATACTTTTCCATACCGGACACGCCTCCTTATGGGCGTTACAAACGTTGTGACAAAGTTAGTATACCCTGCCACAGTGAGTGTGGGGGTATAAAAATTTGTCTTAATGTTCAGATTAGCCGTTTGTTGATCTTTCAAAAAATCGTATTTCAGAAAAATGGAAAATACACATAGATTAGGCTTGTATGTGAATAGGTTAGTATGCAGAGTTTGGAAAAGTCTTAAATGAAAGAAGAAGGATCGTTTAATCACTGCGCCTCACAAATATTTCGAAGACCTTTTCGGCTAATTCCATAAATTTGTTCACTCTGTGTGTACTTGCCTTCATGATAGTGTAACCAAAGAAAACAATTATCCCTATGGTGTAAAGGGGCATTACGAAGCCCATGCTAGTCCCCTTCGCTTGCGGTTGATGGAGCGAACCAGCGCCCATAGGGGGACGCATGCCAGGAATTGGTCCAGGCTGCAGGAAAAAATTATTAAAAATTAAATACAAAATGTTTTTAATTTGTACATAACAAATAAAATTCTAATTGGTTTTCTATGAATCGATGATTTATTTCATGCTTTTTTATATTTACATACATATGAATTCGACATTGTACTTAAAACCGACGGTTTTTCATTTTATATTAATGTACAATCAAATAAATTTGAAAAATAAGAAAATTAAAAAAGAAAAACATTTTTTTTGTGTGAGGAAAAGTCAATCTAATACTTTGGAGAAAAAGAGTGAAAATCTTGGCCGTGAATTTTATTTCGCTCTATTGTGGGTGAAAATTGTGTATTGGATTTTCTCTAATTCAAAAAAAAAACAACAACAACCAAAATTCAACAGAAGAAAAAGTCCCACATTTAATACGCAAAAGATATGAGGTGGAACAATTTGTTCAATGGCAAAATAAACTTGTAAAATTTTGTCAAAAATCCAACAAAAAATATTTTTAGCAATGCTGGTGATTAATGATCTGCAGTGAAAATTAAAAATTAAAGTACTTAAAATTGAAAATATGCAAAAGAAGTGAGTCATAAAAACTTATGCTCGATTCGATTCGATGAACTTGGAATTAGAGAGATTCTGTCCCTTTGACAGAGGTTGTAAAGTATAAATAAAATACAAATTGAGAATTGATGCTAAATTTGAATATTCACAAGTTCAATATTACTACTTGGTGTTGTTGTCTGCTCACATGCAAGGCAGATCATCGTCATTAGCATGTAATGTCATAAAATATATGAAATTATCTATTTTTAAATATTCACATTGGCGATGATAGAAGTTGTTGTTACGTGGAACAATAAATATTTGGAAAATATAAATTTTTCATCAAATACAGATTTTAATTTTTGTTTCAGTTTCAGTTTTGGTTCTCCTATGTAGACAAATTGAATTTGACTTTGTTTATTTTGGAACTGTAGTTCGAAACATGACTTACTCTGCCTTCGACAATACGTGGCGGTGGATTACTCGGTGATCCCTTGCCTCGTTCTATGATGGGTACAGTAGGTGTTGCTGGTATTGCTCGTCCTCGCTCTCGCATTGCTTGAAAAATCGATTCGGGATGCAAGTGCGCTGGACGCTCCTGTCGTAGACCTGTTTTAAGAATGTATTATATTATATTTTTGGTTAAAGTATGCAAGAAAATGATAGCACATTTTTCTGATTGCAGATCTGATAACAGATTCTGAAATGTCTTGGTCCACACAATAACTAACTCAAAGGGTATTCTGGAATAGCTCAAATAACTTATTTTTTTCCAAATTTAAGGTCGAAACAAAATTCTTACCACTTGCTCTAAGGGGGAATAATTCTCATTCTTAAACGTAATTTAAAAAAAAAATAATTTTTAATATTTATACCAAATTTGTTTTTATTGTTAGGTACGGAGAGAGTTATTATGTTGATCAGATTTAATCTGGTCTCAGTTCAGCAATAAGAGCTTGGCGCTGCACACTGTACTATTAACAATTTGAATTTTTTTGTTTTGTTAGTAAACATTAATAAAAAAAAAAATTTTAAATAATATAATTAAGAAAAAAGCTCTCATTGTATTTAAATTATAGACCGACCGATTAGTCAAAGTGAATTACGGCATTATTTGAGTTACGATTGTTTGGCTGGTCAATTACACTGGCTTTAAAATGAAAAAATATAAAATATTTTACAGGTTTTCGTGTATTTTTGTTTTCGGCATCGGTTGCCGAAGCCGAGCCTGCCGGAGGATCAAGCAATTAGGCAAAATGATTATCGGTCTGGCCCTAATTTAAAAGTGCAGTTGGTTAGTTAGTTACAGTTTCTTTTCCAGCACCGTAAAGTTAATACAAAGCGTAACGAAGTTTTAATTAAAGCCAAGTTAGTTTGTAAAAATCAATGCAATAATAACTACAAATAAATTTATAAAGTATAAATAGGTTGAGGGCAGCTAGGCCATATGCACTTTTAGAAAATATATCTGTAGAATGTATAATGGAACTAGGAGCACATAAAGAACACACGTAAAACGTAGGGAAGGGCGCCCACTAGGGCTTTCGATCCCGGGATCCCAGTCTATTTTTAGTCCCGAAAATCCCGGGATATTTTTTCCTAAATCCCGGGATTTTAAATAAATTAGTCCATAAAAAAAGTTTAATACATGAAAAATACAACTTTTAATCGGTCATAAAATATAAAAAAATCGTGTAGGCAGAAAAGTAGTTTTTGACAACATTTGGAGAACCCCAAAATGAAAAAAAAGTTAGTTAGAAAACACAAAACTTAAAAATTTTAAATTTATTAAAAAAAATTAAGAATCAAATTGTTTTTGCTTGAAATTTTTTCTTTAAGATATTTTCATTCTTAGCGAACGCACAAAAAAGAATTGCTTAATAAAAATAATTAAGTAAAACTGAAAACTGATGCAAAAGTAATCTTAGAAACCTTACTTAAGCATATTTTTAATTGAATTTAAAGAACCGGAAACTCAAATACTGAAAATAAAAAAATTCATTAATTTGCACCTTTAATAAATTGAAATTAATGTCAGTTTTGCAATAAAACATATGGAAAACATTTTTTTATTTTTTTTAAACTCATTTTGCATGTAAAAGGATTGCAATTTTTAGTCCCGAAAATCCCGGGATTGCGAAAAGCCTTCGGGATCGAAAGCCCTAGTGGCCACCTACTGACACCCATCAGTTCTGGCGTTCGTGGCGATGACAGCGGCAATGTGCTTAGTGTCAAAGTGTCATCTTATTAAGGCATTCAATCCCGGGATCCCGGGATCCCGGAAGTTTTCTCAATCCCGGAAACCCGGGATTTTGAGTTCGGAATCCCGGGATTCAAAAATGCTACTACTGAAAGTAATTTTTTCGTGTTTAGCTTGGTTGAATTTTATGATTATATTCGGATTCAGCGTGCAAAAAAAATAATTTGTTCGATCAATCTAATTTAAAAAGAATTACTTTTTGTTTGACTATATTTATTTAAATATTATTTGTTTTGTGTAATGTAATATTTATTAAATATGTTTTCTTTGTCGAATTAAACTTAAAATATTGTTGCAACAATTTTTTCTTTAATTTTATATTAACTATTGTATTTAATTGGAAAATCCCGAACAAATCCCGGTATCCCGGGATTGTAATTTCAAATCCCGAAATCCCGGGATTTTCAAAAACACTTCGGGATCGTCAAAGAGTAAAAATTAAGCGAATTTTCAAGTGTTTTTCATCAATATAAAAGGGTAAATATGATTCTTAGGTTGTTTTTTATTCTTCACGTTTTCGACAAACAATTTAACATTATTGTGAAATGGGGATGAATATGCAAAGTTTCCACCTACTGGCACCCTGTTCACTCTAAATGTGCCAACATGTAAAGGAGTTATTTCAATTGCAAAAACTGCGGTTCTGAGTATGAGGAGGAAGCTAAAGACAGAGAAACATAATTTTAAGGGAGTATTTCGTTATCAGGCCAATCTTTCAAAAGCAATAGCGCCGCTCACAGGTGTGGTAACAACGTCATTGATGGATCTTTTGAAAGATCACAAGGTCCCATGTGCTTTTAAGAGGGTCTAAAGTTTATAACTTTTACACGTTTTTTTTGGTAATGCGACCGCGAATATTTTTTTTGCGAATTACTCTGTTTTTTCGAAAGGGGATCGTGCATTCAGCATTTGTACATTTTTCGAGTATTCATTACAATGTTTTCATTTTCAAATTGTTGTGCGGTACAAAATTTCGAAAAATTTTATCAAAATGAATTTTTTTTATATTGTGAAAACAATTTGTTTGTAAATATTTCCAAATGACAAAAAAACCTTTTTTCACTTATTTCCATTAATTTTGCTAATAAAATTTCACATATAATTTTTTTCAGTTCAAAGGGTCAGGGTGAACCACTGAAAGAATAAACAACAAATAAAAATTAATAAACTAGTTTATGCTTCATTTTCGATTTTTTCGAGCGAATTGTAAATGGGTGACACTAGCTTTTTTGGAGGGTCGATTTTGGGGACTGTTGCTAGATCGACTGACAAAATCGTAGTTTTCGGAATTTTTAAGTTCCGTGGAAAATTCTTGTTAGCTATTGAACTCAGCTTTCAAACTTGAGATCTCCGTGAAATTATGTTTCAAACGAAAGTTACTTCCTCGAAACCTTACGGTGCCAGTAGGTGGGCACCCTCCCCTAATATTACTAAATAAATGCACATACATTCATTGCAAATTACAATAGCAAGGTTGTTTTTTGGCTGGACACAACTCTGAAACAAAAAATTGTTTTGTAAATCCCAGGAAAAAATTTGAAAAAGTTAATACTAAAGGCATAACTACCTAAACTTTCCAATAAATAAGTACTTCATTAAGTAAGAGCAAAAAAATTATAAATAAAATTACTTAAACTTTAAAAACCAAATGTGTATATCGAATCAAATATTAAAGAATGTTAGTGCCATTATAGAACTTGGTTGAATTCAGTAAATGACAAATTTTTTTGCACAGCAGTGGTAAAGTGTTAGTACCAAATGCATTAAATTAAACCTTCCATATAAGGAGTATCTACAGGCCTACAGGTACATTTGAGTTGTATGAATTAGTAAATGTCCCATATCTTTGTTAAGTTGAACCCAAATACATTAAAATAAAGTTAACTAAGGCATTGTGAGTGTAGCAATTATGCAATGCTCTAGTTTTCAACATACTACTCATCTCGGCTAGCAGATTCAGGTGCTTGCGGTACAGCTGAGGTCCAAATGTTTCGACAGGTGTTGCATTCAAAAATGTCTCTCTGTCAAGTACAACATCACAACAAGCTAAGTGTTTGTTGTGTTTTTTTAGCCACAAACAATTCCACATTAATAAAAATAGAAAAAAAATAGAAAATCAAAAATAGAAATGCTAAAAGATAACTAGTAAAGTGACTCGTAAAAAAATAATAATTTATAAAATTCATATATGTTATACTTCATATTGCTTGCAGAATCGAGTTCCAAACACTGGCACAGACATATAGTCTATATAATATATTGATAAAAGACAATACTTTGAGATATCTATAACGAGCCAATTTATATAATAAAATGCAATCATTTCAACTTACCGGCTGGACCACGTTGTTCCTTAACATTATTGGGCTTAGGTACACCCGTGCCGAACATCATGGGATGGAACACTTTTGGCCATAATATCGCTATACAGCCGATAACCGTTACAACAATTAGAGCCGTCTTCTTGGGACTTAGGCCTTCGTTCAAATAGATCGGATGACTGGACGTACGTGTTGGTGCCTTCGACGCCGCCGGAGCTTGTGTTTTTGTTTGCATTTCTGTTTGGCTTTTTTTTTACTATAAATTTTTTTTTTTTGACGGACTTGAGAGTTAAATTTTGTTTTGTTAGTTATAAATTTTCGTTGATTCTTACTTTGACTTAATATTACTTGTTGTTGTTAAATAGGTTCCAAATTCTTATTTTTGTTGTAAATTATTCATGCAATGTAGTGTCATTGCTGGATTTTTAATATAAAAATAGATTGTTGCTCATAATCTGAAAAAAAATAATTTTAATAAATAGTTTTATTTACTATTTTTTTAGTTGTAGTTATTTATTTTGAACTCATTTGGACTCCATACGCTAAGCTATTGAAATGTTCAATTTAATAATCCTTACGAAATATAATAATGTGCATTCGCTACATACATAAAACCTGATAAATTGTTGAATCTGGTAGTATTTAAAGCATGAATCACATTTTAACTTCAAAAACTTTAGAAGGATTTAACAACCTAACACCAATATTGTTATTTATAAACTGAAATTCACTTTAGGCAGCGTTTATGGCAGACACAAAGCTTTAAGCTATTCCGAACGCAATATCCGTCCACAATATCCGAAACCACACAAGAGCACCCAATTAGAAATGTTTGAACTACATTCAAAGCCATTATTATCTTTCATAAACTTTTCTCAATAGTACATACATATATCTATGTGTTTTTAATGTATTTTTTTATACTATATTTTTTTTATATATATTTTTTTTTAAATTACAATACGTTTACACTGTCCGCTCCACGCTAAACTCTTTGGTTCATTTTTTGAAATGAAACCTTTTTTAAAAAATTATTGCATAAATAGCCGTCCCCGTCCCGTTTATTTTTATTTTTAGCAACTGCTCACGTCTTTTGCCATTTAAAATTTGTTTTCTCAATAATAATGAAAATTTTGCACAAATTTCTTTCACTTTTTCCAATTAATCTGAATATTATTTCATATTTAAGAAAACACTGCACAATCTTTAATCTCCTGCTTTTTATACAAATGTATTTATATTTATCGTCAGATATTTACATAAATATATATTATATATAAGAGTAATTTCAAATGTAACGGTATTGTTTGCACAACATTTTTGGATCTTACGCAAAGTGCGGAAATCACGTTCGAACTGGTCAAGCTAAACTCGGAAACTATTACCAACAGTCAAAGCAAATTTTCAAAAATACCCATCCATTCACTACACGTAGATTCGTTCGTCGTCGTCTGGTTGTGCTCTCGTGGTCACTTCGCCTCGTCAGACATCATTTTTTTCACGATATTGCCGCGATATTTATTGTTGTTGGGAATTTTCTTTTTTCATATTTTCTTGTTGCCATTTTCCATCGCATTTTACGAATCTTTTTTGCAAAAAGAAAGCTAAAAATGGGAGCCGGATCTACATGTGTATGTACATTTCTCAACTGAATTAAAATAGCAAAAAAGATTTATAGTCGGTCATCACAGTTTAAATAAAAAAGAGTAAAAAACAAGTTTTTTAAAATATAACCCTTTAACCGACTAAAAAGCAGAAAATAAAATAAAGGGAATTTATTTTCTGCTTTTTAATCGGTTAAAGGGTTATATTTTAAAAAAACTTGTTTTTTATTTTCCTCTTTTCTTTTTTTTTTAAATTTCTTTTCTGCGAACTTAAGTACAAAATTTCAGCCCTGTAGCTTAAAAAATACGAAAGTTAGAACTTTAAATTGGCTCCATCCCGCTCCCCTTTGCCCCCCACACCCTCCCTTCCAAAGGGTAATAAGAATTGTTAATAAGAACCCACCAACCATCATCATTTCATCAGTGTTGCCTGAAGGAATTGGAGATTCCTTCGATTTGAGACCACTTTTGGCCAAATCCGTGCAATTTTTTTACCTCGGGACAAAATGGGTTACTCATGTTTTGACCCACTTCCGCCCAACTTCTTGGAAGCCAAACAAACAAATTTTGATTAAAAAAATAATTTGTACAAATGAGAACTTTAAATCAGGCGTCACGTAATTAAAAATATAAAAGTGTTTGTCCCGATTGATTGAATGATTGGTGATAGACTGACTCATCACCGTCCAGCCCAAATCGCTGAACCTAGAGTTCTGCAAATTTTTGTGTTATGATCTGGTTCACGGAAAGGTTTACGGGAGGATAATTTCACTACTTTATGTATAAGTCCGAGCAACGCCGGGGTATTCAACAAAACTTCTTATTTCGAGATAAGAAATTTTCCCAAGACTTTTGAAAACGAATCTTTCTGTCTTAGCGACGTTCTTCTAGCATTTCTAGATAAAAAAATTAAATACATTTATCTCGGGGTTTTTTGAAATTGCTTTTGAAAAAAACGCTCAATGGAAAAAAAGTGGAATCAGTTCAGTTTTACATATATAATTTTCCATACCGTGCACGACTCCTTATGGGTGTTACAAACATTGCGTCAAAGTTAATAAGTATATATACCATGCCACAAGTGTGGAAGTATAAAAATAAATAAAAATATGTCTCTTAATGAAAAAAATACAAGAAAAAACAAAATGATTGGTTTTCCCGCAATTTCCTCCCCCCCCCTTTAGGGAGGGCAATTTTCCCCCTAAACTTTGGTTTATTATCTCATTGAGATACGTATATATTTTTTTTTTAATTAATTTTTTATTTATAAAATTTATAACATTGAAAACATGTTTTTTGAGAAAATATTTTTTAATTAATTCCTGGTGGGCATTTGCCGAAAATTAGCTTGGACAAGATCGCGAAAATGATGGTAAATCGTAAGCTGCGCCAAAGTGAGTGAGTGAATGAGGGAAAGTTTTTTGTTGTGCGAATACAATGTTCAGCTAAGGAAAGAAGCGCTATTGTTGGTTTTCCGCAATGACCTTTTTTGCGGTACTATTACTTTTTCGATTTATTTTATTTGATTTTACGTATTTTTTTTATTTCAAACATTGTTGACTGTTGAAATAAAATGGATTAATGCATTTTCACGAGCTCACAACAACACTTTCACATTAATATATCGATGGTCATACGTTGACATCTCGTAACTAACTTTTTTTAAAGTATATAGCTCAAAGAAAAAAAATTCTTTTACGAGGTATCAACTTATGAGCATCGATATGTGTATGTGGTGTGATGGTTCTTTCATTTACGAAATTCGGATGAAATGGGTATTTTCTTTATTTTTATTTAAATTATTTCAATGAATTATTTCGGAACTTTCAGCAAACAATTGGCAATATTACCTTAAATTTTAAAAATAAATTTATTTTTACATTTTTCTTTGATTTGGTTTTTGTATACAATGTCCATCACAATAAACTTAAATGACTTAAGTTCATGGCCATCAACAGATTTGTACAAATATAAATATAAATATTTTCATTCACATTTAAATGCAACATGGAGGAGGCATGTGAACCCATTTTCACATTAATCCCCTACTTCATTTGTATGAGTATAGTAGATTTCATATTTTTGATTGAACTTTTTACAATTTTTATTAAAGATTACCACTTACTTAAAAAAATCCTTAATAATTGTAATTTTTAAATTTAATTTGGAAATAAGTGCGATGTAAAAAAATTCAAAAGCTCACTACGAAACACCGTGTGTACACTCATAGAAAAATCGATATGAATGGCTGATGAATTTTCAAACATCTTTTATATTTGTTCGCAAGATTGCCACCTTGTTATATTGACTGCTTAGTTACGTTTAATTGAATTTATTTATATGTATTTTAGAATACACATACATTTTTGTAGTGCTTTGAGGGTTGATTTGAAATTTTCTAAATTTTTAAAGATTTATCTGCAAACTTTATAAATAAGGTGGCAAGTAGATTGGATTTTCACTCTTGCGCACAAAAAATGTATATTTGATATAAAATACAAACATTTCAACATTTATTTCAATACATGGCAAAAGAAAGAAGGTAGTTCCGCTGTCACTTCTTAGCAGCCATCTTAACCATCTGACGTTTAAGCCGATTATGACATTTCGGGCTACCGGATTGTTGCGAAAAAATCCCAAATTTTAAAATTTATTTTTTGCCAAAATTGAAATGGCAAGGGCCATTTCTTGCCTATAATCCATCCCAAAAATAAGTTTTGATGATAGTTTTGAGGATTCAGAAGCGACAATTTGTTTTTGAAAAACGTTAAATAAAAAACTATAAAACTTATTTTTTTCAAAAAATTTTTTCAATTGTAGAGACATTTAAAATTTTATCCACAAGTTTTTAAGAAATTTTTTAATTCCGAAAAATATTTCAAATGTTTTTCAGCGGGTGCAAAGCGGTTTGATTTGTTTCAAACAAACATACCTAAAAAAATCGGCACTATAATCAAAGTAAGTAACAGCGGCACTACCTTCTTTCTTTTGCCATGATACTAGTGATGTCAATTTTCGAGACATTTGCCAATCCCGGGATTTTCGGGATTGAAAAATGCAATCCCGGGATTAGTCCCGGGATTTGGATTTTTTTCAATTCAACCAAAATATGTTATATTAAATCGAATTGAATTGCTTTTAATATACCCATACTATAATATTTTGGAAATTGTGCAAATAATCTAACAATATTCAAGGTTTTTATTGGATTTTTTTTAAATTGAATTTATCACACCTATGATTTGGAATATTAGAAAAAAGTTTGAATAACTTTAAAATATGTAGAATAAAATACTAATTGGAATAGATTTGGTTTTTGGAATCTTGGGTTTCCGGTCAGAATAAGATTATTTTAAAAATGTGTCGTTTGATCCACATTTCTCGAACAACTCTTGACCTGAACATTTTGTCGAACATTTTAATATACGGAATTGGAATTTGTATTTCATGGAATTCGATTTCAATTAAACAAAATGGATTTGAGTGCTTTATAGTCTACTAGTTTGCAAACAGTTTAGAACTATTTTTTGCTTAAATTTGTTGACGTAATGAAAATATGCCTAAATTGCCTTCACGCATTGGTACAAGTTTCTACAATGCGTATTGCATATTTTTATATGTATAACTCATATAGTTTATGTACGAGTATATCAATAAACTTTTCGCCAATTTTATTTAATTTTTTTCTTTAAAACAAAATAAATAATTTTTCCAAACCAATAAAATTAAATGAAACACATTAAATTTCTAAAAATATCCGACTTTTCGAAGTTTTTTCCTGAATGCTTATCAACATTTTTTGGATGAAAAACTATGGTCCTTGCTAAAACTAAACCATTCTGAAAGAAATGATAGAAAAAGCTCCTGAATTTATAAATTTTTTCCCAATATAAAAGGCATATTTTTGAAAAAATTGCTCATAAAACTTGTCCCGAAAATCCCGGAATTAGTCAGTGCGAATCCCGGGATTTTCGGGACTAACAAAGAAGCGGGATCCCGCAGAATGTTAACTTAACATTCTGCGTCTTAACATTCTGCGCTCCTCGCCTGCGATCTGTCACTTTTCATGGTACCCGAAACCGTTATCGCTGAATTTTTTTTAGTGGGCATTTCATGGTACCATATACGAACTGTTTGTAAAGATTTTTTAGACTTATGATTTCGGCCATATTTCACTCCATTTTTATAGTTATTATATCATCACTAATGTATTTTCACTCAAATTCTTATTTTTCGCGCGTCGGTGTGAAAAAAAAACCATTTTACAGCTAAAAATGGTATGCAATAACTCGCACACGATATTTCATACCATATATGGCATACTATGTACCATAAGTGGTCTACACTTACGATCTATCGCATGCGGGAATTTATCGCTAATATAGACTGGGGTTACCGACGTTGTGTTTCTTCTGTTTCCTTGCTATATTTTTCATTCTTTCTTTTGTTTGTCTTGATTGTTTTTTTATTCGTACATTTTCGCTCCTTACTCGATTTTTGTCATTCTCATGCATTTTTTCTAAAATATGTAGGATGTTGCCATTTTTCTATGACGACACACCTGCGGTTTTTTTGCCGATTTCTAGTTTTCAGATTCGGGCAACGTTGTTACAATTAAATATTTCTGCCATTTAATTTACTTAGGTAGTATTTTTGGACGATATTTAAAAAAATCCATTGTTTTAACCAGGAACTTTAAGGCTTTTCGCAGTCGAAATAAATTTCAACTGTAAAATAATACGGTTTTTTTTAATTTCACCCATACTTAAAGTTCCGGCTTAAAGCATCGTTTTGCCTCAAATGTCATCCAAAAAGTACTACCTTCACTTATTTGACTTTTGTGTATATCAAATTTTTTTTTTTACTTTTTGAGTGCCATATTATTCATAATTTTGTTTGTCCCTTTTATTTTCTGTGTTCCTTTTAAATATTTTGTTTGAACAAAATTTTTATATATGTATATTGTACAAGATGGAATACAAATGGAATATTTAATTTTCCAAGAGGAATATAAAAATTTTAAACAAAAGTGGAATATTTTTTCTTTAGTCTTCTGGTCACTGCACTAGGCAGCTTTTTTCAACAGAGGGAACCAAAAAAAAGGAAAAAGCAAAAGTCGATAGTCTACTGCAATAGTCGACTACTTTCGAGTACAATAGTCGACTTCAAAAAAGTCGACCCCTAGACAGTACTAGTTTGTGCAAACATTCTTATTATTTATTGAAAAAAATTATGGCAACACTGATTATCTGTCAAAATTTTTGGCGTCTTTTATGAATTTGTTCAGTCTTTAGTCGTTCAGCGAAATTGCTCAACCAGCCTCACTTACTGCATTCTGCTGTAAAATTTGGAGAGTATTTAATAGTAAGTGCAATTTGTGCAACGTGGAACTA
Source organism: Heteromyza rotundicornis (assembly GCA_951394025.1). Lineage (NCBI taxonomy): Eukaryota > Metazoa > Arthropoda > Insecta > Diptera > Heleomyzidae > Heteromyza > Heteromyza rotundicornis. The sequence goes on from OX596011.1 coordinate 417,536, forward strand.
AAAAATGAAGTGCCATTGTAATTATAGGGATCAGATTATAGCAGTGTCAGCCATCTGGACGACATCCCTATAAACATTGTCAATTTTCGAGACCTTTGCCAATCCCGGGATTTTCGGGAGTTTAAAATGCAATCCCGGGATCTCGGCATTGGGATTTTTTTCAATTCAACCAAAAATTAGGGCTTTAATGTACTTTAGGGCCCATTCGATTTTTGCCCTTTTTTTATTTTTGTATTGTGTATTGTTTCCGAGATTTTTCCCGTTTAAAGCGTTTAATTTGTTCTTTAATATATTTGGTGGCTTTTGAAAAGGTGTTTTTTCATTTTCCTATTTTCAAATAATATTTACTATTTTAATCCATGTTGTTGTTGTTGTAATGTTTCAATGCGTATTGAAGTTTTGTGGTTGTAATTATAGTCTATGTTGTTGTCATGCTGTGGTTGCTTTTGCTCTAACAACCTTATGAAAAGAGTTCAGCAACATTGAAACTGTTACAAACACTGCACACTAAGGCATTCAATCCCGAAGTGTTTTTGAAAATCCCGGGATTTCGGGATTTGAAATTACAATCCCGGGATTTTCGGGATTAAAGAAAAAACTGTTGCAACAATATTTTAAGATTAATTTTATTTTAATTCAACGTAGAAATAATATTTAATAAATATTGCATTAAACAAAATCAAATTTAAAATAAATAAAGTCAAACAAAAAGTTATTAATTTTAAATTACTATGATCGAAAAAGTTTGATAATTTATGTGTTAAATTGAGTTGCTTTATTATTTTTTTTGCCACGCTGAATCTATTCAAAAGTAAAAAACTCAAACGGTCAACAAAATGATTTTCTTAATTATATCTACCTTTTTGTCGAATAAAAAAAATTGTTTCAATTTGAAAAAATTTTATTCAGATCGATAAAAATGTTTTGTTCACTGTTATTGGCAAAAATTGTCTTAATTTTTTGTGTGTGTAGCACTAAGTCTACGAAAGTGAGCTTTTTGTGTTTACTAATTGGATTGAAAGTAAACGCACTGCAGTATTTTTGTGAAAAAGCGTCGAAAATATCTTAAACAATGCATAAAAATTAAATTTTTTGAATCTTGGGATTCCGGACTCAAAATCCCGGGTTTCCAGGATTTAGAAAACGTTCGGGATTTCGGGATTCGGGGATTGAATGCCTTACTGCACACATTATTCCAAACTTTTTTGGCTCCGGCGCTGACAACTACAGTATACGAACAAAACTCATACTCACAACTTCAAAAACTTTAACAAAAAATCGCGCGATTTGAATAACTTTAAAATATGTAGAATAAAATACTGATTGTAATCAATTTGGTATTTGGAATCTTGGGTTTCCGGTCAGAATAAGATCATTTTGAAAATGTGTTTTGATCCACATTAATCGACCGACTCTTGACCTGAATATTTGAATATACGGAACTAGAACTTACGATTTCCATTTCAAAAAAAATGGGAATGTGTGCTTTATAGTCTACTAATTTTCAAATAGTTTGGAATTCGGAACTATTGTTTGCTTAAATTTGTTCAAGTAATGAAACTAGTCCTAAATTTCCTTCATGCATTGATAGAAGTATCTGCAATGCGTATTGTATACTTTTATATGACTCATATAGTTTATGTACGAGTATATCAATCAATCTTTTATTTAAATTTTTACATTAAAACAAAATGAATAATTTTTTCATACCAATGAAATCAAATGAAACACAAACACACGAAATCTGACTTTTTCCTTCAATAAATTTCTGAACAGCTTGTTTATTTTCCTGAATGCTGAACATTTTTTGCAAAAAAAATTATGGTCCTTACTAAACCCAAACCATTCACAAAGGAATTATTCATGATAGAAAAAGGTCGTGAATTTAATAATTCCTGCGCACGGGCCTGCATGGAATATAACGCAAAAATGCAAAGCAGTAAGCTCGAAATAAAAATTTTAAATTTGTTTACAACTACTTCAAAACGAAAACCCTAAACATACCTTTTCGAATGCACCATTTAATGAAGAAGAACACAGTTTAACATAATATCAAAAACATTGCAATTTAAAATGCAAATAACTCCGGAACCATACCCGCACGGATTTCGATTCAGGACGTCGAAATGCATAATGATGTTCATATATTAAGATGGTGAAAATCGAAACTTTAGAGTTAAATATCTCGGAAACTAGGTTTTTCCGACCAAAAATCTTTCCGGATTTTATGTTTAAGGGTCAAAACCAACAGATTCCAAAAAAAATCGGATGGGCGTACAAGTGACAACTGAAGATCGTGCGAACGACTGTGTCAACTATTTCGCTTAACTTACATACCACCACCTCGTAGAACCTATGTAATATTAAAATTATTTTATTTTAGATCTCACTAAACGGTTTTTTTTTCAGGCTTATCATGAAAACCATTTTGGACGTTATGTCGTTGCAGAAACGCATCGATGCCAATAAAATACAAAAAGTCAAGCCAACTGATTATCGGTAAAAATTTATTGATTATGCATTAGGGAAAGTCAAATTTGGGTTCAGGAAAACACACTTATGACTAAAAATTACCCCTTATGTCCGAGCATCCGAAAAATATCAAATGCAATTTACCTGTGAATTGAAACACGTTCAAAATTAATATGTTTCATACGAAAACGCATCGACATGAAATTTCATGGAAATACCGATTTTTTTTGTTATCCCGAACGATTTGACCCAGCCTATTATACATTTGTTATTCACAAAATCGTTTACTTATTACTTTAACCAATGTACGCAGTAAAACAGACAAATCCGGTGTTGTGGCTCGTTTCCTATTCGAATGCGCTATTAAATTGCAAATCAAACCCTTGACCTCGGCGGGTGCTGCTATCATATTCCATCGGTTCTTTAACGAAGTGACAAGTTGCGATTATGACGAGTATGTAAGTAGAATGCAACGGAAATGTAGTTTTGCTTAGCTAAGAGGCTTTTTTGATTGGATTGACTTGAGTTGACATTTTTTTTTGTTTAGTTGATTGCCGCCTCAGCTCTTTATCTCGCTGGTAAGATCAAAGATGACCCTGTTAAAATACGGGATGTCATCAATGTGGCGCACAAGTATGTATACTTTGAATATTTTAACTTATTGTAACGGAAGGCGCAAGGCGCACTACAACCCACTAAGCCCACCTTTTTGGCTGAGGGACTCTTCAAAAGGTGCAATATATTTACTGTTTTTCCACAGCACCCTAAATCGCGGCGCAACACCACTGGAATTGGGCGATGAGTACTGGTCGATGCGCGATGCAATTGTCCAGGCGGAACTCTTGATTGCTCGCACGCTGAAATTCGATTTGAATATTGAGCATCCACATAAGGTTCAAGACAATTGAAAATTAACGAGTTTTATTTTAAATATGTGTGTTTTTTTTAGTATTTATTGTATTACATGAAAACCCTAAAGGACTGGTTGGGCCCTACTGTGTGGGGCTCTGTGCCCATAGCTAAGACTGCCGCCTCGTTTCTCCAAGACTTCCACCATAGCCCAAAGGTACTCAATCACAAGGCATCGCATATTGCTGTGTGCTGTCTGTCGTTGGCTCTGCAAACGTATGGAGTGCAAGTGCCCTTGGCTGATGAGGCGGACGAAGCTTCCATGTGGTATACGGTAATTGCCATGACATTGTCGGACGCCCGTTGCAATTTGTCAATACATTCAAATATTTACAATTTCAGCCATTCGTCGCTGACGTGACCAAAGAAAAGCATTGGGAAATTGTCGAGGATGTTATTGAAGTTTATAAGCAAGAAGCGGAAATTAATGCCAATTGAATTGTAATATTCTCCCCCCTTTCGGTATATGTACGATTTGTGATAGTGTGCGAGTTTACAAGTTTTCAACACTTCCAACTTAGAATTTTTATTTAAAATAATTTTAAAATTAACGAAATCATCGAACGATTCTTTTTGCATTTGTATTCGAATAAGTTCATTTTTGAACGGAAGTTCGATTTTTTTCTTATGAAAAAGGCGGTAAACTTAAGCAAGCACACTTTCAATTGTGTATCAATAATTATGTTAAAAATGAGAAAGGTTTTTTAATTGTACTTGTATTTGAAGAAATTTAATGCTTATGTTTGTGTTTGTGTTTATCAGTGCGATGATGCCTTGCGGGGGGCGATGGGCGGTCAGCATCACGTCGTTTTCGAGACGAAGAGGAGTAACTGGGCGAGGGAGATCTTGTATTTGTAAAAAAAAAACAATTTTAGTTTCATCTGATTGCAAGCAAACCGGTTTCGTTGGTTCTTACCTTCCACGTGCGGGCGTCGACGTAGGACTGGCGTAGCGAGAAGTCTTTGATGGGTATGGCGTTCGCTCAACATGGCGTTTCGGTGAAGCAGAGAGACTACGTGAGCGATTTATGCGTTTCGTGGCCTTAGCACCCCGACTGCTGGAAGTGGGCGAACCATCTTTGCGTCCCGTCGAATATGGAGAATGTGAGCGCTTGCGATTGCCTCGCGAGGGACTTGAACGCGAACTGCTACTGTGGTGTTGCGGCGACGATGGTGATCGCCTATTTCGCTTGTGACGCTTCGAACTATCCGGGCTTTCATTGCGCAGATCTCTTGTATTCATGTAGCTCAAAGGCGAGTCGACCATTTCAGCAGCACGAGCATCCTACACCGAAGAAAGAAAAACAAAACAAAAGGAAACAATTAAATAACAAAATGTTCATAGTCAAATATACACCCAAAAAGCACCTTTTTCAACAGCTTTTTGCGGTGATGCTCTACTTGTTCCAATAACGACCAACCGGGTTTAACTTCACGCCTCCCCGATTCCAGTTCGTCTTGATACTGCATCGTCTTCATCTCGATTTCTCGCAGTTTATTGCGTTTTTCTTCGTTATAATTTTTTCCATTGCTTTCGTCCTCATCGCTGGAGTTGGAGTCATAGAACTTGGGAGCCTGCGGTGGATCCAGCGTATCCCACTTGCTGGTTGTTATGGCCTGTGCCTCGACCTGATCGGGATCAACAGTTTCCCATTTGGATGGTATGAAACCTTTGGTTGTGCCTTTGCTGGGAAATCCTGGATGATCACCAGGCATTTGGACAACACCATCAATGTCATCATCCACTGAAGCAAGGGAGAAAACAGCCAATATAAACTTAAACTTGAGTTACTAAAATTAAGTGTTTCTTTACTTGGTATCCCATCAATGTCATCACCATAATCCATATCACGGCTGACTTCTTGACTTCGTCTCGTTGGCGTATCCTTTTGCAATGGTACGGCTTCCGGTAATCCGCGCAACAAGGCGCCCTTTAGCAAAGCAGCGCCATCCAACGGCACTCCGTCCAAATCCTCATCGTCTCTGTCATCGCCTGAAAACGGAGCACCATCGATATCCTCCTCCTTGTCATCTTCCATTTCATCTTTGGGCTCTTCAATTGGCGATGGCGGCGATGGCTGGAACTACAATTGAGACAAAAATGGTACAAAATTGGAATATTGACAACAAATCAAAGATAACTGTACCTGCTTGCCCAGAAATATACTCTTTAGTCGGAGAAGAAAATCCTTCGGGTATATAGTCCACTCCTCCCAAGTGCGTACCACATTCACAACACGCGATTTCAAGCCTTCTGCCTTTAGACGACTTTCCATTGCCGTGAAGAACGTGTGCAAATTCTCGAAAATTTCAATTAAATGCTTTTCGATTCTAAAACACACACATATCAAAGTTTCAATTGAGTTCAGTAGAGCGATTTGAAGTGACTTACGACTGTCTAAAGAACGAAGCATTCGACACTTTCACCGTGCAATTGTGTAAAATATCCGAAATCAAGTACAGTCGCGCTATTTTCTTCGATGCTAACGTATTTGAATTGGATAATGATTCGGCGATACATTCGCAAATTTCATCTGCAGCGTCGGCATGTTCGATACAAAAGATCATAATATCCCCAATGCGTGACCGTTCCGGAGTCAAATGGCGCAAAAGGTCTTCCAGACGGTCACGTTGCCTACAAGGAAAATTAAGTTGGAAAATAAAATGAAAAAGTGAACGCTACTCTGGAAATGCATTAATCATAAACTTACGCTGTGGACAATGCTCCTTTGTGCACTTCAGGAGCATCTGGGTCAACAACCAGATCGTCCGACATGCCTTGTGTGTAGAAATTGGCTATAGGTGGCCGCCATATAGGGCCACCATCAAACATGCGAAACTCTTTCTCGTTCCATTCGCTTGGTGTGTCGCCTTGCAGCAAAGAAAAGAGTTTCCAGCGATAATAAATGTGTGCCGGACTTTCATTGTCGAATAGAAAAGAGAACAGCGGATTTTCGATTTCTCGGCTCATAATCAAAGCCTCAAACATTGGACCTTCGCGTATGACAAACTCAATCATCCGATGTATGATGTTCAAAACAGATCTACAAGAAGTAAGGAAAGAAGATAAATTTCGAAGCAAATAGGCAGACGACAGGACAGGCGATTTACATACTTTTCTGTTGGTATGAACACTTTAACAACCGATTTGAATAGATTCTGCAATACAGGCAAATTTATTGATTTTAATTAATTCTTGGTTTTCGAGTTTCTTATTTGCCTACCTTTTCCATATTCTCCTTTTCCTCTTCTGTCGTATAGTCTTTATAGTTTATTTTCGAATCATGCTGTATTATTTCATTTGGCAATGGCTGAGCGTTGAAGGGCAATCCGGACGGCGGTGGTGGCAAAGTCATTTCCAATAATGTGGGGGGTATGAAAATCGGTTGATTCATTATGGGCACAGATTTGCCCCAACCCAAACGCATTTCGTAGCCCATGATGTAGCGGCCATTAAGCGTTTTAAGAGCGCGTTCGGCGTCTCTACGGCTCATATAGGCCACGAAGCCACAATTGCGTCCCCTTTGCTTTTCTTCTTCCGATCGAGGCCACATAATTTTAATGCTGGCCAGAGGGCCGTACCGCCCGAATATTTCCATGAGTTGCTGTTCGGAAATCTGTTAAGTAGGAGGAAAAAATTTAAATGTAAAAACTTAACAGACCAGATTCCGCAACTGGAACAGTTTCAAGTCTGGGAACCGGAACCGATATTCGTTTCGTTTCAAATCCCTGATTTCAATTTAATTTTTACCTTTGGACTTAAATTACCCAAGTACAAGTTAGTTGTATTCGGATCGCCTGTATCGAAAGAACCCGACTCGCGTGCATCGGCCGTAATTTCGGCCGCTGTTGTGCTTGCTTGCGGTGTAACTGCTGGACTAGTCACCATATGCTTATACTTGTGACGCTCCTCTCGTTCCTCTTGTATTCTAAAGTGAATTAAATTATGTATATCGAGTGAACAAACTAAACGCTAAACGTATAATCAAATTACTGTCGGAGCTCCTCTTTGAACAATTCCAAGTTACTTTTCTTTTTCTCTTGATTCTTCTTTTTCAGCGGCATTGAATCCTTTTTCAATTCCGATGCCAGCATTTTGGCATATTCTTGTGCCTTTTCGGCTGCCGTCTTCTCCTCCAATTTGGAACTGGGTTTGTATAGTTTTCCCTTATCGCGGTTATCTTCTCCTGAAATATGTTTCAAGATTATTAAAAATCCATAAAATGATTTCAATTTACTTACGTCTGGAACCCGCGTCGTAAGTACCTGCTTTGACCCACACCTTGGAAGAGGGCGTGGGGGTATCTTGAAAGGTTTCCACGAATTCTTTAAAAGCCTGCGGGGCGATAGGCAAGTTATATTTATTCATCTTACAAGTTACTCTTACTCACATGGGCCGCTGCCGCTTCATCTTCTTTCTTCTTCTGCTCTTCCACTTCTTTTTTGGACATAGGCCGCTTACCCATCGTCCCAACCGTAAAGGCTTCTAGTTTCTTCTCGCTTATACGCTGCAAAATAATCTTAAATGTATTCTGTTTTCTACTATTCACAGTTGCGATAGAGAAGTATAAGTACTTCTTTTCTATTATTACCTTCATTATTGTATATTGAATATGTTTCTGCTATAGTTAATGTTGTTCCGATTAGTGTTGTTCACAAGTACATACTCGATACTTTTATTTTTTCCGTGTAGGGATGGGCAACACCGACCGGTGTTTCGTAAAACCGGTGCTTTTGAGTTTTGAACACCGGTTTTTCGGTTTTTTTTTGCAAGCCAAAACACCGCTGAACGGTGGAAAAGGCCGAACACCGGTTTTTTTAAATTTACTATATTTTAAACTTTTTTGATCAATTTTCATTTGTCATTGTATTTTCTTCTTCTTCTTCTTATATGCCGTTAACAATGAACGGCATATTCTGCGAAAATGGCTACGTTAAACACGAGGTTTTTCTTGTAGCCTTTGGTATATATGTATATAAGTTATGTTATATCTGGTTGTGTTGTTAATTTTCGATGTTCTTTTATAATGTTGAATATTTTGTTGATTTAATGTTTTTTTTGTGGGGTGATTTATTTTTAAATGTAATACATGGAGTTTCGTCCTGACCATCAAACTGAAATCAGCATTTCATGAGGCTTACAATTCTTATAAGAACATGTAGCCTAACAAAACGATGCGTTCAGCATGACAGCCAGGACGGAACTCCTCATTGTATTTTCGTTTTCGATATATCGCTAAAAAAATATCGATTTTAATGTCATCAACTGATATATCGCCCATCCCTCTCACAAAGAAAAAACCAATTTGTAAAATTTATGAATGAAAAGCCTGAAGTTTGGAGGTGGGACATCGAGCCTCCGCCAGCATTTGGTTAGCCGCCATTCTGTTAAAAATTGTTTACTTTGAAATGATTTAACACCAAAAAGGTAAATATTTAGAAAAATAAATATAATATAAATATTATATATTTTAGACGGTTTCAGACTACAAATGGCATCCTTATAGTTTTGCCGTAGCCAGAATTAATTCCAGTGTTAAAACAAATGTTTCGGTGTTTAGCAAAACCGGTGTTTTTTTTCCACCGGTGGAAAAAACCGAAAATTTTTACCACCGGTTTTAAAAAACCGGTGTTTTCTCAAAAGTGCATATCTCTATTTCCGTGTGTTTTTTCCTCGATACCTCTAAAGGTACATTTAGACCGCACGAACTCGCGAACAAAATGTTATTCATTCGGTTCGTGTAAACGCCCGGTTTGCGTTCTTGGGTTCGCGATCTTTGGATTGTTCAAAATGTTCCGGCAAACTCTGGCTTCCGATCTAAATGTACCTTAACAAGTATTTTGCTTGGTATCGATCAAATATTTGGTATCGATACCATTTTTTTCCTTCAAATTGCCAAAAGTGGCACCACTGCACTGCACAAAATCTAAATCTTTTTTTGATACTGCTTAATGGTATTGAAAATGCAACACCGGATAAGAACCACGCCTACCTCCCATATCTATGGTTTATCTTGAGAAATACTGAACCTATTTGGATGGTCTTCTTTTTATTTGATTGGAAATAATGGGCATGCCGTTTTAGAAATTACACTGACATGGGCATAACGAAATTTGACAGTTATTATATGAAAATGTAAATAAACGAAGCATGGAGTTGCCACCTTTTACGTTTTTTGTATTGATTTTCGGTGCAAAATTTTCTATCCCGTTTTCACTACCGCAGTTCTTATTAGCTCTTTGTCAGATTTTTCGTCATGGAACTGATAGTGTAACTAGGCTCTAAGAAATTTTTCATCACAAAGAAATCATTTTAATTCGAATATCGCCTTTTCAAGAACAATTTTTGAGCAAGTTTCGCGGCGTCTGCAAAATTTCGCTTGTTAAGGTTCCCTATTAATTAAAAAAAGCGATTTTGGTCGGCCTCTATTATTGATGTATCGAAACATATTTAATTTTTTATCCATGTGCATAATATCGCATTTTTCAAGTATCGAATATTAAAAAAATGGGAATACAATTGATCGATGTATCAAATATCCCTCTGTAGCGAATTGAAGCAATTACAGAACGATGAGATATTCGATAAGGGCAAATTACAAATTCTGGCAGCGGTAACCAAACTGAAGGAAGGGGATCGAAAACTCAGCTCAAGCAGTTTTCGACCTAGAACCAAAAACAAATTGAAATTCCATTATTTTCAAGCTTTGAAGACATTTTAAGTTTTAATTTCCTCAATAGTAAATTTTAAGGTTTTCAAAAAAAATAAATAAATGCAATTCAATTGACTTGTGGTATGGATTCTGGGTCCTTGGCAAGTACAGATTTAATTGTTTTCATCATAGTGGGTATAAGTCCAACATGTTTGTCCACACATTGAATGGCGCATCGTTCAAATTGGTCGGTGAATTTGGAGACTTCTGTTTCCGACGGAGAGGCGGGCATTTTCACCTTGACATCGTCGTTGCATTGCTATTGGATAAAATATATAAGTTAGCGAATTCAGTTCTTTCTTTGTTCAACTAATTTACCATCACACAACGCTGCAATCTGCCCTGAAATTCACCCAATTCGTGTTGGACGTAGTTTTGGGCCCGCGTCAAAGGTGCCGAACATCGATCCACACATCGTTGAACCCCGTCAACACTGGCATTGCTGTCCTGACAACACCTTGCTGCGCAAAGGTGCATATCTGTCTGGAGAAAATAAGAGCAATGAATAAAAAAAAAGCATTTTCGTATACATGATTTTAGACTATGAAAAATGAAGACCACATGCATAGATGATGGGTAGGTAAATAAGACGTTTAACCGTTTAGGAACTATGAACAAATTTTCGTGAATGAAAGCATAATCACGGTTTAAAACTATACAAAATCGATAAATAATTATCCTGGAGTAGAAAAAACTTAACTTATTGCAAAATATGTGAAAATCTTTCAATAATTTGAGGTTATGTTTTTGAGCCTGTTTAAATGAAACCCTCACTATGTCCAACACCGTCCACCGTCTGTCTGCATTCAAGTCCTTCCTACGGGGCCACTTTTGAGATCTCTCCTACCTTTTTTGCTTTCTCAACATTTTCATATCGCAGCATATCCGGATAAAATCATTATTTACCTGCATTTTACGTAAGTGTGATTTGTCCATTTCGTCAATCATGTCCGTTACGGCACGTTCAATGCGTTGTCTTTGTTGCTGAATCATTTTTGTCAATTTATTTATTGAAATTATAAAGTTATTAAAATTTATTTCATAACAACAGGAGGAGGAGGATCGGGTCGCTAGAGAAGTGACAGTTCCAGGCTCATCTGTCAACTCAACATCAATAAATTTAAGAGATTGCGCTTTTAACTTATTTCTGGCAACCAACGTTGCCAGAAAGATCTGAATTGAAACATTTTCTGCTAGAGTGGATTATGTCGCTTAAAACTCAAAAACGAAATGTCGGATTTTGATAGAAATTGCTACATTATTGCAAATAAGATACGATAAGTTCTTAAATGTAATTTGTATTACTTGTTTTCAACAAAATAACCGATTTGCATTTGTCAATACTAAACATTTTTACATTCAAATTTTTTTTTTCTAAATTTTTTGACGCGTTAAAAACGAAAAATTTATTTTTTGACTGAACTTTTTTTAAAAATAAGCGCGAACGATTACTTGACTTCGAAGCCGAATCATCGATAACAGAATGCGACCTATTTTTCCACAACTTTTTCGTTCTTTAGGAAACCGTAAAAGTGTAAAGTTGTTTGTCCTTTAACGCTGATGTTGTTGCATCTGAACACGGAGCACCTCATTTTCCAATTTGTTTAAATTATTTGTTGTTTACATTTTTTTTGGGAACAAACACGAAATTTACTTGCGAATTAATTACTGAATTGCAGAATATTGTTACCACTTAGCTAAAACCGTTTTCCCGTAACAATAATATAAAAAAAATTGTTTAATTAAAAAAAAAACCGCTTCAACTTATTGAATTGTTTCCTTTACTAAGCAACTCAAATTCATAAGTCAATGATTTTGATTTGTTTGCCTAATTTTACAAAATTTCGAATTGTATTTCTACTAACTAATTAATACAATAGAAAATGCATTAATCTGGTAGCATCATTGGGAAACCAATTAAGTGACAAGAAGTATCTGTTGACGTCATGCTAGATAACGGTAAACGGCCTAATGTCGTTATCTAGTATTCTATGTATCTTGGTTCCTGACGTCACTGAATGTATCTTCTCAACAAGACGCGTACGTGTTAAGTCACTTGTGACGTTCCACGTACACGATGAAAAATTGTTTAAATTCGCGGTATTTTTGCAAAATAAGCTCTGTGAATTTCTTAAATTTTCCGAGAATAGAAAATATAAACCAGAATTGAACATTGGAATGCCAAGAACACAAATATAAACAAAACGAAATCTCCAAAAAATATAAACAAAGAACATTTTTCCAAAGTAAATGATAAAATTAGAATTATGAACACAGCACTTGTCAAAGTAACTCTCAGTAACTAAGAGTGCTCTAACCTCTAAATTCTTGAATCATCTGACCATGCTTGAAAAAAAGATACTAAAGGCCTGTACACACAGAGACGTTTTTCGCTATCTAATCTAATGCCCGGTTTTTATTATGTCAAAATAATGGCAATTGTTGGCATATGTTGTGAGAACCGGTTTGCATTTCGTTGTCAATTTAACGAACTGATGTAAAATAACGAAAAATGAATATGAAGTGACGTCACCGTTTGTCATATACGTTGGTATTTGCCAACATGCTGGCAAATTTATTTGCATATGACCCGGGCCAGCAAATTCAGCACTTTGCTTAATCGTTGTCAGTTTGTGATGCCATTGATTATGACATAATGAAAACCAGGCTTCAGAACCATTTCGATATTTACAAAATCCAACTTCGAAAACGCAAAGTGTCTCACAGCAGTAGATTTTGTTTGTTATTTATAATATTGCTATGGAAACAATCAAAAAGTCTGATTGAAATGGTTCTGAAACTGACTATTTTGTTTGTTATTTACATATATGTACTACTTCTATATTGCCAGTCATGATGCAAGAACCAGGTGGTGTCAGTAGACTGCTCTCCGTATTTGAGCAAATTTTCTGTCATTTCGTGGCTTATAGAACAGAGTTGTAATTTTCAAATATTTGATTCGAGTTTATATTCTTTTTACATACTCTATGCATTCTCAAATTGCAATTATAATTAAAAAAACACAGAAAAATACATATTTTTCAAAAATTATTTTTATGTACCAAAAAAACAACCCTGCTAATTTCTATAAGCCACAGCTTTGGACAGCTCTTAATTCTGACATCACCTTCTTATTGCATCATGATTGCCAGTATAGTGAAAGTACATTCATTGATATCAAGAGACAAAATATATGAAAAAGTACATTCACAGTTCGGATTTCTCTGTCAAAATAATACAAAATTAAATGCCCTTACAGTGAGCTCAAAACACATTGCAGAGATATGATACTGGCAATATAGAAGTATTACATATATGGTTATTTCTCTACCCGTTAGCGATAACATCTTATTTCGACATAAGTAAAAATCGAGATTTCTATGGCAATACTTTCGCATTTAGGATACCTACAATTCTGTGTCATCGGTTTGCTCCTATTGCAATTAGTTGCTAAGTATTTTCAATTTTGAATAACATCTTAAGTCACTAAAACCTTTAAATGCATTGAATTCTTTCGTCCAATTAATCTAAAAAATGGTATGTAAGATGAGCATCCAAAGTTGTAATCAAAAAAATGTTCAGCTATGACTTAGTCAATTTGATAGCAAATTGGTTGATGTTTTTACAATTTCGATTTTTCCGATTTTTTTGCTCTCCTGAAAAAGTTGAAAAACAGACTTAAGATGTTATCGCTAACGGGTAGAGATTTATTATATTACTACGTAAAATTTACGGAACATATTATGTTCTTCTTTCAGTGTACTTTTAGAAATCTTATGAAAAACCAATAATGTCCAACGACAAGTATTGCAATAGCAAAACGTTTTGAAAGAGTCGCTGTCCTCCTAATTGTCAGTCTTAAATATTTATTTCGGAAGTGTTTGGTATAAATCCCAACAAGACCGTAAAAGAGAGCGGTCATCTTACAAACCCAAGACAACAATTAAAAATGATTACGAAAAATTTACCAGCAATTAAAAAATCTCATAAAAATGTCAGATCTCATACGTCTTATAAATTCGAACAAAAAATATCACAGTGCCAATTGCACAGTGCTTAATTGCAACTTAAATGCAGAAAATCGGATATTCAAATTCCAATTAACTATGGGAAAACGTCTATTGTGAATTAAGATTAAATTAAACACAACTTAAATGAAATCCTTTCTCTGAAAATGGTTATATAGTGCCAAAACAAAATGAAGCTATATTTGCTTTTGCTGTCAAAGTGATGACAAGAAGTTTCCAGTGACGTCATGCCATAGAACTGTAAAAGGCCTCAGTACATTATCTTTTATTTTATGTATCTTGACCAGGGTTGTTCGGTATGCAGATGCAGCAAAATTCCGTTTTGCAGAATTGACATATATTTGGTTTTGTTTAGAGCGAATTATTTTTTGACATTTCAATCTTTTAATTTTGTAAATTAATTTTGGTGAATACGCTAGCCGGAATGGAAATTTTGTTTGTTTTTCGCTTCGTTTTTTTTACATAGCTTTGCTTGTGGGAGCGGAATTTTTTCCCATCTGCATATCTGGCTTTGAGATTTTTGTGAGATTTTTTATCAGCTGTGAGATATTGTCTCAAATGAAATTTTTTTTTTTAAATTTTGTGAGATTGTGAGATTTTTTGTGAGATATTCATCTGGCAACTATGGTACAGCTGATCAGTTTGTTTTTGATTATTTATAAAAATTACCTGTCCAAAGCAAATCACCGAAAAAAAAAAATTGGGCGAACGGAATTTGTTGGTTTAACAAAAAATACTGGAAAAGAGTGTGTCGTACACTAGTAAAATGGAGCCCACAGCCAAGCGTCCGAAATTTCAAAATTCTTCAAAAGTTAGAATAGAAGCCATTCTCGACGAATTGTACAAGGAATGTCCACTGGAAAACGTCTACATTAGCAAAATCGAAAATAAACAGAAAATATCCATTATAATGGAAGAGTTAAGTAAACTATTGCCACTGCCGCCCCTGCAGCACCTTAAACGAGTACGTAAGAATGAGATAATTGTGTGCAGAGAACAAGATCTGCAAAATACTGAACAGCTGCAAGAGTTCCTACAGCGATTGCAACTAACGCCTGCAGTAGTCGAACTTTTAAGTGCCGACATTCAAAAGATACAAGTGCCTGCAACAGCCACTAAACTACGCTGGCAATACGAAGCAATGCAGCGATATTGGCCTTGCAAATTCCACCCTGACAATTACTTGGAATCGCTTTATAATGGTAGCAATTTCCGAGAAGATCAACAAAACTTCCATTCCATTATGGCGAAATTAGTATGGAAATTGTCCAATGAAATGGAAGGGGGGAGACCTTTTGGCATTTGTGTTGATGCGAGAAGTGGTTCAGTAGTGGCCTTGGCTGCTTCAAATATCGTACAGAGTCCAGTGATGCATTGTCCTATGGTGCTGATTGATTTTGTGGCTCGAACACAAAACGCCGGCGCATGGAACGAGAAGTACAATGAAAACAAATTCGACTTTCTTGAAGATCCTAACAATGCGCCGAGTGAACAAAAAACTGAGGTCGTATCGATGGCTGGTATACCTAGGCGTTATATTGAATTTGTAAACTCAAATTTGGATTGCCATAATCTTAAGTTTGGTGCCGAACGGTTAAAGTCAAATGCGAATAAAAGGACGGAAGAATCGTTAGAGGGCATTGATAACTTATCAAAGTATGGTCCATATTTGTGTACCGGCTATGATGTGTACTTGAGTCAAGAGCCGTGCTTGATGTGTTCCATGGCGTTGGTGCATAGCAGAGTGAAGCGAGTGTTCTTTGTTCGGCGTTCCGAGAATGGCTCTCTCATAAGTAGCTTCAAATTGCATGCCGTAAAGGAGCTCAATCATCACTACGAAGTATTTCGGTGTCACGATCCAGAGGTAGAAAAAGAGAGAAAGGATATAGACAACGAAAGTGTTGAAATGGCGCCGAAATGGTGCACTATAAGCGCACTTGAGTGATGATTTTTTTCTCTCTAATTATAACTGAATGTTTGCTTTTGAGCGAGAAAAGCGGTCCAAGTTCAACTTGAAACTTCAAAGGTTTCTGCTCAAGCTCAAAGTGGGTTTAGTGAAAAAACACTACCTTTGAGCACATTTATTATTTTTGTTTTTCTTAAAAGAAATAAGTATGTGTACTGGATTGAATTGCATGAAGCGAGCTCGTTTATTTGCGTACATTGGTTTCTTCGATCAAGTCAAAGTTTTGATTTTTTTTCGGGAACCTAATGTTTGTAATAAAAGTTAATCGTTGCTTTTTCGTTTAATTTTTATGAAAAGTGATTATTTATTTTAGTTTGTATGTACATAATATGTTTCTGTTAGCAGTTTACATTCCGTTAGATTCAGCCGTTTTTTGTAAGTTGTCGAGTATAAAAACATTGTAACAATAAAAAATGTAATTTGAATGCTTTCGTTTACTTGTAAACATTAAGTGATTATTACTCTCTGAAATTATCTAATACACCATTATATGAATTTAGTGTTTCGATTAGTGATGTGAAATATATATATATATAAATATATATTTTCTAATTCAAAGAATATGCAATATACCATATACCTACTATGGCAATAATGTAATATTTATTTCATTAAAACCAACAACAAAAATAAATCGATTTAAACGAACGTGTCTTGTTTGTTATTAGGTAGCGAATATCGCCTCTGTGTGCGCAGGCCTCTAATTTCAGAACCATTTCGATATTTAAAAAATCTAGCTTCGAAAACGCAAAGTGCCTCACACAGGCAGCGATTTCGCAGCAGTAGATTTTGTTTGTTATTTATTATATACTATGGAAACAACCAAAAAGTCTGTTTGAAATGGTTCTGAGACTGACTATTGGTTCGGAAACTGGCTTTTTGTGTTTGTTATTTATTGTATTGCTATGGAAACAGGCTGTAAAAAAACGCTCTATTTTCGAAAAAACAATGTTTGACAAAATTTATTTCGAAACCGCCTGCGGCACGAATAACGCCTCTGTGTGCGCAGGCCTTTACCGTGCAATTTTTTTACCTCGGGACAAAATGGGTTACTCATGTTTTGACCCACTTCCGCCCAACTTCTTGGAAGTTTTTTTTCTTTAACGTGGTAAGTAATTAAATTAATTTAATTTAGGCTTAAATAATTTAAGTCGAAGTGGCACCAAAAGGACAATAACCATTTTCGTATTCTGTAGTTTCTTTTTCCGTAACAATTACTATTTAATAACTAAAAACTGCTGAATATTTAATAATGTTTTCAATTTTAATAGCTCGTTTTTTACACAATTTTTTCTGTCTGTTCGTCCGCGATTTTTCGTTGCATTCCCTGCCTTGCCGGCGTTGAAATCAAACCAATCAATTGACAGTCTGCCTCTAAAATTGTCAAATCTTTGGAAGAACCTAAAAACTTCGTAGACAGCTCTAGATCCTTGACCCTAAGACGAACACGAGAACCGCGCACATATTCACTGTAACGTAGAATTTGAAAATTTTGGAAATGGAAAATTGAGTAGCAAAACAGAAAACATTCAACTTACGCTCCATTTCGCGTCGGACGTGTACACACACAGTGGAACTTCCAGCCAAAATCAATGTAGAGATCATCGCCCACCACGTGAAATATTTTTCCACTTACAACTTTACCTTCGGGATCGCCCAACTAGTAGTAGAGAACAGAAAAATAAATTACATTTAAAAATTCAATTGCCAAACTCACATCAATAAATTTCGAATTTCGTAACAGGGAAGCGAATGACTGATTGTCCACCACGGGAGCCTCTTGTGGTGGCGCCGTTGTGTATTTTTCGAAGGCACGCGCAAACCCGCCTTTTGCGTCTTCGTTGATTTTGCTGCACAGCAGCCGTTGGGTTAGGCCTACATTTCGGATTAACAGTTTAGAGCTTGTGATTGTTGAGATTTTATTTAATTTATAGAGAAAAGACATTTTTCTATTTATGTAATTTTTTGTTGTCAATTGTCAATCGTTTTTTTTCGTATGTTAAACGTCAGGAAGTTTATTTAACCACATTCAAGTGAATAATATTGCCATATTGCCATTATTTTTCCATTTTGCTACTGTAACTATTTACCGTAGAAACAGAATTGCAGCGTACAGCGTAAAGGGCTAAACATAATTGGAACGAAAACGAGATTTGTTCCTATGCAAAAGCAAAAATTGCAAAGCTGGTCCTAGTTAATCAAGAATTTAACTTCGTTAACCCGGTAAAAGTTAATCCAAAATTTAACTTTGTTAAATTAAAAAGTTAATTTCGTCGAAAAGTTAACTTCGTTAAAACTTAAATTAAATAGTTAAATTTTCTATAGAAAACAAAAAAATGTTTGGTTACAAAAAAAACAGATAAAAAAAACATTTTAACTATATTCAATTGAATGCCTGCACTCAGAGAACATTTTTCCCGGTTTCTATATGCAAATTTGCTTTCCAAGAGCCTATTTACACTATCAGTTCCATGACGAAAAATCTGACAAAGAGCTAATAAGAACTGCGGTAGTGAAAACGGGATAGAACATTTTGCACCGAAAATCCATACAAAAAACGTAAAAGGTGGCAACTCCATGCTTCGTTTATTTACATTTTCATATAAAAACTGTCAAATTTCTTCATGCCCATGTCAGTGTAAATTCTAAAAACGGCATGCCCATGCGTCATGGGAATGACTGTGTAAATAGGCTCCAATAAATTATCAAAATTTTTATGAGCCTATTTACACAGTCATTCCCATGACGCATGGGCATGCCGTTTTTAGAATTTACACTGACATGGGCATGAAGAAATTTGACAGTTTTTATATGAAAATGTAAATAAACGAAGCATGGAGTTGCCACCTTTTACGTTTTTTGTATGGATTTTCGGTGCAAAATGTTCTATCCCGTTTTCACTACCGCAGCTCTTATTAGCTCTTTGTCAGATTTTTCGTCATGAAACTGATAGTGTAAATAGGCTCTATGAAAACCGAAATTTTGTGTATGAGACAGTTTATTTATATTCATATAAAGCCATACAAATTTTATTAGAATATTAAATAATAAGAATGAAACGAATGAAGTTTGTTTAAGAACAAATATCACATTCCATTCTAAACACAATGGTGTTCTCAGCTTTTCGACATTTGGAGAAATTTGAGAAATGGAAAAAAGGATGTAAACATCCTGAAGATGTAAACATCACGTGATGGCTGAGAACGCCATTGTGTTTAGGATGGTCCATTCATACATAAAAATAGAATATAGATCACTTCGAAATATATCGGCTTGTGTATGTAATTGTTTTGTGAAATAATTTTTAAATTAAATATCAGTTCAAAAATAGTATGAATTCTTAATTTTTACTTTTTTTTTACTTTCTATAGTAAAAAATTTTTTTCGTTTTAAAGTTAATGGTTTTCGAAATTAACTGAAACGTTAAAAGTAAACCAAAAATTTAACTTCGTTAATTAACTATTAACTAATTAACTAGTTAATGCCCAGCTTTGAAAAATTGGCAACAGATGGCGTTCTCGCCCCGCCATATTAAAACCAGTCAGAGCTGTACGTGTACGTGTACGATTACGATTACTTTTTGAGTATTTGGTTACTGTAATCGTACTTAAAAATTTTTGATTACTGTTATCGTACTCAAAATTTTGATTACAACATTTTTTGAGTACGATTACAAGTAATTAATTACAATTTTTTTTGAGTACGATTACATGTAATATATTACAAATTTTTTTTCGTACGATTCCAAGTAATTTATTACAAAATTTTTTATTCCTTGATATTTATTGGATTAGGTATTACATTTTTATTTCGGTTCAACCTTATATTAAATATCAGAACTTAATGAAATATAGAACAGTAAAATTTAAAAAAACATAATTTTTTTTTAAATTTAACGGTGTGTACAAAATACATACACAAAAACAATAAAAATAAATGAAGTCTTTATTAGCCTTTAGCAAAACCAATTTTTCGAAATTATTGTCCAAATGTTTATCTAGTTTTACTTACCAAATGGCTTTTGTATATAACTAAAGCCTAATTGTTAGTAGCTTTTGTTTTTCATAAAGAAGATAATCAGGCAAAAAAGAAATAAAAATGTAATAAGCTGTAATATATAGTATTACTTCTTCTTGATCCAATAGTAAAAGTAATCAAAAAATATGTAATCGATTACTTATAATCTCTAAAAATTTTGTAACCAATTACTTGTAATCGTACTCAAAAAGGGGTGAGTACGATTACTTTTAATCGTACTAAAAAATGGTACTCAAACTTTTTTGAGTACGATTACTGTAATCGTACTCGAAATTTTTTGAGTACGATTACTTTAAAATAACTTTTTAAAGTACGATTACATGTAATGGTAATCAAAAATTTTTGAGTACGATTACGATTCGCATGCGATCTGTCACTTTTCATGGTACGCGAAACCGTTATCGCTGAATTTTTTTAGTGGGCATTTCATGGTACCACACGAACTGTATTCGTATTTTTTGCGCGTCTGTGTGAAAAAAAGCATTTTACAGCCAAAAATGGTATGCAATAACTCGCACATGATATTTCATACCATGTATACGATGTACCATGGCATGTATGGCATACTATACACTTACGATCTATCGCATGCGATGTATAGTATGCAAAATTTTATTGGTAATATAGACGGGGGTTTAAATACATTTCTATTCTCGTTCTCATTCCTCGTTATCGTTTTTAGGTTTTTGAGTGGATTTTCAGTGCAAAATCCCGTCGATAACGACGTTCATTCATTCCAGTGAATTGGGAATTGGGCTGTGAAATTGTGTAACTGAAAAATGTAACCGGTACAAAAATAATCTGCAACCAAATTGTTCACTTCACTAACTGTATTTTTTCCTCTCCGCTTTGCGCTTCTTCAGGCCTGCCCACTGCTGCCATATATACGGAAAAATCCAAATTTATTGGGAATTGTAAAATTTTTAGAAAAAATACGGATTTCTTGAAAATCGGATTTTCTGAAAAAAATCTGTAAGAACTTTTGCACTTTATTCTCATACACCGCTTAAAATCGCTTGCAAATAACGCTATTTGTTGAAGGAAATTTTGCACATCTACTGGCAACACTGGTGGTCCTTTATTTGTACAAAAATCTCACATTAAGCCCGGTATGTAGGTGGGCTTATGGGAGTCATTGAAAAACCTCAATATGAGATAAATCTCACCAATCTGGACAGTGAATTCTGTTGAAGAATTTTTTCGTCAAATTTATTCATCAGAAACAATTTTATTTTAAACAAAACAATAATTTTAAAAAAATTCTGTAATAATTTTCTGTACGGATTTTTTGAATTTTTTTTTTTACAGTAAAAATTAAAAAATACGGTTTTTCGGAAAAAAAAATATGGCAGCACTGGGGTGTCATTGTTTCAGATTTTCTTTTCAGTTTTCAATTGCAAGTGTACAAGTGCCGTGAAAAGTGGAAAAATTTAAAAAGGTTTTTAAAGAAAATGCGAAAATGCAATAACCATAATTGCAGCAAACTGAAAGAAACATAGTTTGGAAAAAATGGCACATTAGCAGAAAGCACTAATTTAATACATTAATGGTTAAAAGAGAAAAAAAGAATTGTAACCAATTAAAAGAGAGAAAAGGGAAGAGAAAAACGGCAAGGAATAAACCATGGAATAAATTAAAAAATCAATTTAAATAAAGAGAAATATCAATAATTGCAATTTCGCTGTCGCTTTCTACGCCCAAACGCCAAACTGAGCCTTGCGCCACTCCCCTCGGAAAAATACCCACCCCGCAATATATCACACCACCATAACCAGTACAGCATAAATAACTGAAAATACCATCCATCCAACCACCACAATCAACAGCAGCAATCACTATTACCACCCCCTCTCAAAAGAGGCAAACAACGAATTGCATTGTGAATCTTGGTGTTCTTTGATTTTTCGCATCGTATACGAAATTTGAATCGGGCTAAACTGGTGCAATGTCGGCCGATTCGGACATGGAATATTCGGACAACGATTGTGAATACGACGATTATTATAATTCAGGTGAGAGAGCAATGTTATGAGCGCTCAGAATTATGACTAAAATCTTATTTCTGATTTTATGACTATACATACTAAAATAACATGAACATTACAGCAACATAAAAACTGTTTTGTTGGGAAATTCCTGGCCGGTCATATCGCCCATGGCCATAAAGCCCAACATAAATTTGTCTGTTGTGTCATAACACTAGGGCTCCTGTTATTCGAATAATCGATTACCCGAATAAACCGGATACCCAACTATTCTACTATTACTATTCGATTAGAAGTATTCGACTAGTCGGTTAATCTTTGATATTCGGTTAGTCGAATATTATGAATAAAAAACGAAATCTAAAAAGAGAAAATTTATGCAATGCGCGACGTAGTGTTTGGTAACGAAAGTTTAAAATCGACTTTCGATTCTACGATCAACTATTTTCAATTCGATTCTGAGAATCAATTGATCGAGGCTTAGAATCAACTATTTTTAAACAATTTTCGATTTTTAAAAAAAAAATTTCATTTTATTTGAAGTGAAATAATCCAACAAATTAAATTTTTTTCTGTTATACAAATCGAAACATAAAATTCGAGCTATAACCATTTAGAAATAAAATATTTTTATGTCAGTAATAACATAAATGATATTCACAAGTCGTCATATATAGAGTCATAAGCGGGAATTATCATAAATTATCATTCGACATTGTATTTTTTCATACAAAAGTTAATGTCAAATGATAATTTTGTAATAAATTCCCGTTTATGACTCTAAAACTTGACTTGGAGCCATTATGAAAGGTTTAAAATTGAATTTTCAAAATCGATTATTTGCATTCAAAAAATTGATTTTTGACTATTTTGAATCTCTAAAATCGATTCCGAAATAATCGATTCTGAAAGCGTAAAATCGAAGTCGATTTACGAAACACTAGTGCGATGCTTAGCAAATCTTTTCGTTTGTAATTTTCGTTTTGGCAGTTGAAACTTCTACTTTTGATTTCGATTTGAACTCTTATTCGGTTAACCAAATAAAATTTGGACGTTATGGCCAGCCAAACAGCGGTCATAATTCTTCATTCCTCCTTAACATAAAAAATGTTGACGAAAAATCGCGTCAAGATTTTTCCCCTGCGGCGCAATTTACCAAAATTTGTAGTTTTTTGTCCCGAGTTGATTTTGGTAGTTTGGCAGTTTTTACTTCATTTTGGTAGTTTTTCAACTGAACATGCTCAATCCTCCAAATTTCCAACCTTGAAACGTTAAATTGTATTGAGGATATTACCTACAACCTGTTCTGTTTCACAAAAGTGATATGACTGACATTTTCTCCGGACTCTACCAATTTGGAACTTTTTATTTTCAAATGAATTTGGCCGACTTCACCTAAAGAAACATCAAATGTTGTAGGATTGAACAGCAGGAAAGTTAAATTGAGTAGCAATGAATCCAAATTAACACATTTGACATGCTCAGGGGAAAAAAGCGATGAAATGTACTGACGCTCCATACATTTCATCGCTTTTTTATTCTGAGCGTGTCATTTGCAGTACTGATTCAGTGAACAATATAGTTAACAGATAAATTCAAATTTTTAGCGATAGAGCACTCGACCAGAGTTATTGGCTGAGTGCAGGGGTAGAAATTTTAAATTTTGATTTGTTATTGAACATTTGACATTTTGTGTTGGAAAGGTCTCTTGGACTCTTGGCACTCGAATGAGTAAAAATGTACTTACTTTTCAAATTTTTTTGCTGCGGGTTATACAATTTTTTTGCATAAGTTTTTTGGTCGGAAAGAGGATATTTTACTAAAAGCAGTTTTGTAATTAAAAATTCCACTAAATTTTGAGAATTTTTTGAAAAATTTGTATAACCGTCCGGAAAAAAGTTTGAAATGTAGGTACATTTTTAAAATAAATTTTTGCGACAGGTTCATAACGGATTAAGGTGCTTTGGTACTCATACGAAAGGGGTATAGGAGGCCTTTCGAATAACCCCAATATCGATACTATAAAAGGTTTGAAAACCAATTAAAATTCCATATTTGGAACGCTACTATTTTTTTAACCGCATCTGCACATCAAAGACAACCAAATTTTCTCTGATCGAAGACAATAAAGGTATTTACAAGTCGACATAAATATATATATAAGTGGAGTCAACAACGGAATGTTCAAACGTTAATTCTCAAATCGACTTCAAATAAAAGAAGTGAAACGTGAAATTATCAATTTTAAAATTGTATTTTTGTTTTTATTGCATATTTGATAAGTAGAAATCATTTTTTTAAACTAAACAACATAAAAAGGGACAGATTATATCTCGGTTTCAAACATTAGAAAAAAAATTTGATGTCGATTCGAGAACTAACCTTTGAAAACGAGTCGAGAATCACATTAGTTGTCGACTCGAGAAATAGGGTTTTTCTCATACGTTTGAGACTGTGTTTGCTGGGTATTATCACCCCATTAAATTTAGTTTATTTTTAAGTAGAATTTTTGCTTACACAATTTCCTTTATTTCCTTGCCTTTGAAGAAACGAATGTAAATGAGAGCTATAGGCAGTAATAAAATAAAATTTTATTACATTTCCACTGAGTCCAAGAGTACATTTCCATATTATATGGTTAAGAAGTTATTCACAAAAACCTAAAAACAAACTTTGTATCATTAAAAGGGTTGCCTGATTTTTAAAATGAATTGAGTGGCGAATTTGCCTTAAGTGCTTATAATATTTGTTAATATTTCTGGGTCCCCAATCAATTCCGGGCATTCATTTGTTGAATCTTTTTGTTCTACAACTATTTTTTTTTAAAAAAGTGTTTCTTACGTTTCGTAAATTTGACCAATGTTAAATTATTTTTAATTAAGAGGCTTCCCCAAAAATGCGCTTTTTACATTTTTGAATTTTAATTGAAAAAAATGATCAGGTACTTTTTACTTTTAGTTGTTTTTGAAGTAAAATTAAAGTTAAAAAAATGTCCAAAAGGTTTTTTTTTGGAAATTATTTAGCTAAATAAAATTTTAGTTTCGATAAATTTCACTCGATTTTCGATTTCTTGAACGCAGATTCGTGGATTCGTTGAACGCAGATTTAAATAAGCTTTATGTTTCTTCATAAAAAAAAATATATGGAACAAAAAATTCAACATAATATTATTAACTTTGAAAAAGTTATACAAACATTTTTAAATTTCCAAATTGTTTGATTGTATCTTTGTGATCTTTAGGCCCGTACTATTCACTTCTAGATATTTTTACCCAGTGAATATTTCCAACTTTTCCACAGATTTGATATTATTCAGCTCTGAATATCGTTTTTTATTCAGAAAATCTCTGAATATATAACCAACGAATAAAGTTATCCAGGGAAAATATTAACAAGTCGAATTTGAAGAAGTGGATGTAAAGCAGGGGTGCGCAATTGTGCTATGAAATAAGTATCTCTGATGTAAAATGAACGAATAGGACTCTGAGCATTTGTTTCGGGCTCAAGGGGAACGCGTATTAGGTTGAACAATTAATGGAAATAGCTATTTGGAAACATAACAATAACACAACTAATTTTAATGTATCTTCAAAGCAGACATTTCTGCACTTGTTGCTCTATTCAACCAAAAAACGTACAAATTTGCCATTCAAATTCAATTTAAAAAAACAATAATAGTACAAATTTTGAAGGGTTCAAAGTTCAAGCTCTGGATAACTTTGACTTTTAACTGGAAAAATATTGGAAAAATCTCAATCCAGCCATTACTATGGGAAACGCTCTTTCCAGGCTCCATTATATTAAAGCTCCGAAAAAAAGTAATAAAAAACTCTTTCCGGATTCATGCTGTTTGCTGAATCATGGACTGCTCGATCATGGAAATGTCTTTTAGGCCCCTTTTCAAATGAGTACCAGAACACTTTAATCCGTTAAGAACTTATTGCGGAAATAATTTTTTTAAATTTACCTACTTTGTAAACCGTTTTCGGTTTTTCTGGCCGCTGCTGTTTATGAAAAAATGTTAAGTTATAAAAATACTTTTCTAAAATAATAATTGATTTGCAATTGAACCAAATGGTGCTTTAATGGCAAACATCTGCTCATGGGCAACGAACTATAAGTACATATTTGCTCCGATGTCTTTAAAATTGTTCGATAATTACATAAGCCAATCACAGTTGAGTTGGTTTTCAAAAAGCCTCTAAGAGCTCTATTGAAAATTCAATGCCAAAAAACTAATGCCAAGTCATTATCAGCACCACCACTTGCAAATGCATCAACAGCAGACAAGATAGCTCCTAACTTCTTTAACTTACTCATAGTTCCACCTTTGGTTATTCACCTTGATGCCCTCCCTACCCCTTTTTCACCTTGTCCACAAAACACAAAACATCGATCCACCCAGCAATGGATGATTTTCTTCGATGACGCTTATCGTTTCGTTTTCTTTGTTATTAAAAAAAACGTACAATTTTTTATATTTTGTTTTTACGTTTTGAGCTGCTCTTGTACGGTTTTTTTTCATTCGTTGCCGAGTTTGTTGGCTTCTTCCTACGTATGTATGTATGTTAAACCGCCTCGAAAAAAAAAGTTGCTCGGGTCACCCCCTGGAAATGTACTTTGGTCTATTTTATGTTGATTCTCAAAATATTTCGGCTCTAGCAACTGTAATCCGTGAGCTGGACAATTTACAAAAAAACTTTTTAAATCATGTTTTTTACATGTACGTATTTCTTTATATGGCTTTGGGTCAAATAAAATTTATGACATAATAGACATTGAAAAACTGCACAAACCAGGACATGTCCGATATTTTTGCGATTTTTTAACCACTTTAAATCGATTTTTTGCACATTTTTTTTGGTTTCGGTTTAAAAGTGACAGAAATAAGGGAATTAGAGGGTCAATGTTTTACTATAGGTCACTGAATACACGAAACACCAAATAAATCTGTTTCTCATGTTATAACGTTTTTTTTGCGTCCTCCTAGATGTCAGAAATAAAGTTGGTTGTGAATATTTATTATTCAAACCACAATCTTAAAGTAAATTCACAATTATTGGTTCTGAAATTTAAATATTATGTGTCGAGGTTGATGAAATAGCTACAAAGTTCTGATAGAATTCTATATTTTAAATTTGTGAAGTATACTTTGTGGGTTTTTCTGTACTATTTTTCAGAACCAAAAATGCTAAAAAACTATAAAAAAATTCAATAAAAATGCTAAAAAAAAAAATCCCAAAAATAAGGGACTTGTGTGGGTTTGTGTAGTTTGTCGATTTCTATTATTCCATAAAGTTCATTTGACCCAAAGCAATATAAAGAAATACGTGCATGTAAAAAACATGATTTATAGAGGTTTTTTGTAAATTGTCCAGCTCACGGATTACAGTAGCTAGAGCCGAAATATTTTGAGAATCACCATAAAATAGACCAAAGTACATTTCCAGGGGGTGACCCGGGCCACTTTTTTTTCGTCCATACAACGTGAGGCGGTTTAATGTATGTGTGTGTGCGCACTTGATGGCCCCTATTTTTGTTTTGCCCTTGCAGTTTAGTTGTCATCGTCGTCAAACTCATTAATAGCATTTCATAGACTAGTGGCTTTACTCTTTTTTGCTATGTCGTACTTCAAGGGGCACAAAACGCCTCCAACAGCGGCAACTGAAGCTGAAATATTGAAATTGAACTTGAAATTGTTATACGACTGTCTCTGTGTATGTATGTGATGGGCCGTCGTAACCATTTTGGCTGTAACATTACGATGTTCGGTACAATCTGTGGAAGAGAAGGTGACTCAAACAGGGGAGACCTTTGTTATGCTTATCTTAATGTAAACTTTCTACAGTGCAAGCGCCCGCATGCGTATTCCGATGACGTGATTTTTCATTGTCTTTGGTCTACTCACTGCAACTTCGTTCTCATGATTGGCGTTTCTTACCTTTCTACCATTGAATAAATTATTATTGCTGTTGCTTTTCTTGTGTGTGTTCAAGAAGTTACACGTAAACTTGCGTTTTTAAGCCCGTATTCTGCTGTAAGAAGACTGGTGGGCTGCCTTACTCTTCCTGCCTTACTCTTCCTTCCCTTTAACGTTCAATCACCCCCCACCCAGCTGAAAATTGTTTCATACAAGACCAATGCCTAGATTATTTTTACATTGCTTGTCCTAGACAGTTGTTGTATATGAAGCGCTAAAAACGAAGCTTATTTGTAGACACTTCAAATTGAATTTCTTTTTCTTTTGGCAATTGTTACTCTTGCTTTATTATAAAGTTATGATGGCCCACTCTTTTGTGAGAATAAGTTACATTATTTCATGAGGTATGTTGGACACAGACTCCAGACCTGCAAGAAAGTCGCCTCCCACATTTTACAAATTATCCAACATACATCCATAGATGAATTGTGTATTACATCATTCCAATCACAAATGTTTCAATTTAAGTTTTTTTTTTTCTTTTTTTTGTTTATGTAATTAATTTTAATTTAAAAAATGCATCTAAATATTTAAATTATTTCAGGTGAAGACTGCGATGTGGAACGACTTGATCCGAAGAAAACTGATCCAGAGTATTTTGAATATGAATGCTTAACAGTGGAGGAGGTGGAAAAATTACTCAATGAATCGGTGGAGAAACTTAATACGGTACTGCAAATTACACCCTCACTGGCCAAAGTCCTTCTTCTGGAACACCAGTGGAACAACCAAGCTATTGTGGACAAATACCGTGAAGATGCCACAGCGCTTTTAGTGGCGGCACGCATTAAACCGCCCACTGCGAGCTCCAATGTTAGCGATAGCAAAACAACAGCATCATCGAGCGCCCTTGTGGCGGCAGGAGGAGCGCCCTCAACAAGTGCAGCAGCCGCAAAAGATGCCACAGGAACCAGCAGCAGTGTTGCTCTGGTGCCGTCAGGTGGCACCTACAAATCATCGGCAGCGAATATGTCCTTCAACTCGAACAATTCATCGTCGTCATCCTCATCATCGTCGTCTTTATATCGCAGCCAAATGTGTCCCGTATGCGCCACATCACAGTTGGGCGACAAATTCTACAGCCTATCGTGTGGCCACGCATTTTGCAAAGACTGTTGGTCCATGTTCTTCGAAACGCAAATTTTTCAGGTACACCTCACCTTTTTTAGTGTAAATTTGATTAAATTAATTTTTCTTCTTCATCTTTCCAGGGTATTTCCATACAAATCGGTTGCATGGCTCAGATGTGCAATGTACGCGTACCCGAGGATTTGGTACTGACCCTTGTCACCCGGCCGCATATGCGCGACAAGTACCAGCAATTCGCCTTCAAGGACTACGTCAAATCGCAGCCCGAGTTGCGCTTCTGCCCGGGACCGAATTGCCAAATAATCGTGCAATCGCGCGAAATCTGCCCTAAGCGTGCCATTTGCAAATCGTGCCACACTTCCTTCTGCTTCAGGTGCGGCATGGACTATCATGCGCCGACAGATTGTCAGGTAATCAAAAAATGGCTGACCAAATGCGCCGACGATAGTGAAACGGCGAACTACATTAGCGCCAACACCAAAGACTGTCCCAAATGCCACATCTGCATCGAGAAGAACGGCGGCTGCAATCACATGCAGTGCTTCAATTGCAAGCACGACTTTTGCTGGATGTGTTTGGGCGATTGGAAGACCCACGGCTCGGAGTACTATGAGTGTTCGCGCTATAAGGACAATCCGAATATTGCCAATGAGTCGGTGCACGTTCAGGCGCGCGAGGCTCTAAAAAAGTATCTGCATTACTATGAACGATGGGAGAATCACTCGAAATCGTTGCAGCTGGAACAGCAGACACTCGATCGTTTGCGTCATCGTGTCAACGAGAAAGTGATGAATGGCCGTGGCACTTGGATTGATTGGCAGTATTTATTCAATGCCGCCTCTCTGCTGGCCAAGTGTCGCTATACGCTGCAGTACACCTATCCGTATGCATACTTCATGGAGACGGGCTCACGCAAGGATCTGTTCGAGTATCAACAGGTAAATTAGCGGCACCGGATCAGAAAAGCTACGCTCAGATTAGGCAAATATTTGCCCAAATACTGGGAAAATACATTCAGAAATATAAAATACTGGCTCAGTCATATACGATTTTAGTTGATTTTAAAAATATCTGAGTGTATTTGGGCAAATATTTACCTAATCTGTACATCATCACATGTTACTATTCGCAAGCTTGTTTTTACCAGTATTGCTAAAATTTCCTTAAATTCAACAATTTCCAAACAAACTCATTTTTTTCGAAAACATAATTTTTCCTATAATGTGCAAGGGAGATTTGTTGATTTGAAATCGGTTCAAAAAATTACTCAACTCAACACAATTTTAGTAAACTTAGGTAAATCTTTGGTTTTTTCCTAACGAATAATTTGGTTTAGACTTAGTGAGCACGATACGAAAAACTGTACAACTTTAAGTAGACTGAATTCCATACATTTTTTGTAATGCTAACTTAGCTTGAAGAAGTGATTAATTTTTGTTATCTTTTATTCCAGGCTCAACTTGAGGCGGAAATCGAAAATCTCTCTTGGAAAATCGAACGTGCTGAAACGACTGATTTGGGCGATTTGGAAAATCAAATGGACATAGCCGAAAAACGTAGAACCACACTGCTCAAAGACTTCTTCCCGGTGGTGGACGTGTGAATTGAGCAATTGTTCTCTAATCACACTCAACCCACAACAATTAGTGAATTCAAAACAAAATATCTTCAATCACGACGAATACTTCGCAATACTTGGCAAAGCAAAGAAACACAAAGAAAAAATATATATGTAACGTTTAAGTAACAGCTAGCACGGATTAATTGCAATACGACGCATTGCGCTTAGAGGGTTAGAAAAAAGGGCGCAAACGAAAAATGAAAATACTATACTCTTATCATATAAATGCTACCAATTAGTGATGGGAAAAGGCGCTAGCAATGCGTCATTCTAAAATAATCTTAAGTTCATCTTCGCATAATACATACACATCTAAATTTAGCTTTAAGTTTTAAAGGATTTATGCGTGCTTATAGCGACACAAATATTTTACCATTTTAAAAACAACAACAACAACAAAAATATAAGTGTAAAGTGTAAACGAAATCAATTCTCATACAAAATAGTATTCAACCTAAATTTACACAATTAGTCTTCATTGTTTTACATTTTTGTGTGCTGTATTTCTTAAGTGTACAATTTAATTATTTTTTTATTTCAATTGTGAGTGTGTCGCCTGGGAAAACAATTGTCCTGTAAAATCTCAAAAAATCACAAATTCCCGATTAGGGTCTCAAATCGAAGGTGTGTGGGTGGGGATCACGTTAAAGAAAGAAACTTCCAAAAAGTTGGGCGGAAGTGGGTCAAAACATGAGTAACCCATTTTGTCCCGAGGTAAAAAAAATCCCACGTATGTTACATTTTCACTGACTCCATACAAAATCTCAAAATCGCACAATTATTTTCCAGGCAACTAGGAGTGAACACGAAATTTCAATGTAAACTAAGCATATAACTTTTTCGTTTTAGAAATTAAGCTAGCTCTCATTTTGAATATTTGCGAATAATTAAATTATTGTATTTTTTTTCCCATAAAATTCATTAAACGCTAATATCTAAAATAAAAAAAAAAACAAAATTATGCGTACGTGATTGTGCATTTAATTGTTAAACATTATATGAGAGTTATTATGGCTTCTTGACTTTTTTAAACTACAAATTGAGCATTTCAAATGACAGTTGCATTGAACACCTACAAACGAAATTATTGTGTAAGCAGTTATGGTTTGTTCGGAAATTCTTGCTTTATGAAGTGCTGCTTGCTGCTTGGTGTAGTTGTAAACTGAGCAGGAAAACAAAAGATGATACGTAGTTGTAATTTAAATTTAAAAATATAATTGTGACAACAAATTGAACTGGTAATAAATAATTTAATTGTAAACAAATATAAGATTTTTCATTTATTTCTTGTACTAGCTGTTACATACCCGGCGTTGCACGGTTGTATAAAATTAAAAAAGTAAATATATATCGTTGGCTCAATATAGAAAAGGCTTACCTCGATTTTTTTTCGACATCGAATTATAACGTAAATAGTTCCGCCTATATGTTGAAAACGCGATTTCGAAAAAAATCGAGTTACGCCTTTTCGATATTAATCTATTCGCTGACAGTTTATTTTCGCGTGGTCCCTTCGTCCACAGGCTATATCTTCAGAACAAATTAAATTATGTGAATATAAAAAAAATTAAATTTTGCCGTTACACCCGAAAAATTGGTAACAAACTTTGTCAAAACCAAGGGGTTTTGAAACCCCGTAAAATCCGTACAGAAAAATTATTAATGTACATCTAGATCCCACGAACGAACGCAACTTTAGTTGCGAAGTCTAATCGCAAACAAAATTCCGTTCACACAACCATTCTTCAACAGAATTCACCGACCAGATTTGTGAGATTTATCTCATATTGAGATTTTTCAATGGCTTATGAGAAGTGAGATTTTTTAACTAAGGCCCGGTAACCTATTTAACCTATTTAAAAAAAACTAAGCCAAAAACAAACAAAATTTCAATTTCGGCTAGCATATGCGAAAAGAGAGTTGTTTTTTGAGTATTTTGGAGAGACTTTTCGACATCCTGCACAGCGTAATTGATGGAATGACCTTTATGTTGCATTGAAAACAATTTGTATTATAATGTGAACAAATTATTGTGAGTAATTTCACGATAACTTTTTCACATTTTTTCATTAAACTTTATTTACAAAATTCAAAAAACATTTTGCTCTACGCAAAACAAAATATATGTCATTTCTCCGAGCTTGATGTCGTGTGAGCTTTTTTGAGATTTTTTAAAATTTTGTCTCAGATTTTTTGTTAGATGTTGATCTGGCAACTACGAGGTACATATTTTCCGAGTTCTTCTCACCAAAGTTCAGAAACATTTTTTCCCTTATTTTACAGCTTTTTACCTTAGTTTAGAACCATTCGCACAAAATCGGTCGGTTTCAGGGAAAACGACAGACCGAATAAAGTCAATCAGTGTTGCCAAAATTTCCCCCAACGAATAGCGGTTTTCACAAGCGGTTTCTGGCGGTGTACAAGAATAAAGTTGGAAAGTTCTGACAGATTTTTTTCAGTATTCGACGACGAAAGGTGAGATTTTGCAATAATGTAGCAATTCCTATCAAATTCCGACATTTCTGTTGTATCTATTTTCAGTTTTGAGTCTTAAGCTACTGTCAGATAAGGCAAATATTTGCCCAAATACACTCAGATATTTTGAAAATTAACTAAAATCGTATGTGACTGAACAAGTATTTTATGTTTGCCTAATCTGACCGTAGCTTTAAGCGAAATAATCTACTCTAGCAGAAAATATTTCAATTCAAATCTTTCTGGCAACGTTGGCTGACAGAAAAAAGTAAACAAAGAACAGCGGTTAGTGTGACAAGAAGTTTCTGCTGACGTCACGACAAAATGGCGATCCTAACGGTAAACGTCATGTCGTCATCTGTGTTTATATCCTTCTTGGTGTCTATCCGTCGGACCGAACAGATTTTTCATTATTATCGATTTACAAACTATCGACAAAACCTTTTACGCATCTCTAATTTTTATCAATAGACGAAGAAGAAGAAAAGAAGAACAAGACGAATTTGCCGCACAAACCGATGTGAAAATCATTTTTCGATCATTTTCAGTAACAAATAACGAAACTCCCAATTCCAGAATAACCAAACGCCAGAATTGTGCAGACGAAGAAGTACCGAAATGTCGGCCACCGAAGAATACGAAGATTCGGCTTCGCCCGTCTACAATTGCAAGCGCTGTAAAAAGGTGGGTTGGACAAAATCGAAAATCGCTGGTTTTTTAATAAACAATTTGATTTCCAGACTTTTCCGTGCAAACGCGATCAATTACTGCACAAAAAAGAGGTCCACTACCAGGCCAAATCATCGTACGAGTGCAACCTATGCTCGAAGTTCTTCTGCAATAGCGGCAATCTCGAACGCCACATGAAGGTCCACAACGACGTGCGTCCATTTGTGTGCAACATTTGCACGAAAGCCTTTGCACAGGCGGTAAGTAAATCTGACACCTCGTAAGAGGATAAAAATTGCAGTTACGAGCTGTCGACGTATGACCATCGATGTGATCTTTAGGAACAACAATTAATGAAATAATCTTTAGGTAAATCTGCAGCGCCATTTTTCAGTGCACAATGGCGCACGTCCGTTTCAGTGCAGCTTCTGTACCAAATCATTTACTCAGCAGAGCAACATGCAACGCCATCAATTGACTCACACCGGCGAGAAGCCTTTCCGTTGCAAACGTTGCGGCCGCTATTTTAGTCAACGAGTCAATTTGAAAAAGCACATAATGGGTCATTTGAATACGAAGCCATACGCGTGCAAGATTTGTCAGAAGTCGTTCATACAATTGACCAATTTCAAGCGTCACTTGCAATCCCACGTCAAGGAAGGCGTGGATGTGGACATCGATGCCACTTTAGAGGCTGCCTCCGAAGCTGCGCGTCAAAGTATGGAAATGGCTGCACAGCCAGTGTAAGTGGTGAATTTTCGATACTGAGACAGGCGAATGTATACTAATTTATAACTTGTTCGTTCTTTAGAGCTTTCGAGTGCGCCATTTGCCGGAGCATTTTCGATAATTTTGCCGATTTCGAGATGCACGAGGGTGAATGCCGCGGAGATTCTGCACCGCAACATCAATCGGAACAACAATTGCAACATAATAACCAAAATGTGGGAGGCTTCGCCCAAATGAAGTTCAATGTAACGCACGAGATTATCATTGAAACGAGCCGATAATTGCGATTATCATATGAATAATCACTTGAAATCAATTAACAGAAAACCGCTTTGTAAATAAATTTAATTAAATGGTAGCCTTTTTGTAATGATATTTGATTTTTGAGAGGAATAACGGGTATCTTTTACGGCCCAGACCGCGAATTAGGGTTTTTACTTGCTAAAACGGAGTCTGCTCTTCTATAGTTTCCGAGATATTTGCACCTTACGTTACGAAATTTCTCATATCAAATGCTACTTATTGTTGTAATATTGTAATGTAATACATAATACGTTTGATGATTTCACTTCGTGGGAATTATTGCAAAATGAAACATTGGGCTGTATGAAGTTTACCGAAAATCAATAATTAATCTAATTACATTCAGGCCATGGGTTCTGTGACAATGTACATGATTTTCTTTATACAGTTTATGCCGAAATTCCGACATAGCCCGGACAGTTAAGGCCCAAGAAGTGCCGATCCCTTAATAAATTAACAAAAAACCTGGAATTTCTTTCGACTAATATTATGTAAAGCTTTATTGCAATTTTTCGAAATTAGCCTATTGGAGTGAGCTCTTGACTTCTGCATATTATATATATATTGTACAAACTTAAGTGAGTTTCAAAGATTTGTAAAATACCGCCGCCGAATATTTAAAAAGCGTTGGAGTGATGGTGAGGGAGGACGCGACGGATTTGGAGGTGGACGCAACGTAGCGTCGCTTCATCATTGGTTGCCGAAATCCGTCTGCTGTACGCCCACAGCGTCCGAAGCGTCCTTGCCCTCACTGCAACAAATTATTGAATGACAATTACGTCACTGGAATACGAGTATACAAATGAAGTCATTTACAGCCTTATCAGTAACAAAAAAAAAAGTTGTCGACTTTCAAAGTTGCGTCCTTTTTCTCAATGCGGTTTTTTGTGAGAAACTTAATGTTTCGTTTATAATAATTATATTAGTAAGTAAGGCTATTAATGATTTATAAAATACATTCATTTAAGAGATATACTAAAATGAGAGAAAATGGATGTTGCATAATACGTAATAGTTCATAAATTTACGATTCAGTTGGTCGCGCTCGTGCGCATGCCGTTCTTCAACGTGTACTGCGATGTAAAGGTTTAGGCTACGATATTTTGAAAATCCCTTTGTTAGAGAACTTATGCGAAGGATTCTATGGCTAGAAAAACATACGACACTTGCTGCACAGGAATTTCTCCTCGCTGCTGTGCCGCTTCAGATGTACTTTATAGAAGCTTTTCTGCACGTGGCGACCACATCCCTGACAGTCAATATATTTGTACTTTAGATGGATTTGTCGTAAGGCGTTCTTGTATATTTCTTTGAAATTCGCTCATCGAATCATTTTATTGTTTTATGATAATTTATGATATAAACGCTATAGATTCCATCATTCCAGAAAGTATTCAAGGGAAGCTACAAATTAAGTTGTTTTGCATTCTTTACTATATACATCGGATCCCTTTATTACAAATATTCGGAAAAGAAATTACAAAATACTTTCACAAGGAGTTTTAGAGCGGTTGGAAAAATCATCTTTCGACTAAAATGAATCCGAAAACGAATTCGAAAACGATTCATTGGAATTCGTTACTAATTATTCGCTTCTTTTGTATAGGCATTTTGCAACGTGATTTATGAGACGGAAGACTCATTTTTTGCAATAATTAAGAGAGAAACTACAACACGTAGTGCAATATTATTTTATTTAAAAAAGATATGGACAGATTTCTGTATTCTTTTAGCCGTACTTTCAAAATACACAGGAATATGTTGCCTTTTTCGGAAATGCAAGGTAAATTTTGACCGATTGTCCAAAAATGCAAGGTGAATTTTGATTTTGCAAGAAATACTATACAGAGATGCATCATTCCGCTCATATAAAATAAATAAAACCAGAAATCCAGCTTTTGCTTTTGTATTGGTTGTAGCACATTTATTGCGGAAGGGGGGAGGTATTCATAATTTATTTGACTTTAGTTAGTAATACACTTATTCACACACACATACATAAATAGTACATTTAACAATATATAAATTTTAAATTCCTATCAGTATCTGATACCTATCAGATAAGCTTTTAGTTTTTTTTCTTTTTTCCCTTAATAAATATTTATCTTACATTCGTTTTACACGTTTATAATTACAATAATTTCACTATTCTATTTTTATTTGTTTTCCAAATGTATTTTTGTTAAAATTTTACAATAAAAATGAAAAAAAAAAAAAAAAAAAAATAACTGCCAAAAGGTAGAAGTAAAATTTTCCGGTCAATTATTTGCGCTTTAATATCGGCTACGACATTATTTTTGCGTTACATTTGTCGTTTAATAGCTCTTGCCAAGATGATCAGCGTTTGGCGATGAGAGGAGCATTTTATTTTTTGCTGCTTTCATTTCTTCAGAAGAAGTGAATATTTCTATTGTTTTCAGCGAGTTTAAGTATGCGAGTGTGTGTGTATATCCTCCTGTTATAGTTTTTTTTAATTTCTTGTTGCTGCTGCTATATGCGGTGGTATTTTATCAAATGCCAGTTTTCAGTCTACACGGAATTCTCCTCGAGTCCTTGCTGCATATAACAAAAAGAAAGAAATACAAGAAATTCACAAATACGTTTTTTGATGAGGATTTTTTTTATTAATACATATTTATGCATATACATATATATATATCTTCTTAATATATAAAAACGTTGGAAGTGTTATGCCCTACTTTGGGCTAGAGTTCGCGGTGCTAAGCTAGTATATATATATATACTCATAGGCCGATTTTTTTTCTATATAAACATTTTTCAGACACTACTCTGAGTTGAATTACAATTAAATGCCATACTGGGTGCGACCACCTACTACCACTTTCTATCGCAGAATGTATGTTATACAGGTTTGTCGCTTCATTTTCATCCACAATGACAAAATATAGCCTTAACTAGCACAAAATTAGTTATAAATTGGATATTTTCATTTAATTCGCTTTACAATCGAACGAACAATTTCGTGTGCCCAGAGACATTTCGTTTCAGCACGATAATCATATTTAACATTTTAGCTACAACACAAAAACCCCACCTTCATTAGTGGACTTATCGCTCGCGGCATTACACTCAATGCTGTGGCTGGCGGCAACATGTGCAGTGCTCCGTTCGAGCCACGTTGTAGTATCATCGGTGGATTCTGTCCCAGTAATGTTGTTGTGGTCGCAGATGAAACGCACGATTCGCGTTTTCCCTTGCCATAATATGATGTGAGCGGCCTGCAAATGGTTAAATGGTTAACATAAGAAAAAATCAAACGAGAAAAGAGGTCCGTATTTTGAAAATAGTTGTTTTAATTGCATTTGCATTCATTCGTTTGTTCAAAATGGCAAAATATCCAAATTTCTTTTCCTTAATTTTCCTTTTTTTTATAATTTTCGTGTGCAACCTTACAACAGTTTTTTTTAATTTTCTAAATTATCTTCTAACTTTATGAATACATTTTGTAGAGGGTCCAAACATCCACCAGAAGATAAACACTTGTCTTACCTTTCAAGAATCTAAGTGATTTCGAAACCTAGAATGCTTACATTCCATAAAAGGGTCTTTCTTACTTTTATTCTATTCTGTTCAAAAATCTACTTGAAAAACTTACCGAGTACTTTCTGCTCTCGGTGAACTATCCTTGGAGAAGCTTTTTGTGGTATATCTGCAATTATGATGAAATTTTTGCTTATAAAAGATGAATTGAATTGACTTAACTTGATTAATTTACAGAAAAATAAAAGAAATTATTAGAGCAAACATTTATTAATTTAAAAATATATTTGTGCTGTAATTGTAAAAGCTTTCTAGTGACCAGAGTAACAAC
Organism: Heteromyza rotundicornis; assembly: GCA_951394025.1. Taxonomy (NCBI): domain Eukaryota; kingdom Metazoa; phylum Arthropoda; class Insecta; order Diptera; family Heleomyzidae; genus Heteromyza; species Heteromyza rotundicornis. The sequence goes on from OX596011.1 coordinate 456,344, forward strand.
AGCATATCATAATATAAGCTTGTCAATCTCATATTATTCTTATGGTATTCACTTAAAAGTTTATTACTTTAGTATGAAAGCAGAGAATAGAGAAACGAATCTCATTGTTATGCATAAGTGTGGATTTGTTATTTCTTATTGCCATCATTATTCTGATTCATTGCCACCGACTGTTTCCCTAATGTATATATTGTACAGTCGAACCCGCTCGGATAAAGGCCACCAAAGTCATGGTGATTAAATTTTGGTTTCACTTAAGCGGGTTTTTCGCTTAAGATTATCGGTTCTGGTTTCGGTTCCATAGGTAAACGGTAATTTTTTCCTAAATTTTTAGTTACTCATGTATAACTATGTCCAAAAATAAAAAAAAAAACTTTTTTTTAAAAATTATTTTTTTTAATTTTTCAAAAAAAGGAATAAAAAGATTATTTGATCATGAGTCAATGATTTTTCGACCGAAGTCTTTGTTTTTAATTTAAAATACCAATTTTGGTGAATTCTTCGTTTCACTGAGAACAGTAGAGGTCTATATTCCAGTTAATATAGAAACTTCTTTCATATCGTCACTTGTTGCCAAATACTTAGTTGTACTAACAAATTATTAAATTAACTTAAAGTAGACTAAATTCATGCATTTAAATAATTTTGATAAATAAATAAAAATATTTCATACGAACAAATAATTTACAATCAACTACAGTGTCGCAAATTGCTATATTTATTTTTTAAATATTTATATAACCCGTGCAACGCACATATTTGAATAATTTTGTTTTTAAATTTCCTTCAGCAAAGTATCATTTTTATTGAAGTCTCGAAATTTCAAATAGATTTTCCATTTTTAAATAAGAACAAGTGAGTAAGTTTCAGTCGGGCAAGCCGACTTATATATACCCTACACCTACTGGGCCATATTGTATCCGCCATCTTGAATTTTGAAAATGCGACATCAAATTCGAAATCAGCGACCCCAAAGACCTAAAAAGGACAAATCCAAAATTTGGGATCCCTAGCTTTCTTCTAGCTCCTGCAATCGTGTTTACAAGAAAAGAGGACGGACAGACGGATAGGGCTAAATCAACTCAGGAGGTGACGCTGATCAAGAATATATATACTTTTCCTTCTTGGTGTTACAAACATTAGACCAAAGGGTATAAAAAGGTGGTAATTTACAAAGAATAATGATTTGATGGAAATTAGAAAATTAAGTCTTATCAAACTGCACTACCAACAAACTGCAAACCCTTCTGGTATGGGCACGAAAACCCGTTCTTGTTGAAAACATTTTGTAGCATAACGTGTCGCACACCTTCTCCCTACAAATAAGCATTCCTTCGCCGCCGCAAGTTTCTGATTTTTCGCCAAAGATATCATACCGTTCTTGGTGCCTTCTTTCGTCGTCATTGATGGACCTGGCAACCTGTTGATGGACCTGGCAACTCATTTCACTCGTTAAATTTTCCAACTACATAGTAGGTGCGTACGTAATTATCGTTTCTCAATGATTTATGGATTTTCGGTTCGTCTTTTACCTACGTTTTCTGCCCAACCGTGTGAACCTGGTTTGTGCTTACGCTTTTTTAAATTTCGGCCGAAGTTGAAATGTCCACATTTTTTTCGGCTGAAACCGAAATGGCTGAAATTATTATTTTTAAATTTCGGCCAAAACCGAAAAAAACAAGAAAAAATATTATAAAGTAGTACATAATTAGGCGTTTCCGTAGGCTGAAATCGTCCGTTTTAAGTTCAGATCATGAATTAGATGAATTCAGAAGCAAACTATCTGGAATTTAACATTTCAAATAACAAAGTTTGGTTAATCTTTTTTATTTGCAACTTTGAGGCTGTGGATGTTATGTGCTAAATTTGGGTAAGTGCGAATTTAGGAATTAAAATCAACATTTTAATTCCTGAATCCGCACTTACTCCAAAAAAAAACGGAAAACGAAAACGAAAAAAATATGAAGAGCCACGAACTGACCCTGATAATATACACTGAATGGCGGCTGTCATGCTGCGGGTGCGAATGTTTTAAATGTGTGATTTGCGGGTGCGGGTTTCTGTGCGGATGTAAATTTAGGGCGGGTGCGGAGCTCCGTCGCATCCTTATTAAAAACGGAAGCGAAAAGCAAACAAAATTTCCATTCCGGTTAGCGTATGCAGAAAAAGCGAAAAAAGAGAAAATTTTTCGAAAACTCGCACAGCGAAATTAATGGAAACGATTTAAGGTCCCACACACCAACATGAAATCTCGCAGACGCCGCGGAACTGGCTCAAAAATGTTTCTTGAAAATGTCAAAGTGTGTTCTTTTTAACAAAATAAATAAATTTTATACATTTTTACCAAAGTATTAAAATAACATTTTTTTTAATTCCTTCGGTTGTTGGGGTACTTTTTTTCGCCCCACTTCTGGACGATGTACACATTCTGCAATTAACATGAACGTGAATTTCGGTCGGGAAGGAATGGCCAATGGATTCAGGGTCCAACACTCCATCTCTGAGCTTCATTCGGACCATATATTCTTGTACTTTTTTTTATCGAATTCAAAGAAACTGCAAATAAACAGATTTGATTCCTGACGACTCATATGAAAATGTCATTATTATTTTGCTGCCAATTGCGAAAACCTCTAATGCAAATCAACAAAACACAAAAAGTGCCGAATGTGTTCGCCTGAGACGTCTTTCTATCGTATATGAGTATGCTGGTAAGCAATTTCGGTTTTAGCTTTTGCGCGCATTTATTTACCAAAATATGTGCTACACCGTTCGACATAATTCAATTTTCGGCTGAACCCAAGATTGGTTTCGTGTGGAAATCACTCATACGCCATGTACAACGCTATGATATCTACAATGTTTATTTTTGTTACAGAAATCTCTTTAAACCTATATACCTATGACAACTGAAGTACCAAGTTAAACTATTTCAAATTATTTTTGAATTGGTTTATTATCAACCGTTTACGTGCTTTTGTGGTTTTAGCCAAATTCTTCCAAATCCAGTCCTCCAAAGATGATTGACAAGATAATGGATAAAGGCGCTATCTTGATTTGATAAAAATTCCATACTAAAATACTTTTCTTTCGCATTGAACGGCAGTTGGCGTGTCGGCAAATTCAATCGAATTGGCTCTAATTTCAGAAAATACAGTAGACTTTTTTGGGTACAAACTTACATCGGATGGTGTATATATATAGATATGTTGTATATGTTTTTAACACGAATTCGAAAACATATTTAGTTGTCACTGCCACGTCTTATATCACAATTAGCTATTTCCACTGTGGTTGCTGCGGTCTTCGGATTTCCTTCTTTACGTATACTCTCCTTTCTTTCTAATTAGTGCTATAAATATTTTGAATATGTCAACAAATTCTATGCAGGTTTGCGTGTTGTTGTTGACGGTGCGAATATTAACATGAGCATTTCATAATTTCAATTTAATGACAGTTTCCTAGCCGATTTTGTATTTGGCGTAAACAGTGTTACCATATTTACACATTTATCTTTTCTTACAGATTTTAAGATTTTCTCCCTGAAACTACAGATTTTTTTTATAAATTAAACAGATTTTACAGATTTTTTACAAAATAAATTTAAATATACTCGGATTTTTCTTAAAATGTATTCATATCTCGATAAAAAATTTATTTTGGAGTATCATAAGATCTTGTAACACAACACTGCAAGAGAAGCTAAATTTTTTCACTTGAAATTCTGCCATTGTGAAATTTTATAAGAAATCGCAGTAAAAAAGGTTTAAAGTATATAATATTTTAATTTAAAAACAATTTCATACAACAGATTTTTTTTTGGAAAAAAAATATTTTTTTCTTGGAGATTACAGATTTTGGTGAAAAAAATATGGTAACACTGGGCGTAAAATAATAATAGTTTGATATTTTCATATCTCCATATCTTCATATCCAAAAATTGTGCTGTAAAATTTGATTTATTTATTCAAAAACCTAAATTTATTTTCCATTAGACTTTTATTACAAGCCAAACATTTTATTATACTATAAGTTGTATTTTTTCCTAGAAATAAAAGAATGCAAAATATGTAGTTAGTGTGTTCCGCAAAAAGAAAAGGTAGAATTCGCAAAAGAAGGCATATCCTCCAATTTCACACTCGAACTCTTCGAAAGACCTAACCATTTCGGTATAAAATGCGAAAAACCGTTTCGGTGAAGGGTTGCTTGGAGTGAAAACTGTTAGATTTAATCTTTAAATTGCTGTAAGAATTAAAATAAAAATAAACCCGTAAATTTAAATTTATTTAAAATGTCGAAAAATTATCCGATATTTTTTGGAAAAATTATTGATAAAATACTGAAAAATTATTGATAAAATACTGGAAAATTATCAATATTGATATAATATCGGTGAAATGATAAAAAATTGCATGTTAATATGTAAAATGCAGTAATATGGAAAACTAATTTTTCGCTTAAGTCGACTTAAGAAGCTAATTTAACTCGTTGGCACAGATTATAGTCCATCCAAAGCCAATTAAATAAAAGGTTATAAAAACTCAAATCATTTTGTACATATTTGCAACTTGAATTGAAACTTGATTGGAAAAAAGCACCAGAGTCACCTTTGGTTCAGTACCAATCAACCAACATGAACAACAATCGAGTGCCTCACATTGGTTGTTGAATTTATTGGTGTCGTGTACACACTGTCGACTCACACTTGCACCTTTTGTGGGCACTTAATTGAGTTATTAGTGTGCCAATTATGCTGTTTTGGATGTATTCATGCATGTGGGTGTTTGCATAAGAGCATGTGTAAGGCTGCTGCTGAGGTCAATTTAGTCGCTGTCACAGGTCACAGGTCGACCACCAATCCTTACCCACATTTGTAAATATAACAGAGATGCGTGTGGTTATGACTATGTATGAAAATGTTTACTTGTGTGTGGGTCGTGTGTGCTCTTTACGAGCTTGTCATTTTAGTCCAGTCATGCATGAAACCAGCACCCCCTAATTGACTTTGGTTGCCTGATTCTACGATAATGTCTGATGATGAAGCCCAAGCGTAGCGGGTGATGTCGGTTCGAGAGGGTTTTACCACCAATTGTTTGTGGCTTATTTGAAGGTGCATGTTGCTCACGATTTATTATGGCAAATCATGTATTTTTTGGTTTTGGAGTAGAAATTGTAATTTGTAAAATTTTTGTACTTTCCGTTTGAAATAAAGAGAAGGTAAAAGGCATTTACCGAATTATGTTTTCAATGGTGAACACATATCTTTTATCATTATTCGTTCAAACTCATTTCGAAATTTTCCCCAACAACTCACTATTTTTACTACATTTTTCTATCGAGTCTTCACTGTTGAGTGTAAACATTTCGAACTCACCTTCTGCTCTGATTGATTTGAATATTGCGCTCGTCCTGCCAAGTCGATATGTGATGCCGCAGAGCAGAACGCACTTCCGAATTTAAAAAGCAATAAAATAACGACACCGAAAATCCCTGAAAGTGATGGATAATTGAAAAAGATTGTATTAAAATATTCCAAAAAATTGTTGTTCGTCTTCATACCTGGGTACTCAGTAAAACGGCTCGCACCACAGCAAACATGTGACTCATGACGCCATCCTCGTTGGGCCCGGCCAACACTACCAGATAAGTAATGCCGAACAGCGGTATTAAAACGAGCAGAGCCTTGGCTGCCTTCCGGTATTGGCGCGTTTCCACGGTATTGGCCGAACGCAATTTGGTGATGAGCACCTGTCAAACGGGAGAAGAAAGTGAATGAAAAGCCAAGTGAAGAGGATACGAAGGAATTATTCATTTATTTTGGTAGAACCAAAACCTTTTGTTTTTTGTGTGAATATATTTTTTTTATTTAATTTGTTTTATCATGGCAAATAAAAACGGAAATTATTTCGTTAATTTTTTCCTTTTGCCTTTATGCATTACTTCTCTGTTAGATTTTATGGACAGGTCAGTTTTTTCCTCTACTCGTTATTACCAGCTTTGCACAACACGGCGTATGACGAACTTTATTATTTATTAGTTTATGTATGCCATGAAACTCGGTTTGTATGCTTTTTGCTGTTTTGTTATTATTGTGAAGCCTCAATAAGAATATTTTATTAGTAAATCCTATCAACATTTATGAGCAGCAGATTTATGAAGATCTCTGAAGGTGTAAAGCCTTGACGGTGTAAAGTCGCCAGGCAGGGCTTTCGGCATGACAACAAGCAGAGAACAAAATGTGAATATTTTTACATGTACATAAGTAAAATCAACAGAGAAAAACTCAGTCTTTATTGAATTACGTAGTCTATACTTATTTATAGCCAAAATAGTATTTCGAAATTAGCTTGTGACATTTCATTTGAATGCTAACTTTTCCACTTTTGAACGACCAGAGAAGAGCAATCAATATTAAATGTTGGCGTTAACAGATCTAGTAGAGCAAAAGTAAAGTAGCTTATGACTGATCGAAGTTTTTTGTAGAATCAAGAACATTAGTTTATGAGTGGTTTGTGTCTTACTAAATTTCATTTTTATGCATTTTTAGTGTCAGGCTGTTTGTAGTATATAATTTTATTGTACCAAAAAAGTTGTAGGAATTTGTGAAAATTGGACCTTGGGACTAATTTTTATGTATAAAAAGTGCACGACTTGTCGAAAATATTGCAACAAAGATCGTGGAGACCACCAAAACTCTTCCGACCATTAACTTTGGCCAGATGGCCACTTGCACCACCATGCACACGAATGCCGGGCCCAGAGGATTTTGAAAGCATTTTGAATGCATTAAACATGCACGACTGCTTGAAAATATTGAAACAAAGCTCACGTGAACCACAGAATTACCTCCGTTGCATCACCACCTCCGCGATTGGTGGCGTGCACCCCGGGGCCAACGAATTAGGTTAGGTTCGACATTTGTAATGTAAGAGAGTTTATTTTGAAATGAGTGCGCTCACAACAATCCTATTTTTTTTCAAATATGATTATATGACAATATGACTTTATGATTACTTGTGAACTCCCTTTATATATACTTTCACATATGCGGACGATTACTAGAGAATTGCAAACTTTTCTTTGCAATGAATGTCAAATTCTAAATGTTTGACATTACATTAACAAATCTCAGTCGCTTTCACTAGCCCCTCTCAGTTTAGCATTTGAAAGAACAACAATAATAGCATTCCGTTAATTTCTTCCATGTGCTCCTGTTACAAGTTGCCATCCCAATAACTTTTGTTATTGTAATACATTTTACTTGTTTGTACCTTGTAATAAACGGCTGATTCATATTGGGAAACAACAACATGTAATGACAAATTAACACATTTTTGCCAAACCCACTAATTGTCGACCATAAATTGAGATCACGAGTGTGTTGTATTTAATTGTATAATATTTATAGGAATCCACTTTAGATATCTTAGAATTGATGCAAGGAGTGTAAGTTTTTTTTTATTTGAATTGTGTTTGAAGCTTCTAATAGCAGAACAGTCTAGACTTCCAACAAACAAAATTGGACTCCGAAATGTTAAAATTAGATTCTAACTTATTGTCTCCATGGCGTGAGTTTCGACCGAAGAAAACCTTAAACATTTTCTATTTTAGTGCAGGTGGACTTTCATCGTTCTGTAGTACCTACACATTCCATCAAAATCGGTTAGTATCCACAAACTATTTTTTATGTAATAAAAGCGAATATATGTATGTAAAAAAAATTTAGTAAAAAAGCGAATGGAGCGCTAATTTGTGATTCGGAAGCTGGTCGGCTTAAACGTCAATAAACCTTGAAAGATTGCCACAAAACCCGTTACAAGTGATATTGAACCCTTCAAATGATTTATTTAAAACAAATCGATTTGGTGTAGCAACAAAACGAACGAAAAAATCTTTATCCTACGTCATAATTGGCTCTAAATAAAAAAAGGGATAGCCTTAAAATAACCCTTTGAATGCCATAAAGTGACCGTGAATTGCCTGAATCATTTTGACGTAACATCTATGCACAGACATAGCAAAATCCTAAGGAAAACACAAGGTTAAGCGTTCAAGGTTGATTACAATAAGAACATTTAACAAAAAACCAATAAAACAAGCTACTCAAATACATCTCCAACAGTGGGAAAAAAACGCTCTTTAATGAACGCAAAAGCGAAACCAAAACAGACCAGAACCGTAAAGTCTCCTACACACATATACACACGCACACATTCACACACCAAAAAGATAAAGAAGAGATACCCGGCTTAAGCGGTTTTTGTTTAGTTTGGTAAGTATTAGTAGAGCTCAATGGACAATGAGTATTTGGATTTGTATACGCTTATACGTTTATATCGATACCTTGAAGCACAACCATCCTATGTCCATTTTTTCAAAACTCTAGAAAATAAAAAACAAATTTTCAAATTGCTATGCTTTGTATGGAAATTGATTTCCTCATTTTTCAATTACTTTCATTACGATTTCCACAAACCACTATAGCCTGTCTGATTCAACTTCTTCTCAGGAATCCAAAAACGCCAAAAACTCGATTTTCATGCAAACGGACATAGGATGATGGCGCTTTACGGTATCGATATGTTGATGTGTGCCTCTTTTTGAATTTGTTTCGTTGTTAAATGCCCTGTCAAACGTCGTAAAATTCTCAAAAATTTAGTATTTGATTTAAAATGCTCATACGATTTTAGAAGGAGCAGAGCTTAACCGAAATACCCTCTTTAGACCAACTATAGTATATATACAAATATATGAGTATTAGTAGGTGTGTCCGCTTTTCTCAGCACTGTGTGCAGTTTGTTGATTTTTTTTGCGGTTAACTCTCATGTACCGCTTTGAACATATTCCATGGAGAAAACTTTGTTCTTTCGTTGCACGGAGCGGTGGTATCTGCCTCGTGCGCATTGAAATTCTACGAAATTCAAAGAAGAAATGGTTACATGGCTTTATGTGCTTGTGGCTGGTCTTCTTAATAAGAACAGTCGTACTATAGCTTTAAGTGTGCAATTTTCCGGCTGGTTATAGGTATGTTATTAAAAGTTAAAAACTAACTGCTAATGTGAATCACTTTTGATTTTTTTTAAATTTCAAAATATGACTTGGGATTTCTAGATTGGGTTGAACTTAATTAAGTACCTCAGTGGAATAATGAAATGTGCATAAATGTATGTTGTGGTACATTTTTATATGCAGAAGTCATCATTGAACTTTATTCTTAATACCATTTTTGTAAGTTTGTGTAGAAAACCCAACAAATTTAAGATTTTATGTAACAATTCAACGTGGAACCAGTTATTCAGGAGAAGAGAGTGACTTGATAATAGGATTGGAATGGTGTCAAAATTGTAGCAGCCATATATAGCGTCAATCGACATAGAAATACCAGAATCCATTTCCCAAAAAACGTGGAGAGTTATGGACCGACCAAGCTCCGATGTCGGAAACGGGAAATCCGGCGCAAAGCTGTTCAAAAGGACATCAGTTGTCGTGACATCAAGGGTCATTTGGGTCTTAATATATCTAACTAGCGTTGCCCACATAAAGAAATACAGACATTCACAACAGAGAAGCGAAATGGAAAAATTCCCCTACTCCTCCTCACATAGCTTGAAATTTCCAGCAAAATGCGTAATTTCCCACAATCATTCCCTGATCATTGAGAATAAAGAGAGAGAGAGAGAGCACAAAAACTCCATATAAAAAACTTCGAACTCTGCCCTCTTAGCGATCTACACGCAGAAGATAGTGGAAATCAACACACAATAATGTTTTGAAAGCACAAACTATGTAAATACAATTGAACGGAGATCTGTAAGCATAGGATAAAATTTTGAAATAAAACTTAATACCGAAAATTAAGATATTTACCTTTCGAAAATCCAACAAAAGGATCCTATTCGATTCCTTGGCACAAATATGAATTAAAAAAAAAATTATGAAAATCGGTTGGCTATTTTTTGCTCCTATCCGTTATAACCAAATTGGCGTTTTAACTTTATAAACAGTAAGGATGAGTCATGAGTCTACGACAGCTCGCCCAACCGCCAGTTTGTAAAAAAAACCGTTGGGTTCTTTCATAAATTACCGGCGCAGTTTCTACAATCGGTTGGTTTTCATTGAATCTATTGATTTTTCTCCGAGTGTACAAAAGGATGAGAGGCCAATACCCAAAACTTTTGGGAGAAAGTGAAACAGAGAAACACTCAAATTATTTGCAGATGGTTAAACCTCTCTGGAATTTCCTATAAAGGAATACCAACAACAGCAGCAAGCGACATACGTACTTACCCACATTATCCTCAGCAGAAATATTAAATTCATAATCAGGACAGCACAAACAGGACCCTGAAATATCCAGTCGACAGGTGTTTCCTGCATCCAAGGGCAGCCGATATCAAACTGAAAACGTTGAACGTTGAAAACGTGAAGTTGACAGCAACAAACAAAAAGGAAATGTCGCAGCAGCCAGCAGTAGCAACAAAAAACCGGAGAAAAAATAGAGAAGAAAGAGGAAAATGCACACATATCAGTTATTAGGGTATATCGTAGAATATTTCACAAAATTCACAACGACTTTACAAACCTTATCAGTATCATACGACAACGTCAGACCTTTGGCAATTGTCCAGACAACAACGAAAACTGCTGGTCCGCCTGTTAGCATATAAATGAAAATAACAATAAAAATTCCAAGTTTAATGATAATAATGAACGAACATGCGTTTCATCATAACAGGGGGGAACATAAAGCAACGAACAATTGGTGGAGTGCTTCCAAACGGACTAGATTGTATTATTAAATACTCTATAATTAGAAAAGGTTGGGGGCTGTGATTTGTATTTCGATATTACTCGTGTAAGTATTTCCTTTGTGAAAAGGGGCAGTTTAATTTGTGCTTGTCAGTGTGGGCTGAGTTGCGTATTATAAATGATGTGACCGAAAATATACGTCATAATCAACGGTAGAGGGATTTGTAATGGATATATTTTTCCATTGTCGCGTAAGTCTGTGTGGGTGAATTTCGTAAGCTTCATATGTTCGTATTTTATTTATAATTGATAGAAAGATTACTCCGCAGATTATGGGTAAATGCAAATTATGACTGGAATTCCAAAAAAATGTAAATACATAAACCTTCCCGAGCTCACAAATAAACGTATGGTGTTTGTATGGTTCTGATACGTTCAGTGGTTTAGCCGTGATGTTCACTCATACATACGCACCAACGTTTTTATATAGATTCTATAAAATGAAAACAAACTTCAACGACTTTTAATTAATTTTCATTATCCCCTGAGTCAGCATCTTAATCTAGGCAATTGCTAAAATATATACAACAAAAATAACTCATATAATACCTTCTTATTTCGCGTTTATTGCGCTACTCACACGAAGCCCACTGCCACCCACATTGCCCGTCTGACGCACCATAAACAAATTTCTGTATCTACTCACCCCACCCAATGATGGCGTAAATGGTAAAACGAATATTATCGCCGGAAAATGTCTTCACCACCAGCATGTACAAGTAGAGACCTGTAAATGGGAAAAATGGTCAGAATAGCGGAATAACTAAAACCACAACTATAACAACAAACAATGCAAACAATAAACCGCCACAAGAAGAAGTAGAGAAGCACAAAAATATCGATGACAATGCTCTCTGCGACCATTACACAAGCACACCAGCATAAGAATGTTCTCAAATGTTGAGGTCCTTACAGGAAAATTATAATCAAAGCGTGCTCGTATGTATGTAAGAATGAAATTTGATATTTGCATTGGTAATATATCGTTTGGGCACATTTGTGCATAAATTTCATTAAAGCAAATTGCCAGAGTGTATTTATTGGCTAATATAAATATAATATGAGTATGAGTATGTCCAAGTGCAAAAGCGCAAGTAGCCTCAAATGTAATAACAAAAAATTGAAAAAAAAAACAAAACAAAAAATTGTCTAAAAACAAGACTTGCAACGTTATGGATTAAACTTACCCTCCACCAACATCCAAAAGAAATTCGTTAATGTAAAGAAGTGGAAGAGCGTCACCAGGACAATGCAGCCCCCTAGACCAGTGCGTATGGAAATCTTTTTTTTTGTTTGTACACAGCGTTGATATAGTACAGATAGTGAAAGCAGCAGGATTCGTTTTTGGTAAATTCAAAAAGAAAATTAAAATTTTTTTTAATATTACTTTGGAAGAATTTGCTAATTTAATTGAAAATTTTTTTATTTTTAATTTTATTTAAAAAATAATTGTTTCAGAGGGCATTTTCAGAAATCTTGAAGGATTTTTCTGATTTTTATAGCGCGGTTAACCGGTTAAATACAAAAAATCTTCTGTTATTATAAATAAATTATATAAATTTGTTGATCATATCACTCAGAAAAAGAAATGGTCGGTAAAATTGACCGAAAGAAGTGGTTACCGCACAAAATTTCAAAATGTATCAAAATTGTAAATATTTTAACCGATCTGGTAGATAGATTTTACCGACAAAAATGGTAAAAAAAATAGTTGAAACAACAGAAAAAATGGTTGTTCTACAGAAATTGTAGGTTCTTTTACCGCAATTGTTGGTTAAAGCAAAAAACTGAGAACGCCATTGTGTTTAGAATGGCTTGTGATATTTGTTCTTAACCAAACTTCATTCGTTTCATTATTATTATTAAATATTCTAATAAAATTTGTATTCCTTTATATAAATATAAATAAATTGTTTCATACACGAAATTTCGCTTTTTGATAAAAATTTGATATTTGCATAAAATTGCTGAAACCGATCGAAAAATGGGTCTGTGAGTGCTGGCACTCAATCGTATATAGTTAAAATGTTTTTTTATTGTTTTTTTTTTGTAAAAAAATTTTTTTTTTATTTTCTTTAGAAAATTTAACTATTTAATTTAACTTTTAACGAAGTTAACGAAATTAACTTTTTAATTTAACGAAGTTACATTTTTGATTAACTATTACCGGGTTAACGAAGTTAAATTCTCGATTAACTATGCCCAGCTTTGGTGTTATGGATGTTTTGGCTTATAGAGGCAGCTTGTGCTAAGCCAAACAGAGCTTTTTGCTACATTTTCCGAAATTAGTTTTTTGGTAAAAAAGAGCTTGAGCTAGTTATGTGCTCAAGCTATTATCTATTTTTTTAAACATGCTGTCTTTGCTGTTTTGAAGTTTATTTTGGAATTTGATATGATTTTTTTTGGCTTTCAAATGAAAAACTAGAGAGTGGACTATCTTCGGCTATACCGAAGTTGAAATACCCCCACACAGTAGGAAGAAGTACCTCGAACATATAAAAATGTGGTCTCAAGACCCTATTTTGAGCCAATTATAGGTGGTTTTGGAGCCCGGACCATGTCCAAAATCCATTTCTAAAAATTTCCAATTAAATCCACAAAAAAAAAAAAATTGGTCTCAAGACCCCATTTAGACCCTTATATATGTGGCTTCGGAACCTCGGACCATGTCAAAAATACGTTTCTAAACATTTCCAATTGAATACAACAATAAAAAATTTTTACCTTTTTTTTCGGTGTATGGGAGCCACGCCCAGTTTTTGTCCGATTTGGCTGATTCTCGAACTTGATCTCAGTATTCACGAGAAAAACATGTACCCAAAGTTTCAAGTCGATATCTCCAAAACTGCGACCGCTATCGTGCGGACGGACAGACGGACAGACGGACAGACGGACAGACGGACAGACGGACAGACGGACAGACAGACGGACATCGCGAAATCGACTCAGGAGGTGATACTGATCAAGAATATATATACTTTTCCATACCGGACACGCCTCCTTATGGGCGTTACAAACGTTGTGACAAAGTGAGTATACCCTGCCACAGTGAGTGTGGGGGTATAAAAACAAATGTAACAAATCAAGTTTTATGGTTTTCTAATTAAAAAAATGTGTAGCCTAACAAACTTTTGCGTTAAGTTTACAATTAAAATTGTAAACCAACCAATTATTAAGGTAAGCTTACCTCTATCATCGGTTAACTTACGTACCCTTTTGTAATTATACCTCCAATGAAGTACACCAACCACTTCTCATCGGTTAGATTAACCGAATTGAAGGGTTGGAGCGTTTTTAACCGTCTCTTTCGGTTAAATCTACCGACTTTCCTTTTTGTGTGTATACACTAACGAATATGGGGAGGTTATGAAATGTATAAATTCATATAAACGTCAGTCGTTAAAAGTGTGCATGATGAAAAAATTTAAAAAGATGAAAAAGAAACGACAATTTGGTACTGAGAATCGGGCGTGACACACTCAGAGGAAAACAAAATCACCCACCCGGCACAAAATACGGAAAAAAATTTCGAAAACTGTACAATTATCTATCTATATCGAACCGGTTTTCGTTTCGAACGATACGTTTGGGCTTGTTAGAGTATCCTCAAAAACGTATCCCCGATAATTTTCCGAAAAAAGTACAAAATTCTCGAATTTTCCTGAAATAAATACTTTTCGATTTTAAAAATAATAAAAAGATCAGTTGAGGGGAATTCTAAAAATTTTCGCAGTAGTTGGAAGTTAGATTTTTACGAACATTGTGCCGGGTGGAATGTGCGATGGGGCGTATGAGTGATGTTAATCCAATACACTTAAATTTACACCATTTTTTTTATTTGCAACCATGAAAAACGGCAAGGCGCGTACTTTCGGAAACATATATGCTTCTCATGGATGAAAACCTATGTTTATAGGGTTAGTAGTTTTTTAACACAGAAAATTAAATTTTGATAATGCTTCAAAGGCGAATTCAGTAAGCTTAATTAACAAACCACTCTAAATAACAAACAAAAAAAAATAATTTAAAAAAACTTTTCAACATACCTGCACGGACAGCGTAAGTATCCAAAGTAACGCTGACATAATATATGTGAAGAATAAATTCGCGTGAATCGAATTGCGCAAACAGCGTAATTCCCTGAGTATATACATGTGTGGCGGTAGAGGAAGTTGCAATGTCGTTGTAGTGGTAGTAGTAGATATTGATGTCGAAAGTAGCATTGATAAAAATAGAAAATGAAAAATTCAAGTGAAGAATGTAAGATTGTAAAGACGAAAAAATGCTGAAACTGATAAAAAAGGTGCGACTCTTATTAGACACATGCATACCTACAATTTCACTGATTGAAACAAAGCGAGAAAAGGCTATTATCCAAGGGCTATTAAAAGGGAACGTAGTACTACGCACAAGTGTACTTTTGACAATGCCAAAAAATAAAAGAGAGCTGTAAATACAACCGAACAAATGAAGAGCGCCACTTTGTAGAGTGTATCAATAATGAAAACGTTTTGGGCAAAAAAAACTTTTTAACACTATTTACACTTTTCCAGTGAAAAACCACAGTCTACGCGGAATAATTGCTGAAGTAACAAAATAAGTTTTGCATTCATTAACCTTTTCCGAAATGTAGTAAACGAATTACGACCGCTGTTAATCATAATTGCTAAACAAAAGACAAAAGCACTAAAATTAAAAGAAAAGTTGCAGACAAAAGGCAATGAAATAATTGCAGCAATTAATTTCATTCAGTTTCACGCGTTCATAGTACAGTTGCGTTGGTCGTCTCCTCCATTAATTCGTTCGACAACAAATTGTGCGCAACGAATAAATTCGTTGGTGCCAAAGTGAAGTAAAAAGCAACAATTACAAAAATAAAACGCCGAAAACTCATTGTGCCAGCTCCCAAAATACAATCAAGCGCAAAATTGCACTGTTTAAGTGAGAGACGGTGTGTTTCAGTTTTAGGGCTTTCGATCCCGATGTCCACTTTTAGTCCCGAAAATACCTGGATAATTTTTCGGAAATTCCGGGATTAGTTTTGAAATATATTATTTCATAAAGAAGTTAAAATCAAATTTAAATTTCATCGCTCATAAAATATGTATAAAGAAACATTGCGTTAGTCGAAGAAAAGTTTTTGAAAAAGAGAGTTGTCTCTGCAATATCAGTTACGAAATGGTCTGTTGTTTTTTCACATTTTGTTCTCTACTGATTCAGATTTCCATTAAAAACAACCATGCTGAATCAAAAAAAAAAAAGTTATTAATTAAAAATTTGTTAAAAGAAAATTACGGAGTTTTTTTGAATAATATAGATACCTTAAAGCACAACCATCCTACGCCCGTTTTCATGAAAATAGAGTTTTTGGCATTTTTGGATTCCTGAGAAGAAGTTGCATCAGACAGGCTCTAGTGGTTTGTGGGAATCGTAATGAAAGTAATTGAAAAATGAGGAAATCAATTTCCATACAAAACATACCAATTTGAAAATTTGTTTTTCATTTTCTAGAGTTTTGGAAAAATGGACATAGGATGGTTGTGCTTTAAGGTATCGATATGTAAGTAAAACTGGAAACTGAATTTAATTTCACCAACCTTAAATAAGCTAAAGAAATGCTTAAATTTAAAGTGGGAAACCCCTCGGAAACCGTGAAAATGTGCATATTCATTTTCACAGTTACTTTAAGCGACTGCGCTGATCAGTGATAACGACTCGAGGGTCCGTTTTCCTTCGATACATCCAAATTTCGGCATCAACATCACTGACCTCAAATATGCCCAAACAATAGAATCGGAAATAGGGTTTTTTTGCAAAAATTATTTTTAGATTTTTTTGCCAAAAAATTTGTTTTTTTATAATTTTTGACAAACAAGTTTTTTGTTTTTTTTAATTCTTTAAAATTTTTTAATTACAAAATTTTAATTACAGATAATTTTCTTCTGGTTTATGCATTTGCTAAATGTTCGTGGTTGGAATTTTCAACATGACGATGCTTGGTTGCCATTAATTAGAGACAGACTCTTGATAAAAGTGAAACAAAACGTAAAACGTCGGTAAATAGCGACAAATGGCCGTAACAAATTTGCTATTTACGTAAAAGTAGTAATTGCCGCTGTTATTATAGTTGATAACACTGCTGAAAGAGCAAATATTTGAAAAGCACCGTGGGTATGTTGCTTCATGAGTTGGAAGCATGTAGAATGCAGCTGTGCGCAGCTCTTGAGTAAATGTAAGGAATACTATATTTTCGGTTTTGTTTGTTTTAGTATCAACCAAATTAAAAAAATTTTACTACAAATATGTATTTTGTAAAGTACAACGTTTGAATTTAGAATTTCCGGAAATTTTTCATGTGGAATGAAATTAAAAAGAAATTATTCCTAACAACCTGAAAAAATTAAATTAAAAATACAAATATATTCACTACTCACTTGAAATAAGCAAAAACTATTATCGCTAACGTCAGCGAGACCAGACTTATCGTATAGCCAATATAATATATTATAGTTGGCAACTCTATGATCGGCTCGAATTCCGGCACTGAGGAGCGTTCGGGCAGGTGCAAGCACAGGTCATAGTTTGTGTATTTTTCCCACGTTCCATTCGGGTAGCAAAAGCGTGTTGCATTTTCTGTAGAGTATAGAGTAGAAAAATCCAACGAAGAACAACGTCAGTGAAGGAAAGTACATACTCTACGTATATGTATTGTAAGAACAAATATAAAGCAAAATGGGTAATGAAATATATTTTGCATGCAACAACAATATAGGGTGTTGCCATGTTATCGCTTAGTTGTATGCACGTATGAGTTATATTTTATTACACCGTCTGACAAAATTCAAATTTAGATCAGTCTTAAGAAAAGCACCTTTATATTCTGCGGCTCAGAATAAACCACGCTCGTTGTCAGTTTTTCTAGATCAAATTGTTGATTTTTCTTAATTGCAAAATTGTGTGATGTTTTTTTAATTACAGATATTACTCATACGCAGTGTATGCCAATATATACTTAATCAATATAAAAATGTTCCCCTGAATTCAAGTCCAAATATCCTTAAAGAGTGTCGGTCAACATATATTTTAGCGTTTTCACATTAATTCAAACATGATATGCCACTTTTCCCATCGTGGTATACACGGCGTATGAGTGATTTTCGATAGAAAAAAAATTGAGTAATATTTTATACTTTTTATTTTTATACTCCTTAAAAGATTTTATGGGTTCACCATTAGATATTGTAAGTGCTTTCCATTAGTTCTATAGCCGTCACTTTTGACATTCCACAAATGAGTTAATAGTCTGAGGAGTAGAAAAATCCTTTCAAAATGGGATTAAAAATAATTCATAAAATAACACACATTATCAGGTGCCGTGGGGGTGTGTCTAAATGCAAATGCTGCATTGCATGTCAATCACCAGGAGATTTATCGCAACAAAACAGACGTAATGACTGCTGACAGCTCATAAAGGAGAATTTGCAGCACGCTCTTTGTGTAGGGAAATTTATACGACTAACCACTAGGAAAAAACCAAACCAAACGCAGCTCAAGCACTGGTTTTTATAAGGCATTCCCTTTTTTATAGTTGTTTATGGGATATAAGTGTGATCTTTCGCATGAAATATATTGCATGAGAGGAAAAACGATAGGAGTGGAAATAATTTGTTCATTATAAAATAATGTAAGGAATTGAATAAATATAATTTAACTCGAATCTTATTGGAATGGTTCGAAGGAAAAACTGGGAAAGGAAAAATGATAAACTTTAGACAGATTTTCCCAGAATCTTTTATCATTGCGAAATTGAGTTCATGCTTTAACTGCATATACAGAAACTAAGAAGCTTATCGCTTCAAAGATATATCTAGCCGGATGCATCCATTATTGAATACAAAACAAAATCTCAGCAAAAAGTTAAGGTAAGATTAAAAACATCACATTTAACACTAAACATTAAAAAACTCTTTTAAAAAACTTGTCCGCAGTATACTGGAAAACTACTGCACCGGGTTTCATCAGAATTTACAAATAAACGTGTTCTATGCAAAGCTGGGCATAGTTAATCGAGAATTTAACTTCGTTAACCTGGTAATAGTTAATCAAAAATGTAACTTCGTTAAATTAAAAATTAAATTTTCTATAGAAAATAAAAAAAATGTTTGTTTACAAAACAAAACACATAAAAAAACATTTTAACTATATACGATTGAGTGCCAGCACTCACAGACCCTTTTTTCGATCGGTTTCAGCAATTTTATGCAAATATCAAATTTTTATCAAAAAGCGAAATTTCGTGTATGAAACAATTTATTTATATTTATATAAAGGAATACAAATTTTATTAGAATATTAAATAATAATAATGAAACGAATAAAATTTGGTTAAGAACAAATATCACAAACCATTCTAAACACAATGGTGTTCTGAGTTTTTTGCCATTTTTAGAAATTTGAGAAATGGAAAATACGATGTAAACATCCTGACGATGGCTGAGAACGCAATTGTGTTTAGAATGGTCCATTCATACATAAAGATGGAATATAAAATATTTCGAAATATCTCGGCAAGTGTATTTAATTGTTTTGTGAAATAATTTTTAAATTAGTCAGTTAAAAAAAGTATAAATTCTTAATTTTGTTGTTTAAAAGTTAACTAATGCTAGTTAATCGAAGAAATTTAACTTAACTAAATGAAAAAGTTAATGGTTTTCGAAATTAACTGAAACGCTAAAAGTTAACCAAAAATTTAACTTCGTTAATTAACTATTAACTAATTAACTAGTTAATGCCCAGCTTTGGTTCTATGGACTTTAAGTTGTGTTCGTGTCCACGTGTCCACGCTCTATTTTACAGCCCACAAATTAGTAAAAATTTCTAATACCCCATACGTTTTCGATAGCAGGATTATACTATACGAGATTGGCGAAAGGGGCGGGACACTGCTCATACAAGTCAATATTTCAAAATGCTGTAAGTGGGCTCCCACTGAATTTTTCGCAACGGCACGTGGTTTCGTGCTTTTTATTCTCCGCACAATGTCATATATGGACGGAATTGGACAGCGGGGTGTGGAACTTCCTTCCATGGGTCCAAACATTGCATATTTGGCACTGGTAATATATTTGACAATTGCTTCAATTAATTTATTATTACCATGACGGAATTGCAGTACCAAAAGCTTATTTAGGGTCAGCCAAGTGGACCGGGCCCTGCTAGCGTACTTTTAAAATGCATTTGTATTTGAAATTAAAAAGAAAACAAACCATTTGGAGCTGTTGCAATTTGAGACCTTTGTTGTGCAAAGTATTACTGGTGGGATGTTCAAGTTTACTTTAAAAGCCCACGTATGAACATGTAAGCGACAGTTATCGTCGTAAAATTAAACTGTTCTGTCCGATGTCCAGAAAGTCCTAAGGCAAAGGAAATAATTAACCCAAAAAAGTCAATGAAATGCTTTCAATAATTTGACATTGCAGTGAATTTGTCTTGAGTACCAACCTATTCTTTTGATCGATACACCGATACACGGCACCATTGCCGACAACTCTCAGTGTGCAATTGAGGATGTTCTTCAAACCAGACAATCAAACAAAAACCGTTTAACGCAACGAAGCACTTTTGTATTTGATTATTTCTTCTCCTATTTCTTGACCATGTTAGCCTTGGGCGTGCATACGCTTTTTCCCACTTTTGTGGTAGAAAAGAGCCAAAAAAAATGCAAATAAATCAAATTGAATTGAAAAAAAATTGTCGGAAAAATCGTGCAACCCAAAAGAATCGCGCCGCGCCTCCTGTCGCATTTCTTTTTGTCAATTTCGCTCGTTTTCATAGTTGTTTCTGTTTTTGACTTCTGTGTAGTTGCAATCGTCGGGTTATTTGTGAACCAAACCAGCTCGGTAATGAACCAGCTTTTCGTTTTCAAATGCAATTTCTCTTCTTTATAAAGCTCTCCATTTTCAGTGTTTTCTTCATGTATGCGAATATGGACGTTCGTTTGATGAATTTAATTCTAAAACGTTTGATGATTTGTGATTGTATTGAATATAATTCAGGTTTTAACCATGGCATAAGGAGAGGAGGTGGTAGTGTTGCTTGTTTTTTTTTGTCAGACCAATTAACCACTGATATGATACTACTACTAGGTTTTTGAAAAAAATCCCATTGCTGTCAAAAACAGTTCAGTATAACTACTTGACTTTTTTTCAATATTTTTAACTGCGTTGTTTTTGTAATTTATGTACTTTGTTTATGTACCCGCTCACGCATGACCTTTTCTCAAAACTATTTTCTACTTCATCGTTTAACGTACCCATTTAAGACCATTATAGTTAATTTATTTTTTTTCCAATGAAATGCCAAATATAAGAAATTATTACTTGAAATGATTTATGTGATTGCCTCAATAAAATATGTGCGCGACAGTCTTTTCCTTTTCTTCATCTTCCACGTCAACGACACCATTTAGTAGTTTACGAGTTGGTATCAAATTTGAGTGATGTGCTCTCACTTTGAGTGCAAGAACATTTATTAGTGGAGTTCATGTATCATATATTCCAGTGGGCGGGAAATGTTACTAAAAGGGCATAAAGGTTTGTAACGAACGTTTAAGCTAAGGAGCTGAAGACGTGGGCTGTCCAGTGGTTCCGATTCAAAAGGCAATTTTTCCTATTTCTATTTAATTTATATTTAATTTTTCTTCTCTTTAAGACTCATCGGGACATATTCACTGTTTGCTGTTGGGAGCTAGCTGATGTTGTGGGGAGCTTGCTAATGGACATCTTCCTGCATTTCCGATAAATGTGCCAAATTACTCGTGTGAAGGCGTGCTTTGAAAAGAGTAGGGTTTGAAATAAAAATTTTTTAAAATACCTCGCCAAGAAGTACAGTAATGTACCAAAGTAATACTAAGTATGTGGAAGGATGCTAGGTACCTGAAAGCTACTGCGAATATACCGCTGAAAAAAGTTAATTTGCGCTCAAGTGTAGCTCCTTATATATCCCCGCGAATAAAAGCTATCAGAGTTATCTGACTATTGAAAAATCGTACCTCATTATACTATATACTACTTTTTTTCAATTTTTGTTAAGCTACCGACAAAGCAGGGCATAGTTAATCGAGAATTTAACTTCGTTAACCCGGTAAAAGTTAATCAAAAATTTAACTTTGTTAAATTAAAAAGTTAATTTCGTTGAAAAGTTAACTTCGTTAAAAGTTAAATTAAATATTACAATTTTCTATAAAAAACAAATAAAAATTTTTTTTTTACAAAAAACAAATAAAAAAAAACATTTTAACTATATTCAATTGAATGCCTAAAGATCCTTTTTCCTATCGGTTTCTATATGCAAATTTGCTCTAAAATAAATGATGCAAATTTTTATCAAAAGCAAAATTTCGTGTATGATACAATCTTTTTTTTATTTTTTTTATTATAAAAAAACTAGAGAGTGGACTATCTTTGGCTATACCGAAGCTGAAATACCCCC
This sequence comes from Heteromyza rotundicornis, assembly GCA_951394025.1. NCBI lineage: Eukaryota > Metazoa > Arthropoda > Insecta > Diptera > Heleomyzidae > Heteromyza > Heteromyza rotundicornis. Next base: position 478,643 of record OX596011.1, read on the forward strand.
ACACAGTAGGAAGAAGTACCTCGAACATAAAAAAAAGTGGTCTCAAGACCCCATTTTGAGCCATTTATAGGTACTTTTGGAGCCCGGACCATGTCCAAAATTCGTTTCTAAACATTTCCAATCAAATCCACCGAAAAAAAAAATTGGTCTCAAGACCCCATTTTGGCCCTTATATATGTAGTTTCGGAACCTCGGACCATGTCAGAAATACGTTTCTAAACATTTCCAATCGAATACAACCATAAAAAAGACTTGAAAAATGTTAACCTTTTTTTTCGGTGTATGGGAGCCACGCCCAGTTTTTATCCGATTTGGCTGATTCACGAACTTGATCTCAGTATTCACGAGAAAAACGTGTACCCAAAGTTTCAAGTCGATATCTCCAAAACTGCGACCGCTATCGTGCGGACGGACAGACGGACAGACGGACAGACAGACGGACATCGCTAAATTGACTCCGGCGGTGATGCTGATCAAGAATCTATATACTTTTCCATACCGGACACGCCTCCTTATGGGCGTTACAAACGTTGTGACAAAGTGAGTATACCCTGCCACAGTGAGTGTAGGGGTATAATAAGTAAGTTAAATTACAATATTTTTTTTTTAAATTCTAATTAGCAAGAGCAGCTAGGCCTTAGGCTATGTGTTAATAATTATTATGATATTTGTATATTCAAATTTAAATGTTGTAGAAAATCTGAGCTGACTGGAATAGTTTGTTTCAAGTATAACTTTATCCACCAGGTTTAGAAGGTCTTTTCGATTGATTTCGTGTATGAAACAATCTATTTATATTCATATAAAGGTATACAAATTTTATTGGAACGTTAAAAAATAATAATGAAATTAATGAAGTTTGGTTAAGAACAAATAGCACAGGCCATTCTAAACACAATGGCGGTCTCAGCTTTTCGCCATTTGGAGAAATTTGAGAAATGGAAAATACTACGTAAACATCCTGACTATGAAAACCACTTCGAAATATATCGGCCTGTGTATTTAATTATTTTGTGAAATAATTTTTATATTAAATGATAGTTCAAAAATAGTATGAATTCTTAATTTTTACTTTTTTTTTACATTCAATAATAACAAATTTTTTGGTTTAAAGTTAACTAGTGCCAGTTAATCGAAGAAATGTAACTTAACTAAATGAAAAAGTTAATATTTTTCGAAATTAACTGAAACGTTAAAAGTTAACCAAAAATTTAACTTCGTTAATTAACTATTAACTAGTTAATGCTTAGCTTTGGCTACCGATAAGTTGTTATTAAATTGCTGCGGCCAACTAAGCGAAGGCAAATCAACTAACCGAAAATTGAAAAAGTGGAGCTTAAAGTCCAACATTTTTAAAAACTGCTTAAAAAATATAAATGAGAAAGTTGAATAAAAACTCTACAAGAATAGACAACATCCACACTCTTAAAAGCTTAAACAGTAAACTTTTTTCAAAAATATTAGTTTTAATTATTTCTCACTGTTTGCTTCAACACCCCATTATTATCATCATCATCATAGCCATTATCATGATTGCCATTAACATTTCTTGAAGCGCCGAAACTGCTCCTTATGAGCTATGGCCTTTTGTGAAACTTTGCAATTACTGACACACATACACACACACATACACACAATTATTATGTACTTAACTTTCTTAACTTATTAAGGTTTCCGTAATACTCGCTACTCATATCCCAGAACAAATACATTTAAGTTCCAACGCGACAACTTGACTTTCGCCCTAAGTTAAAGTTCAAAGCAGATGTGTGTGTGTGTAAGTGCTCCTTTAATCTCACACCGGTGGATAACTGTAAACTTTAGTACTGAATTATCAGCAAGTATGTTTTCAGGTGGATTTTCCGCTAGGTTGACAGTTTTCGAAATTACCCATTTTTCTAGTGATTAGTGCAACTTTGAATGACTTTATTAGGAGCGAAAAGACGAAGCGAAGAGCAGTTAAGCAGGTAATGAACATGTCTTGGCAAAAATATTTTTCAATGCAAAAAAAAATAATACATGAGTAGCACCGCAATTGCTCTTGCTGCTGTTCAACCCACTTGCGAAGAAGTTCCTCTGGCAGGATTTCTTTTTCATATGTTCACGCTTTGTGTGTGTGTGCCCTTCTTCCTTACTTACGTGTACTATCGTAGTGTATGCCTTGCAGTTCATCCAAACAGGGCAGCACTGCCAGCGTGGCATACGGCGTACGTGGCCAACACAGTATGGAATCGAATTGCGTGAGACAGTATTCGCTTGTATTTCCGAATGTCGTTGTATCGTAGTGCTCCTGGATCAGACACTGCAGCTCGGTGCTTTGATTGATATCTCCGAGATGTTCCGAGGAGGCGGAAAACAGCATCAGCTCGTCGTCGGTGGAGTTCATTGTGTTAAAGGCGTTAATATGGCTACTGCTGCCTGTGATGTTGCTGTTGTTAATCTTGCTGATGCTGCTAGTGCCATGTGCATCATAGTTGGGTATATGTTTGTTTGGTTGGTGGTGGTGGTCATTGTCAGTATGCAGCAAAAGGTTGCTGGTGTCCACATGCTCCTGCAAAAAAAGGTATAATAAATGTTAAAAATAAGTACTTACAAAAAAGAAATTGAAATTGTTGCATTAATGGACTGGAATGGAATTTCATTAGATTACATTCTGTCTTCCTCTCTCAGGAATTGACTGCTTGCATTCGAATAGTTTGCATTATCCAAGTTTTGAATGTGAAATTTTTTGGATAAACGACTTCATTCCTTGTGCTAGTGAAGTTTCCCAATTGAAAATGCAAATAAAAATCGATTAAGCGAGAAAATTAAAACGTACAATGCCACCCACCTTTAATTGAAAGTTAATCATATTTTCTAAAAATAAAGTCTGCGACTTCATCAAAAACCTTTAAAGGAAATGTACCCGCACAACGCTAGAGTTGCCAGCTTTCAAATTCACAGAAATTGAAGAGAAGTGAAATAAAATAAAACAAAAAAATAAAAAAATTCAGACGGTGTTGTTTACGCGAATATGCGTCCGATTTTTTCACACAAAGCAAATTTTTAATATCAAAGGGCATCTAACTCAAAAAAGTTGGAATTTTTTTTGGAAAATTGCATTTAAAAACTTTGAGGTACAAAACTGAATACGTTTTGTTGAAATATCACTACATATAAAACCCCATTGCTTGTCTGTCCGGAAGTCCTGATGTCCAGATGTACGGATGTCTGGCCTCACCTTCCAGAGGACACTAGTGAGCTGAAATTTGACACATACGTCCTATGCATCCATGGCTTTAGACGTTCTAGCCGGATTTTTGATTTTTCAGAAGGGGGCGTTGCAGTTTTTAAAAACGGGGCGTACTAGTTATAGTGGCTTTCCTGAATCCACCAGTGGACCTACTAAGCTGCAATTGCGCATAAATATTGTGTGAGACCATGGCTAGAGATTCCGGAGCGACATTTTTCCAAAAGGGGGCGTGGCAATTCGAAAATGGAATCATGTTATGATTAAAGCATCTTCAAAATACGTAAACTTTATCTTTCAAATCGATCATTATATGATCCAATAAAATATAAATTGCTGGGAAACTTTTCAAAGTGGCAGCATCGGCATACATGCGGTGCAGGATTTACCAATAGAAACAGAAGGTACTTTCGTAGATATTTCAGTCGACGTTACCGCTTTAAAAATGAGGGGCGGGAATTTAAAAAATGTTATTGTATTTTTATAACCCTTATATTAACTTGCCTTGGGTGGACTATATATATATATATATATATATATCCTCAAATCTGCGGCGAGCTTTTTCATACACTTCCACATAAGCTAGAGAGTTGGTACACAGACAGAACTCGGTTGACAATGCATTCTATTAAATATTATGGCGTAGGGGGCGTGGGGGGGACTCAAACCCCTTTTTCTTAAACATGACATAACTTCCAATTCCTTCAAGCTACAATGATGAAATTTGGTAGGTGGGTTCTTATTGACAAAAACCCTTTGGAAAGGGGTATTTTTTAATCTACATAACTGAAATTTTTTATTTCAAACATTAAAAAGTCAAGGTCAATTTAGTTCCCATGTTAAAATTTTGGAAATTTTTTTTTTCAAAAACTAAGAAAGAACATTTTTTGTAGTATCTAAAAATAAAAATTAGTTTTAAATTTTGTTTTCAATTCGACTAAGTAAAACTCAGTAAGTACTAAGGCATTCAATCCCGAAGTGTTTTTGAAAATCCCGGGATTTCGGGATTTGAAATCACAATCCCGGGATCCCGGGATTTGTTCGGGATTTTCCAATTAAATACAATAGTTAATATAAAATTAAAGAAAAAATGGTTGCAACAATATTTTAAGTTTAATTCGACAAAGAAAACATATTTAATAAATATTACATATTACATATTACACAAAACAAATAATATTTAAATAAATATAGTCAAACAAAAAGTAATTCTTTTTAAATTAGATTGATCGAACAAATAATTTTTTTTGCCACGCTGAATCCGAATATAATCATAAAATTCTGCCAGCTCCATTTCATGCTAAACACGAAAAACTTACTTTCAGTAGTTTTAGTATTATAGCGGGAACGGATACACCAATTGTTGTTTAAAACTATTAAAATTGGTGTCCATTCAAAAAAAAAAAACACACGCAAAACCCTTTATCCAATTCGTAAAGTTTTCAATATACGGTCAACAAAATAATTTTAACATATATCGTTTTTGAAAAACAAAAATTGTTTAAATTGAAAAAATTTATTTGTTATTGACAAAAATCTTGTAAATTTTTGTGTGTTTGTAGCACTAAATTTACAAAAGTGGGTTTTTTTAATTAACCAATTAGATTGAAAGTAAATACACGAAAGTAGTTTTGTGGAAAAACGTCAAAAATATCTTAAACAATGCATAAAAAATGCATTTTTGAATCCCGGGATTCCGGACTCAAAATCCCGGGATTCCGGGATTGAGAAAACTTCCGGGATCCCGGGATTTCGCCTTAGTAAGTACGTATACGACGATCTGGTACACGTATAGTTCTTTCATTCCACTTGAAAATTTACCTACGCCTAGAACGCTACTATGTACAACAAGATCCGGTTCTGCGTACACTCACATACCGCCGTAAGCCCACGCATGCTTGAATAAATAATTTATTGGTACGTTCAATTTGAATATCAATAGCACATGAAAAGAACAATAACAACATGTTGTCAACATATTAAATATGAATTACGGCATCACCGATTGATTGCAAAAGAATACGAGAAGCTGGAGTGCGATAAAAATAGCTCTCAAGCACTTTTGCTGCAAATGATTTTACTGTAAACTCTAGCCATTGTGATTGCATAAAGGGCGACTTGAGTGGTTCACTGTTAAACGAGGCGTTTGGAAGCAAAGTGGTCCAATCCACATCGAGGTAAAACGGAAATAAATGGATTTTAAAATTAGCAATATCTTTAAAAAATGTTTCACAATACATAACTTCTGGCATTTTTGTTTTTGAAATGGAATTCTCTTTCGAATATTATTAAGAAACACAATGTTGCCTATTAAAAAATGTTGTGGGTAACACCACTTTTGCACTGTGCTAATAAATCAAACAAAAATAAGAAAACCGGATAAACATGGTAAACTGATTAGTCTGAAAATTAAAAATTAAAATTGATTAGAAATAAATAAAAAATTAACGCCATTGCCTTCATCTTCGCACTCTCCGTAGTCTACATTAAGAGCCGAAGATTATAGTTCTAGATAATATCCGCGGCAAACAGGTGGCACCTGTTGCCATACATGGCAACAAGTCATTTAAATTTTTTATTTTAGCTCATTAATTGGCAGTCCATTAAAAATTTGCTTAAATTGTCAATGCAGGAATCAGCAAGAAGGATTTTTTTTAAATATGAAGCCAATAGAAGCTTAAAATCGCATAAAATCGATTTTGAATTTTTGTGGATTGGACCACTTTGCTTCCAAGCGCCTCAAACGATATCATATAACGTACAAATTAAAAGGTATGTCATGGCGGCGAACAAAGGTGGAACGAGAAAAGAGGCTTTGACATATTAAACAGGACACCACGACGAAGAAAATAATTTAATTTTGAATTCGCAACGATTTTTCCAATTAAATTTAATTTGAAATAGAAGAAGCCATCTTTAATTAAACTTCTTCTGAGTTGGACATTCTGACTGGAAAGGGTTCGTAATGCGATGCGAAAGGGACTGAAGCATGTCGCTAAACTAATGACACGCATAATTAATGTATTCGCTGAAAATATGTGTTACCTGCTACAAGCAGGTAATTAAAAAAGTAAAAATAGTTTGGAAGTTTTACTAAATACCTTTTACTGAAATGCGAATAGTCTTTACATAGCTTTCATTTTGATCACAAAACGTTCTTCAGAAAAGTTCTTTAATTTTTCACGGTACTTAAAATTCACCATTTTAAATGTTGCGGGTTGTGTCACCCGGAGAAAAAATCGTGTTGTGTATCCAATTTTTAGCCAATTTTGTGGTTAATATTTTTCAAACCGATATATCTGGGGTGCAATCGTGTACGCACGACACCACTTTTCATGTCGTTTTCACTTGTTTCAAGAAGTGTTCAAGCAAAAAGAGTGATCGCTCCAAAAAATGAAAGATGTAAGTTGTAAATTTTATTTATTGTTGAACTTTGATTCAATAACATTTCTTTTTAAGGTTCAACAAAGCAATCAAACGCAAATAAAAGTGATGATAGAGTTCATATAGAAGCATTCGTGGATTGCAAAAAATTGTAATGGCTCGCCTAGCACATCGACGAAGAGCTGGCAAAATGTGATTTTATATACTAGAATTGCTAATTTAATGTTTGCTTAATTCTAAAACTTCAATGCTTAGGTTTGGACAGACCACAAGTACAATGCCAAAAGAAAATTGTCCAAAAATAGTCAGAGTGTGTCCAAAACCGGTGGCGGACCGTATAACGTCGTGGAATTGAGCAATTTCGAAGATAGAGTCACCGCCGCTGCGTCGATTGAAGCGCAGTTGGGTGGAGTGCCTAATGTTGCAACGTTCGGTGCAAGAGCGGTTGTTTTGCCTTCCTGTTCCACTTCAAAGGCAGCCATGTCAATTATGATTTAGACTTCGGCATTGACGACATGCCACTGATGATATCAACCACGATGCCCACGATGATGTCAATGACGAGAATATCAATGCTGACATGGAGAAAGTCAATGCTGACATTTAGATTGTCAATGTTCAAAGGGTACGACGTCGTGCAAACAAAAGTGACTTGAAAATGAGACTTATGGAAGAATAAATTGCCAACCAGCCATTCTTCAATTTTAAAAGTGCTCCAAGAACGCAAAAGAACTGAATTTTGATTTATTTATGAATTATTTTGGTTTTTTAGTGATATACATACATGTTAGTTGTATTTCGTATTAGTTTTTTAAGTGAATCTCGTATTCTATCTCGTATTCTTTCTGCAACAAACTACATTTCAAAAAACTAAACATTTCTTGTATATGTTTATGTGCAACATGCAGCACCTCCTTTCACGCAATTCCAATGGATTTGAAGCATCCCTTAGTATTCTTCTCTGCCTGGCAATGTTATAGTTTTGGAAAGTGTTTTTTCGCAGCGGATAAATTCGCGGAGGGGTTCGGAAAGTGTTTTTGGATAAAAGTAAAACGAGGGTTAATGAGTTAACACGATATTATATACATTAAATTTAAATCAATTATAGTTGGAACAACATTAGTTCATGTTGAAACCTCCTCGGTTACAAGGGGGGATAAAGGAGTGAAGACGCTTTATTATTCATATATTATTATAATTCGTTTGAGAATTACTGAGGAAACTGAATGACAAAAATTACGTATTCAAACGAAAAATTACCAAAAATGATTCGTGTCACATTAACACGAATCTCGTGTAAAAAAAAGCATGAACATTTTTGAAATTTGTTTTTTTTTGCGTACAAATGTTATTAATGTGGATATAATATACAAGAAGATTTCTCTGAGTGTCAAATGACCATTATACTTTCTGTATATATTCTGAGAAGAGCAGCTGCTAAAATACAATGGATCCTTGAAAGATAAACCTGATTAATTTATAACCATACAAACTTCGTGAGATTGAAGATTGCACAAGTACAGTTAATTATGGAATGTAACGAAATTTAATTAAAACTTGGAAGATAAATTTTTGGAAAATAACCAAGAAACAGCAGAACGAAAACAAAAACAAAAGTACACGCAAATGATAACAATGATGGAAAACAATAACAACAATTACAACCACAATACCCACACCAATGCCACTACTACCACCTACAACAGAAATGGAGTTTTCATCAAAATAAATAATGTATTATTTGCGCCGCAAGCCGAACAACACATGGCATTGCAACGCTTGCATCCAAGCCATCACTTGCAACACTTACAAGGCGAGCACATAAAACTAGTGAAACGGAAATTCAATCAATCTGACAAAAGTTCACAACTCGCACTGAGGGAAATTAATGCAAAATGTTGTGGGTTGCGAACGTGGGGGAGGGGGGGGGTGTTTGGTAGTTTATTGGTGTACTATAAAGGTTAAAGGTTGTTGTATATTGAAATCGTTGCATCGCTGGCCAATGCAATTCAGTTCAGTTCACTTCGGTCCAGTTTGGTGCACGATATTAAAAGAACAACAACATAATTGCACTTATTCAGAACTGCTCGAGCTCACTTGAAATATGAATGGACATAATATGTTCATGTCAACATTGAACTTTATACGATTTGTTGAAATAAAGTTGCCTTAAAGTGCTAGCAAAACATTTATTGAGAATTTAAAATTTATTTAAAAACAAGAGACATCCTTTATTTATTTTGCAGCCTCGCGTTGGAATGACTTTCAATAGAGAATCAATGACATGGAATTGACACTATACGCCAATAATCGCCATATTTATTTGGCTCACAACCCACCAAATCTAATTATTAATATACAAAGATTTATGCAAATGTTTGTTTTAATTAATTTGAATTTTCAATAATTTAATTTGAATTATTTTTGTTTTAATTTTATTATTTACTCTGTATCTCTCCCTACGGTCGAACTGTATCGTGTCCGACGTTAAAGTCACCCATCCTGCCTCGAGGTACAAAAATCCCACGGATCCGGCCATAAGCGGTGTCAAATTGTAGGTGTGTGGATCACGTTTAAGTGAAAAAATTAAGCGAAGTCACCTAAGGCGTCGGAATCGTCGTGGACTAAAGAAGACATGGCTAAATACGAGGGAGCATCAGCAAGGACTGCTGAGGACTCCCTGAAGTACGCATCAGCGGAAGAGCAGACCGACGATAAACTTAACAGAAACAATCTATACGATAGAAGGACCCACCCAGCACCAGGTGTGTTTTGGTGTAGGGACGAAACTAGTGGCCGTGAATGTGGCCACTACTTCCAAAGAAGGGAAAAAAAATAAACATTCACTACTGTGCAATGTAAAAACAAAATTTTTGCCCCTTGCCTGTGACAAGAAGTTCGGCCTACGCCCTAGTGTGGGCTGTAGCGCCAAATTATTATATTTATTATGTAGTAACACTAATATAAATACAAAAATGAAATATGAAAAATATTTCGTTTCTCGTTTTAGTTTGTCAAAAGAAACCAAGGCAACCACTAGTAATAATGAAAAATCCTAAATTTCTTTTTTTCTTCCTTGGCGTATGATAGCAATACTTTTCCAGTATCTTTTGTTAGTTTCATTGAATTTCCTGAAATAAAAGAAAGCGCATGACCAGACGCAACTAATAAAGTTTCGGAGATATCGACTTCGAACTTCGGGTAAATGTTTTTCTTCTCCAAAACTGAGATCAAGTTCGACAATCAGCCAAATCAGACAAAAACTAAGGAGGACAATTAAAATCATATAAATGGGACAATATGGGTCATAATGTGTGGGAGTATTTCAGATTCAGCTAAGCCGAAGATTGTTCACTCTCTAGTTCGATTTTATTCGAAATAAACTTTTGATCCAAAGTAAATTTTGTCAAAATAACTTTGAAGGTTATTCCGTGCGTATGCGTAACATTTTGAATTCGTAACTTATTATTCATGTTCTGCTTGCTGATACTGTAAGGCTATGAAACTCATATTGAGTCTTTATCAATCCTTGTCGACTTTGAGGAGCTCAACAGCATCAGTAACAGCCACAGCTTGCCGCTTGCAGCTTGTCATCACCATTTTTTGTTTTAATAGCTTTCTGCTGGCACATTTTTTAGTTTTAATCTATTTTGCACAGTCACACTAAACACTGTCTTGTCGCATGCAACAGCTTCTATGTCGGCAAGATATGATATGTCTTTGTTGTTTGATGCTTGCATGCTATGTTCGTGCACAATCTTATATAATTAAGTTTAATGTTATCCTCTCGTATGTGCACATGCTCACACATCTACATTGCAGTGTCAACAGTCATTTAAAAGTTTTTATACTATTATGATTATTTTTGTATGCTTTAATTCGGCAGTACAAGTTTAGTAGTAATCATTTAGTAGTCGTATCTCTGTTTTAGAACGATCTGTTTCCTTTACAATAAGCAGTAGTTAAAATTTAAGCTGTGCGAATGAAAAAAACATATTGGTAATACCAACGACTTATGATATCCGGCAACATTGGCTTGAAATGTCGAGTCTATTTCGGTGAGATACGAAATAATTTTTTGGAAGAACTGTAATTTGGGAATAAATTGTAAAATTAGGTAGGTTTAAAATCTGATTGCTCTACGAATAACTGGTAGTTTGCTGATAAATCTGTCACCCTGGCAATACCGGTTCAAGGCCAGGGAATTTGAACTGAATATTTCAGTGAAATTTACTATAAATTTACCGCATGGCAATATACAATGGGAAGCATGGCAATTCGTATTTATTGTACTTCTTATCATTTATCAATATGCTGTGTAACATAGCCAAAAATTGTGTTTTCCTTTTTAAAATATTCTTTCCCTGTTGTATTTCATTGAACAATAATAATAATAAAGGGGGGGATTTGCACTGCGACCTTTGGTCTTTTGTGCCCCCACTACGAGTCCGTGTTGGGTGACGATGCCCCAAGTATCACGAACCATACATTGAACAATACATTAGTGCAGAGAAATCGTTTTTTCGCAATTGAGCGTGTGTATATATTAGTTGTAGGTAAAAGTATTCAAGCGTAAACAGGACAAATGCGTTGTCGAGTAAACTTTTTGAAATTTTCAGGATGTTTACATCGTATTTTACATTTCTCAAGTTTCTCAAACCAAACTTCATTCGTTTCATTATTATTATCAGGGACCGCCAAGAACCGGTTCCGGAACCGTTATATTTTATGGAACCGAAACCGACATTTTGAAAATTTGAGAACCGGAACCGAAACCGATTTATTTTTTTGGTTCTAGCTCCACGAATTCCTTTATTCTTATCTTGTTTATTTTGGTATTTTTCTAAGCAAACCCAGTCAATTTACCACAAACTTTAACATGAAAAGCAGGCTTTGAGTTATTACATGCAGAAAAACAAAATTTTTTCGTCTGCTTTGCATGACAACACACATGTGTATTAAACCGCCCCACGTTGTATGGACGAAAAAAAAAGTGGCCCGGGTCACCCCCCGGAAATGTACTTTGGTCTATTTTATGGTGATTCTCAAAATATTTCGGCTCTAGCAACTGTAATCCGTGAGCTGGACAATTTACAAAAAACCTCTATAAATCATGTTTTTTACATGCACGTATTTCTTTATATTGCTTTGGGTCAAATAAACTCTATGAAATAATGATTGGTTTTTAAAATAGAGCTTACAACAATTTTGTTTAATTTTAAAACACGTGCGTTCAAAACAAATTTTAAAACGAAATCATTAAATTTTAAAACTTTGTGCTAAAAACTAATTTGAAAGCAAATTTATCAAATTTTAAAACAATTTCATTCAACTTTAAAATTTTTGTTTTCAATTTAAAAAATTTTAAATTAAACGAGTTGGTTTAAAAAAAAGATTTTAGTACATTGTGATAAAATTGAAAAACTACGTTTTAAAATTTCTTTTTATCGCACGTGTTTTGAAATTGAACAAATCTGTACAAAGCTCTTTTTTAAAAACCAAATCTTGCAATTTTAAAACATTTTCCTCTCAGTGTACGCATGTCAAACGTTCATTACAACATGAGTGAAGAGTGTCAATAAAAGAAACTTAACCCAAAATATTGTATATCAAGAAGCTTTGCAAGAAAAAGTTGATTACAATATAAAACCTTTTTTTATTTACTCGTGAGCGAAGCTGCGAGTACAGGCTAGTATGAATATAAATAAATTGTTTCATACACGAAACTTCGCTTTCGATAAAAATGTGTAGCATTTATTTTAAGGTTTTGTATGTAAATTCGAGCTTGCTTAAGTGAATCCCGTTTAAGTGAAAAATACGCTTAAGATTTTTTTCACTTTTTCATACAAAGTATTTCGTTTCCCAAATCAAGAATATATGCCAATTTAATTCCTCTTAAATGAAGCACGCATTAAAAATTAAATTTAAAAGAAATTTTAGAGTGTAAGTCAACGAAAAAACGTTGGTCTCTCATCGATCCATAAATTATACGAACACAAATGTTTGAAGAAATTAAGTCCTAGCTTTGCCTTTGGCACTATCCCATTTATGAGAAATAATTTGGGTAGAAACTGATAATTTTGGCTTAACCCTTAAATGCCTAAAAACTCCGATTTTCACGGGAAAAACATATTATATGTAAAATTTTACATAGATAACGAATTTAATAATGATTTATTTTATAAAAATTTATTTCCCCACTTTTGAATACTCTATCTTTAAAGATACAACCGATTAAAGCAATATATTGTGATTCGTGTAAAAGGAAATTTGTTCAAGCTATATTATATCACTTCAAAAATCATATATACACATGGAAATATTTTTTTCTTTGTAAATATCCACTCTAAATGCCATTTTAGAGAAGAATTTTTCAATTTTTTTTTTGATGTTTTTGAAAGTTTAAATTTTTTTTTGTTTTTCAATACCATATACAATTCAAACATTTTGAGGGAATATATATTTTTTATTGAAGAATGTGGGTATATAGAATACAAAACTTAAATATATATATCTTTTATACTAATATAAACCAAGAAATAAAATTTGTAATGGTTGTATCTTTAAAGATACAAGGGGAATTTAAGGGTTAAACTCATTTTGTTCTTGTTTTTATTTTCCTTCAGTGCACGCATCCATGTATTTTTTAAAATGGAAGATCAACGCACACACATATGTGTATGCTTGTCGAACAACAAGTGAAGCTCCAATAATTCCAATTCGTTCGAAATGATAGCAAATATGTAGAATAATAAAATATAAAAGTAATGTATAAATAGTAAATAAATAATGGAATAAAAAAATAAAGAAATGTGAGGAAACAACACCGAAAACATCTAAAGCTTTAAACGCAATATGCTGGCAATCTGTTGGCAAGCAATCATTTTATTTATAAAAAGCAAGAATCAAAGTGACATCAATGAAGAAAATGCCAATGGAAATGACAGTTGAGTTTTAATGCCCCACTTAAGATATCAATAATAAGTCAATGGGAATTTTAAATGAAGTCATGGCTTCAAAGAATGATAGAAAGAAAAGTGTCGAAAGTTTCCATTAAATAAAAAAATTTAGATAATACTTTGCACTGCTTTAAAGTAAACAAAATTAAGATGATTGGTTAGCGCACAAATGTCAGTGTTTAGAGTCAATTGTGACAACGAAAGTTGGCAAATACATAGCCAAAGTTTGGAAAGGTTTCAACAAAAACAAAAGCAAAAATGCAATACTTTCGAAATAGTTTGAAGAAGAAGCACACTTTGCGTGCAAGATTAATATTTAGATTTACTTGAGGTATCATTTCTGTCAGTCTTCTTAACATATGTAAATATACAATATTTAAATTAAATATTAAATGGAATAAATTTGAAATTTAATCTGAATGTCAACATAAACCTCCGAGCTATTCCAATTAGGGCGGTTTGTATGAAATATTCATGTTTGTTTCTGTCATTGATTCTGATTTCCGTATTGCCTTGAACAGACCATTGAACATTAAATAAGATAAATATTTCTGGTGGAAATCAGTCAGTCACTGAGTCTGTCACTGAAGTCCATTGAGCAAACTGAGGTACACCAAATGTAACATTAAATTCAGTTGATTTGGTTGTTTTGAAAAGAACTCGTTGTTTTCTGTCTAATAAATATGAATTTAGTTAGGGCAGTCGCTCACTTGATTATCGGAAGTAGGTTTGGCGACATCTTTTTCCTTTGTGTAAGCAACATAAGGTGAGAGGTTAAAGGCTAATGGTGTACATTAAAAAATACTACTGTTTTCAAAAGTATTTTATTCTATCAAATTTTTATTTAAGACCAAGCTCACTTGGATTGCTGGGCTCTACAATTATTTTAATTTAGTTTTTCCTCAAATTCGAAAAGAGACAAACTGATATAAACTAAATAAATTTGTCAAGCTTTACCAACATTTTTCTGGCAGTTTTTCTAATACTTATCAACTTTTGAAATATATAACAAAGTATGACAGTTCCTTTTCCAGTTCGTTTCGACAAAATCACTTTTCCATTTCAATAGCTCTCAGCAGAAACAGCTTAACTAAAAGAAGCACTTCCGTTGCATTCACCACACCCAAGCAAGTGTGCTGCGAAGGACATACAAATAAGAAATAAAGTGGCGAAAATTTTGTGTGTAGACATTTCTATGAGCATGTGTGAAAGCTCAACGTTTATAGAGCGCACACTTGCGGTTGCATTCATTGAAAATAACGTAAGCTAAATGGCGAATGTAAATTATTTGCTTAAAAAAGGTTTTTAAAAGCAAAATTTATATCATTCTCGTTGAAGTGTGCGTGTGTGTGCTCTGCTTACACGTGTGTGGAGCGGAATTTTTGGAAATCAACCGAAATATAAAATAATATAACGCCACATGCACACATTTACTGCTAGAAAAATCCATAAAATTTTAATTAAAATTAAATTACGCTCTTATGTGGGAGTCCGTGTACATGATTGTGTTTGTTCTGTGCATGCTTTCTCCACGATATGAGTACCAGAGAGCTGCGCAATTTGACTTGTTTGCGGTTTGGAAAATTCAAATCGCGAAATGTTTAATTTTAAATTCGAGATCGACGTTTGTTTTTAATGCAAGTGTAGTTAGAAGAAGAACTGGGAAATGGCAAAATCGCATATACAGCTATTTTAGACAATGAAGGATAGTCGTTTCTAATTGACAACCAACATTAATCAAGTGTTTGCTTGAGAATATTGTATCATTTCTCAAATCAGCAAATTCTTCGCTTGACTTCATATCGAGATGAATTCAGTTCTCATATTTGGAGCCAAATGGATTTCGCATCCAGTCGTATTGTGACAAATTCTCATCACCATTGACTTGATTGTTCAGCTAATATCTGCAGGTCTCTGATGGGTAGTACTCATTGGGTGCCGACATTTGTGCTAAGCAAATCAAAATTATAAAAATCAACTTCAAAATCCCTTGCCAGACGCATGGCATGGAAAATGCTCTAGTAGCAAGTATAGTAAAAGGAGGTAGCATTCGGACTGGCACTGTATATATGGTGGATGCATTGAGTTATGATGCATGTTTCAAAATTAAGTTCACCTGAATTTTTGATTGGGAAAACAACCAACCACCTGGCTTTAGCCACGTACTCACTTATACAAATGCAAATGTAGCATGCATCGTGTAGTCTCGCCTATAATTCATTTAGGTCATTCCTACGGTATGCAATATATTGCCAATCAAACGAGAAATCCAGCATAGAGCATCCAACTCCTCCTCTACGATCATGTCTGTCGTTTTTTCTACAGGGTACTTGCATGAGTTTGAATGAGATTGCATAAGAAAATGTGTGCCTGCTAGTTGAATGTATTGTCCTTTTTCCTATTCCAGAAATTTACAATGGAAATTTAGGTCAATGAGAATTTTCAATGAAGTCATTGCTTCAAAGAATGATAGAAAGAAAAGTGTCGAAAGTTTCCATTAAATAATAAAATTTAGATAATACTTTGCACTGCTTTAAAGAAAACCAATCTCTCCCTCTCTCTTTATTCTCAATTATCAGGGAATGATTGTGGGGAATTACCCATTTTGCGAGGAATTTCAAGCTATGTGAGGAGGAGGGAAATTTTTCCATTTCGCTTCTCTGCTGTGAATGTCTGTATTTTTTTTACGAGGGCAACGCCACGGGTGAATGCTAGTGTATTTATAAAACTTTAAATTACGTAAAAAACTGCAAAGAACCAGTTGCTCAAACACATCAGAGAAAAAATGTTTCATTGATTTTCCTCAAAATAAGTGACAAACTGTGTAAATTATAAATAAAAACAAGTGAGTAAGTTTCAGTCGGTCAAAGCCGACTTATATATACCCTACACCTACTGTGCCATGTTAGATCCGCCATCTTGAATTTTACAATTTCAACATCAAATTCGAAATCAGCGAAAACCCCCATATACCAAGTTAAGAACTATTTCAGCGGAATTAGGTTACATATTTTACAAAACACGATTTGCGCTTATATGGGAGGCAAGCGTGTCAGTCACCGATTCGGCTCGTTTTCAATACCAATTCCTTCTAGGGTTGGGTCCCTAGCTTTCTTCTAGTTCCTGCAATCGTGTTTACAAGAAAATAGGACGAACAGGCAGGAGGTGACGTCTTGCTGATCAAGAATACATATATATAGTTTTCCATACTTATCAGCCGCGGTTTGAGAACCATAAGGAGTGGTAAGTTATTAAACATTTGTAGATTCATCCCATCCATTGCAACTTTAACAAACCAAAGATCCTCATTTACAAGTACTCACAACACACATGTGCACATAGCGAATATTTTGAATTCCAATTCAAATATGATTCTGTCGTTTGCATTTCTGCTCCATTAGAAATTCGTTCAACTAATAGCCATTCACAAACACTATCAATATTGTGAAATGGGAAAGACAAATACTACAGCTACTGCCAATCCTACAGAAGGTGCAGCAGGGAAGTAACTAGTACACACAATTGACTAAAATGGCAAAAGTTGAATTGAAAGTGAGTCTAGTTGCTATCGTCGTCAATGTGAAAGCAGGGTCGTAGGAAACCTTATCGATACCTTTAAGCACAACCATCCTATGTCAATTTTTTCAAAATTCTAGAAAACGAAAAACATATTTTAAAATTGAAATGCTTTGTTTGGAAATTGATTTTTATTTTCCCATTTTTCAATTACTTTCATTACGATTCATACAAACCACTATAGCCGTCTGATGCGGCTTCTTCTCAGTAATCGAAAAATGCCAAAAAAAAATCGATTTTCATGAAAACGGACATAGCATGATTGTGCTTTAAGGTATCGCTATGTATTATATAAATATTCGAATGCGATAGCATGCTGTACTACGATAATCTGTGTTGCTTACTTATGCATAAGTGCTATACTTATTGATAATTATAATCGATACGGTAAAAGAAATTGGTTTGACCTCAGTACACCGAGAGAAAAAACTTTAAAAAACACTGTTAAAAACCATCCAACAGTCGAAAAACTGTTAAATTGACAGCAAAAACTGTTACAATGATCAGTTTTCGCTTTTATTTTGACAGTTTTTGCTGTCAACTTAACAGTTTTTCGACTGTCGGATGGTTTTTAACAGCGAATCTGGTTTTTTTTCTCTCGGTGTACAATATAATTTGTATTTATATTTTGTTAGAATGCACTTTCGACTACAATAAAATTATGACATGCTGGAAAAAAACTGAGGACGCCATCGTGTTCAGCCTGGCATAATTATATAAGATCAACAATCAAATGTCTTGAACTTTTTTTGGTAATTTGTTAAATTAAAATGTAATCTAATTTATTGCTAAATAAATTTATAATAATAATACCAAAATGTTATTAAACTATAACTACACTGAGATATGTGAATAAAATTCAATAAAATAAAATTGTTAAACCATGATTTTGTATAGTCGGGTTCAAGCTCAAGTGCAGTTTAAATCAAATTAAGACTGCGATTTTATATACAACAACAAATTTTAGTACCAGCAGGTACAGCAGGTACACTGACTCCTATAAATTTAATTTGTAATGTACATAGAAACGTTGAAAAAAAGGGCGGCAAAATCAGCTTTGCCCCGGGCGCTGCAATGTGCTCCCACGGCCCTGTGTGAAGGCAGACAGTCGATTGACCTCTTGCTGCAATTGAAAACGTTAAAAACCAACAAAAACAATCAAAAGCGCCATATCTGCCATGTCTGCCCAGTCGGTGGATGACTGGTGTCCGTATCAATGAGCGTTTAATAAACACATTCAAATTGTGCGGTGACATATTTGTCTTTGTGTGGTAACAACGGGTGGCAACTGTCGCTGCCAGGCGTTTCTCCAAAGCTTTATTTATTTCGTAGCTTGCAGCGGGCTTTTCTGTTTGACTGACTCAGAATGTCACCGGCAGTCAACAAACGTGTTTTAAATTTATACCATTTGGCGTTATTTTTTGTCGCACTTATACTTGTTGTTGTGATTGTTAAGAACTCTAAAGGCGTTTGAGTGCGATCGAATGGTCACTTTTAGGTAAAGGGTATTTCAATAAAAATTCAGTGGTGTTACATAGCTATCTCCACTGTGTATTTCAAGAGCCAAAGGAAGAAAATAAATAAATTAAATATTTGCAAAAAAAATTTTGCTACAAACTTTAAGAGTAAAGAGTAACTCATTCAATGTGAAATACACATGTGTATGTTTTTAATTTTTGTGTAAAATTTTTTTTTAATGAAATTTGAAGGCCATACTATTAAAAAACATGTACATTTTTTACAATCGAATATAAACTCATCACGCTAGACTAGAAACCATTCAAAAATTTGAATTTTTTAAAAAAATTTTTTCACTTTGACATAATTTTTTTTGGAAAATTTTACATCCGATTGTTAAAAGTTTACAATTAGTATCAAAAATCCAATCAAAACTGTATTTTTGTAGAATTATTATGTACATGAGAAATATGCAAAATGCATAAATGCCATTTAAACTGTTTTAACTTGCACTTTTTGCAGTTTTAATACAAAAACTTTCGAATGGCCAACCCGATTTTTAATGTTTTGAAAATGTTTTATAGATAATTTTAGTTTTTAAGATACGTAAACTTTTGCCCTTGTAAAAGGGAATAATTTTTTTGGTACTTATACCCAATAGACTTACAACCCTTAAATTCTTCTCACACTCATAATCTGGTCCACCTCTCGCCGCCCCCACCCTGTGTTCAGTCAATGTCGTAAAAAGTTCTTGGGAAAATGGAATGAACTCAAGTAAATTTGGATAACAACTTAAATGGAATTAAATTGCACTTGAAAAACTGCTCAACAACAGCAACAATAAAAAAGAGCCCCCAACAAAAATCTGGTGTAACTGTTCGAGTTCATTTTCATGAGCGCTCAAGGACCTTTTCAATATGCCGTTCACTCACTGATGTCATCTTTAGCGAATTATTTTCGATTATTTGCAGCATGGAAAGTCCCAGTGCAGCAATCGGCACACGTACACTGGCACACACACACACACATACTCATACACCAACAGTGACTGACACAATTTATTTGCTTATTTTTTGCATTGTTTGTCAACAGCCACAATTTCAGCAGCAACATGCCGGTCTATCATTTCCACCGCGATTTTGTAGACGCTGGCGCTATTTGGCAACATCTTTAGTGCGCTGTCATACAGCTTAATGTTTAAAAATTGATTGTTCGATCGTGATTGGAATTTGTTTCAAGTGGATTTTCTCATTGGCATTTGTTTATTTCAATACAAAATGATTTTCGCTGTTGCTGAATTTGTATGAGTTTTTTCTGGGACTTTTCTGTTTGTGGTATTTTCTGTCGCCTGCCATGACTTGGTTAATGCAAAAATTATGCTGATTTCCATTTGTGGGTGATTTGGTCTATTTGGCAAGTGTTTCAATGGGGAATTCGCATCAAATATACTTTGCATGTGGCTAAATCATTTTCATTTCATACTTAAGCGAACTTTAATAGAAGAGATCACAAACTGATGAAATGCGGCTTTTTGGACCTAGGAATCTGCAATTGCACATATATATATTCTGTCAGATCGTGGCTAGAGATTCCTGAGCCAGATTTTACATTTTTCCGAATGGGAGCGTGGCAGTTCGAAATGTTGGCATGGCAGCTAAAGTTGGGTTTTAATGGGAGTCCAAAGGGTGTCGATATGGTCGGTGGTCAAAGGGAAGTACAATGTACGTGCGAAATCACGGGTGATTTACTAGTTACTTTTATTTAAAACATCATAAAAATAAAATAAAAGTTAGTATAAAATTAAAAAAAGGTGTTGGTAAAACATCGAATTGAAAACAGATTAAACTGATTATAAGTAAGTAAATAAATAGAAAAACCTTTTATTTAATTTGAAAAAATTTGTTTTTTAAATTGAAGAAAATTTCTGCTTGTATTTTTTCTGCTGTCAAAAAAAGTGCAATGGCTTTAAAGAATTTAGATACATTAGGATTAATTAAAAACATTTTGTTTTCATATTTGGACTTGTAATGCATTGAATGTTTAGGTGCCGTTGTTCATAAAGTAAAAATATATATTGAGATTGAAGTACGCATACATATATTTGATCTACCATCTTTGCTAGTTTAGTGAAAAAACGAATAAAAGGTTTCTAAAAAATGACATGGTGGTTAAAAACTGAAGATGTTGAGCGTACATGTCAAACACAAAAATAAATTTCAAAAATGAAAAGATTGCATGTTTAAAAAAAGCAAATAATAGCTTGGCTCAGATCAGATGTTTCTATAAGGCAAAACATTATTAACACGATAGAGAATTCTTCTTTCTTTGAATCACAACGATTCAACTGATGGTGAAAAATTTAAATTTTACCAACAATTTCGGTAAAATACCCTACAATTTCTGTAAAACAACAATTATTTTCGGTCATTTCAACTATTTTTTTTTACATTTTTTGTCGATTAAATCTACCTACCAGCTCGCTTAAAAAATTTACAATTTTCATACATTTTGAAATTCTGTACGTTAACCACTTTTATCGGTTAATTTTACCGACCATTTTTTTTCTGTGTACGTCACGCAATCGCAAGAATTGCCTCTGGGGAATCTACCTGACAACAATTGCCTGCAGTCTGCTGCGCTGACATTTAATCAGCTATCTCGAGTGCTTTGTCATGTTAAGCTGGATTCGAACAGGAAACGCTTTTGAGAGATTTTTTCTTAAGAAGTAGATGCTCAAAGGGACATTTGTGAATATGTATATGCAGGGATGTAGGTACTCGGGAGGGTTTGGGGTGTTTTCAAATTATTGTCAAATGTATGACATTTGGCAATGTAGAAATGTTATATATGTCATATGAGGATTTTAAAATTGACAAAAGGGAAAATCTAAGAAAAGTAAGTTCATTTATATATCCTCTTTGAGAACACGGCTTCTTATATTCAATTCGCTTTCATAATCGTCATTTACAGACTACTCAAGACCAGATAACTGAAAATTCATTAGCTCCGCAGTCGGTAATTACCGCCAAATGGGTCGAGTTCGATGCTGGAGAAAAGGAAGAGGAAGCGCTTTATGTACATTCTCAATGAATACACATGTTCATGACCCCAAACCTCACCCCCTTGTAACCGCGCATCGTATTTGGACTAAATATAAATAAATAGTAAAATGCAACGATTCAAAAGAAAATTCAAACTCGATTGGACAAATTGTTGAAATAAATAATTCAACAACTTTGTTTTTCTTATTTGGAATAGATGTGATTTCCTTGTGTATGTGAGTGGGATTTTATAAATTTATTAGTATGTTGTCTGCTCTGCAAGTAGTTGTTATTTGTTGTTGACTAGATAATAGGCAAACAGCAATGGCTAGACGACAAAATAAACCACACATATATAGTTGAGAGGAAAAGCAACAGTCCATGTGTATGTAGAAGATGATATTCCCAGCCTGCAAAAACTTCGTTTACGATATTACGAAGAAAACCTTCGTGTCACTCGTTATCGAACCACTAAAACTTTCGAAATTGTAAGTTTTGCTAAACTATCTTTTAGCGAAGTTTTTGCAGGCTGGGTTGTCTTCAGAAATGTGTTTATTTTTGTATGTGTGTAGAGCATAACATCTACAAAATTTTCACTTCCGGCAGAATGACTACTGTTGTTGTTGCTGTTTTTAACGTTACTTGATGTTAGTTTATTGTGAAAGGAACACAATAAGTACGGGTTGAGTGAACCAATTCTGTACTTTTGTTGTGATTGAATTTTCTAGGTTATTATCGTTGTTTTTGCAGATTGTGATTCGTCTCAAACAATTCCCCACAGCAAATACGAAACGAAATGCGATTTAAAAATTTAAGCGAAGTAGAAGATGAAAAGGTAGAAGAAAACCCATTTTTGAAATGCCATCTACACTACTTTTTAGTGTATTTGTAGTGGTTCATTTAATTTGCTTTAAAAGCTCAAGAAGTTTTTGGAGTTTCGCATTTCTTCAACACAAAACTTCAGCCTTCAACCAAGTCTCGTTCTCTTCACATTTTTGTTATTGTTCTCGTTCGCACTATATCTGGCTAAGTTTTCGTTGATGCTTAAACTGCAACGTGGTATAATAATGCAATTAACGCCACGCCTTGCCGTGCCACGTACTTAAAATTGTTATCCACCGCAAATGTTATTAAATTATCTGACGGGTATTGTCAGGCTGCGGTAAAAGTTTTCACTTTTTACAGCTCTAAAGCTGCCGGAATGCTGGAAAAAAAGAAATAGTTGGAGAAAGTTCTTGGGTTTGTCTTTATCGTTTTGTTGTTTTCCAGGGAAAATTCTATTCTACTTGAATGCAATCAACAGCAGCAGCAATGACAATTAATACAATTTCCGCTGCAGATAAATTGCAGTTTTTCCTATCACATTTCTGCAAAAACAATAAAATTAAGTTGCTTTTCAGTTGGTGTCCCAAAGTGGAAGAGTTAGAAGAAGATTCACTGAGTAGCTTCATTAAGGTTTATCTGCATTGTGACTAAGTTCAGAAATTGTTCGACCAGAGGCAGTGCTGGATTTTCCAATAATCACGGAATGAACTTGCTGGTCTCGCTACGAACATACTTTTCATATCCGTTAGATGACCATTTACCAATAATACAGGGAACAATGGACGTACACCTGAAAAATTTCTCAACCAATTTCTGTTCTTCGGATTTTTTTCTGGGAAAAATGTTTTTTTTAATGCAATACAACTGCCTGTATCTGTTTGAAAACAAAAAAAGGAAATTCAATATCGAAGTGTATTGGCCATCCCTGTATTTGGGTTTTTTTTTGCATTCTTCAGACGGAATCGGGATTTCTACAATTTTTGTTGTGATTGAAAATACCCGTTTTAATTGAAGAAGAGCGTATAATGTTGCATATGTAGACAAAAATAACGAACATAATTTTTGGACGATTTTCATGATATTTTTTTTTGATATTAACAATTTGTTCCAATATTTGTGACCAACAAAATTTTTGTTTTATTTCTTAGTATAAAAGGATTTTGGTGATTTTCAGAATACTGAAATAGGATGGAAAATACATAAAACTAACAATCCACTTCACCAATTGTAAATTTATCAATTCTGCTGATTTAAAAAAAAAAAGTTTCCGTTTCTGACAATTTCTATACAAAACATACCAATTTGAAAACTTGTTTTTCATTTTCTAGAGTTTTGATAAAACTGACATATACAATGATTTTTTTAGAAAGCTGAATATTGGTTTGGTTTACGATTTGGCCAACAAAACTAAAATGCACTCAGTACCAGAGAGTACACGTTGGGATTTTGTCATTTGCAATTTTTACATTTCACTGTGAAATCGAATGTTTGTAGAATAATAGCAATTAATAATGCTTTTTACAAAACTTTGCTATTTACTTGTGCCAGTTCAACCAAAATGCCCTTTAATTTATTACCACTATCACACCGCCATTGGCCATTTGGAAATATACGAAATCAAAAATACTTTGTATGTCCAGCAATTTATTGGTGATCCACAATATGTCCTTGTCAAATACTAAAATTTATGATAGTATTTTGCCTTTGAATTTGTTTTTTTTATCTCCAACCTTCCAAACCAAATTTCAACAAAATTCATACTAGTACACCCTGTACTTTACACATATGTACACAAAAGTGAACAGCAAAACAGAGTAACGAGCAAATTCAATGGTAGCTACAAAAAAAAAACAATTTACCACATGCTGTACATGGAAGAGAAAGCTCTGTAATGGTTCAAAATGCCACAGAGCATCCGCACCGAATTTTAACAATAAAATATTAAAAAGAAATTCTGCTATTGCTGCTGTTTTCCATGGTGGGTGAGTTAAAGAATGCAAGAAATGTAATGAAGCATTTAAATGGCAAGCATTACGCTCGTTCAGACAAAATTAACAAAAAAACATCGAATGACGGTGGTAACTAGGGATGCTAAGTAATTATTGGGATTTGAAATTGTAATCCCCGGATGTGGATGTTTCTCAATTCAACCGAAATTAGTGTCATTTGGTCATATTTCACGGCCAACAAAAACGCATTTTTGTATGGAAGCTTTTCAATACGATTTCAAATTAAAATACAGTTGAGTGCTTTATAGTCCACTAGTTTTCGAGCCCACATCATGGCTGAACGCCTGTACTGATTTTGTTTAAAGAGGTTGGGTTTGGACAACGGGGTGTGGCACCGCCTATACAAAAAGAAATGTTTAATGGGACTACAGCTGCCACCAAGTGCGTAAATATGTTGGGTGGTTCACAGAAACATTCCGATTGCTATTAAAAGTAGTTCTGGTGCTGAAATCCTGACGCATCTATTTTGCTAAAATTTTAAATTTAAGTTGAAAAGCTTCACGGCGGTAATTTACCACCAACTACAGCGTCCATTGAAATTGGCGAAAACAACTATATTTATTTTAAGAGGTATTTTTGTGGATGGAAAATAATTGCAAAGAAAAAAATTCCTGAATTTATAAAAAAAAATTATTTTAACATTAGTTCCGAAAATGGAAATTGCCCGGGGAAAACAAACAAATGCAAACATTTTCGTGCACATGATGAGATGGAATAAAACACGTCAAAGGAAGCGGACATTAGTGCTATATAACCCATATAACATTTTCACGTTGCTTGATGTAAGTATATATGGTTGAAGACAATTTCCATTAAAAGTTCCTACAGAAATTTCTTTAACACGGTTGGCAAACAAATTACGATCTCTCGATTACTTGTTCAATGCGGTGATTCATCGATTCTTATTCGGTTCCTTCGATTCCTGCTGCCACATTTTTTTCTAGAAAAATGTTTAACTTGCTGATGTTTGGTGTATGTTATTTTATGAATGCAAAAGTTCGTGTAAATAAAAAACGCGACATTTCAAACCAATAAAGCGTATGACTTGGGTTAGACAACTTTGTCCTTCTTTGAAGTTCATCTTCATCAAGCAAACTTCGTTTATGTGTGGGCGTGTGTCACTTGTGTAAGTGCCTCAAAGGACACACATAAACTTATGAACTCTCTCCCCTGTGAGAAATGTTCGTAAATAATTAATACGGCGAACATTATTAAAAGCTCAACTCTATAGCGGATACGCGCTTGCAACATCTAAACTGGGGAGTTGTAATGACTTCTGCTCTTCCGTTGGCTGTGTTGTTTCAGGCATGATTTGTTTTCGCAAAGACTAGGAAAATGTATACAAACTTTTGCATTTCCATGCTTGCTGCTCATTTCCTGGTGGTCTTCTTCGTCGTTAATTTCAGTGTGTGCGACTTCTTCATATTTGTAACCAGGGCTAGTGAAAATAAGCTCGAACAAATTCTTTTAAAGCGCTTAGATATGCCTGAAAAACCCACAAAATATGCTCGTATGCATCAACAGATGTAAAAGATTTATTATCCGATGCAGAACTCTAGGACAATCCTTTATCATTCGCGTTAGAAACTTCTTGTCAGTTCCCCATTTTCTTTTGGCATTTTGACAATAGAGTTAGGAAGACACCTCGATTGACAAAAATATGAAAGGTTCCATGTACAAAAAAAAGGAAAATGGCGGAAAAATGCCAACGCTTATGTTGTAAGCAAATGCATACATTTACATTCCCTGTTCATAACTTCGTACTACGTGCGGTCGTATAGTTAGTTTAGTAAGTGTGCGTGTAATATTGGTGCCAACTCATTGGTGCCATGAGCAGATTTTCGATATACCCTGTGTCTGACTATTTTCGCTCTGTCTGTCTTAACTTACTTACTTATTCAGGTCTTGAGAGTTTCGTTACTTCCCTACCACTGCATGTCGCCGCTGTGCTTTGTTTGGTTTATGAACTCAATTAAATTACAGCACATTAATTTCATGTTTGCGTTGAAATTTTACTAGCAAGTGTCGAAGGCACTTTTTCTTCGGGGCATTTAGCAGGAAATTCATCATCAGGAATTTCTGATATTTGTTCTATTTATTTATGGCTTTAGTAAAAAGTTTTGCTGCAAGTTTGGTGAAAGTCAGTTCTTGTAATTTAATAGGAGGACAGTATATGAATTTTCTGAAATTAAATTTAATTCAAATTAAAATCCAATTCAATTTGAATGCTTTGGCTTCTGAAGTCGTTGCGAAAACGGTTTTTTTTAATTTTAAACATGTAAATGGAACTTTTACATGGCAACTGGTTTGATTTTGTTCACAAACAGTATTTTTTACTTCACATTTCAACAAAACATTCGATTTTCTATTTAACTGCTTGAGGTAGAGTACAAGCCTTAGCTTTTTTTTAACCGAATTGCATTAAGAATTCATATAAAGTCATAAAACATATTGAGCTTTTCCGAAAACACACTACCTTCCTTTATGCGCTCACAAATACCCAAAACTAATGAATTTTTAATGAAACTAATTTTCAACAATCAAAAAAAGTTGAAACCGCGCCAGACTGTATACAGTGTTTGGGTTGGTATACAAGTTCTGAATTTAAAGCACTCAATAATTATAGATTGGAAATGGAAATTTGAGAACTGAAAATGTTGTTGAAAGTGGAGAAAATTGATCAAAAATTTCAGGGAATTTTGAAAACCGATTTTCAAAAAATTAAATTTTTCCCAAACAGTTCATATGGAAAAATACGAGTCTCGGGGGCACGTGTTAATGTTGACCTAGGATGCCCAAATTTTTGTTCACAAAATTAAACGATTTGAGGGGGATCGTGGATCCCAAGCGAACAAAAAGTTTTCTCCATACGATTTTGGACCACGTTAATGTATATGATGCACATACGAATACGGTACTTTCTTAGAATATTTTTCGCTTATTTCGATAATCAGTAATATTTCGATGTTTTATCGATAATTTTTCGATTTTTTTATCGATAATTTTGTCGATATATCTACGATAATTTGTCTGTAATTTGTAGATATCTTATGAATAATATTTCGATATCTTATCAATAATATTTCGAAAATTTATCGGACTAACAGACGGGCAGGCAGACATAGCTAAGTCGAATAAAAAAAATTAAAAAACACAAATCAATAATTCAATCAGATTAAGTTCACTGGAATTTTATTCGATTTTGGATATACACTGGAATTTGTTCAAAAATATATTTCCTCCAATATGTCATGTCAGTATGTTAAAATGGTTTTGAAAAGTTTCTCCAAACACATTTACTCCAAAAAATAAGTATAAACTGATTACGTTTAAACTTCTGCTGAAATAAATACAAAGACAAAAAGTAAATACAAATTGACCGAAAATATGCTTTTAAAGCACACACACACACACAGTCTACAGGACATGCTGGGCGAGCTACAGCGCTATCAATGATAATGCTACGTGCTGCTGACAGCCACACACAGCAGGCCGAATCGGCGGCCGACAAATGATGATATGCGAGGGGAATAGGGAAAGTAAGACTTCTCTGAGCCGAGCGCCTTGAAGCGCTCTGTAAAGCCCTTAATGAAGTTGTTGAATGGTTTTATTTTTTCGATGGAGGAATTTGTGTGTGTGTGTGTGTGTTTGTGGGTCTTTTTGCCTTTTGTGTTTTGCCAAGTAAGCTCTATTGTTGCCTATTGTTTGTGGGTGAGAGTTAGTGGCTCCTTCGATTGTTTGTTTTTGGAATTTGTTGGTTTTGGGTTGCTGTTGTTGTTATTATTTGTTTTCATTGTGGCATTGTGGTTTTGTCATTACATTTTTAATCGCTTGTGTTGCGAAGATAAGCACAAGAATTCCAAAAGCAGCTTAAGTTATAGCGATCTCTTAATTAGCATATTTAATGAAAGTTTTTCACGTTAGGCGGTACGGCAGTTCTCGATACAAAGGAGGTGGACAATTAGATTTCGGTGTTTTTGGTTTTTTTTTTTTTTTGGTGGGAGTGGAAGGAGATCGGAAGTACAAATTACAAAACATAAGTTCTTTAATTTATGAATGAGTTGTAATTTGTGCAACAGTTGTGGTTGATTCGAACCTAGTTTCTCACGAAATGATACTTCGACTCTCACGAAGGGACTGGACTGTTTCAAATACAGGACAGTAATTCTTCGATTGTCTCACTGAATCAACTACGAACATCTCTCTAGGGCCGGCATTGGTGAGCTAAATACCTCACACTCAAAGAATTAATGTTTTTGAGGCGTAATTGCTGCAAATGTTGAATACTTGTAGAGAAAATACACTTGTATTTGTCGTGATTGAAATCTTAGACCGCAAACGAAAGTAATATGATGGAAAGGTTTCTAGTTTCTCACAAACGCAAAAACAGTTTCTTTCAAATACAGGCTCAGTGGCACAGCGTGTAGATGCGGAACTTATGATGAGTTGAACATTTTTTTTTTCGTTTATCTGACGTTGGTCGTAATCAAGCAATAAACGAAGTTTTGTTTCGTTTTCGTTTCCATTGGACGAAAAAATTCTTTGAGTGTGTGTCTGGTACAATATTCGGTGATTAACCACCGTTTATGTGGTACACATAACAAAGTCACTTTACATAAATATATCAAGCTTAGAAAAGGGCAAAAAAAATTACGAAACAATTTTAAATATTATAAATTTTAATGCGATCATAACAAAATTCCACATTTCATCTTTTCACCTCAAAGGCAAAAGTCAGCGCGAATAATACATAAACCGCAACGAGCATTTCCAGCAGACCGCAGTGAAAGTCTTTGGTAAATTAAAGCAATAAAAATGTTCATTGCCATGTGTGCGCGCCACAATACACTTGTACATTCTGAACTACCGCTTGGGCGATCAACACACACACGAGCCAGCACGCGCAAACGTTTCACTTCCGCTTCCGCTTGCCATCATTTGACCAGGAAACGGTTCAGTGTTGAAGCCAAGTTGCAATCATAAAATGCTAAAGAGTGCAAGAAATTAACAAAAGGTTAGAATCAAATAGAAATTTTAATGGCGCAGGACACGGGCCTGAAATGCCATCGCGGTTATTTACGAGCCAATAAAATGCGGAAGTGAAAGAAGATGAAAAAAGCTTGAAAAGCAAGCTATTTACAAAGAATAAGACACGCGCAGCCGCTCTTGAGCGGGAAACTAATGCATTACATGTTTATTTGCTGCTATTTATCAGCGTTCCTGTTGAGCATGTTCGAAAGGGACATCATGCTTTTTATGAGTCCATAAATGTGCGTTTTTAATGCGATTTGTGCGTTTATGGAATTTTTAAGATTTAAGTTTATGCATTTGTGTGTATATAGATGAGTTATTCAGTTGTTTTGTTACTTATGAAATGCGAAATGCATAAAATTGCGAATTCTTTTTATACGTACTCATGACACAAATATATTGAAGTCAGCTTAGCTCTCATGCTGATGAACGTATACTATTTTTACCATTGAAAAGTTATTAAAAATATGCTTTTGAAAAGACACCGAAATGTTATCGAAAAAGATATCGCAAACTAGATGGTGCGCTCCACTTTGCTGGTATCAAATAAGCTTTTTGTGTAGAACATCCTTCAAGATAATAACAGATAAATGAAAGTGGTTGTCAAGTAAAATTACAGCTTCTAATGAGTGCATGAAGACGGTACATAATCGATGCTTAGACGAATTTTCATTATAAATAATGAAAACTTTGTCATCTTTTTACCATAACTATAGTTTCCACCTGATTTGATGGATAATACTATGATAAAAAGCAGCAACTACATTTAATTAGGAACTTTATTTGAGTAAGAATTTCGGGTAGTTTTACCCTTAAAGTAAAATCACTGAACCAGCCATTCATTACTAACAGCATACTGATCACAAAGCTAAACATAAAATCAAATCATTAAAGTTATTACATTCTACAGAATTTTTCACATATAATTGCTAATCAATGTTTGATTACAAGCTCAAGGTAAACCAAGCACAAATTAGTATAATACATACGCAAAAGGCTGCCAACCAAAAAAGTTGTTCGTGTAAATTTAATTAAAATTTTCCAAAAAAAAACATTTACGGCTCGAAGAAATTCTTAGACGTGGCAATTATTTCTCAATGAATATTATTCATTCGGTAACTTTTCTACTTTTGCTATCTTTATCAACTACACCTACGTTACTCAGTTTGCTGGTTAAGTGTTTTATTTTTATATATCACAAAAGTCATACATTTTTAATAAGATAGCCTGTTGTGCCTTCCGGTCCGACAACTGAAAGGGAAAAACACGAAGAAAGAAGCAAGAGCAAGCAGCGCAAAATCTGTCGTGGCTGTGTAACAAGCAAAAATATTTTGTTTCTTTTTCATTCTTCTTTTTGATTTCGTAGACCATATTTTGTTGTTGTTTTTTCTTTGTGGTAGTAGCTACACTGACAGGAAAACGTTTTAAAATTGAACGATTTGGTTTTTTTAATAGAACTTTGTCCAGATTTGTTCAATTTCAAAACACGTTTTAAAACAAATTTTAAGCAAATTTTAAAACGTACACTGAAAGAAAAAACATGATTTAAATATACAAATTTTTTTTAAATTTGTATTTTAAAACGTAGTTGTTTTTGCAGTACATTTATGTTTTCATTTTTAAAACAAATGTTTTAATTTTCAATCGTCTTGCCCTTTCGTTAGTCGTTTGAAAATGATAATACTGTTGTTCTTTTCTATTTCAAAAAATCATAGTATATTTCAAAAAATCAAAGCGTTTTTTTTTTTTAAATTCAAAGTATGCTTTTAGTACAAAATATGTATAGATGATACATTTGGACTCTGCTAAATAATGTTAACAGTAGATCAACCTGTTGAGCGTTTAGCGCAACAGGTTAATCTACTGATCCCGGTATCGAGTTTGAGAAACAAAAAAGTTAACTAAATATAAATGAATAAAATAATTGCGAACAAAAAAAATGTTCTCATTTTGAAAAATATGTTTTAAAACTGCACATTTGCTGTTTAAAATTTGTTTTTAGCACACGTGTTTTAAAATTGAACTAATCTGTACAAAGCTCTATGTATTTTAATAACAAACTAGTTCAATTTAAAAATTTTTTTTTTAATTGTTAAAAAAATTTTTAAATGGAATGAAATTGTTTTAAAATTTGATGAATTTGCTTTCAAATTGGTTTTTAGCACAAAATTTTGTTGTAAGTTTTTTAATTTTTTTTCAGTGTACTAGTAAACTCCTATGTTCTTTTCGTTCCTTTTTTGGAAGAGCTGGGCTTGTACATTTCGGTACCCTTCTCTACTTTTTTTTTTCAGACATGAGCTGCTATTTCGGGCACACTAAGTTGAGACTGTGTGACATTAATTATGTACCGTGTTCGTATTGAGGGAGTGCAAATGGGGTAGGACGTCCTATGAATTTGTAATGTCTCCTGAACTCCTTTATATATTTTTTTTTTTATTTTGTGTCAATGGATTTTTATTTTACGAATTTTTGCTTCTAGGATAAGTTTAAAGAAATGATTGTACATTTTTGGTAGGAGTTTTAAATTGATAAAATTTTGAATGGCTTTAAAGGCTTTGAGGAATCGAGCAAAATCGCCGTAAAGAAGGAAACATGCAGTAAAAAGCCAGGAAAGTTCCGCCAATTTCTTGTCAACCACAAGTGCGTGTACAACTTCAAGATAATTCCGACACTTTGGCACTTTGTACATGAAGTTTTGGCCATTTCTTGATAGCAGAAACCCCACCTTCAAATTAACGAAATACCTTTTCGTCTTTAATTTGATATTCAATTAAAATGTTGGCTTTTCCCGGCACACAAAAAAGTTATGGTTTCCCTCTTACTGCCCACACTCCATAACAAGGTATGATATGCCCACAGAGAATTTAATTAATTTCACTTGCAATGAACCAATTGACTTCTGTTTATTTAGGGAAATGTACGCTCGATGTCCGTTAAAACAGAAATTACACCACAAAAAGTGTTTCCAGGCAATACAAAAAAAAATTGGTACCCAATTACAATGGTTGAGATTTTTCGATACGATTTTCGACACAACCCACACAAACAAAAAAGTTACATAAAACCAAAAGTATCAAACCGAGAAGTTATTCGAAGCGGCTGAAGTAAAAGGAGCATTAGGAAAAATACTTTGCAATGAATATGTTAACTTAAAAAACTTATATTGAATTTTGTGACCCATTTTTCCTTTTTTCCTTGACTTTATTTCTTATATTAACTCTTTCATTGTGGACCTAATTCACTCTATGCCAATTAGTGAAAGCTGGTTCAAAGTTTTTCAAAGCCAAATTCAATTCGAAAGTACTTCAAACATAAAATACAGAAACGAAGAACGAGCTTAGGAAGAAACTTGAATGGTGTGCCTGCGTGTGTATGAGTGTGTGCATGTTGGCTTCTTTTCACACGGTTCAGTTTCTTTGTTGTTCGACATTGTTGTGCGGGCAACGTTGAAAGTGTTTAGGGGCTAAGTTGCTCACCAAAGATAAACATAATGGAGTTTGGTTGAGTGTAATTTAATCCTTTATTGGCTGAATGAAATGACAATGTGGTACATAACTAGTTACTTATGTAAATCGAAAGATCACTAATTCAATGGCATGATGTGAAAGCATCGATGAACATTAAAGCATCAAAGTTGGAATGGCAGTGAAACCAAAATAATTTTTAAAATGTAATCTGGAATATTATTTTTATAAATTTTACAATTTATATATATTTTTACTTGTACATGGTTAAGCTAGTCTTATTGTGTATTCACTCCAAACCATTAAAAATCATTGCCCTTAGGGTAAAGAATGATCTCCACAATATTACCAAATCAACTTGACTGCACCAGAGCAAAGGAAAATTAATGAAAACATTGACATTTTAATAACCCAACCCAACCCGACGAGGCGCTCAACGAAGCGAAATTATTTCTAAAATTATTCGAGCGTATATACACCAAACTGTTGAAAGGTTGTCTGTAAGGAAATTTAAAGTGAAAAGTGAACATTTAAAATTCGAACACAAAAGTTCAAAAGGTAAAATATAAGGGTTTACAGTGGCTGGTAGTTGGTTTTCATCACGAAAAAAATTAACTTTTTATTATTTTTATCCACAGCAAATGGTTTACACTCGCTATAGTTAAATGACTTGATGAATTGATTACAGAACTGACCACCAGGGATGCAACTCTTACTCGTGCTCGATGGGGCTGGTGTCGGAGCTGCAATGAACAGGAAGAGGAGGAGACACTAGAACATCTACTATGTTTTTGTCCAGCTCTAGCTATAACTACACTCAAAAATTTTATTAAATACTATTAAATCTGTTCAATAGGATAATACTACTTTTTTCTGAGTGTAGGTCCAGGATACTGGAAAAGCATTCTTCAAATTACTACTGGGGCTAACTACTCTGTCGATTTCTCAACTGAAACACTTCGTGTTGCAGACCTTCGGATTGGATATGGAATAAGGATGGGAATGGAAATAGAACAAAAATCTGGAAGCGAGAATCAGTTTGCGAAACTGCATGGGAATTTAGCTTAGCCAGATGTTGTAAATAGTTGCTGCTTGAAAAGTAAAAGTTCAAATCTACAGACGCAGAAAAGTTTCATTATTTATTAGGCAACATGAAGACATATGAGCATAGTGAGCCGTATACACCGAAAACAAAAACTTACCATTGTTTTAAGGGAAAAATCACTCAACAGAGCACTTCCCCCTAAATACTTTTTATCTCCTCGATATCCTGCTCAAATTTCACTTGGTTTTTGTTGTAATTGCTATGGTTGTTAATCCCAACAGTAAACCTCGTACGATACACGCTACAAAAGTTGTACGGTCACAGTCGTATGATGATTAAATCTTTGACTTCACATAAATTTCGTACCTTTTCCATCATCTTTAACATTGAAGTGGAGCCGATGTTGTTACAGTTGTTATTGTGGTAGCTGACTTTGTTCTGCTTACTTGGCCACACTTTGCTTATATAGTAGGCCGGTGTGGATTTGTAATGTGTGTCCTGTGTGGGGTGGGTTTCTTCTGGCCATTACACACCACTTCACTACATTTCTGCCAGAATATTTACGTTACACAATTTATTATTTGTTTCACTCGGTTTTGCGTTACGCATTCTCAACTTGGGAATAATTATGTTAATCAGTTTCTTTGGTTTCATAAACTGGTTTGTGTGTTTCTTAGGGCCTATGAAATAGATCGTGATAGATGTTGGTGTATAAAAAGAAACCGGCCTAAGACTGTGGCCATTTTTCTTCACTTTTAACACTATTAAAATGCCTCTAAGCCACAGCGAATACACAATATATAATTTATTCTCGAGTTCAGGGCAGCGTTCGCTTATGGCCCTTTTGGCGTCATTCAGCTACGTTGTACAAGTACGAACGCGGTTTTTTCTGCAAAGCGCACCTCCTGCCTGCTTTGCTACGTAAGTGCTGGTCTTAAATGCTGCTTAAATGCCGCAATTGTTTTGTTGTGTCATTATTTTTGAGTTAGTCGCTGTATTGAAAAAGTAATTTCGACCAACAATTTTATGAATTTACTCGTGGTATTGGGTGTGATGTGGTTTAGGAAGGCAGGGGATACAGATTTTTTGTCATAGCCATACTTATTCTGCAAGGATTTACTTTGATCAGATTTTAAGTGTGAGAAGAATTTCAATTAACTTTAAAGATTTTAATAAAATGCTTTTATTTTGGAAGGGCTTTTGTATCTGAAGCCGACAGGGCGTATATGTAACGCAAATCCAATTGAAGGATTTATTATACACAACAGCTTATGAGGTAAGGGCAGCGCCTCCGCCGTTACTTTTTTCAAAAAAAAAATGTGTGTGGAAACAGTTTTGAGTTTAATAGCAATTAATAATTATTAACCACCTTTCATGAAAAAAAATGTTCTGGAACCAAATTGGAACCAAATTTTGAAATGGATCTAAAATTAATTATTTATAAAAAATCTAAAAATTATCGATGTTATATATCAATAAAATATCGAAAAACTATCGATAAAATATCGATCCCAAAAAATATCTAAGAAGGTATCCTTATAGCACGTGCATGATATTTTAGCTTTGGTCAGACCGATTCGTACACTGAGAGGAAAATGTTTTAAAATTGAACGATTTTGTTTTTAAAATAGAGCTTTTTACAGATTTCTTCAATTTTAAAACACGTGCGCTAAAAAAAATTTAAAAACGAAAATGTTAAATTTTAAAACATTTTATTCAAAATAAAAAATTTTGTTTTAAAGAAAAAAATTTTTTTGGGTTTTTTTTTTGCTTTGCAATTATTTTATTTATTTATATTTAGTTAACTTTTTATTTTCTCAAATTCGAGACCGGGATTCGAATCCACGCCTACGGAGTTTAGATGGCGCGCTAAACGCTCAACAGGTTGGCCCTCTGTTGACATTATTTAACAGAGTCTAAATGTATTATATATACATATTTTGTACTAAAAAACGCCCTAGAACTATACCTTGATTTTTTCAAACATACTATGGTTTTTTTAAATAGAAAAGTACAAAAGTATTATCAATTTCAAACGATTAACGAAAGAGCAAGACGATTGAAATTGAAAAAATTTGTTTTAAAAATGAAAAAATGGTTAAAATAAATCTTCAAAATTCGACATAAAATAGTTCAAATAATTGGAAAAGTGGTTGCAATTTTCGGTTCAATGTGTATTTTTCACAAATTTACTGAAAAGTTTATGATATAATCGTGAAAGAAAAGGTGCAAATTTACCAAACTTCGCTTCGGTTAAATCTACACAATTGAAGGGTTGGACCATTTTTAACCATCATTTTCAGTTAAATTTACCAATGTTTTTTTTGGTTTGTAACAGTGCTTGCATGTTACAACGGACCTAGTAGACCAATGCGTGGCTTTGGCCAACCGGAATAAGTTACCTGATATATAAAACTTTGAATACATATAAATATTCAAACTGCTGATCAACGTTTTTCAAAAGCAAAAGCATAATTCCCAGAATCAAGTAAATTAAAAGTTATAAATGATTGCCTTTTGGAAATTTAGTTGTGCTTGTATTGCCTTGAGCCTTTCAATTCATTGGAAAATATGCAACTTAAAGCAAAATAATATTAATTTCCTTTTAACCATAACATTCCTCCAGGATAAATATTTTCAAAAATTTGATTGTTTTTCACAAAAATAACAAATTTATATTTTTTAAATACTTTCATATAATTTTCAAAGCTCTTTTTTTTTATTATTATTTTTTTTATATTTAATAGATATAATATTAATTATTTTTTCCACCTATTTAACGCAATAATCTCAATATCAAACATTTCACATATTGCATTTGGTTATATTAAACTTTTTCGCGCCAAACACTGTAAGGTATCGCTTTTACCCGTTCAACATTAGAAATGGCTTTGTCCGACACTTGTACTCTACCAAACCAAACACTTTTGCATGCCCACGATAACTGAAATTTGCTAGCGAAATCTTAAAAAATCGCACAGTTTTGTATTCGCTGACATAAAAAAGACTTTTTCTGTTGGATGAACATCTGCCCATCTACCCCATTGAGTAGAACACCAACCAAACTTCCTAATTGAACTGCTGCTGGCTGTTATTGTTCACTTTGCGGCTGTAAGTTAACAGAATGAATATCGAATAAAACATCGCCTATACGCGCAGGCTCATAGAGTATTTAAATACACATTTAACAGCTTATTCATGTTTAACAGCTGCTAATTCAGCTCGCATGGCTCATATGGAAGTAAGTCCGAATTTCTATAAAATTACGTTGCGAGCATTAAGGCGCTCAATTTACGGTCCACATTGAATGAATTCATTGAAGTCATTCATTTTGATATCAACGGTGGTCGGAAGAACAATATTTTAAAATGTTAAATGTTAAAGTTTTTTTAAATCGATCAACGTTTGATCCCTGCGCATCGAGGTGAATTGTTGGTTCAGTCCGATACAAACACCAAAATAAAAAGGGAAAAAAAGAATTAAAACTAGAGAGTGGACTATCTTCGGCTATACCGAAGTTGAAATACCCCCACACAGTAGGAAGAATTACCTCGAACATATAAAAATGTGGTCTCAAGACCCTATTTTGAGCCAATTATAGGTGGTTTTGGAGCCCGGACCATGTCCAAAATCCATTTCTAAAAATTTCCAATTAAATCCACAAAAAAAAAAAAAATTGGTCTCAAGACCCCATTTAGACCCTTATATATGTGGCTTCGGAACCTCGGACCATGTCAAAAATACGTTTCTAAACATTTCCAATCGAATACAACAATAAAAAATTTTTACCTTTTTTTTCGGTGTATGGGAGCCACGCCCAGTTTTTGTCCGATTTGGCTGATTCTCGAACTTGATCTCAGTATTCACGAGAAAAACATGTACCCAAAGTTTCAAGTCGATATCTCCAAAACTGCGACCGCTATCGTGCGGACGGACAGACGGACAGACGGACAGACGGACAGACGGACAGACAGACGGACATCGCTAAATCGACTCAGGAGGTGATACTGATCAAGAATATATATACTTTTCCATACCGGACACTCCTCCTTATGGGCGTTACAAACGTTGTGACAAAGTGAGTATACCCTGCCACAGTGAGTGTGGGGGTATAAATATGCATTGTAACGAGAAAAAAATTAGAAAAAAGACAAAATTTGTAATTCTACCTGTTTGGCCCCCTGTTTAACACCCTGAAAAAAAGAAAGGGGGCTACCACTTTTCATTTTTTTTCTTCTAAAAATTAGGATTTTTTTTGTATTCTGGTGGAATTGCTAATCATTTTTTGTTGTGTTCTTCTCGGCCATCCCATTCTATGTCCAGAATCCAGAAAACCCGGTAAATTCAGCCGCAAAAGTGTGAAAATCGTGAAATTCTTTGCATATTTTCTGGAGTCATTATAATTTATCTTTAAGCGCAAACGGTTATACAAACTTAAATACTTCAAGGGGTTATTTATCTTTAAGCGCAAACGTCATACAGATTTGCATACTTACAAATCTGTATGACCGTCAAAATATGGCGGTCGTAATTGCTAAACCTCTTTTTATATTTACAAATCTTGGTACAGTGGGGTTTTTAGGGGTCGCTGATTTGGATTTTTATGTTATTTATGGTCGGGCATTTTCCCTTCTTTCCTCCC
Organism: Heteromyza rotundicornis; assembly: GCA_951394025.1. NCBI lineage: Eukaryota > Metazoa > Arthropoda > Insecta > Diptera > Heleomyzidae > Heteromyza > Heteromyza rotundicornis. Next base: position 517,306 of record OX596011.1, read on the forward strand.
TCCGCAGGGCCCATGGGAGGTTACTTCCACTACTGCAAATACATGTCCGAGCAACGCAGGGCGTATTTAACTAGTGTTACAAAAAGTTCCAAGAAAATCAGTAAAACCATTTAGCCATGATATGGGCTAGTAAATAGTATTGGCAGTGCTACGCCCCTTGTCAAGTTGTTGCTATATTCGATATATAGCTTGGAAAAGGCATTATGCAACTCTTTGCCAAATTTCGTCTAAATATATTGAACATTCAATTCCAATTCAATTCAATAGTCACTAAATTACCTTGAAGTCATATTTTATGCTATATGGGAGGTGCCACGCCCCTTTGTCCAATCCCTACCTTCTAGCACATATAACACATGACAATACCTACAGAATTCGTCCTGAAAGTTCCAAGGTTTATTCATATGAAATCGAAAAAGCCATCGTGCAATTCCTCAAAACTACAATTCCTAAAAATTAAAATTTTACAAAAAAAATACAATAACGGTCTTGTAAATCTTAAAATCCATAACAAATTTTGAATTTTATTATTTTCTAATATTTGTCTAATACCAACTAGCAAATTCTACCTAATACCTTCGTAAGCCTTAAAGAAAATAATAAATGTAAAAAAAAAATCACGAAATCAATTCAACAATTCAATAATTCTCTTGTTTGTAAAGATTCAAATGTGTTAGTAAATATTTAAAGAGGCTTACAATCAGAAAAGGGACACAAAGTGACCAGCCTCAGTTCAATGAAAAATTTTTAATATTTGCATAGCAACAACAGCACAAAATACAAAAAAGGACGAGTTTTTAAATTGAAATACAAACACGAACTTTTATATTTTTCATGCATTTTTTGGGCTATTTTCAATATTTTCATCCTGCTGTCATTTCAGCACCAGAACCATTGCAGAGTAGTATTAAATGCTTTTGGCGCTTTCAGCTTGCTTCAAGCAATTTCCATATTATTTACATAGGAAATTATTACCAGCGCTAAAGAAAGGAGAAGAAGAATAAGGTGTAGACAAAAGAAATCGATGGCTGTGAAACGGGCATCCAACAGATTGAGCGCTTGAGAAGAAAAACAGTGGGACGCCAAAGCCCCACTGTAAAGGATTTTAGGTATATTTGTTTAAGGTCTTCTAATTGGAAGTTGCCCAATTTTAAAGGTACCCTTAACTGAATTATAAAGTGAATAATTTAATTAAACTCAAGCACGTACATCATTTGTAATTTTCACAATTCTTGTAAAAAAAAAAAAGTACACCTTTAGCCTCTCACATACTTACCCACATACACTTACATTCAAAAAGCCACTCAAAGGCAAATCAAATTAAATTAAATTAATGTCAAGCGTTTTGGGTAATTTGCAAAACACATACGAGTACAAACGCACACACACGCACAACATTTATTAAAACGTCAATATTTGTCAGAAACAGCCTAAAGTCCTAAACGTTGCGCACCTTTACCCCACATGTAAAATAATACACTTAACTCGAATGTTGCGCCTAAATACAGGCTATAAATCCATTCTAAAATTTGTTCACAGAATAAATTTAAGAAAATCATTTGACGCCGCTCTGGCTTGTCTATTCAGTCGCGTTCAATGTTGATGAGTCGAAAAAAATCGAAATTAAATTGTTTAAAAAGAAAGGAAAAGTGACGAGTGTTGTGTGTGGTTGGGGTTGCTGATGGTGATGGTGATGGTGATTGGTAGGAGTATGAGTAAGGTTACCAGATTCTCTTGAGTAGAAAAGAATACTGAATTCCAGGGTATGGTGCTGCTGATGATAATGGTGGTTGGTGAGGGGAGGTTAAGGGGATTAAACTTCCTTGAAGACATTTTATTAAATGAAATTAAAATTAAATTGCAATGAAATCGAAACAAATTCGTCAGCAAACAATTATCCTGATACCTAAGATACTTCATGTGTCACTTGGGTATTCTGCTTCAAAGCTTCCAACTTCCACATACTTAAAAAGTACCAATATTGCGGTGTTGAACTGGAAATGCTAATATTGCAACGAGATGCTCTCAACTTACTTTGATTCAATTTGGGTGTATCGCACTTTTGATCCAGACAGGAATCTAGTTTCGCCCTCCTTTGTACTCATTTTTTATGTTTATTTTGCTTCAAGCATGCCTTATTTGCATTTATTTCGACTTTTATTAGCGGGTGTGTTGTGTGAGGCGAACATACCAGTACACCCCCACACACTCAATCATGCACAGTAGAATTTTCGTATACGCATTTATTATTGCTCTCCTCGTATTTCCGTTTCCTGTTTATTGCCGCATTGCTTTTCTATTATTTTGAGTACGCGATTCTATTTCCTTGAACGAACGAACATTTTGCCAAAACTCACTTATTTTCTGGTGCCTACAAATGGTGTCATTTCCTTCATATACCTCAACACTCAAATCAAATTCAATTAAAATCCTGTAATCTCTCATTTAGCATTTTTTGGATTGAATTCAAACCAAAAAAGTAAATAAACTTGAAATGCCAAAAAGAAAAAGAAAAGGCACCACAAAATGAAATTAAATTAAGAAATTACATCGTGGCCCACCATCGCGTTTGGCTCAAGGCGTATGCCCTCCTCAAATGATTCTTTAACAATTTGCTCAAAGTTTGTGAAACAAAACTGAAAAAAAAGGGAATACACATTTAATATTTAAAAAAAATGTTTTCATTGATGGAAAAGAGCATGTAAACTGCAGATATGTTACAAGAGTTTGACTGAAGAAAACTTTTTCAATTTCCCGAGTACACACAAAGTAAACGATACAAATACACGCTTCACGAATTTCCTCTATGTTCTCCCAAAAGTACACACAGAAAAATAACTCCGATCGTACTTATTTCTACGTTAAAGCAACTTCATTAAAAACAACTTCATTAAAATAACGGTTAAATGAACGTCAACCTAAAGTCGTCAACTTTGAAATAAAATTGACAATCTCAAATTGAAATTGCCCCACTTCAAAATAAAAATTGTACAATTTTGAAATAAAAATGCACGACTTCAAATTGAACTCAAGAACAAGAGTCATAATGATGCGTTCAATATAAAAATTCATTTAAAAAATAAATTTTCCCAAACTGTTTAATTTTAATATAGTTGGAAGTCAAACAAAATAGATATGCAGCCATAATTTGAGAACCCTCCCTCGGCATCTGTTCACTTTCAAAGTGGGGTGCTTGCACATAGCAAACTAGCAAACTTGAAACTATTATAATAATTTATAATTATAATAATTCTTTTACACAACGAACTGAATTTTCATATATTCTATACAATCACATTCGAGTCTATGTTCTATTACAAGCCACCAGGGACGTAACCAGGAACAAATTTCGGGTGGGGTTTTCATACATTTTTTTTTTACTTATACTAAATAGAAAATGCAAAGCAAATAAAAATCAACAACAGATCGCTTTTTTTCAAAAAAAAACTTTTAATTTTTCATAAAAAAAAGTAGATAAAAAAACAAAATATTTGGAAAAAAATCCGAAAGGGAGTTTTTGAAAAAAGGATTTATTCTAAAATCGATGTATTGTGTTCAAATATTTCGGTGGGTTCGGCACCCCAAAGCCCTCCAAGCACACCTCCCCTTCATGAGTACGTCCCTGATTCAATTTTAAAACCACTTTCATTTGATTCACAGCGAATTTCGAAAAACTATAAACTTTCACAAGGTGTTTCACTTTGATGCAAATGTACACAGTGATATTCGAAGCTTAATAACGAATGCTAGAACTGCACTTTGTACAGTTTTTGGCACACGAATGTTTCTCTTAAATTCTGTTAAATTTCATAACAATTCCATACATTTTTCTATTACTTCGTAGATTTCGTCGAACACTCCGAACCCCCCTGGTTACGTCCCTGCAAGCCACTATAATCGCGGCTACCTGCTGTTGCCGCTGCTATCAAAGGTAATTTCAAATTAATTTAGAACAGCAACAACATGCAACGAGCTTCGTTTTCTTGCGGTTGGGTAGCGGAAATAATTTTGAAAATGGTCTTACGAGGAAATGTTGCGGTAAATAACAGCATGGCGAAAATTTGTGGTACTAGCTAACCGGTAACTTCATCACCACCATAATGTGCAATGTGGTTGTCTTAGATATAAGGAAGCGTCTTGTTTGGTCATTAGACCAATTTTGCATTTTTATACCATAAATCGATTGAGTATAAAAGAGTACAGAATTCCAGGGAAGCACTTCTTTTTTTTATAAGACCACAAAAAAATCGACAAGGCGTATACAAATTTCGTTAAGAGTCGCAGAAATAAGGGAATTACAGAGTTAACATGATTGCCAAAAATGTTACTTGCAATCTCAAACACAGATTTTCCGTTTTTTGGGCTTCAACCATTGCAACTCTGCTATCAGTTGCCAATGTTTTCTATATAAATACATGCTATAAAAAACCAATTTACCAATATTTTCGTTGGGTTACATTTTAAGAAGTACACCTAAGTAAAGGAACTGAAACTGGTACAATTATTGCACAAAATGGTTAATATAATTTTATTCGTTTTTACTTAGTAGTGAACAAAGCTAAATTTCAGCTACCTTAAAGTTATATTGATTTCCTCTTCAAAATAAGTCTAGAGCATAGCCTCGCGAGGCCGACATCAATCGAAATTTTCACAAAGACATGGTCGGCAATTCACAGGCACACGAAAGCTGTTTGATCAAAGCATGCTTTAACTGCAGTCAGACTCAGCTTGACCGCACACAAGCACATAATATTTTGTGTGCGTGCGTTCAAGTTTGCCTAGCACTAAACTAGGGTATCAGAACATTTCTTACATTTCCGTTCAATTCGCCTGTCTCGTCTAGAACATTTTAATTAACTGCGCATCGCTAGTCAAGCTTATGAAAAGTGGCAGTAAAGTTTTAAGCCGGATTAATTATAATCAAGATGGGCCAAGTGTGTCCCGTTTAACCCCTTGGATAGTACACAGAAATACGCAAAAGCATAAACACACTCTCAAACATTCGCCATGGCATCAACAAGACTCATTAATGCCAACTTCCGAAAAACCATTAGCAACTTGCCACGTTATACGCTCCATACTGTACGCTGATTTCACGCTGCAACAATCGCTAACGTCGCTGTTAGTTGTGTTTTAGTCACCTAAACTGCCGACATCATGCGACCACCAACCGATGTCGACGAGTGTTTTCCCTTGGCGCTATTAATTATTCACTCTCGTAATTAACAAGAAAACCAGATGCCTGACGAACGCCTGCCAGCCAGTCAGTCAAAACGTGCGCTAAAATGCAGTCAAGGACACGAAGCTGGCGTTAAACTTAACACCTTGCCTTAAGTTGGATGTGAATTGTTTATATAGGAGAGAGAAAAAATGTAAAGCTACAGCTTGACGTTTTGGAATTACGTCTTTGATATGGCCTCAAACTATGTACGTCATATAATTTCAGGAAATTGATTAAAAATTTGAGATGGGGTAGAAATGGGGTTTTCATATTTTTCTAGAATATATTTTAAAATTACCATTAGATTTTCCTTTGTAATGAATTAGAGAAATTTTATTTCCGCTAAAAATACTTAAGACAAATAATAATGAGATCAAAGCAGTTGAGAAAGTTTCAGTCGGTCAAAGACGACTTATATATGGCACATCCCACGTGAGATTTTACCCTTTTTATGTTTGTAACACCAAGAAGGAGACGTGTCCGGTATGGAAAACTATATATATTCTTGATCAGCGTCACCTCCTGAGTTTATTTAGCCATACCCGTTTGTCCGTCTATCCGTCCTCTTTTCTTGTTAACACGATTGCGGGAGCTAGAAGAAAGCTAGAGAGCCCAAATTGAGGATTTATCCTTTTTAAGCCCTAGAAGGAGTTGGTATCGAAAATGGGCCAAATCGGTCGACTGCCATGCCTACCTCGTATTCAAGTGAAAATCTTGTTTTCACTTATATTCTACTTAATAGCTCCAAACTTGCTGACTTGGGGTTTTTTTGGGGTCGCTGATTTCGAATTTGATGTCGCATTTTCAATATTCAAGTTGGCAACAAACGAATTTTCGTTAATCTAATTTTTCTTTTTTACAAACGAAACAATTCTCTTATATCAAATTCAGTTCAACATATTCTTATATCAAAACTGCTTGTTACTCGTATCGAAATAACGTTGCAACAACAATTGAAGCTATTCCAAAATAAGTGTCAATCTAATGCCACAAGTAATTATTTCTTTTTTTTATGGAAAATTATAAATAATGGATGGAAAATTTCAGACTAAATGATTTCGATCAGTTTGCAGTTAATTGATAAATTTAAAAACGTTTTTCAGTTTAATGTTTTTGCATTTATTTTATTTTGTAATTATTTTTTATATCCTCCACTTTAGTGTCTTAGGTGCAATTGAAAGCTAAGGGTATATTACTTTTGCCACACAGTGTGTAACCTCCTGGGTCGATCTAGCGGTGTTTGTCAGTCCGTCTGTTTGCCTCTTTGTTTGTGGCATGATAAATGCCGTAATTAGCAAAAAAAGTCGGTAAATCTAACCGAAAAAGACGGTTAAAAACGCTCCAACCCTCCAATGTTGATACATTTAACCGATGAGAGATGGTAAATTTATTGCACCATCTTTTTCACAGTTGAGTTGTAAAATGTTCAGTAAATTTGTGAAAAATTTACATTTAATCAAAAATTGTGGTAAAAGAACTTACAACAACAACTACTTTTTCGATTATTTGAACTACTTTATGTAGAATTTTGAAGATTTATTTTAAAATTTTTTTTCGGTCAATAAATTCCGGTTTTTCATACATTTTGAAAAGTTGTACGCTAACAACTTTTTTCGGTTAGTTTTACCGACGTTTTTTTTTCTGTGTAGAATTTATTAAAAATTATTTTCAAAAAAATGAAAAAACAATAAAAATTATTAAAAATGTATTTTATAATGAGAAAAATACAAGAAAAAAAATAAAATCTGGTTTCCCCCATAAACATTTCCTAAAAATTATATTTAATAAAAAGCATTTTGAGGTTTTATGCCACATTATAACTTTTTGTGATCATCTGGTAGCACTGTTCCGCCAGATGTCACTGACTGCCATCGCTTCCTTCCGGCGGAATAAAAAAAACATGACACGTTATGATGTTCCAAAAAATATCTAAATCTTTTTATTAAACAGCATTGTTAATAGCAATTTATCAGAGCAACCGATAATTTTGTTTTTTTCCTTGTAGTTTTATTATTCTAAAAAGTTTTTAAAATAATATTGGTTAATTATGGCTTTTTTTCTCAATTTTTCTTGATCTAAAACGAACTGCACATTGCAGGGCACTTTAGCAACGGTCAGACCGGAGATAATTTTGTTACCACTTTGTATTGGCTTTCATAAATTTGGAGTTAAATTTAAGTATATAAGTTGTAGGGTTCCAACATTTTCACATTTTCTTTAGAGTTGTCAAATTGCTCGTTTGATATTTCGAATTTCGCAGATGTGGCAAAATGTGTGTAGATACACACTGCTTCTAGCGATGATAATGTGTTTAGCTGTGAGTTGAAGACAAATTGTTCAAATTAACCTATTTAAATAAGCTTATACATAAGGTTAATACACATAGATTTAGTTACATTTTTGTAGTACTAAAGTTTACTTTGAATCTTATGAATCTCTTATTATGATCATAGAACGCTTGGACTCTTTCTAAACCGGATTCCATCGACTGCTCGAAACCTCCCGATTTCGGCCATTTCGTAAGTACACCAACATCAAATGTAATCTTTTTATACCCTGCACAGAAGTGTCCAACGGTATGAGTCGATTTAGCCATGTCCGTCTGTCCGTCTGTCTATCTGTATATCGAATCCAAATGTTACATTCGGGTTCTATTGTACAAAATGACTGCCAAAATTTCTGTATTTTCGTTTATCTTGAGATATACTAAATCGAATTTTACGTCGGTTGTTGGTTGGAAATGATATCGGGAACGGAATGGAAACGGACTAGAGCCAAATGATAATGGAACTTACGATTGCGCCCCTGGTCGAAGATGGTATCGTATTCGTATGTGCAGGGTATTTTACCTTCGGTCGGACCGGAGATATTGCTCTTACTTCAATTCAATTTTGAATTTATTCTTAAAGGATGTTCGCACCTGTTGCAAAACACCGCACCCAAATGTCGGCACCAAAAATAATGAAAAATGTGAAATATATATAAATTCTTTGAAATCAACCAGCAGAGAGCATTTTCATCCAGCATATACACATCCGGTGAGTTTCCCTACGATTTGAGTCACTAATTTCACTTCAATCCCAACATGAACCACAATCTCCAATTGAAAATTTCTATCTTCTCACTCTTTCCTAGTGCTATGCGGAATGTATTTTCAATGAAACGGGCACCCTGGTGAATGGTGAACTTCGCCTGGAAAATATCAAAAAGTTTTTGAATAGTTATATAGATCGAAGCGACAAGGCTATTGTGCCTCTCTTCACACGTGCCTATGATGCATGCTTGAAATTTAATAGTTCAGTATTTTGTCTAAAACCCAAATCGAAGCTTTGTACCATATATATATCTTCCTTTTTCAGGCAACTATAATGAAATGCTTCACGAAGAATGTTCGCTGAATATCGCTTTGACTTATAGTTGCGTCAATGTCCAAATTTTTCTTCAATGCCCCACCAAAATGTGGAAGAACGAGCGTTTGTGCAATTTGGCGAAAGACTTTACCGCTCAGTGTAATCCGATGCGACATGCATCGATGAATTGATTGAACATTTGGAGTACTTGTTTTTAATAAAGCGACCACACAAATCAAATGACTTCAAATTTAATTTTGAAGCTACATTTTCTAATATTAAAACGGGCATTAACTAGTGAATTAATTAATAGTTAATTTACGAAGTTAACTTTTAACGTTTCAGTTAATTTCGAAAACCATTAACTTTTTCATTTAGTTAAGTTAAATTTCTTCGAATTTCATACTATTTTCGAACTGATATTGACATTTAGTTTAAAAATTATTTCACAAAACAATTAGATGCCGATATATTTCGAAGTATTCTATATTCTATTTTTATGTGTGAATGGAAAATTTTAAAGCAAATTTGCATATAGAAGGCTGAAACCGATCGGAAAAAGGGTCGGAGAGTGCAGGCATTCAATTAAATATAGTTGAAATGTTTTTTTTTTGTTTTCTATAGAAAAATGAACTATTTAATTTAATTTTTAAAGAAGGTAACTTCTCAACGAAATTAACTTTTTAATTTAACGAATAAAGCAACATTTTTTTTACAAAACTTAACAAAATATCTTTAATTTCATTTGATTTTGAATTAATTATTTCCATAATGAATAATTTTCTAAGGAAACGGTCAATTGCTTCTATCATTGCTTGTATTGTACTGACCAACGCCTTCGCCGCGTCTACGTCCTTCCTTACCGCCCTTCCACATCTCCGCACCACAAGTTTCCGCATATACCTTCGCTGACTCACACATCTCTAAACTTTTCCACACATCCGCGGGACAGTTCTTCAGCAGCATTGAGTGAGCGCACGAAGCATACATCATTGGCACCGACGAGCATTTGCCACGTCGCTTGCTCTCATAGACGGTGCCGTTGGCCATCATAAAGCCATCCACTTTGGGCTTTACTTTCGGTATACAATCTTCGAACGATTTCAGATAGGCTCCCACAAAATTCATATTATTTGGATAGGATTTCTCGAGCAATGTACGCAAGTTGGTTAGATGCAATACAGAACCATCGAGTGAGCCGGACACATTGAAAGCACAAGCCAAGTGGCACTGATTGAATAGTGTGGACAAATAATTTTAATAACAATTTTTTTCTCTTTTTCTCATCGAAAAGTATCTACTCACTCTCATATTTTTCACTTTAACATCTTTGCATTGTTCCCTATAGGCTTCGTGTGAGGGCCTTGGTGTAGGGCAGCAGTCGTTGATAGCCTAAGGTGAATGGAATGGAAAAGGAAAATATTCCATATATTATGTTTTACAGTTAAATCGAAAAGTGCATCTTTCTACCCTTAATCCCGATGGTCGACTCTTGCTGCAGTCTACTTCCTCTGCTGAGGTGGATGGTATCGTCATAAGTCCTACAAATAACACAGCCACAACAACAACAACAATAACTACAACTTTACCTATTCCCACTGTCATAGTTACTTAGTATCTGTAACTGATCCATTTGTGTTCACTAGTATTTATAATGTTGCCAATTGTAATTACTTGGTTGCTGTCATTTGGGTTTTGGAATTTAAATTAATTGACAGTCTGCTGCTGTCTGTTGTTGTTTGTGTACGTTTAAGAGATATGATAAATAATGTGTGCATTTAATTAGAATCTTAATTGCTAACACAAATGTAGAATACACGCGCTAGTCATCAGAATTGGTATCAGAGTGGTATCAGTGGTAGTGGAAAAAAAACTCCTGAATGTTCAGCACTGTTCCCCACTCCAATTGGTATAAAGTCATTTAAGTTTAAAATTCTAATGCTCTTCCCTTCATGGAATTGTCATGAAAACTTAAGGAACTCTATTCAAGGATTGAGCATGGCAAACACATTGGATCTCAACCGCATTCGGGAAAACCAACATTTATCGCTTAAAAGGATAATCAATGCTTGGTTTATCCAATATAATGATTAAACAGTTGATCAATATATTTAATTAATCATAATTTTTATTGATAGATTGATTGATACTACAGTTAAAAAACACAAGGGGACAACCGCTTCTGACTTTTAAATGACTCCCACGACTTGGACCTGCCGTGCTAAGCATAAAAAAGTGATCTGCTTTTTACTTATTACACCGTTCGACACTAAAAACGCACATGATCGGGACTGGCAGATTCTGTTAGAGGGGGTTAAAAAAAAGTACCCATGTCTCACAGTTTTTCTAGATCAATTCTTAAAACCATTTACATCGCCATTTTTTTTTACATTTTTCCTACTTTAACATAAGTTTTTTTGTAAAAAAAAATTGGAAATTTTAGATAAGTATTTTATGCTTAGCGGTATTAACCCAGGGTTGGGAAATTACAGTTTCGAAATTATATCAAACCAACCAAAAATTTGTGCTTTTCAGTATGAAATTGTACTGAAATTGTTCGTGAAAAATAAAACTTTTTTTCGAAATATATACTTAAATAAATATACCCGCCATTTTAAATAAATTTTTATATTTAACGAGCTCATTTTTGTTAATAATGAATTTGTACATGGTGTCCCAGAGGATTTAATTGTTAAAAAATAATTTCCAAAAACGTAAACCATATTATCCAAAAGTGATTCTGCACATTTTGTTGCAAATGAAAATTTTCACGGTACATTTAATTTAAAAACAAAAACTGAATTCAAATTAACATCATGACCAAACATTAATATGAAATGGAAAATTTTCATTGTGCCATTTTGGAAAATAATTGAAATATTACAGACTATAAATACGAATGGCTATGGGCGGGAGCTTAGTTCAAAACTCAACATGACGAAATTAGCAACAGTGTTGATAGTATTCGGTACTATAGCTGTTACGGCACAAGGTCAACTGGATTGCAGCAAGCGACCAAACTTTAAGGTAATTGTGTTCACAAAAAACTAACCAACTTCAATATATATAATATTTATATAATTGAAAACACCTTCGAAGGATGTCAAAGACTGCTGCAAGATACCAGAACCCAAGTGGGACGCGTTCGCAGCACAGTGTTCGAAATACACAATGCCCATGCAGAAACATCCTAGTCCAGTAAGAATATTTGAAATACAGCTAAAAAGATACATAAAATATATTATATTCCATTATTAAAATCAAAAAAAATTATTCAATTCAAGTGCGGCATATCGTGTGTTTTCAATGTGACCAACTCATTGCAAGGTGAAAATTTGAACATGGACAACGCTCGCAAAATGCTCTCCACACTATTCACTGGCAATCAGGATTTCAGTCAGGCCTATTCATTGGGCTTGGAGAAGTGTCAACCGATAATTCAGCAAAAGTCTGCCGAGTTCAAGCAAAAAGGTGGTGGACGCATGCCACAGTCGCCCATGGGTTTCAATCAGGACTGTTCGCCGTTGGCTTCCTTCTATGCTATGTGCGCACACAAGTTTGTATTCACTGGTTGTCCGGCCTCAGCATGGAGCGCAACGGCGGTTTGTGAGAACGCCAAGGCATACGCCAGTAATTGTGAGATGGGTCCAGGCGGCGGCAAGCGTGGTGGTGGTTTTGGACAACGCGGCGGTGCTCTAGGTCGTGGTTCACGCGGTGGTTTCCATTTCGATCGTCACCGTCATGAAAATACTTACAATCGTCATCATGACCAAGAAGCGTTCAACAATCACAGGAGTTGGTCGCAGTTTTTCTAGCTCGTTTGCAAATTTGGTTTTTGTGACCTTTTCTTTGTAACCTTCTAATCAAATAAATGCATAATATTGGAATGCAAAATTAGATTTGTGTAATCGAGAATAGTTATCGGTTTTTTAAATTATGATTAATCAGTTTATCGAAAGGATCGTTTTTTTATTATCAAGTGTCAGTCGTTACGTAATAGGGGCAAGTGGGAAAGGCAGAGAAGACAGAGAAAATAATTATGGAATTGAGCGAATAAAATAAATAGATACATATTAGCAACATGTATCTATTAATTAACTAGTTAATTAATGCCAACCTAGTTAATTAGTTAATAGTTAATTAGCGAAGTATGAGCGTCAACAAACTGGCCACAATTCCCTCGATGCGGTCCGGCAGTATGTCCTACTTGGAGACATAACTGCCTAAAATACTTAACAGCGATGAGCAGACTTTAGATCTGTACAAATCTTCGTCGACTTTCAGTTCAAAATCTGATGTAAACTCTTCCAGGTACCAGCAATTCTGACAAACGTTGCCAGCTAATGACTTATTACACAGCACCCAACTCTAATTTAAAGCATTCCATTTAATTTTCAAACATTTCAAACTCATGAACAGTGCAATATAAAGTGGGTTAAATTGGTTACATATTAATAATGAATATTATGTATATTAATACAAAAATAAATTCAATTCTAAAACACTGAATACAATCTAAAACATCAACCAGTTGCAATAAAATAAACATTACAAGATTTTTGCTAAAACATTGTCAAATTATTGATCATTTCAGTTTTCACCATTCCATGAAATCTTTTTTATATGTCCTGGCAGCTGGATAGGGCATCCACGTCATACTGATCACCTTGGAAATGTGTAAAAACTATATAAGTATGTATTTTCAATAATTTCATTTCATTTCATTTGCGAACTTAATAGCCTTTAAATAACTTACCACCATCCTCAAACATGTCCGCATAACGCGGATCGCTGGCAAATCTCTTAATAGCGGCACGCAAAAGTTTCATATTCATTCCGCCATTTTCCACTACGTTTCCTAGCAACTGCTCACTGTCTACTGACTGTTCATATGACTTAATTGATCGATCATCGGACACGTCAGAGCCACATTCTCCGAAGGGAATATCGTTATCGGACTCAAAGAGACCAGCATACATCAAGTCATTGCCGCACATGTCACCGTCATAATCATCGCCGAAGTACATTTCATTGTCAACGGAAGATGGATTTGGTTCAAGTCTCCTTAAATCAGCCTGTAATTGAAAAAAACCTATCAAATAATTTGAATATGTACTAAATAAATATTAAATCACTTACTTCACTGCTTACAATGAAATCACTAATGGCCGCACGGACCATTGAAGTTGTGGCTATTAAGGCCATAGCCGTCCAGTTCATAATCAACATTTTCCCGTTCACGATTTCTGTATGCACTCAAATGATATTTTATTGCAAATGCTGTGACAATATAAGTAAATTTAAATATTTAAAACTAAATTGTACATTACACAATAAAAGCTTTTAGGTAAAACCAATGAGTTTACACTTTTTAAACTTTTTACATTGTGCAACCTTACCAAAAAATAAAAAAAAACATTATTTTTTATGTTTTGAAACGAGTAAACTATTCAGAATGCAATAAGGACTTGAACTGAGTAATTTTTAATATCTATTTTATGATCCCTTTTTTCAATAAAAGTTGCACAAAGAAAAAAATGTATTTTTTTTAATTACTTGCAACATGGTGTTGCAAGTAATTATTTTTTTTGTTTTGAAACTAATAAACATTAGTTTCGTTACGATCTAAAGTATATTGTATTTGTCAAGGTAGATTAAACATGTAAATTTCACTGATCTTATCGTTCTGCTCTGTAGAACAACTCTTTTAGGTCTTCCAACTAAGTGTCTAATGGTCGAGTAGGGGAACGCATTTCATTCGAATTTCTTTTTTAATTTTTCAAGTTATATAATTTGCATTTATTTTATTTCTAGAATCAATAAACAACTTTCTACACTGAGAAAATGTTTTAAAATTGAATTGATTTTGTTTTTAAAATAGAGCTTTGTACAGATTTGTTCAATTTTAAAACACGTGTGCTAAAAACCAATTTTGAAACGCAAATGTTCAATTTTAAAACATTTTTTTTTTGTTTGCAATTATTTTATTTATTTATATTTAGTTAACTTTTTATTTAGAAAAGAACCACAGTATTATCAATTTAAAATGACTAACGAAAGAGCAAGATGATTGAAGATGAAAGCATTTGTTTTAAAAATGAAAACATAAATGTGCTGGAAAAAAAACTTTGTTTTAAAATGTTTAATTTTAAAACATGTTTTTTTTTTCAGTGTAATTTCAATTTTCAAATTTACTCGATTTTAAATTTTATTTAAAAACTAGCTTTTGGTCACAATAATTGTGTATTTTCACGTCAATGTATAATTGTTATACTACACTAAGAACAAAATCATAATGAAAAGTTGTCAAAACGTACCGAAACAGTGTTGATGAATTGAACCGATCCAATTACATTTTAAGACCGAAATATTGATGTTTCGCAACCGAACCTTTTGTTTTGCGACTGAAATGTTAATGACTTGAGATGGTTATGTTGACGATTTGCAACTGATTCGTTGACGCGACGTGGTTCACCTAAAAAATATCCAATGGCACACGTTGGCTTAATCTTAATTACGTGGCTCGCCCAAAAACAATAAAAGTTGGTAGCTGTATTCTACACTGACATGAATCACCCGAAAAATTCCAAAGAGGGACTCGGTGGCACCTGTAATCTCAACTGACATAATTGACAAGTCAAAAGACGCACGTGTTGGCATCTGAAATCCCAGAAGGCAGATTCACCCACAAAAGTGCAATATAAACCCAGAAAAGTTTTTAATTTGTGAATCCTGACTCCAGAATATTGAAATGCAATCCTAACCGTAGCAGCCATTTTGTCGATATTTACACGATTTTTACACTTTATCGTTCATATGAAGTTTACATGTTTTACATGTTTCCAGGTTTACGGGGGTTTTACAGATTTAAATGAACCCCCTTAATTAAATTTTTGTTTTAATAAAAATAATAACTTTAATGTTAAAAGTATTTACAATAACTGAAATTCATTTTATTTGAATTGTTCTCTATCCTATTTAAATTAAAATCCATCTATGTAATCCAAGGTCCCATCAAATCAACGGCAGTGGTACATGTGGCAGAGGATTACACTGTTCGGCAAAACTTTTCGCCAAATTGCACAAACGCTCGTTCTTCCACATTTTCGTGGGACAATGAAGGAAAGTTTCGGCATTGACGCAACTATAAATCATACTGGCAAATGGCGAACAACCTTCGGAGAGCATAGCATACTGCGTAATGCCCACGGCCTGCATGTGCCCTTTGACTGAAATTGTATGAAGAAGAATGTATCGAAATTTCGATTAAGTTTCCAGCAATACAAACAAACTTTAACTAACAAAAGTACTCACTATTTGTCAAACAAGCTTCAAAGGAGCGCACAATGTGCGGCACAATATCCTTGTCGCGTCGATTCACGCTATTCTCCAAGAACTTTCTGACATTTTCCATACGAATTTCACCATTCACCAAGGAACCAGTTTCACGGTAGATGCACTCCGGATAGCACTGGGAATAGTTGATAGAAAGTTTAAAATTTAATTTGATGTGACAGTTTTGGACATTTGGACATGGTCCCAACTCAAATCCAATATGAAATCAAATCAAATCTCACCACATGCGTGTATGCAGGATACTCTTCTTTGGACGATTTCAATGAATTTACATATTTGTCACATTTTTCGGGCGCGTTTCCGAGATTTAATTCCGGTATGCGACAGCAGGTGTTGACATCCTTTTAGGAAAAAATACATAATTTATTAGAAATGTGTTGACATTGGTATTTTGTTATTATTATTATTTTTTTGATGTGTTTTGCAGGACGACAGTTTGGATTTTCGTTGTTGTACTTACGAAATTTGCAAAATTTGGCGGTTGTGAGCAATTGAAGGAAGCCGCTTGTGTATGAAGCTGTAATTTAAAAAGAAATTATTTTGATAAAAATGATAAAGGCAGAAGGCAGGGCGCAACAAAACTACAAAGGAAAAATATCTGTTTAAATTAGTATTATTAATTAAAATAGATCCAAGTTGAAAAATTTAATTAAAAATTTAATAGTTAATTTAACCTTTTTTTTTTTTTTGAAACAACTTTTTTTGGGAAAAATAAAATTAATTAAAATAGTAGGATCCGTAAAAAAGTCGTTTAAAAAGTGATGTTTTTTTCTTTAACAAAAACTTCTATGGGCACAGATAAAAATATTGTTTTTTCATTTAGATTAGATGCCAGCGATCGGCAATTGAGAAACACATTCTATTCTTACTGAAAGAAACTCAAGCTCCATAAGGCACTCAATGTGACTGTGCTCTGTACTACACGTAGCAGAAACAGGGACAGCGATGAGCAGACTTTAGGAGCGTTCGAGTTCTCCCAAAGATCTTTGCGTCAATGGTGAACCGCGAACCTACTTAAAATATTTGTTTCTGGTGGAAAAATAATTAAGATTATTCATCAGCGAAATTCACGAATTTTGCAGGTTCATTGGTACATAATTAAGAAACGAAGTTAAATTTTTTATCAACTTTTAACGTTTCTCTTAATTAAAGTAAGCTTAAAAAGGAATACTATTTTTTTCTAATAATACAATTTTTCCAAAGTTTCAAATGTTACTTTTGGTGGATAATTTTTTGACACTCGTTTAATTCCCGTTTAACTCATTCGGATGCGCCAGCCGGATATAATTCTCTTTTATTTGCAGTTGCATATGTTTTTCCACTTACAATTAAACACAATTGCACTGCCAGAAGTGTGTAAATATTTCGACACATTTTCGTAATAATAAAAACCATTTAAAAAAAATTAATTCGAAAACTTCCAAAAAAACAATTTAAGCTGTAAAATATTAAAAAATAGTATTTCAATGAAAAACTGCAAATGATGAAACCGGCATACCTTATATACCCAAATTCAAAATGAATGCAATCATTCAAATAATGATGAGTGCTCACTATCGGCCAGCACCACTGCCCACAATCTCCCTTTAAGAGTTCAATTGTAGAGCATGCGGGTGAAGGTGAAATTATGTGCCTGCTAATAAATATTATGGTAGCACTGATGTTTGCTGATAATTACGTAGATTGAAGCCGCATCTAAAAACATTCAAGCGTTCAAAAGTACACTGAAGCTTTTTGTATATGTCCACCAACGCGTCAGGTTAATGAATCGTTTAGCCTGAAGCTCTCCATATATTTTTGGTTGATGTCTTTCCCAGTCTTAATTGGTTTGAAATACTAATCACTTGTGAATGTATATTATGGCCGATTTCAATTCGTTATTCGGAAAATAAAAATTTTATTCAGGCCGTATTAATATTGTTTTCAGATGTTGTTGCCCCACATTGATTTGTGATTTATACCAAATGATTGTCTGCTCATGATAGTGGTGATCCATGAAATAAAATTGCATTTCAATGCCAGAATTGTTTACAAAAATTACAAATTTTATTCAATGCAATATTTTGGCAATGAAATACGCATATTGATTAATAATTACTCGTACTTTTCGAGGCGAAATTCAATGATCTTTCATGGAAACAAAATTATAAAAACTCTTGGGGAAGTAGTTGGATATTGGGAATCTATTTTGGAATACGTTTTTCAAAATCCAAATTGTGTTGACCGTCAATCATCCTCAATCAATCATTCGAATCAATTCCACTTCTAGCTGTCCCCTTGACAAGTCGTTTTTTCTGGTTGTCTTGTATTGACTATCATAATTACAAACGATTGAAATAATAAAATCAGTGAGTATATCGCTTCCCTAAAGTACGATCGTGTTATATGTAGTGTCCGACCGAATGTGATTTTTTCGGCCGAAGCCGATGCCGAAATTCCGCTTTATTTTCACATTTGGCCAAATATTAAAACATTTATTGAAAATGGTTTATGCCAAGTGAATGATTATGTAAAACATTTATTTATTAAGTAAATTAATCAATAACCCTTCAAACTTAGAACGTTTTGATACTCCATAACCAAATGTAGCATTTCTCATTGATTTTTTAAAGCTGAATAAGACGGCGGGCTCAGTTCTATCACGTCAGGTTTTTGAGAAATTCAGGATGGAGGAGTCGAAAAATGGTTAACTTTACATACTCCAAAAAACAGACCTATTGCTTCATTAAGGACACCAGATGGTGTCCAAAGAAGGTGGATTTTAAACAACGCGAAATCGGCAACAATGGTGTATAGATTTGAATAAATTTTATGGTTGCTAAATTCTGCAGTAGATTTTTCTTCGCAATTCTTGTCAGCGATCATTGATTACAAAAAAAAAGGGTCGTGTAGGAACAAACCAGCCAAAATCCCTTAATTTTATATCAAACTTGCTGAAATCAATTTAAAGGAAATTTCTTTTCTGCATTTTGGTCGATTATATCATTAAAAGTTGGGTTTATCCAATGTCTTCAATTATTCCTAAAAAACATAAATAGTTAATTTTTTTCTGTTAAACTTTAAATTTCTTAAAATTTTCATTTCTTTTTTAAGAAGACAACATTTTATTTTGTACACAGTTTTGTAAATATGTTTGCGTATTAATACACGATTCCGACTTGGTCCAAACAGCTGAAGGGCAGTGAAGAAACGTTTCTGTGTGGGCACATGTGACATACCACATGGGAATTTTGGAGCAATTGCGTGTTTCAAGCGAGTTCCGACTACCTCTGCGGATGGTTTTCTCGATTCGACTACGTACCAAAGTTGTACAAGTCCTGAAGCCATTCAAGTATATTTGAGCGAATGTTTTGTCAGAAATGATCTGGCCCAAAACCTGTTGCACGCGCGGCAAATCCAACACATAGTTGTCATCCATTAGAGAAGCGGCTTGGAAAATGCAAGCAATGGCACACTTTGAGTATTTAAAATTTTTGTAAATTGAAAAGAAATTATTTTTTCTTTAAATTAAGAGTTTTGCTAACCGGTTGAAAGTATCTACCCAGTCCAAAGAAACTCTGTTTTGTAGCTATATGACCGCACTTATTGTCGAACACTTCAAATTTATATTTGGGATATCTGCAGCATGTTGTCAGCTGCAAAAGTATTTTGTGGAAATTGAGTACATTTCGTCTTTATTTGTATTACTTACCTCTTTTGCGGGCATTTGCACACAATTCAAATCCATGGTATGGGCAAACTGAACACAGCAGAGCCCCAACCAAACCACAACGTGGACACTCAATTGGCACATTTTTGGTTTAAATGAAACTTTGGCCGCTTCCCGTTTGATGTTGGAAATTTGGTTTGCTAACTTAATTAACCCTTGTAGAGTCATGAAGTTACTTGAGGCTGTTTTGTGTTTATGTTCTTGCCTTCCCGATTTTCTTTGGACTTAAATTTGTATGAGATTATGTTGAGCCTTGTGATCAAAGAGTTGATCAAAGACTGATTGAATTTATTTGATTAATCTTTCGTTATAAGATTAATCAAAGACTCTCAACAATTTACCTGACAGCACTGCAATTGCTATGCAATTTTTTACAAGTTATTATTTAGTTGATGTTGAGCTTTTCTCACTTCGGAAATTAGGCAGGCTGACCACTGTGCTTCCGCGCTTTACTACTGAACTTTGCTCTATGTTATCTTTAATTTTTCGTCTCTCTGGGGTTAAAACGATTTAAATTTGTTTTAATATTTCTTCATGGCTAATTTACTGACTCGATTTGTTGGAAATTAATATTTGCCCATCAAATTTGTTGTTCAATAAAATTAAATTAGGCAACATTAATAAAAATAAAAATAAAAATAAAAAAAATACAAATTTCTATGAATTCTTTGTTTTTTAAAAGTTTTTAAAATTATTTCTCAACATTGACTCCATACAATATTCCATAATCTCTCAAGTAGTGTCTCATTTTCTTCTAGAGTCTACGATGTTCCTGAGATTTCTTTAGTCCTTTCGTGTTCTTCAAGGGAGCAAACGGGAAAAGAAGAGGAAAATGAGAATTATGTACTCTAACACATTAATGCGTTTCGACATATCGAGCCGAAACGCTTTTTTTTTGTAAATGACAAATATAAAGACTGTTCACTTTTATCGTAAGCGAAAGTTAACTTAAAGATTGCCTTAAGAAAAAAGCCTGTAAAATTTACATTTTGATTTAAATTTAAGGCTTGATATGTATGATATTTTTTTCTGTGAAACTGGTAGCATTGGTAGATTTGTGAGATTTATCTCATATTGAAATTTTTGAATTGATTGTGAGAAGTTAGATTTTTGTAAGATTTTTTTAACTAATGTGAGATTAGTTGGGAGAATTTTGAATTGCTGTGAGATATGTATTATTTCGTAGGAGATTTTGGTAAAATTTTTCAACTCCTGTGGGATTTTTTGTGAGAATTTTAAATTTGAGTGAGATGTGGAAAAGTTGTGCTGGAGTTTCGCATCATTAAATGAAATTCAACGCACTATTTATAAGAAAAGAACTTTTTTTTTACATTTTCCATCATTTTTCAAATTCTATTTATTTATTTGTTGTTCGTTAATGAATTGATAATTTCGTGCAGCGGCGCTGATATCAAATCGATAATATTCTCCTGGCAATATTCATTGGCGTACTTAGAGCATTGATCGTGCACACCATCCATTTCCGCTTGATAGTAGGGCAACGGCAACTGTTCGTTCGATGATGTTGTTGGTCTGACATCAAAAGTGGATGAAAATATATTTTATTATTTAATTAAATACTGTTATTTAAAACATACGAAAACATTATGTGTATTAAAGTGCCCAATACGCCATTGATCTCGCCTAGACCAGAGGAGTTCGTTTCGCAAATTAAACGTAGCAGACAAGGCTCCCCGCTGAAGCCACTCCTGAAAATATTGTTTATACAAATAATTGTCACTGGTTATAAAAAGGCTTAGGGCTGTTAAAATTCCGAAACAGAAAACCAAAGACTTAAGAGACACACGTGATTTTAATTAAAGATTATTTTGATAACGTATTTCTATTAATTTCTTCCCATATCCCACCTCACCTTTGAAATTTATCCTTGAGTATGTGATAGAAATGTGTGCGGGTCAATAGAGATCTTCGACGACGACTCTCTGCTTTGGGGGAATTCTGCGCTGGTTTCTCTGTTGTTGTTGTTTTAGAGGTGGTTGTTGCAGGACTTGAGGTCGTTGTGCAGTTGGAACATCCTTCCGATACGATCTGACGTGCTTCATCAAATAAATCCTCATCTTCAATGCCATACTAAGAGGAGGAGATTCGATTGAACGTATAATTATACCTTTACAGCCAAAAAAATGGTCGAGATAGGTGTATAAACTAGGAGGGTTACCAGAAAGAGTAAAGTACTGTTTTTAGGCACTCCTCCCTTTTTACTCTCACTTTCTTCCCGAATGTACTCATATCATATTATAGTTCAAAGGTGACAAATGCTTATATTCGATAGAATTTCTTTAAAAATCCATAAAAATCCATATTGCATTCAAAAAAATTACAAAAAATCAGTAAGTTCGTCACTTTTTAACCGAAATATTAGATAGAATTTTTAATATCTTTAATTATATCAAAATCTTATGAAGGAATAATGGAAAAAAAATCTTTTTTCGGTTTTATAGAAAAATTACTGGCAAAATATGGCGCTATCCTACCCATCTCTTGTAATAACGAAGATACGTTTATTTTGAACAATGCTCAGACCAAAACTATAGTCTCTCTCTGCAATAAGTTACTTGCGGCTGCGGCTATTGAAAACATTTCCGGGTGCTCCAACAAACTCGCTAATCGAGTCCAAGCTAAGACGGACCGAGTTGGAACATGGGAATTTTTTGCATTTCGCGGACAAATACCACTCATATTTAGCATAAATAACTGCTATTGAAATCATTTCCGGCCATTCCGGCTGTTCCAACACCTTTTTTTTTACCCACCACTACCTTTTATAAAGATCGGACCGAGGTTGTTGTAACAGAAGCGAGTTCGCAGTTGTTAGTGCTAAGCTTCCCCATCATTTTAAGACCCTAAGACTGTTTGTATTAATGCATGTTGGGATTTTTGACGTTAATTTCAATCTTTAAAGGCAATTGTCAAAATTGGAGTTTTATGGACTTAGTATCTTTTCAATGAACGACGACGATATTAACTCTCTTGTGTGACTTTTTTTGGAAGCAATTGTATATCGCCTTGTACATTTCTTATCAAAAAAGACATGGCCAAGACCGGGAGTGTGGAACTACCTGCAACTCTGTACTCTTGTCTATTCAAGAGAATCTGGTAACCCTAGGTGTAAATTTCTATATATAAGACAAATTTATACTAACCGCCACCGGAGGAATATCCCATGTATATGGCAAATTATAATTCGCTTCGAAGTTATAAGAAACGAAAACGTTACGATGTGGCAAATCCAACGGTACAGCAATGGCGGCAAATATCTTCAAAAAAAAAATAAGTCCAAAAAAATTTAAATTTGTTTACAGTTCTTTTTTAAATAATTTAACATTTAACACCTACACCGTACGCACTGTTGGTAGGGAAGAAAGCAACACCCGAACACCAGTCACAGCACAAACTAACGCTCAGAAGAAGGCAATAGTAAGCAAAATCCATTTGGATTTTGTTAAATACAGTTTGGACGGATCACAAATGAGGAGTGTTAAACTACAAATAAAATTGAATGCAACCACAAATCTCTTATTCGAAGCGGACGCGACCTCAACTGAAACGAAACTAAACTCGTCGTAAGTCTGCTGAAATTTCTTTACAAGAGCGCAGCTTTTAATTAGAACTGAAGTCATGAAGAAAGTGTTTGTTAATTGAAAGGGTAAACAAACCAAAGGTAGATGCGAGCTGGACTTACCACATTACGTATATGTGCGGTATGCGGTTGAAATTAGTTCAAACTCAATCTGAGTTACGCAGTTGAAGAATGAAGTGTGTGAACAAGTTAGAAGATGTTGTGAAATTAACTGAAGTTGAAAAAAAATAAACCACAAAGAAATTATACAAGAGGCCATTCAGTTGTCAAACCGATTATCTACACTTTCTGAATTTTTGATTTAATTGTGAAAACCGGAAAACCACATAAGTTTATAGTCCGCTATTCTCTCGTGGTGACAAGTTTTTAGCCGAGACCACCAATGTGAGAATGTAGAAAAGTGGAGCTAATCAATTTGTCAACTGAAAGTCTCTCAAATAGGCCGCCATTTCGATATCTTAAAAATTATTATTTATTTCAACGCATTTCTTTGTTTTAGGAAAATGTTTCGTTTTGATTTGTTTCGGTTTTTTTTCGCTTGAGTGTCTTTTTGTTTTGTGACATTTTGACTCATTTCCTTGGCCTTTTTTAGTGAGTGTTGAAACCATTGTTGGCATTTGTTGCTGCTGCCGTTTTTGCTTCTGGGCGTAGCGGCTGCTACCGATGTTGACGCATTTTGCGTTCTTGCCAGGTGGCAAATCTTGTATTGGCCGCTTGCAGCAACCGATTCAAGTGCTGGGTGAGCGACGAGCCCAGCGGCGAGAGTTCGTGCATGGCGCGACTCTGTTGGAAATGAAATCAAAGAAATTACGATTCACTCAAAAGTTGTCGATTAAAAAGAGTAGCCTACTTCGAACGGCACCAATTTGACCATTTTAAAACGTTGCAATGCCTCATGCATGCGCACGGCCTTGTCCTCCAGTTCAGGTGTGGTGGGTGGGAAGCAATTCCAGAAGTGTTTCAACAGTTCTGCCAGCGATAAGTATATGTTGCGCAAATCCTTTTCAAAGTCGGCGGGGATAAGTTCTAAAATTGAAACAGAAAGAAATTCAATTAAAATTGGAAAATATTCAACAAGCGGTTAAACTAACGGATTAATATTCAGCCTAGTCACTAAAAAAAATAAAATCATCTTTTCTGTCACTTCTTTTCAAGCGTTTTGTTGTTTGCATCAGGGACTGGAACCGAAACGAATATCAGTTCCGGTTCTCAGATTTAAAAATTTATCGGTTCCCGTTCCATAAAGTCAAAAAGTGGAAATTTTATAGTGAAAGTGAAAAATTACGATTTCGGTTCCGGTTCCATGAATCGGTCGGTTCTTGGCGGTCCCTGGTTGGTATTAAATTGAAAGTAGCTTCAATTGTAATTTTTTAGAGCGTAAATTTTGTTTTCAAATTTAATTTAAAAAAAGCTTTGTATTTCTTTTATACGAAACGATAGGTTTCAATACAAAAAATTATATATTTGCAACCTGCTCTTAGTAAATGAATGAATATGTTTAGTCCCAGGGTCCTAGCTCAATTACAACTTAAATTAATTTACCATCGCAAAATATTACTGATGATCTGCCGTAGTGGCCAGTCAAATGTAAAATTTTACGAGGAACTTTTTTGAAGAAAGTTTTTTTTGGCTTGCAAATTTTTTTGTGTTTTATAAAAAAAATGTGGCGTACAACCAGACCTAGATTAACCCTTAGGCAGAAAAGGCTATACCCTTCGGCCCTTCATAAACAATATGTCTGCATACATTTGCATAAAATATTGGTCAACTGAAATGTTGAACAAAATGGAAACTTGAACTTTTGCTAAATAAATACCCATTCAATATCCCAGAAGATTTTTCAAACCCTATTAAACATTGTAATTTATTTTCATGAAAATTCTATATAGCATTGTCAGAGAACAGAATGAATCGCTCGAAAGCGAGCGAATGGGGCATCTTCTTGGTTTTTGGAAATTTTTTTATATTCGGCCCATTTTGGTTGGTTAGCTAGAGAAGGGGTTTATGCGCCCCTGCCTACAACCGAGGAGTTTCTCTTTTGTACTAAATACAAATCTGAAATCCTATATGTTCATTAAAATTTTTTTAATGTTTATAATTTGTATATTGAGTAAAAACTTACGCCCGGCAGACTGCTCTTGAAAGCCCCGCATTAGTGCACCGCCCGGACTCAACTCGCCCAAAGCATTCACAGCGGCATTCGAGCTGACGAGCACTTTGTATGGCGTGCGCTGCGTCCACACTTCCGTAGTACGTATGAGTGAGTGTTGGACGTCTTCCATGCAGCGTGGATCTTCGTACATATCGTGCGCTGTATTTGGCATGGGGCCGTGCAAGTAGCGCTCCACTTTGGCTAGAGAAATTTGCTGGGACTTCAGTTTCAAAGCATTCCTTGTGGAGGTGTTGGCACCGCCAGTTTCCTCTTGCGGTTCGCCCAAGTCCTCGTAGTGGATTTTATCGAATATACGCTGACGCTTGGCAGGTTTGTCTGGACTATTGCAGGCCGAGGACTGTGCACTCGCATTGGTGGAAGTTTCGTTGATTTTTGAGTCTTTGTGTTTGTGTTTTTCGCCGTTGCCATTGATCGTTTCCAAGGATTTCGAATCTTTCGACTTGTTCGAAGAGGCAGTTGAATTCGATTGCGGCATTGGACCAGTGCCCGCGGGCGCGCCGTTGACATCTGTGCAGGTCTTAAGTACCTGCAAATTGGGTCGATTGTAATTATTAACATTTTTTATGTATTGCTTTTTTCTGTTCACACCATTATTGAGTGCTGATTGAAGCGCTTTATCATATTCTGATGAACAATGTTGCCGCTATTGACAGTATTGCGATCGCCCGCCACACTGCAGAAGCCCTCTTCCAGGGGCACATCTTCGAATTGCTTCAGATCGAGCAGGGGATCGCCCGCACCCTGCTGCACAGCGGCGCGCAAAGCCTGGTCGTCGATTTTGCCACATTCTGTGAAAATATCTTTGGAGCCCGCAGTCAAGCGATCGCGATGAAAATAGTGCGATTGAAAGAATTTCGTCCAGAATTCCGATTCGCTGAGTTTGGCCGGGACGTTCTCCAGATGTTTGCGCTTAACGGCGGGATATGTTTTGAAAATGCAGTGTATAATGTCGGCAGTTAGGTTGTATTTGAGGCCATTGCAGCCGTCGGTCTGAGGCTTGATGTCGGCGAGAAAGGCACCAGAGACACCTGAACAAAGAAAATTCATTTCAGTAAGAAAAGCAATAAATTCTAAATCCTTAAATTCGCACCTATTTCCTGTTTCTTGTTCAATTTCTTTAAAGCATGCTCCTTGGCGTGTGTGGCCCAGAACTCTTCGCTGGTCAGCACTTGTGTGATCACCAGATCCTTGTACAATTGCAACAAATTGGGATTCTCCAGCAAGATGCGATTCTTCTCTTCGAGCTCCTTGTCCACTTTACGCTTGAAATTGGGCAGCAATTGCTGCAGCAACTCTTTTACTTTGTCCCGGTCCGCCAGCATATCCTGTTGGCCATTTCTATTGACAAAATGAAAGGTGGAACTGTTGCCATCGTGAAGAACTACTTGCAGCTGGACTTTCGGTTTGCCGTCGGGAGAAATCTTCTGCACTGGAAACGAAAGAAGATGAAGTCAAATGCAAACCCCAAACGACGCAAATCCGACCAACTTTTTATATCGGCAAATCGATGCGACACTGCCACTGTATCGCGGTTTTCCGCCATCCAGGCCAGTCTCTCATTCATGACGTACATGACGCCGTCGCCCTTCTTGTAACGCACTTCGCTCATTTGGAGCAGTACATCCTCGCTGCTGGTCGTCATTTTTGCAGCACCCAACTTGCCCAAACAATTAATAATTATTTTCACAATTTATAATTTGCATTTCACCTCTTTTATACAAGGTGGTGGTGGGCCAAAAAGTACTCATCGATACTTTGTATTCGATACTTGACTTTGAAATACTCATTGACTTCTAAAAGTAGTCGGTATTCGATACTTAGTCACACTGATAGAGATTTTCAAATGTTGGGATGTGTGGAAATTAGCTGCAACCAAAGGCAACTCTGTATAGTTTGCAGTTAATGAAACACAGCCACATCAGTGTTGCCATGATATTACACGATATTAATCTGGCAGCACTTTCCTTCACAGAAAACCAGCTGCAAACCAACTACAAAACACTTTAATTGTCAGTCTGTAAATTTTATGTAAGCGAGCGGTTGGTGTCGCGGAGATGCGTTGCCGTGCATTTTCAAAAGGGATAAGAAAAAATGTGAAAAAATTATAATGTATGCAAGTGCGTTATTGCTGGCGAAGAGAGTGTGAAAATCAATCTATGAAAGTGTACTTAAATGAGAGTTATGTTTTAATTAACAAAAGTTTACGTGAAAATATCCGAACGTTGGTTTGTTTGTTTACAACCGCAAAAAACCGAACTAAAAATTTTTAACCAAACAGAAAATTTTTGTCTGTACGGAAAAAAAATCAAAAAAGTCTGCACAAATCCGATTGCCCTACGGTTAGAGCGAGATAACTATAAGAGAGTGTTTGTATTTTTTTGCTTATCAGCGCAAAATTGTGTTGTTCAAGTGTTTGTTTTATGCGCAAAAAATAACAACAAAAATTGCATAATAATTAATAGTACGGATTAATTTGTGTGGTTATTCTTATAGAATCAGCCGGTAAGAATGTTATTATACAACAACAACAAAGTCTACATTGCAATTCATAAAAAGAGCGAGAATTTTGTGTACTTTTTTTTTTGTTTCCAAAGACAAAGAGAGTCATGTCTTTTCTATCCTGAGAACGAAGCGCACGAATACACAACAAAATTGGAGTGAGGCGAAAAAGTACGAATTTTAAGGGAAAAAGTGAAGTGATTGTGGTCCTTAAATATTCATTAAATTTAAAAGAATATTTTTAAAATGTAAAAAGTAAACCCCTTGTGTTTGTCGAGATTTTCGTTGGTTGCAAAATTTGTTTAAACTAATTGAATAAACACCGTTCTTCCTTCAAAATGATGATGCTATCCCAGGTATTCGGATCTATAAAGTTTCTTTTGCTGTTGTTCCTGTCGCTGCTTCTCGAGTGTCAGGCAAGTCAAGGTGAGTTTTGGTGGAACTTATAAACTTGAAGTTTTATAAATTAAGCTTTCAGAAATACACATTACCACTTCACGGTCAGTGTTACCATATTTTTTTCACCAAAATCTGTAACTTCCAAGAAAAAAATCTTTTTTTTTCCAAAAAAAATCTGTTGTATGCAATTGTTTTTAAATTCAGACCCATTAGTAAAGATTATTTACATACAGTAACGTCCATAATTCTTATTGGCTTCCGAAATTTTAAGAATGTTAACTTGGGTACCACTGAAAAAGTCTAATGGACACAGTTCGAATGATTACCAGGAACCCCTCAGAGAAAACATCCTATTTAAAAATTAAACTACTTTTCGACCTTTATTCCTGGAGGATAAAAATGTCTAATGTAATAATTTGCGCTATTCAAAAAAAACCATTTGCAAAAGCAATTTTTGTTTTAAAAAGGCTCTGAATGTAATAAATAGAATTAAAAAAAAACGCACTTGTCAGCATAAAAATTTGGGATACAATGAGGAAAAAACGGCGCTAGCCGAATTTTTTCTTATTAAATTTCAAAATGGCGGAAAAAAATTTGGATTTCAAGTGAAAAGACGTATTTTTGCATCCTAAATGCAAAAAGATCTTCAGTTACTCCAAAACCTATTGTTTGTCGAGACAAGAACAGATTTTAAATTTGAATTTATTTTGAAAAAACCTGAAAAATCTGTAAAATTTATTTAAAAATCTGTAGTTTTGGGAGAAAATCTTAGAATATGACTAAACCCAAAAAATCTGTAAAAAAAGATAAATCTGTAAATATGGTAACACTGCTTCACGGTATTCTTCTCAAACTCACAAATATTATTTGACAAACAAAAACGGAAAATGTTGAACGTTAGTGCCTTAAAGATTTCGCATGCCGATAGTGTTTTTTCCACTAAATAAGCGAAATAAAAGCGCGAAATGTAAATATGTAGTGAATCAAAGCAAAAACCAATAAACAAAAAATAGCTCATTGGTCATACGTTAAGTAGGGTTGTAGTATTTAGGCATCGCCATGATAATAGCAGGCACAGTATAATCAAGAAATAACGCCCTTATTGCATCCAAAGTGGTCTCAATCGAGCTGGAATTCGCACCGATCTCGTTCTATTTTCTCTTTGGCACAATGCTTGTAACGTCCATAAAGAGGAATAGTCGGTATTTGTGATCAGCAACGAAAGGTCAACAAATCTAGCCTGTCTGTATTGAAATTTTACAGAAGACGGGATTTTTTTTTTGCCGATGAATTTTGTAAGAAAACGATGAGATACGATAAATTTAACAGCTACTTTGTTTGCTGTTTCGTTTACATTGTGCATATACGTTGTAACAGTATATGCTAAGAAACCATTAGGAATAAAAAACGATTTTTGAAAAAGTACCACTTGTTTTTCAATTCCAATTATTCAATAGAACAAATTGGAATCAGAAACAAAAAATTCGAGATGTTCATTTACGAATGTCGTAACTTCTAAGAGCCAATTGTTGGCATTAAATATTTTTTAAAAGATTTTATTATAATTTATTATAAAATTTAGCTTCCCTGTGTTTCAATTGCCCTGGTATCTAGTTTGTTTTCATAGACAAATAACTGAGCCAAAATAAAAAAAATTAATAATAAAATTGTTGCTTTTGTTGTCAATTTGCCTCTTCGATTTGAAAAAATGTAGGTATACATAAATTACAGATGGTTTGTAATTCAAGATAGTGAGAGTGAAGGTAGCCTACGGGCCCGTTGTAAAAATATAAAGCAGATGCTCAATTTACCTGTCAAATATTTTTACGTTTTTGACCAGGTACGTAGTTATTACGTATTGGCATTAAAAGAGAATAAAAAACTTTGCCATTTTAATGAATGATGGATGAAATGCTCAGGCAAAGAGTACTTCTTTCCTAAGTCCACTGCCTCAGTAAAATAAAAAAAAAAAAAAATGTTTTGCTTTTACTTCAACTACATTCGTGAAATACCACAAACACTTCAAAAGTTGACAATTTTCGAAACTTGCCTAATCTAATCGGCAAAATGCAAGTTGGTTGAAATATACACAGAATATACCCAAATGAACAAAAACACCTCCCAAATCATCCCCTAATGTTAGACACCCTTTGTCCTGCTACACTTTCTATTATCTAAGTTCGCTATGCCGTCATTTGAACTAAACTTGCGGCAGGCCGATATTTATCTCTGCTCAATGCCAGGAGAAAGAAAAAAAATTACCACCCGCTTTGAATAAAAATGCAAATGTAGGTTAAATTGATAAATGGCCTCGCTGCAAAAAAGAGTATCAAACAAATTGCACTTAAATGATACTAAATTGGTAGCGAGAGAAAAAAAACCGAAATTGAAAGTGATTTGAATAATTTAACTTTGATAAACTGTAATACAAGTTTTTCAAACTTTTTATGGGAAATTTCAAAATAATTTGAAAAGTATTTTCAAAATAAAATTATCTGTAACATAACCTAGTTAGTTTGAACTATATGCGTGCTTTCACAACGACTAAGTAAACAATCTTATGAAAATGTCATCTAAGACCCTGCTTCTCAAACCTTTTTCTTTCATTTCTGAAAATAGAAACTTAGACTGGAAAAAACAAGAAATTCTAAAAAATATCAATTCCCAAGTAACTATACTTTTTTTCATTTCAGCCATTGAAGCGGTAAAATTGCAGGAGAAGAAAAAAACGTTTCATATTATATAGGCATTCATATGATAGGGCATTTAAAAACCGTGTTTCAAACCGTAGGTTTTCGATGTATGGCTCTAAAATGTTCGGTAGAGATGATCGTGATCCTACTCCTAATCATAATCCATCAAAAAGTCGATTTTGAAAAAAATTCGTGTCAGGGCCTTTACAAATTTGGGCAGCGATATTTTTAATTTCAACTTTTAAGTTAACGTCGATCTTCAGAAAAAAAAGGTTAAAAAATTAAACATGAATTTTCAACCATGTAGGAAATGTAAATCGAATACCGTTTCCGAACTTTAAAACAAATTTCAAAAGGTATTCTTCTCGTGTTGCGTGTTGGCCTTAAGTTACTCCTTCGTGTTTTAACTTACAAGAATTATTTTCATGAGAAATTGTCACATGAGGAATTATTACAATTGTGGAAATGGATGTGCGACAACTGCTGTTTCATTTGTTGTGTGTTAAGAAGGGTATTTTGTCACCTTATGTGGAACGAGTGCCATGTTATGTCGCTTTTTAATGGGTGCGTCTCGCTGTCAAGCTCATAGAACTATTTTGAAAATACAAAAGTAACACACTCCGCAGCTCGCAGGTTATGAATGTTACAAATTGGGTTGTTTGGTCGGTGGTTTTACGAAATTAGGTCATGTACTTTTTATACTACATAACCATTTAAAATTTCTCATTTATGTTAAACGTTTGGCTGGATATGTGTATGGTAGTTAGTACCTTGTTTTTGTATATAGCAATGAAGGGTGTTTCCTTAGGAGTTGGTCTAACTACTGTAGTTTTCTATTTATATGGGAATTATTGTGATTTTAATGAGAAACTAAAATGAGGTTAAGAGGTTGTCCATAAATCACGTACAGAGGTGTCAGCCGATGCGACTAAGCCAGTCGGCTACCAGGTATTTTGATTACACCCCCAAAATCTGAAGTTAGAAAAGAAAAACCAATTTTTGTCGGTGTTACCCTATTTTTAAAGATAACTTTGGAAGCGTGAAAGTTGGTGAAAGTAACTCAGTGGAACAGCGTATATGTGCGGAACTTATAAACCTTACGTTCCGAGTTCGAATCCTGTCTGAGTTGAACATATGTTTGTCTTATACGGGCTAATTTTAATTTTGTTCCGAAACTTTAATTTCCATTCCGAGCATAATTTTCTACCAAATATAAAAACCCGCGTCTAAATTGGTTCAGTAGTTAGTTATTAAATAAAATATATAACTATAAAAGCTCAGACAAACCGACATCGCTAGATCGACTCAGGAACTGGCCATGATAAAGAATATTTTTCTTTAGTCACTATGCCTCCTATTGGGTGTTACAAACGGTGTATTAAACACAACATTTGTGTGCTGGGTACAGTTTATAAAGGTAAATTTACTGCTTATCGTCTGGAATTACTCCACAAAGAAGAGGCTCATGACTACTTTCGTGTTTTGTGCTTTCGAGTATTTTTTTCTTATTTATCGAAAATGTGAGTAAAAGACATTTTTTGCGTTCACTTTTATGGCTGTGGCAAAAAGAGCGGAAATTGACGTTGTTCTTACATGCCGCCGACGCTCCCGCCTATTACCTTGCCGCTCCACCCTATACAAATAATGGAAGTGTTTTTTTGAGGTGTGTGCATTGCCAATTTTTCGTAACCATTCACGTGTTGTTTATTGACAGTTTTTTCTTCTTTTTTTATTCGTACTTTTATATTTTGTCAACTCAAATCTGTATTGACAGTTGAGTACGATTCAGTGACATTATTCAAGGTTATTATTGTCGCGTTACTAAATGTTTTATTTTCAAATAAGGGAAGTTTCTTTTTTGTATGAACATTTTTGTGGTTACTTGGTATGTTACCACATAGCAAAAAAACGTTTAAATTTCTTTGGACGAAATTAAGGAACTGAGATGACCAAAAGGTACTTAAAAACGAGGAGTCAAATTTGTTCCACACTTTTTATTTTTAATTTCACTTTCATTCCTTTTCACCTCAAACCTAAACAATCTTATACTATATAGCAAATTCCCCACCTTCAATCTCTTCTTTGAAAGCATTTCACTCTTCCACGTTTAAATACATTTGAAAGGCATCATAAATTTAAGTCTTTCAAGCATAAAAACAGGTTTAATGTCAAAAAGCACTCTTCAAACGAAATAAATGGATTTTCACCATCCCGCTTCTGTGAAGCAAGAAAGGCTAATTCCGTAACGAAAAAATTCTCCTTCATGCATTTTATGCATAATCAGTCCACCCACGTGAATTTTTGCGCATGCAAATCGCGCGTAGTCACGCCTATTTTTTTGCATTCGCAATAATATTTGCACTGGTGACAGGCGTAAAGTATTGAGAATTAAAAAATTACCCAAATAAACAGAAAAATAAAATCTTCACAAAAATGCACCAAGATTTCTACTACACCCAAGTGACCAGAGAAAACACAAAATCCTTTAAAGATGTGGAGGAGAGTAATTATGCCGCACATGTCAATTGCTTAAAGATAAGCCAAACTTTAATTTAAAATACTGCGAAGTCATTATGAGGCAAATAAAAAATTCATTTGCAACGATTTAAAAAAGTTGTTAATAAAAGGATTGCATATTACTTTTATTGGAAACGTTTTTAAATTGCTGCAAATTAAAAACTAATTTACATTGTTAAAATCGAATTCGATATAAGCTTTGTTTTTATCGACTAGAACGAAAGTAGCTCAGTGGCACAGCGTGTATGTGCGTAACTTATAAACCTTACGTCCCGCGTTCAAATCCTGGCTGAGCTGATATTTTTTTTTTTCGTTAATCAAACGTTGGTTGCAAACGAAACAACAAACGAATGTAGTTTGTCTATTTTTCTATGGAAAAGTTCGGAAAATTAAATTCAGGAATTTTTAGGCAATTCCGGGATCCCGGGAATCCCGGGATGGACGAGGTAAGATTCAAGGCTAGTTGCTAGAAAAAAATGTTATTTTACAAACCCTTTTTATTTATACTAAGAAACTAACTTTAATTACGACTGATGAAAAAAAATTCATCAGATTTAAAACTTTATTTTTCCCATTCGCTCTATAACCTAAATATGTCCATTAATTTGTTGAGAAGATTTGGATTTAATAATTCTCCTAACTTGTTGCTTCCTTCTTTTCATGCTATACATATAAATATAGATACTAACTACACTTATTTAACTATATCCCAACCCTTTTATTAGCTCCTCTTTGCTATTAATACCCGCAATATTATGGTTTCTTCTATCGAAACTCATCGGCGTATTTTTCAATACTACTCATAATGTGTGATCAAATTTTCCCAGCGTAAAATATGGCATACAATCACGCTTATGCTATGCACATAAATAGTACTTACAAAATAAACCAAACACCACAAACTAAAGAAATCAAATCAAACAACACTCACGCATTTTCCATGGAGGCTTCCCAACCGCTTGAAACTTGTGTGGTTTCTGTCTGGATTAGACACTTCGTGGCTTATGTTAAATGTAAATTTCATGTTATGCCAATTCTGCATTTCTTTGTGGCAAAAGTCGAAAAGTTTCTCACACTTTTTTCAATTTCTTACTTATAGTTAGTTAGTTAGTTAGTTACTATATTTAGTATAACTTCCTTAATGGGATTAACAACATTTTCAAGCAATTTAATCCACCATATAACGGCCATGATATTTTATCTCTTTTTAAGGAGCCTTTTTTAATATCATAATCAATTTTATTTCATCACAATAGTTTACCCATTTACCCTTTGGTAATGCAGTACTCGTGAGTAAGTTTATTATTCCTTTTAACCTTATTTGGCTCTCCACATATAACTTAGCCATGTCAACATTTGAAAAAAGAGCATGTTTCTTTCTCTCATTTATTATGATTCACTTAAACGAAATGCTAAAATTTTAAACCTCCTCAGCTGCAAACCTCCGCTGAATAAGTGATGAGAGCCTCACATATGATCACTGGTTCATTTATACCATTTATACGCCGTTTATGGTGATAAAGTGGTCACATATCATCCAAGCAGATGGTGAAAGAATGCACCTCACACACCACACAAAGGTCACACAAAAGACATATAATAAATTGCTGTAGCAGCATACCAAAGCATCCAGTCGGTTAACAACATGTGCAATATTTCAAACCATAAATATGTTTGTTTTATTTTACATTTTTGTTATTTTTTGTTTGAGCGGCAGTTCACCTATTGATCATTTGGTCTCAAATCAAAAAGTTAATTGATAAGCCTGACCCATCCACCAAAATGTAAGTGATTTGCTCCTCTATATACGAAAGAGCAACGTAAGTGAAGCTGATGGAAACTTCAATTACCGTAGTAAAGTGCAAATTTAATCATCACGCAGCGCATCACTAGTCCATACAAAGGCCACTCGCCACTCTTGATTTCATCGCGTCGCTATTGATTATACATAATTATGATTATGACAATAATGAGTTCAATGGATAATGGCATCACGATGCTGCTTTAAACGCTCTTTTCGTTCATGAATGCACTCGAAAATTATTTATTGAATTCATGATCAGATTGTAGGCAAGTCTTTTTACGTGAAAAGGCTTTTGCCGTTGAAACTTATTACTGTATAAAAACAAAACTTGAGTGAGTCTAAGCAATTGTGCTATTCTCTCTCTTGCTCAGTAAGAAAATCATTTCACGAACCCCTTGTCTAAGCAATTCTATTTGGTTACTTAATAGGAATGCCGTAGCGAGGATGGCTTGGATTTTGTGTAGTCCAATCTTAGCTTTTGATTCATTCTATGACTTAACCTTAACCTTAACATGTACATTACATGGAACCTACCTTATATTACATTACTTGATGTTTCGCACTATACATATGCACTATGCAAAACCAATGCTTACCTAACCTTTTCTATTCTAACATAATCCAGTCTAGTCTAGTCTTTCGGAGCCTAGCCTAGTCTAGTCTTCCCGAGCCAAACGTAGTCTAATCTAACCTATTCTAATTTAACCCAGTCTAGTCCAGCTTGTCCTAGTCTGACCAAACCTACACAGCAAAAAAAAATCTCGGTAAAATTCCAAATTCGACATAAAATAGTTTAAATAATCAAAAAAGTTGTTGTTGTTGTAAGTTCTTTTACAACAATTTATGACTAATTGTTCATTTTTCAGAAATTTACTGAAAAATTTACAACTTAACCGAGAA
The DNA here is from genome assembly GCA_951394025.1 of Heteromyza rotundicornis. Taxonomy (NCBI): domain Eukaryota; kingdom Metazoa; phylum Arthropoda; class Insecta; order Diptera; family Heleomyzidae; genus Heteromyza; species Heteromyza rotundicornis. The sequence continues at coordinate 553,528 of OX596011.1, forward strand.
AAAAATGGTGCAATAAATTTACCATCTCTCATCCTTTAAACGTACCGACATTGGAGGGTTGGAGAGTTTTTAACCGTATTTTTCGGTTAGATTTACCGACTTTTTTTTGTGTGTAGTTTCCATTACTTAACCTAAGCATACTATACTTTAACGCATACAATCTACTTAACCTTCCAAAGGCTTTACTATTTAATTTTTCCATGTTTCTAAATCACAAATTGTACATCATTTTCTGTTTCATAGCATAAATGGACGCTCTCTATTAAAAATACTTTCTATGCAATCAGCTGAAGTTCGTGAATTAGCATTTTTATAACAATTTCGTCGCCATAGCCACTTTTCATACTCCTGAATTACCTAAAACGGAGTTGTCACCACTTTTTACGATCACGGGTTATCTTCAACCAGTTCTTTTTACCATGCATACTAACTTCTCTGCGCAACCACCACGATCAACAACACCAAGAACGTCAACAAGATCAGCATACCAACTGTCAATTCCTTTAGAAATTAATAACCATAATTTAAACTCATCTCAATAATAATAAATATCACATGCGAATAGCAAAGCATGTGCATTCAAAAATTAGTCACCTAACAAGTTGTAAAAATGGCAATCCTCTGGAATTAAAACATAAAACGGAAGTCGAAGCTCACGATTTTTTAATCGCAAGCAGTTTTGAACTTGAAAACTCAACTGACAAACTTCATCTTGGGGTAGGGCAGCTACCACGAATTCTGGGACAAAAGATGAAAAACAACGTCTAATCAAATAATTCCACCTTGATTCAAATATTTTTCTGAACGATTTTTTGGAAATACAAATTTTTATATTTCTTACCAAAATTCACGATTCTGAGATTCGGGACAAAGTAACGAATTCCAGAACAATACCGGCGGTTCCTTATCTAGGGGAAAGTTAAAGCACACACCTTTTGGCTTGGGAGTGAGTTTCAGAATTCAATGGTTTTCAGATGGAATTACGTTTTTTCGAATACCCCGAACCCCCACCCCCCCTGGTTACGTCTCTGCTCTATATACTTTATATTCTTTTCTGTTTTCTTTTTGTTTCATTTCATAATCTTAAACTAATAAAAAAAATAAAAGCAAAAAGCGCATCAGCAAGACATGGGCTTAAGCTCACCAGTTCTCGCACCATATTAATGGACAGGGCGAGTGAGACATGAGACTGTGACTTTTGCGCCGTCCGACATATTTAGTTCAAATGCTTCAATGACGTGAGTAATGTGTGCGCTTAAAAGTTAGCTGCTTCTGCTCGCCGTCTATGCCTTCGGTGTGCTGCATATTATTTGTGTGTTTCTTGCTTTAGCTTATCTTGAGTAACGCATCATCATTAATTGAATGAGCTCGCGAGTTGGCTGCATGTTTGGAGCCACCACGACGAACCACAGCGAGATTGGGATTATGTATCGTGGATGGAGTGCATTTAGTCATTTAAGTTTGTGTGTGTGTGTTTTTGTTTTGGTGTTGTTGGAAATATATTAACTCCAGACGTAGTGAACATGGTTGACCACGGTAATAATGATAATATCGCGAAACTTTATAACTATAACTTGGATGAAATCGTATATAAAAGTGTTTTTGGAGTCACTGTTGGGCTCTCTATCGAGCTAATATTAGTCTACAAAGTTACTAGTAAAATTACAATCGAGTTGGCACTGATTTGAACGGAAGAATGGAGTAGTAGCTAAGTCTTTACGTATTGCGGCCGAACTATACCATCGCTAGATCTCTACGCAAAATAGCAAGTCAATATTTACTGCTCAACCGTCCAAGTCAATTTTACTGTATGTCCGTCACTTTCTTCATTTCACTGACGATTAACCCCGCAGATTGTTGTGTTTACCCAAATGCTTTCGAACTAGGCTATTTTCTTTTCCATTTTGTTCATTACTGCACCTCACTGCCATTGATTATCAATATCACTGGGCATTTAATGCTTTTATAGGCACTGTCGTCGTAGCCATCGTTGGCTGTATGCCTCGCCCGAGACAACAAACCGTTCATCGCAAGTCTATCCAGCCAGATAACTAGCTAGACCGCTAGATCGTTCGATCGATCGATTTGTTGAAGCGAGATATTTGGCGCGCTTGCGCAAATCATCGCCGAGGAAGTCGTAACGTTTTCTAGTGTGACGATCTTTGCTGCTTAAGTGATTCCAACGACATCATTGTCGATTAGGGTTGAGCTTTACGGTTCTAGAGCCGGATTGAAAATGAAACGAGTCCGAGAAACGAGTGTTAAGCGAACCGTATCCGCGGATTCGCCTCATCTTGTTCGAATTGTAACATAGCGAGGATTGTTTTTTTTTTCATAATGCACTGTGAGGTCTAGACACCAGATCGGACACTGGACTTGAAAAAACCTCGGACATAAAAAATTCCAAAAATCCATTTCAAAACATTTCCAATCAAATCAAGATTTGTCTCAGAAACCTATTTTAACTGATTTATAAGTGGTTTTGGTAAATACTTATGAGGTATGATCAGATATGGACCGAATGCGGATATGGGTATCCGGATACAAACATGTTCGGAACTACACAACGCTATTGCCGAGTGCTCTCTCGCTGTATTGCTTTCCTGCTTGCTGTGAGCCGCCCGCAAAGTAATTTGTTATTTACATGTCATCCAAAGTCGTTCAGACGTTCTCTCGTTCGTGTGTCTCTCTATAGAATCATTATCCGCAATGAGTTAGGCAAGTTTGCTCTGCTAAGCTTAACCAAAGTCAGGGAAAATGAAAGAAGTTGCACACCACTGCCAAGATCTTATCTGAAACTGTGTGTGTAACTTAAGTAGGTATTAAGTGCACTTTTTCCCTCCATTTACCACTGTAACTACAAACTGTTGATGACCCATCCAACCTATTTGTTGGTTCTAAACGCTTTTGCGAGTTATATTTGTTGGTTTACCTTTTTTTTTGCATCCAAGGTGTATGCTTTAGCGAGATAGTGTCTCGTCTATTTTTTAAGACGTCGAGCCTCTCCCTTCAGCCAGTCAAGAAGCTTTGCGGTTGATATTGCTTGTACATTCGGTGGCTGAGTGTTGCATTTTACGCTCAGTTTTCTCAGTTTTTTTCTTTTTCTTCAGTTTATTTTTTGATTTTATTCATTTGAATAGGCGCTGAAGTTGTAAGGTAGTGGAAAAAGTGGTTTCAACATTTTGCTAGTACTTAGTCTCTACTATTTTAATAGCACTGTTACCCGTATGACATACTCGGTTTGTCATTACGGTTTTGCCAGTGGTACAAGTTTGTCTTGGAGCAGTTGGCAAGCACTTATTTTTAATTTTTTTTAACTTTTTGCACTTAACACAGTGGCAACAACACTTTTTCTACTACCTATCCCTTCTTAATCAGCGGATCGGTAGTTGCTGTTTAGTTGGTAGTTGTTGCAGTAAGTTGGCAAGCCGAGACATATCTTTTTTGCCGTTGTGAGAAATGACAAATGTTTTGACTTATTGCATCTGGCAAATTAATGAGTCGATCATGCTCAGTTGAGGTGTTGGAGGAGTGGTCGATAGGTTTGGCAGGAAGACAACTAGTTTGATGTTCGTTGTATGTATTTAAAAAATGGATGAATGAATGATCATTGTCATTAATTAATTTGTGTGTTGAGTGTAATCATTTATGAATCGGTGCATGTATGATGGCATGAATGAGTTAGTGTATGGATATATAATTGTAAGAATGCATGTATGTAAATACACGGCAACATTTTTTGAAGCGCTTCGCTAAGATGCAGATAAGAAGCGCTTCGTTCTTGTATCCTTGTTGAGGCGCCTATCTCTGACATTTCTTTAGTATCAAGTAGGATGCGATTCTCTCAGCCTTCTCTAGTGCTTCCAAAGAGAAAAGGTGAAGAAGTACATAGCTTGTGTTTCATTTCCTGCTCGGCATGTAGTATGAATGTTTGAATTTCAATAAAACTGCATTGCGATAATATTTCGTTCATACATTTTTGTCATTGGGTATTGCCATAAAAAAATTTTTTCTTTAGCCTCTCACACCTATTGCCAACACATGGGTGTTGGCAATCCACCCACCCTCTGGTTACTCCGACCTTAAACGTATAAAAGAAACCTAGAACTCGAAATACAAGCCAAAATCTATTGTGGAAAAATAGCGCTTGTTATAGAATAACTACGCTGTGCAGTTGCTCTTCGTCGTTCTTTCATCGTTGTACGTTTCAAAGCTGTACAAAGTTTGAATATAAAATTGCCATTGTAATCAGTGTTGCCGTTTTGGAGTATTTATATCAAACTTGATACATTTGTGATTTTTGGTGTCTTGGTATCTTTTTTCTCAATTCGGTATAGTTTTCACACTTTAGCCATAATTTCTCAGTAATTAATAGTTAACTGCATTTGTATACCCCCAAACTTTGGCAAAACTTTTTAGCGCTCATAAGGAGGAAAAGTTTATATATTGCTGCTCAAAATATGTTTTTTTTTGTTTCTTCTTCAGAAATTTGGTATTTAATTCGTTTGGGAAGTGGAAACACTGTTTGTATTATGCAAATACTTGTTAGGGCGGTCTTATAAGAGGAGTGGTGTTGCTTCACAAAAAAGGTTCAGCTCCCACACTGCCACATAACAGGTACACAGGTACTTGCATTTTACTCGTACTTTATTCGTCGTTTGTCCTTGAAGCGCGTTGCACAATACGGCGTAATTGTAATCAGAGTGTTCTGCAGTGAATGAGCTTGGATTCAAGGACTTTGTTGTTTATCATTTTGAGCCTTTGGAAGTAGTTGAAAGAAGTTAAAAACTAGAAAATATGTCTTTAAACATTTCCAATTGAGTCCAGCATTTATAGATGGCTTTGGAACATCGGACTATGTCCAAAATCGGTTTCTAGTCAATTGCAATCGATTCCTATTTATTTCGTCCTATTTATTGGGTAGCTTTAAGAACTCGGAACGAGTCCAAAACCGTTCCAGAAAAAAACCACCGATAAGAAGTAGTTAAACAAAGCCAGCGTCGGTAAATTTATCGTCGATTTTCTTGTTTTCGCTTTTTGTTCAAAATTTGTTCCTGAAAAATGTAAACAAACAAACAGCTGATTTCTACCTCTTGAGTAAGTGCTGCAATTTTACGTGAGTAACTGAGCCAATAGAAGGAGGTAGCAACGCTGAAGTTCCACACTAACTTGTACTAACTGAAGTTGTATAGCAATGGTTAATAGAAATGGGCAAGCAAAAATATATATAGGAAGAGGAGGAAGCTACCAAATGACGCCTTAATCTGAGTAGCAACAAAGATATAGGTTCACTAACAACTCTGCCACTCATTCGCATCCGCTTGAAGGTGTTAATTGCAGGCGAGGTCGATGAATTGTTTGCTGTGATCTAACTTGTCTTTTTTCTTTTCTCTTATCCTCTGCACTTTCCACCGGAAAATTTCGTGACGACACTGGACTGGACACTGGTTAGTTCATATGCCTTCTCCAGGGGATCATCAACTTGCAACCGGAACAATTGCGTAGTCAAGTTAACATGCAGCGCATAGTGAAACTTAACACACCCAACGATGATTGATTGCTTAGATGCAAAGTGTGGCTGTTGGTTGGTGCAATCAACGGAAGTTTAGGTGTATACCCAACAAGCATTTTCACTTGATATTAAGTTGAGGAAAACAGTTTGTCTCAAACATTGACAAATTCGAAATTCTAATAGCGAATCCGAATTTTTGTATACTTTTTGAGGTTGAAAAGAATTGAAGAGACATTTTGTACATTCAACTTGAAAGTAAGTTGAGACATACACTTTATATCAAGCATAAAACACGAATGAGCATAAAACACGAATGAGCCAATGCTTATTGGGTTAAATATAAAAGTACGTCAAGGGTATACACTCGTTTAAAATTTTTTTTTTTACATAGAAATAAATTAAATATGAAATTCCGACGCAGTGCTGCATCTATTTTTAAGAGTTTCGCGGAAGTCACGTTTAAACGGTTTCGCTTAAGTTTGCCCAGTGCAATGATTGATGGCAATCGGTTGTGTGTACGATAGCACTGTAACACTGCGAAACACATGGAATAGCTATATGTATTTTCTCTGATCCTCTCGTATGTCCAATGTTGAAAAAAAACTGCATGCATTGCATTTAATTATCAGATTCGATGGACAGCCGTCCATCAAAAAAGTTGTTGTACTGATTTTTTTTCTCCATCATTGTTGTTGTCGCCTATTGGAAGCCTGAATTAAAAGTACTAACGTCGCTCGAGCCAACCATTGACAGCCATCGTTTGCTGCCATTGAATGTTTTCGTTTAATCGTTTGGTAAAACTTGCATACACAAAAAAAAGTTTCCAAAAAACCAAAAAAATTGGAAATTGTTTTGCTTCTATCATGCGTGAATGATTGACGAATTGCTTGTTGCTCTCTCGTAGGGTGTTGCTGCCAGTGTTGCCACTTTGGTATCATTATACCGGAATCGATATCTTTTTACAAGTAATCGTACTCAACATTTTTTGAGACGATTACAGTAATCGTATTTTAAATTTTGAGTACGATTACAAAGTAAAGCAATACAAGTGCCATTGCGTTTGCGAGTGGTACGATTACTTTTTGTGTATTTGATTACAAAAGTAATCAATACCGCATAGCTCTGCCTATGAACTCTATTTTCATAGTAGTATTTGGTTAAATGGAATTTTCTATTTTTTCCAGGTAAGCATTAAACTTCATACAGCTGTCAATTGGAAGTCTTCGCTCTAATACTATCCATCAAATGTTTGTAAGTGCATAGTTATAAAAAACTGTGTTGCAATATAAAGCTCGAGATTGCCCACAATGATCCGAATCAACCAAATACCTACATCAAATTGCGTACACCACCTGTGCTCAATCGAAAGAGTCCAACAAATATTGTAGTCAAAATATCATAGTCTAATCAATGTAGTCGTTTATATCTAAATGAAATGCCCTCAAATCACATTTACTACATAACTATACCTGTGTGTTTGAACATATATATATAATATTGTTGAGTACATACCACTCGCAAACGCAATGACACTTGTATTTGCTTTGCGTATCTAAATAATATAGCAAATAGTCTACAAGGAAACTTGACTGGAGAGGCGAACATTTCACTTGCCATATTGAGTGGTAGAGCAAGTAGCTTGTAGTAGGAATATTCAAACGTACTGATATTGACTTGATTGACTGACATTAGGCAGTGACATACGGGCGACGACAAATTTCTATCCCAGTAAGTAAAGTAGTGAATCTTTTCTCGTACTTCACCATTACCTACATACTCAATAGCTCGATTTAAGCATAAGAGCAAATATTTGCTAGGTTCTTCATAGAAAATAGCCATCACACATTCGAATAAAAAATATTACGTATCAACGAATATATGTTTCATTTTATTCGTGTGCCTGTAGGTTGGGACAAGTTTTGTTTTCTGGGAAAAATAGAAAACAGTTTCGGTTTGTTTGAGAGAGCATTTGAAAGTTTAAGAATTCAATTTAAAAAACTGCCGGTGTACCAACCAATTCCTTACACGGTTCAAAATCTGTGTTTTTTTAGGTTAAAACACTCTAAAATTTTAAATTCGTCTCAGGTTGTTATAGAAACCGTTTCAAAAACAAATCTAAAAGAGAAACAAAACAAAGAACAAAGCACAGCACTATACTGTGTTTTAAACACACCACCTGTGCATTACTTGAACCCAGTTCGGATACAGTCAAAAGCCATGGTGCTTGATTTACGCATTGTCATTATAAATATACTATATAGTAAATACCACATAGTTTTTAGTGATCTTGGAGCCAGTGGTTTCTTGCATGGTATGGACGAGTTGCACTTTGGTGGTTCCTGCTGTATCTCTTGGTATTTGTGTGCGTGTGCTTCTCTCCTTTATTGTGATTAATAAACTTATTTGTTCTATTGATTGCATTATCAATTTTTATCGCTGTATACTTGATAATTTCTTCTTTTTTTTTTGTTGTTTTCATTTTCACAAGAACCCACACACTACTCTGAAAGGGTATATTATGTTTTTGTCACAACGTTAGTAACGCCCATAAGTAGGCGTGTCTAATATGGAACAGCCGACCTTGGAGATGTTATTATTAAGATTAAGTTCTTTTCTAAGTCTTTTTAGAGCGAAAACTGAAATATTTTTTTGGTTGATTCGATTGGAAATTTTTACAAACGTATTTTGGACAAGACCCGAGATTCCAAAACCACATATAAATGGGTGAAAATGGGTCCAGAGACCAATCATCTTTATATCCGAGGTTCTTCTGAATGGACTATATTGTGTGGGGGTATTTCAGCTTAAGCATAGCCGAAGATAGTTCGTGCGTAGTGATTTCACTCATTCTGTACGAGTGCCGAAACTCTCGGGTTCAATTTTGCGAAATTGATGTCTCGCTTGGGTTCAAAAATTATTTTACTAGTTTTTTTTTTGGTTTTTTTTTTAATTTTCTATTTTTTTTCGTGCGTATTTACATTTTTGCTTTGTTTTTTTTAAGTTAGTCTTGTGGTTTTCTCTTGATTTGCCAACTTTTTTGTCACGTTGCAATTATGAAATTTTTGGTATTTTTTTTTCGTGTCAAAGATCTTTTGTTTGCAATCAATTTAGATTTGCCACCATTTTATTCTAATAATAAAAGTCAATAAGTCGTGATTGTATAAAAAAATATAGTTGCAACATTTTGCGCCATCTGTTGTCTGATGTGACACAATTTAAATGAGATTATGTATCTTCATTGTGAAAATCAACTGAAAGGAATTAATTGGCTGGAAATAGTGATATGACGGCATGCTGTACAAACTTTTCATTTCTAATAAAAAATATTTCGATGAAGAAAAAATTGCGAGTTAAGGTAAAGACTGGAGCAAAATTCTTCGAGTATTTCTACTCAAATAAACTCCACATACATGTATCTCCAACATATCATCGTCAAGGGGAAGACAATTACAAGAAGCATTAGAAAATAAATGTCCCACATATTCCCTTTACAAAAATTGCTATTTAGAAAAGTTTGCTCTTTTTTCCTTCCCTTTTTTTGTTTTGACTGCAATGTCTGATATATTGAAGAACTTCTCGCCTAAAACGTGTAAAGGTATGTTAAACCACAGGAAAGGTAAAAATACCAAAAAATTCCTCTTGGCAAGATCAAACAACCAACAAACATTTTCAACACGTCTGCAAATGTCCATTGCGGTTTTTATGTCCGTTCACGTTTTTTTGTGGTTTCAGGTGCTTCTGTGTTGTATGGTATTCGTACGTTTGTTAGGAAAATGGCCACGAGTTTTTGTTTTTTGGGCGGGTTTCTATACTTATTGTTGTATTATCTTTTCAGTTGTGGCAATAACATGGGTGTTGTGCTGGTTGGTATTAAGGCGAATCACTTCAACCACTTCTTCGGTTATTTGAATTATTTTTGCCGCATCGCAAAGTCTTATTGATTTTGGGACTACTTTGAATGCATAAAATGTTTGCGACTTACCGAAAATATTGCTACAAAAATCGTGTCAAACATCGTATATTCCTGATCAGCATCGAAAACCTACACTATTTTTTGTATGTCCGAAGTTTTTCCAATGTGCAATATTTACTCATTCTGTATGCAATATTTAAAAAAAAGTGCTAAGCCTCACAAATAATATCAGTAGTTCACTTTGGGATGCTTTCTCGAATCATTTATAAAAAAGTTTTAACTTAGGCCATTTAGCGGAACAGTCTAACCGACCCACCTTACTACCATCAACACCACCACCTTCATCTGTACAACACACCAGCCATACGCCAAACGAATCCACCGCAACAGACCAACAAATAAACAAAAAAAACAACCCATGGTGGTGTGTACTGAAGGAATTTTATAGCTGACAGTTGATGTCAGTTGGAATTTAATTAATTCGCAATGTTCGCTGGCAGCATTAAAACAAATACTACAGTTTAAATTAAACAGCATTGTGACGAGATGGTTGTTGGGAAAATAGCAGGTATATTAGACCAGCCAAGGAAAAATTTGTTCGGTCCCGCATACATTTTTCTGCTAAAACTTTGGGACAGTCATTATACCCCCACACTCACTGTGGCAGGCTATACTATCTTTGACCCCCATAAGGGGGCGTTTCAGGTATGATAAAGTAATTATATTCTAGATCACTATAACATCCTGAGTCAATTTAGCCATGATGTATTCGCATGGAAATGTTTAGAAATGGATTTTGAGATGAAATTTTTTTGTTGGTTTCGGTTCGAATGTATTAGAAACCTATTAATGGAGTCTTGAGACCAACTTTTTTTATGTTCAATGTACTTCTAAACTTCTCCTGGGAGTATTTCAGCTTCGGCATAGCCGAAGACAGTCCACTCTCTAGTTTTTTTTACGCAAATACTGCATTTTACAACATACTAACTGGGGCTGTCCCAATTTACATGTATGACTGCTACTGCTGCTGGAGCTCTACCGTATGGCATAAATCAATTTGTTGTTTTTTTTTGTTTATATTGTCGAACAGCTAAAAGCTCATCGTGTTCTGTTATCACTGCACGAAAATACTGACTCTATGAAGCCAGTATTATTTCTAAATCACAACAGCAACAACAATCTGCATACAAATATTGGCATTAATTTCATAAAATTTAAAAAAACATTCAATGTTGGCTACTGCTGATGTGTGCTACCGCTGTGGCTAGAAAGCACATACAAAATTTGTATACAGTAATTTATTTTAATTCACAATTATCGGGAAAATTATATGGAAACCTCAAAAGCACTGATATCAGTGATAAGTCATTATGCATTGGCAAGCTGCTGCAATGTGTGCGGTCAATTGTGTAATGAAAATATGATCAATAGGAGAACAAATTATAGTCGGTCATAATTTCCAATTAAAAGGCACTGCGGATCAGGATAAAGTATATAAAGTATTCATATCAGTAAAGTATTTTTCAAAATAAAGGAAAATAAAGAAATTTGGAACAATAAAAACAATAAACAATAAAATTTTGCACTACTAAAACTACAAAAAGTGCATCTGCCGCTGGAACAACCTAACAAAATTGTGCATTGCAAAAGGTGCCAGAGATTAGATAATCGATTCATAGTAAAATTTGGTACCAACTTAGTACACTGTAAAAGTCCAAAACTAGAGTTTTACTATTAATGACAGGCTATTACATGTAATTAGTTTCCAACAAACATGCGAACATTTTGGCATTGCAAACCTATTCAATCAGAAGAATTTTTAAATTCACAAAACGTTTTAAGAAATGAAATAAGCACAATCCAAATATTATCACAACCAAAAAATCTTTAAAAAATGAAAATGAAAACAATTAAAATCAGTCACTAGAGTTGACTTTACTGCATATCCAAATTATACACCAGAGTGTCGAAAAATTGCACGAATGTGCATAAAAATATACAAAATAAGGCAATCGAAAAATGAAAAATGAAAAAAAAACTCGAGAGTAAACTATCTTCGACTATGCTTAAGCTGAAATACCCCATGGATTCGAAGACTCGGACCACGCTCAAAATCCGTTTCTTAAAATTTTCAAATGTAATTTTTATCTCAAGACCCCATTTTGACCTATCTATATGTGGGCTTGGAAGCTCGGACCATGTTGAAAATTAATTTCCAAACATTTCCAATCGAATACTGCCATAAATAAAAAAAGAGTAAGAAACAAGTTTTTTAAAATATAACCCTTTAACCGACTAAAAAGCAGAAAATAAATTTCCTTTAAATTAATTTCCGCAATTTCGATTTAAAATTAAGGGTATTTTCGGTATTTCAAATCGCACGAAATTTGTACCTAATTTTAGACTGTTGTAACGTAAGTGTAAAGAATTCCGTCATAGTGCCTAATTGCGACCACTTTACTTATTTGCCGATATTTCCAATTTATCCATCGAAAATTAAATTTTAAATAATTTCCTATGGTAGACCATGCCTTTGCACATCATTCTGCGAAAAAACATTGACAGATTTGTTATTGATTTCACTACAAGAATTTTCGTTGTCTTTTTGAAACGGTCGCTTTGAGTGAATTTCAATGTGCAAAATGCTAAAAAGTGGAAAAATTCAAAATCAATTTTTCAAGAAGAAAAAAGGGAAACTGTAAGTTTTTTTAATGTACGTGTATACGTGTATTATTGTGCTTCACAAATATGTAGTACTTTTAGTTGTAAACATAAAATACAATTAATATTAGCCGCTATCAATCTTGGCCAATTAGACTTTTCATGTTACCTGCTACTATTACAACAACAACCACCTGCACAGCTGACTACCCAACTGACAGTTATGAAAATTTATATCCAAAAGCCTCTAAGACGCTAATTAATCTCTGTCAACACGAAGTGCGTTGGCGCCCCCACAATTAATCAGCGAAATACATTCTTCTACCAGAATTTGTATGCCAAATAAAAATCCCCTTAGTGCAATTACTATATAAAATAAAAAAAAAAAAGGATATTTAATTAAATATAAAACATTACCGGTTTTTCATGATCGTTGGTTTTTACACATTCAACTTTTTATTTTTGATTAATTCTCTTGTGAAATGGAATTTAAATGGAATCCACTTTCAATTTAAACATACGTAGGTTGACTTGTGCAGGTTATTTCTAACGTAATACTTGATTTTTTCTTCATTCAAAGATGCGAAAAAGTTCTCTGGGTCTGCCGGTATGAGTTAAGAAATGTTCACAGAAGGACGGAAAAGGGCCAACGAAGGTTACAGCCACAACTTAACTTCCCTGTTTACTTGTTTGCCTGTATATTTATTTATTTGCTAACTTCTCTCCAAGCTGTTGAGCCACAATTCATGCATTACATTTTTACAACTTTTTTGTTTTCCAACGTATCGATTTGGTTATTTCATTCAGTGCCACCCTCAATTGAAATTTTGTATCTAAAGTGTGGATGCTGCTGGTTGTTGATTTTTCCACCACATTTTCATCAGTTTATTATATGCGCGCATATACATATATGATGATAATATTTTAAAAATTTGTTCATATTCCAACTCTCCCCTTCATCGCCATTGTCGTCTATTCGTTCCATTTCTGTTTGCTTGTCTTTCCTGTTTTCTTTTTTATTTTGTTTGACTGTGGTTTTCCCGGCTGCCAATTTCGTTTTCAATATTTCATAGCGTAGCGTAGAAGCATAAGAATTTATTATGCGATGATTCATAAATATCCATCGTCGTTGCCTGTCTGCTGTGCCGGGATTCAACTTCCTCTTTCTCGTCTTGTTTCATTATATTTTGCTGCTTTTACCATCATCAATGCTGCATTGAAGTCAAATACCGGAACGTAGAGCGGATGAGTTGTCAGAGTCAGTTGGTGGCAAACATGGCGCTGTGGTTTCATTTCGTATTATTTCGTTTCGTTTCATTCCACGTCGTCTTCGTCGTTATTGTTGTCACCCGAGCGTTCTGGGAATGGAAAATAGGTGTCAACGGCAGAGAGACAGAGCCATGTATCCCCCGTAAGTGCTCTTAGTAATTTTGCGTGTTTGGTCTTAATTTAATGTTTTTTGTAGAATACTCTTAGGCGCAACGAGCTGTAAGCACACTAAACTACAGGGCACCTCTTTTAGGTGATTGTAAGGGAAAATATTGAGACTTAAAAGGTATACTTACTTATGCTTATGCTTATGCTTTGTGTATAATACTTTTAGGCGACATTATCTATGTTTTATGCCAGAACTAATTAAGTGCACTTAGTGAATTCTGGCCATATTAATTGAAAAAGAAGTTAAGTTTTTAAAAAAATTGGTATCAGGACACCACTTTGATATATGGCATTTTCCGACTTAGAATAATTTTGTTTCTGGGAAGACTTAAAAGTACAAAATATTTTTTCAATGTGGCTACTGCAATCTCTTAATTAAAATAACTTCAGCCGCACCAAGACAGGAAAGCAAACATACAACCCACATCAACTTGGAAAAATCTTGTGTCTTGTGGTCTTTGTACAAATGAACAACAACAATCGCAATTACTCACAATCAAAGAAAAAAATATTTTATCTAAATTTTTAGGTTTTTTTTTTGCCAAAGGCAAATTTTTATGTAAAAAACCAATAGGGAGAACACGTCGTTTCAAAATTGCCGAATAAATACGAGCAAACGATGCATACGCGAAATGCCAACGTATGCGTAACATTAAATTAAGAAACTTAAAAAAAATATATATGTATACTGGCGATGATGACCGCCAGACAGACGCACACTTACAAACACAATTCGAAAACGGCATGCCAACACCACCGCATATGCGCGGAGGAAGAGTCAATGCAGTAAAAGTACAAAATCCATTGCACGCAAATAAAGCAAGACGCAAAGGCAAAGTTAGGTGAAATAATGTAATGCCTTGGCGGCTATGTGCCACCGCGCCACATCGAATCGCTTGCAAACATTTAGTTTGGTTGGGTGTGATTTTTCTTGATAGTATTGGAAATGCATAACTGTACGCTCGAAATGCTCAATGAAAAGCAATTACTCGGCGCATTTTAGCATGGCGCAGCTACACAAATGAGCGCGCCACACACCACGTTGCATTTCTTTCAATATTAGCTGTTGTGTATTTGTAATTGTTGGTATTAGTGTTTTTGTTGCCGGTTACCTGAAGCCTGGCCAACAGCCGAAATGGTTACTTTAGTTAAAATATCTACTCTTGTCTCTTCGTTCATACCAGTGATGGCATTTGACGCGTCAACAAATTCCTTTGACGTTTTTGACGTCAAATTTTACGAGTCAAAACCTGACGGCTAATTTAAAATTATTTTAAAAAAAATTTGGTTAATGCATAAAGTTGTATTGTTGGCTAATTAAGATCGGTTCTTTTGTTGAAAATAAGTAATAAATATTACATGAAGAGCAAATTTTGCATATAAGACTTTGAGGGGTCGATAAAAATGTGATAGTTATGGGTATCAAATTTGCTCTGAATTCAATTGGTCTTATCTAATTTCAATTTTAAAATTTTTTAACTAATTTTCCTCCTAATAGGTTTACATTATTGACAAATGTTCCTCCACCAAAACCACATAATTCTAATTCAGAATTTAAATTTATAATAAGTCTCAATTCATTTAGTCAAAACTCTCCTCTCCGACTGTGGCTGTCGTTGAAAGGCGTGCGTGGAACTTGTTTACAACTCAAGAGAATACATTAAGGAAAATATTATTATAATCACATTACGAAGAGAAGGGAGGGTGAGTGATAAGGAAACGAGCAACCACAAACAGCAATATAAATTATACGAAGACAAAAAAAAAAAAAAAAGAAAAGCAAAAAATCAAGTCAAAAGCATTTAAATCATCTGAATTTGACATGAATTAATATTTATTACCTTAAACACAAGCCAAATCGAAAAGCCACATAAACCATAGGAACACATACAAAGTAAACGACAACGAAACCACATCACACACCGCCATGGAAATTCAGTTCAGATAGCGCCGTTCGAGCAAATGGCCCGCGCCCGTCTGAAGTTAATGTAACTAATTCATAATTTATATTTTTTACATAAATAGAAAAGAAGAAAGATATATTCTAATTTTGTTCACTAAAATTCCGACACTTTTGATGGCATTACTACTTGACAATGAGAAGAGACAAACTTCCTTAAGTTAATTTTCTTGTCTGGTGTGCGTGGTGCACCACTTTCCTTTATTATTAGAATACATTTTGAATCAGCAATGTTTCTGGCTGGTGAACTACAAAATCGATAAAAACCATGACACACTACACTCTCAAAGCAATGCATCAGTTGAATTGTTGATAGCGTAGAAGTTTTAGTGTTAAGAGGAAATATGGTACTGCAGGCGATATCTCGTTTGTATTAGAAATTATTTAATAGAATTTCAAGGAAATCTGTTTTATTTTTTCATTTCTGTAACTACATAATAATTTGTATTTTCACTGGAGATTGACAATTGGATGCAAACATTTCAACCCAAAAATCCGCATATTATCACGCAAGACTTATTCTTTGATGAAATAAAATTTCATGGTGGAATTTGGATGCAGAATAGATTTAAATTTGGCTGGTTTACATATCGATACCTTAAAACACAATCATGTTATGTCAGATATCATAATTGAAAAATGAGGAAATAAAAACCCATTCCGACCAATTGTAAACTTGTTTTGCATTTTCTAGAGTTTTGGAAACATGGACATAGAATGATTGTGCTATAATCGGCATCTATGTTTAAACGTAATAAGTAGGGTGCGGATTCTTATGCAAATGCATATTTTTTTAGCTTAATGCTAGAACAAAACTAACGAAATATCTTTACAAATTAGAAAATTTGCTTTAAAATTTCATCGTTGTGCATTTGCATATTTGGCCATTTTCGATCTTTTTGGTAAGTTTGTATAAAAGTGATAAAATGTTGTCAATTTTCGCCATAAACCAAAATTTTTTAAAAATTCTCAAAATTCAGGATAATTTTCGAGCACAACATAACTTTTTTGCCAAGCTTTTTTTTTTATTAGCGCACTTTTTACACCATTAAAGAAATTGTAAACCCCCGTGAAAAAAGTTAGAAAAGTATGTGCTTTTTCACCAGGATTCTCTCGAAGTGTGCCTAGCGGATTAAAAGGTTCTGCTACTCATTTGAAAGGAATTGAATAGACCTTGATGAATAGACCAATGATACTTAAATCGGTGAGCCACTGTACATTGAAATGAATATGCAAAATACTTGTGAGTCACTGTATTTATTTTTTCTGTTTTGTCAAACGTGAATAATTGAATTTGAACCCCATAAATATAAAAAATATAGAGTTGTTAATACATTTCAATGGCTTTTTTGCATATATTCACTTTTAAATGCGTATTTTCACTTTAAAATGCATTTTTTCGACTTTTTAGTGCACGGGAATCCGCACCCTAGTAATAAGGTACTAGCTGATGCACCCGGCTTATACTCGCGAGTATAATTTAAATACATTATGTGTGAAAAGCACCCATTGTCAAATCCCGGAAATAAGATTTTAGATAATGTCACCCTGTATGGTGGAAATACATAGTACTAATGTATGTGTCTGTTTTTGTACATTTTTCAAAAGAGCATTATTAAGCTTTTAAGTCGTGTTTCAGTGACAATTTTACAAAAAAAAGTCTTATTGAATCAAGTCTTGTGTTTTCTGTTCTCGTTTCCATTCTAATAATGGCAGCTTCTTACATTTCTAGAACAACCCAGTGAATAAATTGTATTGAAAACCAGAAATTCAACAAAATGAGTTTCCAGAACTGCAGCCACTGCATTTCTATTATTTTTCTGCGGCACATTGTCCATTTAGTTGTAGTTGGCAACTACTACAAAACTACTACACAGTACTAAAACTAAATCTTATGTTACAAACTTTTTCGTTTTTCTTTTGTTTTCTTTTTGCTTTGTATTGTTTTCGAATATACTAAACAAGGATAAAGTAAATATATAAAGTAGGGCAATATATTCATATGCTCTGATATCATTCAGCAATGGCATGGACAAATGAATAATGTTTTATTGTGGTACATAGTCGCGTGGTGCAGTGTTGGGCGGGGAGGTAGCTGGCTACGGACAAAATATGAATTACATCATGGAAGTTGGAGATTTATGTATTGAAATGTTTCTTCCTTTATTTCATTTTTGTAACAAATGGAAAAACTTTTGTTAAACTTTTTGGCAATTTATTTACGTTTTTTCCTTGATTTCATGATAGAAATTTCATATTTTTATCATACTTTTATTATTTATTTTGAATATTTTCTTTTAATTTTAAATTGACTTTAATCGTTCCACTTTCAATTGAGTCATACCTCTCATAATAATTTGTTTTTTTCTCTACTTTTAGGTGAGTTTCTGCGGAGCCGAGGAGTTTGAGTGCAAGCATACAAATTCCATAAATTCTTGGGTGTTACGTATTTCAGCAGTTTTTTTTAAGGTTGGTTTCGGTCATTGTCATCCAGGCCCCTCTCAACGTAAGTTTGTTTACATTATTGTGATATATGGAAGATGCCACAGAAATTATCTCGTAAAGTTTATATGCTCACAGTGACTCAAGTCAAATGTTAAGATTTCTGTGGAAACAGCACTTAAGTGCACGCTCGTATGTTTCGTCTGTATTTCTCCATTTTATTATCTTAAATCCTTATTAAGCAACTGACAAAGTATTTAGTGCGAAGTTGTGTTTTGTTGCTTGTGTCTTGGGCATTTTAAGGCTGCTTTTCCTGAGTTTTATCTTTCAATGTGACATTCTCGTATGTGTACCTTGTTTATGATTTTCATAAAAGATTGGATTAGCCGCGAAAGGTTAAGAGATCTTGGCATAAAGTAGTTAAAATTAGGAGCAAGTTTATGAGAGTTTCTATAATATCAAATAATAACGACGAGTTTATATAAGTTTTAGTATTCTAGGGTGCAATTGCGTATCTTGAAACACGTTTTCGCCGATAGTTGAAAACAAAATTTGCATCACGTAACTTTACTCTTCGGTAATTTAACATATATATTCTGTGAAAGCTAGAGATTCTGGATCAGGGTTTTCGGTTTTAAAGTGGTGTTCAGAAAGGCTTTAAAAGTCTTATCGGCACGCCTTATCCAAGGGGTGTATTGTACAAACAAAATATATATATATACAAAATGTAGTCGCTGTAAACAGCGGGCCGCCACCGCATTGGAGTTCATAATTACGACCCATTCATACATACGCAAATTAAATACCACTCAAAATGAATATTAAAACACCCGAATTTGGACACATTAGCAAACACAAGCCGCAAAAAATATTTACCAATTATCCACAACAAGTGATTATCATCATGGCGGCCGCAAAATACCACTCTTGGCTTCCTTTGCGTTGGGTATTATTCCCCACAGTAACTTCACAGCAACAGTGACAATTACCGTGAATGGTTATTTTTGCCAAATGGCAAATGGGCTTGGTTTTGTGAATTCCTAGAAAAAAGTACAAATGTGTTCCGGCTGTCTCTCCCCCTCGGTAATCTAACGAACAATAACAACATCAACAATAAGAGCCGCATGGAATTTCGCTAATGAACATAATAATTTTTATTTCTTTTTTCGTAATTTCACTAGAAGTTTTTCCCCACAATTACGAAATATTCTACTCTGTTTTGTATTGTAATATTTGTATTTTGGTAGTTCGTTCTCTTTCCGAGACTTAGAGGGAAGATTGAAGGGAAGTTTGTTGCTCTGTCTCTCCCTACCCTTGTATTTTTTCATTTTGTTAATTGATTTCTGACTGATACACACATGAGCAACAACATTTAATCATTTGCTGACTTACTGATTGTGACTCCTCAGTTTTGGAACATTGTCAAGTTAGCTGCCAATTACCCATTACCACATGACATTTTACTTTGAGATCACACATCTATTAATCAGTTACCTGCGTAAGCCACTAACAATTTTTAAAATTTTCTTTTTTATTTTATGTTGTACCACTTTCAACACAAATTTCTTGTACAGACTTTTACACTAACATCATCCAGACAGTTGATGTCAATCTCACAAGTAGTAATACATATTTTTCTTTTTTGTTGGCTTCATTCTGTTAATTCAATCAAAAGTAAATTGTTAAGTCACAAAAATTGCAATATTTTTGAACTGAAATGGCGGTTTTCAATTTATTTTGATTAAAAAAAACACTTTAGGCGCCACTAAAAATTGTGCAAGTGCTACACTAGCTGAACAAGTGTGCCGTTGCGCTACTGCGTGGGATGTGCAAAAGTTGAAAATTTACTGACTGTGGAAGGCTCTCGCAACATTTCGTGTGTGTCTGACTCGAATGGACAACATTTCATCTGTTATTATTTTTTTTTTAAAATACGTTTTTTTTTCAACTTGTGTACAATTTTGCATTTGTAGTTTTGTTTATTTATTTTGTTTTAAATTCTATTCTGTAAAATTGTATAATAAATAAAATTTAAATGAAAGGAAAGACTTTGGAAATTTGTACAAATAACCCTTGATTTAACTTGCTTTTGAACTAACCTTTGAGACTGTGCTGGGGATATTCATTTCACATTTGCGTAAATAGATGTGTTCATTCCATCGCTGTCGTCATCATCATCATCGGCAACGACGCATCTGTTAAATCCTATCGGTGTATAAGGGCAGGCCTGTGAATTGTAACTTCCATACAAAATGCAAACAAATTGAAGTTGTATTACACTCTACTCGCTTCATTAATATGTCATTTACTATATTTCTTGTTGCAAGAAAAATTTTGAAAAGAAATCTTTGACTTTGGGTAAGTGAGGTAATTATCAAAATCGATCGATCATTTTATGCTTTAGTATTTGGGTGCTGTGTATAAAATGTGAATGTTGTGCATTTGATTTTTATATTTAATTATCATTATGACAGAATATTCTCAGCAACATTTTATAACTTTAAACATTTTGTAGTTGTTTTTATATAAAAAAATAAATTAGTTCAACTTTAAACTGCAACCTTACTGGCTTCTACACCGCCACATCCCCACCCTCGTATAAAGTACTTACTTTACTCGCTTCCTCCATCATCGCCTAATTAAATTCCAAAACTCTCCCCCGCCTTTTGCATCACACATTTCCAACGCATCTTTCACATATTAAACGCTTGAATAGATTTTATGGAGCACACAAGTGGAAGTTTGTCTGAAGGCAAGAAATTTTCGAGTCGTCATGGACCGACCGAGGCAGCAAAAGGATGCTGAAAGAAAAGAAACTGACTGACACACGCAACGGTTTTATGTTCGTGGTTCACTCGAACTGAGAATGGGAGAAGGTGATAGAATACCGGAGTATACATTTTTGACATTAAGCATTTAGAAGACGAATAGTCTCAAGTGAAAAATAGAGAAGAAAGTGGAGTTTCAGTGGAGACCAAAAGAACGACAGACGTGCTGAAAGCATAAAACATTAATTTCAATTGTGAAATTGCAACATAAACTGGCTGGCAATTGCCTGCTGGAATCACTTCTTCAAACCGTCCTTGCCCCCCAAAATGATGAACAACAATGACTGTTGAATATATATTCCATAATGGTCTAAGACTAAGGAAAATAAGAAATTAATTTGTTGTTTTTATTTATTTTTTTACTTTAGTTTTGAGTTGTGTTGTGGAAATACTTTTATGGTTGACAGCTGTCATTACATGAAGTTTTTCGGTTTTTGTGGACACACTCATCATCCAGACCAAGTTAAAATTACATTGGTGCCTTACTTACTTCATTTGCTTAATTGTGAATAGCTGAGGGAAAAAGGTTCGTTTATATTCCCCTCTCAAAAGATGCTTACAAATTCGAATTTGAGCGCTGGAACACACAAAATTGCATGTCAATGTATCGTTGATGTATCGAGTGTTGTTTTGGGCGTTTCTAATTACTTATTACTATTTTCTTTCTCCACACACACTAATGTCTTCTCGGCCAATAAAGTTCAAGTCAAAACTTTCCCTCTACATTTACAAAACTCATGAAGTAGAATGGAGTCTACTTTCGTTGGATAGTTTGCTTTTGGTGGTAATTTATTAGAAATACTTGGTATGTGCGTACCGGCAGGTTTGTGAGGTATATGCACTTATGTACATATATTAGAGTGGTTCTTATTTTCGATTTTTCGAAATAGAACAAGTCCACCCCGCACTTTGTCCCAAAGTTTAAAAAATCAGGGTAAAGCCCAGTAAAAAAAAGTTTTTTTTATTAAAAATGCGTTTTAGAATTTGAGAAAAGGAACAATCTGGCTACCTACATACACACAAAACAAATGACCAACCAACACATCAATTGGCTTTGCTACAGTGTGGCACCATAGTGGTTTCCCTCCTCGTTCCTATTTAATCATTTACTTGCACTACAACTCAAGATGCCACTTGAAGTCTGAATCTGATTGCATATGTTGTGTGGTACTTTCGATTTTCGACACCCCCTCCATTTTCTGTAAAGACAGCCTACTCAGCTGACTTTTTCTTTCACTTCAAATGTCATTACATTGAGTAATGTCTGAGCGATGTCTGAATGTCTCTACTATAGTTAAAAACTTAAATCGTTTCTTCACACTGTTTCGTCGGAGAAGAAACATGCAACGGAAGATATTTCTCTTAATTTTCACTGCACAACTGTCAATCTGTCGCCAACACTTAACATATTCATAAGTTAATGCCAACTAAAGGCATGTTGTCATATGCTGTAATTTTTGTTGAACTTGCTCCATCTAATTTAATAAATTTTTAATTTGGGTTTTCTTACATGAAATTTTAAATAATTCTTCAGAAAATTTTAGTTTGAATTAGGGACTGGTGCCGAAACAAAAATCAGTTCCGGTTCTCAGAATTTAAAATATGTCGGTTTGGGTTCCGGTTCTCAGATTTTAAGAATAACTATTTCGTTTTCGGTAAGTGTCGAAGAAGACCCAGAAATGTCAATCAGCGCTGATCAGCTGACTTGGGTATTGCCAGAGAGTCAACCAGGCAATGATCCAAAAATATTGACTGTTTGGTGTGGTTTCGGCATGGGACCTTATTTCTTTCCAAATGAGGAAAGAGACACCGTTACCGCAACGCTCAAAGCGGTGAAGAACAAATTTGGCGGCGTGCTCATCTCACGGCGAACGTTCATCATGCGACTTGACTCCCCTCGATTATTTTCTCTGAGGCTACATCAAGTCCTAAGTCGACGCTAACAAGCCAACGACTTTGGCCGTGTGCGTCCCTAACATTCGAGGCGCTATTGGAGCAATAAGGCCGCACATATTGGACCGAGTCATCATCTCAGCTTCGCTTGAAGCTCTGCCAGCGGAGAATTGCATAGCTATCAAAAAAGATTGTGACGTAGCAGACAAAACGGTGTCCGGATTCGCTATCAGCGACGACCTCGAATTAGTACTTATAAATTAACACGGCTCGTCCCAGCGCTTTTCCAAAATGTTCACTTGTCGTACAGTGTTATTATCGGTATCAGTAGTATTCACACTGGTCTTTTTCATGTCCATTTTGATTCCGAGTATCAAAAAATCGAGTTGGCAGTACCGTTAGTTTTCCAACTAACGAAATAGTAAACTAACATGGATAGTGTGAATACCACTATTCTCCATTATCGGCATAGAATTTTCCGCACATAATTTGCCTCAAATCATAAATCTTTTCTAGCTTCTGAAGTGCTTCCTCCCTGTACGTATTTTGTTTTTCTTTCCGAAACTAATACGACATAATTGCGATGGTATTGCAGAACGATGCAGAACAGTCCGGACTGTTGCTGTTCGGTCACCGGTCCGTCGAATGTTTCGTTGGTCTTTTGTTCTTTCAATTTTATTATTTCGAAAGTTTTCTTCATGTGTGTTATCGCAAATTCTGGTTTTGAAGTACATATGTATGTTCTAGTTTCCTTTGAATCGTTTAAATTAAATAATTAAATTTTTTAGTCCAAATGTTTTGCTTTTGTGACAGTGACGTAACTACGTTTGTGTGGTCGTCTTCGACGTTGGTTTTCTCTTTAATTGAAGGCAATTAAGCTTTAAATTGCATAGTCTTTTCTGGTTGGTTTTTATTTAATGAAATGGAAGAGACTACTCGATTCCTTCATTGGGTTAGAGTTTGTTGTAACAAGATTTCAATTGAGGCAAAATGAAATTGTTGTGGAATTATTCGAAGCAATTACAATATCGCACAAAGGTTTGCTTGTCTTATTACACTGAAACTTTTATAATTATTCCGGGACGGATTTTATTTTGTTCTGGAGACAACTTTTCTATTTGTTTTGCTATACAAAAAGGCAATATTTAAAAACTGGGCGTGGCAGCTTTTATAAAAATGCAGGAATATTAGTGTGGTATTTTTGGCACTCTCTGATGAACAAATGGAAAGATTGAAAAATAGTGTGTGTTTTGTTTAGGCTGTATCTTCCACGTTGTATATTTGCACGTAGTATATTTGGAGAAAATTATGTACGCATTTTAGGGATTCACTGTTTTCATGTTTCAGCTGGAGGTCCCTTGAGGCACAATTTTCACCGTCTTGGTATAAGAGAGTAAAAAACTTACTTTTTTTTCTCAGAAAATAAATTTTTTAAATACTATTTTTTGCTATGAGCCCAAAGTTTCCAAAATTCATAGCCAACTTCCATCGCTATGGAATTTAAGTGCACTTTTTATTTTTCACATTTTCTATAGGCCCTTGTTATTTTTGTTCGTAAAAACTTGGAACTGATCTGAGAACACTTATATAATAGTTTTTATCCATTTTTATCCATTGTTGACCTAGAATCGTCTCTCAGATCAGTGTGTGGCGCTTTACTACGATTATTATTGCATTGCGTCTCAGATTATTTTATATATGTTTACCCCTTTACGAAATATACTAAAGCTGAAAACTGATACAACAAGCGAATAGCGAATAGCTACAATAAAAAATATAAAGTCTCAAGATTTTACTTTCGAAGGAAAAAATAATTACCCCAAATAAAAAGTGAAAAACGAATTAAAAATAATAACACAATGCTTCACTGCAACAACACACACGCGCGGCTGCAAATCTTTCAATATTTCCAAATTTCCCTCATAAATTTCTTTATAAAAAATATTTGTTATTGTGACTCTTTTGGCTAGTCCAAAGGCTTTGTTTTCCAAGATTTTAACATTTTTTACTATGCGCATACAACAACAAGCTGAAATGTGTATTTTATTTTAAATTTATGAGTGAATGAATATTTTTTTGAAAAAATGTTTAAATTTAGGAAAGGCCAGGGACAGTTTTTGTAGCATTATTGACTTATACCAAATGTCAAACGCAGACGACCAATTTTTGATTTATCGGAAACATATGCCAGGGAATATAAATGCAGTCACTTGACAGATATGCGCTCACTTGCAGTTATTTGAATTTCAGTTTTAGGGTAATACCTTTTTGTTTTGTTTTCTATGAAGGGGTAATTATAATTTTCCATTCCATTTAATTTCTTTTACCTCAGGTTTTGGTATGCAAAACATGTACGAAGAGTGAATGAATGAATAGGCTGAAACTATGTACACACAAAATAAAAGTCAGTAAATCTAACCGAAAAAGACGGTTTAAAACGCTCCAACCCTCCAATGTTGTGAAAAATTTGTGAAAAACTCACATTTAATGTAAAATTGTGGCAAAAGAACTTACAAAACTTTTTCGATTATTTGAACTCTTTAATGTCGAATCTTGAAGATGTATTTTAACAATTTTTTTCGGTTAATCCAACCTACCAACAACGGTTAACAAAATCCCGGGTTTTCATACTTTGAAAACGAGTCGAGAATCACATTAGTTATCGACTCGAGAAATAAGGTTTTTCTCAAACGTTTGAGACTGTGTTTGCTGGGATATTTAAATGTTGATCTAATATTTTTTTTATATAAAACCTTAAAAATCCTGCATATTTCTGCTTATTTCTTTGCATATTTTTTTTTTACATATTTCTTGCATAAGATTTTGCATATAATTCCGCTCTCTAGTGATCACAAATCTTTTCATATCTAAAAATACCAATTTAGTTTTTAAGATTATTTTTATGACTTTGTGGAATTTTTATGCGGAAGAGGATTAGCGTTCAGGGTGTACATGATTTTAAAGGAATAAATGTTGAAATGATTATTCATACTGCAAGTAACCAAGATACCAGGTTTTATAATAAAGACAATTTTAAAAAATGTTTGTGTTAGTGGACAATAACGGCCGGACAACTAACTAGGAGGAGACAACAATGTGGACAACACTCATCACCATTGACTAACTTAACTTGTGCGTCCTAAAAGTATTCATCGGCTTCCTGATTTTCAATTCACTGCTCCTGCTCTTTAATAATCTAATTGAAATTTAATATTAACAACAAAAACAAACGAAGCACAAAGACCACGAAGAACACCAACAAATTCGGCAAATAAGCTACACATTAGCTAATACCATTTGGAAGTGTTGGGCATTCCATACCAACAGCCATATGGAATGGCATAAATGTGAAAAAGAAATTCCATATACTCGTATTGCTATTCCGCTCCTAAGGGAGCAACATTTTGTTTCATCTATTGTTCATAAAAATGAAATAAAATCAAAAAAGGACCATGTGCTCTGCAACTATAAGATTTCGAAACAAAAAAATGTATTTACTGAGAGTTTTTCTCGAACAAATCGTTACATTATTTTCCACCTCCTAAGTAGAGCCAAGAGCACATCTTTCTTCGGGGAATCCTTGTGACTAACACAACAGCTTCTAGTTACATAGCTGCAAACTGTTGAAGAAGGCGTTGAAGAAATCGGACATTTCCCTGCTGGAATAGCATTTTTCAGGACACGCGTGACATGTATATTATAGTGGTTCTTTTTGGTATGGGATTTTATTTTTCCATTTTTCCGTGTACTCATAAACGATGAAGTTTCACAGCAGCCCGAGCACAGTCTTGCTAGTTCGAACTGTGAACAGAAACTGAAACATTTTTGCAAAACCTTTCGCTCGTATTCAAACCTCAAACCTCATTTACAAGCGGGTATTGTTCGTTCAAGTCAACATTGTTGAAATAGACAGAAGTTGCCTGTGTTAAATCTTAATAAAAAAAAGAGTATAAAAAGTTTTTAAAATATAATTTAAAGGAAATTTAACGCTATTGCATAGCGTTGGCATAACTCAAATAATTCCCTTTGGTTCTTTCACATAATGTGATTATAAAGTAATTTTATCTGTGAATATTATATTAAATCACCCACTGGTACTCGGCCGACTCCCATCGTGCAACACAATAAAAACAAACAAACGACATTTCAATAAATATAATTTTTTATTAATAACGAAATCAAAGCATTGTCTTAACACGGTTAATGAACCCTCGATTCCCTGCCACAGTTTGTCTGCCATTTGTTTCAGGGTTCAATTGAAACATTTGTGACATAACCTTGCCCGTCGCGACTACATTCTACTTATGCAATAGTATATCATATGGCCACTGAAGTGACAAACAGACACGCTTAATGTGTGGAAATGAGAAATAAAAGGGGAACATTTTTATGAAAAAAAATACACTTACGTGTGCCTCATTCATTTTGATTGCTCCATTGAAATGCGAGTTCTGCCCCATGTGTCGTGCGGGACATATTCCAAAAATACTTACATACATATCTTCAGATATGTTTAATAAAAAAAGAATGACAACATCATTGACATTTGTTACGTATTGCTGTTTCGCTCTTAATTAAATAGAATTGCAATACTTATTTCTTGTTTTTTAAATTTCGGTTTTTATTTTTAATTATCCTCTTTCAAATGCATACGCTGGCATTTTCAAGTATGTCTTACAAGTGGTGTTTGGCCTCATTAAGAGTTCATAAACGTTCGTCAAGTTTCGTCTTTGAATTTTGTGTGTCATTTTATAAAGTTCGTCTTCTTTTTTCGTCTTCTGTATAAAATATGGTGTTGGCATTAGTATATCAGAATTTTAATTTCATAAAGTTTTAAGTTTTTTGCATTTCAAGTTGGAAGGCAATAGGCGTACTTATTATTTGTATCATTTGTTAATTGACGAATTAAGTTTGAAAGAGATAGACTTTTTGCAATGACATTTATACAATTTCTCTAAAAGCAAACGGCAAATACTTTTCCCCTGAAACTTTTCAAAGTTTTGACCGGATGGATTCTGACTTTGAGAAATGTAGCCCAAATTGCTGTGCCAACATATACGAAAAGTAGTTCTGTTGCTGAAATCCGGAACCGATTTTGCTAAAATTTTACATTTAAAGTTAAAAGCTTCACAGTTGGAATTAACCATCCACTAGAAGCGGGTCGGGCCCAGCTAATATCATATAAGAAGAAGCGGTAGAAGACGAAAAAAAAACATTTGCCACATTCAAGAAATGCTGTTGTTATGTATGTCCTTTTCATCTGTTTCCCCTTCTATCTAACTCGCTTGACATTTTAATGATTTCTCTGTTTCAACCCAGAAGCTGTTAAATATTCTGACACATTTGTACATTTTTTGCGCACTTCCATTTTTTTGTGAGTTGTAAATATTTTTCCAAAACTTTTGGTACATTTTTTTTGTACACTTTTATATTACACTTCCATTTAACTTTCATGGAAATGGCCATTTTCCTGTCTGTTGAGTTTCTAAAGAATCAAAAACAAGTAAGAAAAAAGGGTAAAATTAAAACAAAAACCTGAAAAAAGCTTTTTGTGGTAGAAGGGAAATTAAATTCTTGCTAAATATTTTTTAGTGAGCAAAACTTTTCAAATAAAATTTTCCACCGGGGATCTTTTTTAAGTTTTCCCAACTAACAAATTGTGGCATTCAAGGAAAAATTCATGAAGAAAAAACTTGGTTATTAAAATCAAATATATAATAAAGGGGTGAAGTTGCGGTACATACAGATACAGTTGACAGATTTATCAGTAAATTACCGAATTTGCGGTCAGCAAACCGATTTGCAAACGAGAGTTGTACATTTTTTCGAAATAGTCTCGCGATTTTTTACTCAATGACTTAGGTGTAATAGGGGATTGTTGATATACCACATAACACCGTGTCTACCTGGGGAAGCGCGGGTTTAATCAACATATTAGTACTTAAAATTTTTCTATTTCTTATTAATTTGCAGTTATTAAGTTCACGGCTTTATTGACCTTTTTAAAAATTGTGCGTTTAATTTGGTTTCCATTTCTACTTAGACGTAACTCGAAATTTAAGAATATTAAATGTGTTGTTATTTGGCAGCCATTTCATTAATTTCGCCTGTCACTTACAATTTAATCAACGCTTGCATTATTGAATCGATTAGATATTCCCGACAGAGACACTCACCCACTCTTACATTTTCCCCATTTACAATTTCATTTTGTTTTAATTCAAATTAATGAACAAATGTCTCCAGATAATTGTAGCCAATTCGTGGGTTTGGATCCTTGCAAATTGAACGAGCACCGCCTGTCATTGAATGTCTTCTATGTTTCTCCCCCGAATGTCATTATCTCATACTGCCTGACAGTTAGGCTCAGAGCCTTACGTTTTCGGATGGTGCAATTTACTGTTTATTGCATTTTGCTGCAGCGTGTTCTGTATACTTACAATTTGAAAGCTGAAATTAGCTAGCAAGAGCCGTGGAGTGTGGGTTGGTTGGCTTGTATGACGAAGGTGATGAACGGTGATGTGCAGTAGCAGGGCCGAATCTATTACAGTCTGTCTGTCAATCTGCTTGGATTATGCTGCACGGAAGCATAATGCGTTTTAAAAGCATCGACAGCTTGATGATCCGCATATGGCGATTGGTGAACACTTTTGACAAAATAAATGATTATTGCATTTCGGTAAAAAATATGATGCCTGGAATCCAATAGTTTAATTATCTATAAAAATCCTTTGTTGTCCCTACTCTGTCCCTACTCTGGGTTTTTTTAATAGGAACCAGCAACAATGGAATTTTTTATTGGAATTAAATTCCCACCTCCTTACTCCCATACAATTTGTAATCAATTCCTATTGGAAAAACATTTCTAAAAATTAACTATTCTTCATTTGACACATTTACTGACCTGACCCAAGCGACCATTGAATATTGCAAATTCGATTTGGAAATGTGCAATTTTCTTCTTCTATCTTTGGTTTGTTCCATTTGGTCATGTGTGCATTTCATTAGGGGTTGATATAGAAAATATATTGGGAAAGAGAAATTAACTAGGTTGAATGAAAACACAAGAAGAAATAAAACAAAGGGTGGCACATTCAACTTTAAATTGATTTTTATTAAGTTTGTCATGGATCATTATTTGGTGTGCACCAAAGCTGCCCTTATCGCAGGCTTGTGCGATATTTTTCCCATTCACAGACAAATTTTGAAAATAATGTAGAAATACTGTCATGATGTGAACCATTGAGAATGTATGAGGCGCTCAGTACCATAGAAAATTCTGGATCTTCTAAGAACCTTCCAGAACCTTGGTATTTTGCAAATGATTGAGTTTTGTGTTATGTATTGTATTTGCTTTTGTATTGTATTTAGACTATAAATACAATTTGCTTTCAATCAACATTTACAAATTTTGTTTTTTTGTTTGTTTTACAAAATTATATGTGCACTAAGTTATGTTTCACTGATTGTCAACTTTGACAATCTATTTTGGCATATGTACCATCCAATTAAAGCTTTAAGTACGTCCTATTTTTAAAAAGGATAAAAGTAAGCTATATTCATTCAAAAGTCATGATTTTTGCCACGAAATGGCAGAATTTTCTACTTTGCGCTTCACATTGAAATTTGAAATGCATTTTTTCTTCAGACGAGAATGAATTTTTTTTATACATCTCTCCTGCAGAGTGTTTGAAATTTGGGTAGAACGCACTTAATACCAGCGAAATATCTGCACATAATTTGTAATAAATCAAACAACTTAATGCACACTTTGGTGCCACATATTAAATTTTTCATTTTTGATTTATCGCCTCTGTAAATATTTGTTAACTTAAAGCCCAAAGTTGATAAGACGAGCGCAACAGCTCGCGATACATCCACGAGATATATTTACGGGCGCTCGCCATCGGTCGCTTATAGATGCTTCATGTTGATACATTCTCATGTTGGCCGGCGTCTGATGATGGTGGCGCGGCTGTTGGTGACTAACTTAATTAGGTTGCAGCGCTTGAATGTGCCAATGTACACTGAAAGAAAAATTTAGTGCATTGGTTTTTAAAATAGAGCTTAAAACAAATTTGTTTAATTTTAAAACACGTGCGTTCAAAACAAATTTTAAAACGCAGTCATTCAATTTTAAAACTTTGTGCTAAAAACCAATTTGAAAGCAAATTTATCAAATTTGAAAACAATTCCATTCAACTTTAAAATTTTTGTTTTCATTTTAAAAAAAAAAAATTTTCAAATTGAACGAGTTTGTTTTAAAATTAGATTTTAGTACATTGTTTTAAAATTGAAAAACTACGTTTTAAAATTTTATTTAGCGCACGTGTTTTGAAATTGAACAAATCTGTACAAAGCTCTATTTTAAAAACCAAATCGTTCTATTTTAAAACATCTTCCTCCCAGTGTACAGTGTGAGATTTCGCCCATCTAGGGGGACTAAAGTCTGCATTTTAGAAATTAATGAAGAGAGCTTTGAATTTTCAAAGAGTTTATTTTTGACAATAAGCTGCTTTTGCGAGAAAATGAGCACTGCCCCGTGCTTAGAAATTGGAAACCAAACAATAAATAAATAAATAAAGACCCATTTATATGTAGTTTTGGAAGCTCGGACCATGTTAAAAATCCATTTGTAAATATTTCCAAGCGAATACAACAATAAAAAGGGCTTGGAAAATGTTGACAATTTTTTTCATTATATGGGAGCCGCGACCAGTTTTTGCCCGATTTGGCTGATTCTCGAACTCGATCTCAGTATTGAAGAGAAAAACATGTACCCAAAGTTGCAGAACTGCGACCGCTATCGTGCGGTCAGACGGGCATGGCTAAATCGACTCAGGAGGTGATGCTGATCAATAATGTATAAACTTTTCCATACCGGCGTTTACTTGACATCCATTCCCGAATACAGCAAAAATCATATCATTTACAAGGAAATATAAGCTAGCAAATATAAACCAGAATATATTGTTTTGGGTGCTTACAACCTGCTTAAGATATATTGTAATAGCATGGAAAGGGCATGGAAAGGACGTGACAGATATAGTAGCTTTCCTGAAGCCACCAGTGGTCCTAGGAAGCTGCAATCCCACATACATATTCGTGAGACTATGGCTAGGGATTCTTGAGCCAGATTTTGGATTTTCCCAAAAGGAGGCGTCGTAATTCGAAATGTGAGCGGGTTAGTTAAAGGGGTTAGTTAAAGATGCTCTATTGGACCTAGGAAGCTGCAAACACTCTTGGTCAATTTTATTAAAATGTATTCCAATTTTGCATATCAATGATAATATCTAAAAATAGATAACAAGGCAAAAGCAACAATTTCAATTATACTGCATGAAATCGTGCAGTACGAAATGCGCAGTACGTTTTCCACAGCTTTTGAGGTTTTAGTTCTTTTTTTGTTGTTATTTTTAGTTTCTTCTTCTAACCTCATGCAACCGCACCTTTAAAAGCAGAATCCATTTATTGCTTCCTCTCTTTTATGTGTTTTAATTGTGCGGACATGCGAAACTCAAATTTGGCACACCGAGGAGATGAAGTGCATTTGAAGTTTATATTAATTGGTTTGCATTTCGGTTTTTCTTTCTTGCATGATTGCATTTAATTATACAAATTCCTTTGTGGAGCTGAGGTTAGAGCAATATAACATACAACGAAAAAAAAATAATAAAAATGGGCTTGAACTTTGAGGCGATTGAACTCTTAGCGAACCATTTTTCAGTTATGTATGGATATCAGATATTTCAGTTTCTACCCTTTTCTCTTCTTATTTGGAATTCAAACTTACGAGAATAAGAAACTTCAAGTAAAATTGCCTTTAATTAAATCCCATTTTTCTTTTTTCTTGGACTTTATCATATAACAGCTGAATGTATCGGCTCAGTAAGGTAACCTATTTTTTTATTATTCGTCAGAATTAAAATAAAAACCTTCAAATATTAGGTTTTTTAGTTTCGTCGCAAGGCATTCAAAAAGTTACGGATAGGATAGGATTAAAAAAAAAGACCTATCACTTTTTTAACCGAAGTATTAAAACAATTTTGAATGTCTTTATCGACAACAATCCAAATATATATCTAAATTGGCAAATAAAAAAAGTTAAATAAAATAAAACAATTACAAAGACGTGCAAAAAAAAAGAAAACATTTTTTTTACGTGTTGCTCTTGTTTTTGTGTATGAATATTCCTCTATGATTTCCTCAACAATTCACGCACGAAAACGCCACCATCTTTCGCTCTTGTGTTCGTGCATGAAAATTGGGACATTTGTATGAAATTTTCGTCAATGAATTGTATGGGCAATTCAGCATATTTCGTGCACGATGTACACTTTTCCGGCATAATTCCTCAACGATTTCTGAAATAATTTCCTACTGGGTATATAAATACTAAATAACGTTTTTTTTTAATTTTTTGAAAACAAAATTGTTTCTGTTTAAGTTTTACCACAGATTGGATTTTGGGTCTTTTTTGAAGAAATTTGTTTCAAATTTGTTTTGTCTTTTAAAAATATTTGGTTTAAACCCGAGGAGTTTGGGGCCCCTGCAACTCTGCACTCTTTTTTACACGAGAGAATCTGGTAACCCTATTTACGGTAGTCCTGTTATAAAGTTTATTCGAAACTTTTGTTAGATTGCCTGTATGTTAGACGGTTAGCTTGTTTCACCTGGTCTTAAGCAGCTTAAGCGTTTTCTCCAATATCGGCTGTCACTTTATACTTTTGCTGAGCGCGCGCCAACTACTTATTTGATCATATTTTCTTTCATTTCCCGCTTTAATACCAAATATTTCCAACTTAATCATGCATTTTTGTGTATTATTTATTACAACAGCCGCGACAAATTTTTGTTATGGTATCTTTGACACATTTTGATAAAGCATTTGTATTTTACACACAGTATTATTGGATGTCTGTCTATCGACGATTGATAATATAACTTTTCTGGTATGGGTGTTCTTTTATTGTGTTTTTGTGTACGGGAGGGGGGGCATATCTTATCTAATCGATGAGTCTTTAGTTGTATGAACTATAGAAAAAGTAATTCGGTAGTCCGGCAGTTTGTTATGGTCACTGTTTTTATATAAGAATTTGTTCTTCACCTTTTTTTGTATAAAATAATTTTGTGTGGTATTTATTTCTAAGCGGATGGTTTTTCGTTTTCTTTCAGGTAAATTAATCTTCTTTGTTATGAACCTTTCACTTAATAGTGAATACTTTGTAAGTATTTGTTTACATATAATCGGATCAACTCCACCGAATTAATATATATATTTGTCCAGGTCTGTCTGTCTTTCTGTCTGTCTGTCTGTCCCTAACGCTAACCGATTCTAAATTTACAACTCCACTTAAAAAATTTTTTTAAGTTGTTAACCTTTTTTTTTTTTAATGTTAGCTATTCTGGTGGTTTGTCCACACGACGCTGCGGTCGTGAGAAGGAACCAACCAGAGCCACTTACAAATATATCCACACATATATTTTTTCTTATAAATGTTAGCCGCCCTGGTGAGGTATCGAACCCACAACGCTGCGATTGTAAGTAAGATGAAGTAGCGAACTAAGCGCCTTCTCACCAGAGCCACTAATGCTCATACAATGCCTTTACCTAATATCGATTAACTTCATCAAGCCGCATGCAAAACGCTTTCATGTATATACACACACAAAAAAATCATTTCACATATAAAAAAATAGCTTCGACCTAAAGCTGCCACCTTTAAGAAAATAACACTGCCACAAGACTATTCTTGCCACCTATCACTATTTTCACCTATTACGGTGGTGTATTAGATTTTCATATTACACTTTCATAATACACTTTCCTATACACTGCATATATTCCCAGTACAACATTAAGGTCCGCACACATCAACGCGAAGTACCGCAACCGCAGCGAAACTTACTCAAAAATGTTTCTTGCAAATGCGAAAATATATTTGCTTAAGGTGAGAAATTTCATAAAAACAAATAAAAATGTGAATCATTTATAAATTAAAATTCCCGAAAAAAAATACTACAAAATGAACACCTTTCTTAGAAGTCACTAAAGAAATTGTAAAAGGGGAAATCAAAACTTAAAAAAATTTATTTCTTGGAAAGCTGATTTTTGCTACAATAAAAGATTCAGATTCGGTTTTAGTACGTCAAAATACATAATACGAAAATAAAAATTGAAAAAATCCAATGAATAAAACACTTTGCAATAAAAATGATCGACAATCGGAAATAATGTTTAGCCGTAACAGGTGAAAACATTGTTAGGTGGCAACGCTAGCCTTTTGGTAATATTATTTCCTTAAAGGTGGCAATGGTAAATCAAAGCTATATTTTTGTGTGTATATACACATTCACCATACAGCTTGATGAACTACATCGCCATTAGCTCAATTTATTTTATAGCTGGCTGTGGTCAGTTGGGTAGAGCTTCCGCTTTGTCTGCGGCAGTCTTGGGTTCAAGCCCGTCACCGGTCGTATTTTTTTTTTGAATCCATTGCTTGATATTCTTTTTTTTTTTTTTAATCTTTTTTTTTAATTCTTTTTTAATGGAACAGTTCAACTTTACACAATTACATCATCAAAAAAAATTTATTTCTATTCTTTACAAAATTTAATAAAAAATTACATATTTCACAAATTTCTATAAAAAAAAATTACATTTAAATTTTGAAAACATAGAAAATATTTTTGCATCTAAAATATATTTAGTAAACATTTAATTTTTTAAAATTAGTGTGTTTTTTTCCCGTGCATGGCACGGGCAAATTTACTAGTAATATTATAATTTATTAATTTTTCTTATACTATTTAATTTTTTAATTAAATTTGAGTTTTTATAAAAGATTTTTCTACACAATTATTTTTGTATCTTAATTATTACTCTGAAAAAGATTACTTTGAATTGAAGAAGTCAATTGAAATAAAAAAGAGTAAAAAACAAGGTTTTTAAAATAAAACCATTTAACCTAAAAAGTAGAAAATAAATGTCCTTTAAATCGAATTAATTTAAAAGATTTTCTGCTTTTTAGTCGGTTAAAGGGCGGTCCATACAGTGGTTTTTTTAAACATTTGTTATTTTGACAGTGACAGCTCTTTCCCTCTCAAAGTTTTGACAGATAGTCAGTATCATAGCTCCTTGAAACGAAATGAATCGCTTTACGCTTGAACAAAGTTGAGAAATAATGCAAACTTATTTCCAAAGTCAATGATGTGTAGCCCAAACGGTGCGTTTTGACGCCGTTAAACTTTTTTGTGGGGTACCGTGACGGAGCAATCCGTCATGATTCAGGCCCTTAAGGCGAATATCGAGCAAGTTTTTTTTGTCAGAGGTTCTTCTAAGTGGACCATATTGTGTGTAATTTGCATTACAGTAATGGTAACGCAACAAAACTTGACAAACGGAACACACAAAAACCGCTCAAGAAAATATACTTACCACTTATCAGCTTAAAGAAAGAAGAAAGCACTAAAAGATAAGAAAATAGTAATTGTATCTAACCGAAGTCTTACCGCCACCCTGAAAGTTCTACTGCACAACATGTCTGCAAAAACATACAAAAAAAAAAAGTAAATAAAATAGTGGCAAATGTGTAAAATTCGAAGTACTGTAAGTGACATTGCCATTGTGTGTGGAGGGTTATCTTATGGATGCAGCCGTCAGTCGGTAGTTGCGAATGAAGTTTATTACTTGACCTGAAATGGTAGCAGAGAGCACATCCCAGTCCAAAGTTTTTCTAAGAATTTGAACCAAAAAATTACAAGAGAAAACAATTCAATACTTGAGCAGATTTGAGACAATTGGGTTTTTAGAGAGGTTTCGTTTTGGTTCGATTCAAAACTGCGAATGACAGTTTCAACATGGTAAGGAGAGAGGAAATTAATTGTGGTCAGAAACATTGCTGCAGCAGAAGAAGTGTGAAAAAGGAAGAAGTGAATTATGAGGCAGACATAATAAATTGGCGAACTTCACTTTAGTGGTCCGAAAAAATAAATTTACGTTTGGCAATTTAATTCAGTTATTTCCTTAAGCAAAATTAGTGTAAAGGGTTTAATTTCCATTTGACTGCTCTCAACAATATCAACAACTTAATTGTAATCAAAGAGAAAGGTAGCAAGAAGAAGAAGTAACATCATTCACTCATCTCAGGCGTTGGACCCTGACCACGACCATGACAGTCCCGTAATCAAAAGAAGAAAATTGTAAATATCAAATAGTGTGTTGGCGAAAGCAGAAGGAAGTTGTTTATGTGTGTCAAAACTGAAATCTTAATCTTCATAATAACAGATGCAATGTTGGGAAAAAGGTAAAGAGAAAACAGCACAAAAAATGTCTCAAGACAATCCAGTTGAGGAGGGAGGGAAAAACTGACCCTAACTGCCAAAGAACGCATATTAAAATTTCGGTTGAATTTAAATCATTATCAATTTAATAAACAACACTTTTCTCATTATCAGTGTTGTCAGTTTGAAATAAGAACACTGAAAAAAAAGTTTGTACAATACGCTAGGTACTAAAACGGCGTGGTAGGTTATATATTCTTGATCAGAGTCACCACTGAGACGATCTAGTGATGACCGCCAGTCCGTCTGTCAGCCATTTCCACCGATAACTGCTGTTGGTGTTGAGCAATCGGCTCCAGAATTTTGTATTACTCTTCTTTTCGGCTTTGTTTGGAAGACGGGAACGGAATTGGAAATCGACTGGAACAAAATGAAAATAGAACAAATATAATTATAAATTCTGGTAAATACATAGTTACATACATCGTTGATAAGTTACCTCTGGTAAATGATACACTATAGAAGTAGTAAGGAACTATAAGGAATGCGAGGGCCCAGAATATGTTGACAAAAAAAACAAAGTTCCTTAACGACCTCGCAATCGACTTCGATGACAAGCCCATATGGTTCGATAACACTATGCGACAAAAAAATGTTTGAGTCGTATTTTCTGCATATTCGCCTCTTCATTATTAGCGAAATTCGTGGTATATCATACTTTTTTTCACGGTTTTTGTCTTAAAAAATGTCGTTTTTGTCAACTTTGCAGTGTTTTAAATCTGGCTTTTTGTATGAAGCACTACTTTTTTGATAGAGAGGCATTCCTTACACATATTTTAACGAATCCACAAAGGAGCTACGAGAATCGGTTGTTTGAAAAATTTGATATGCTGGTAACTTCGACAAAACATTTTAGTGTAACACTAATTATGACTGGTAGAATACGAAAATACAAAAAAAAACACTCAAACATTTTTTTGTCGCAAAGTGCAATATTAAAAAAATTGCATAAAATAAAAATGCATTTGAGATGGCTTAGCTTGGTATTTCGGGCAAAGTAAGGTTGGAATATGTTCGTTGGAATGTGATTTCTTAGAATCAAGAAGAAAACACATTCAAACAAACTTTTTCCAACATTCATCGAAGATAACAGTGGAAAACGAAAAAAATCTTAGTAAATTTTAGTAAAATCGAAAAAAATTATTTTATTGGTTTAACTTACGATTTTCGAGAACGTTTTCATACCGTTGTGTTAGTTTGAATGCGTTCTATTAGAATCAATCGAAAAAACCAGCCAAACGATCATTTTTCCCAATTTTGTCGCATAGTGTAATTCGTTAACGATGCAAAATTAATAACGAAGTCGGATTCTTAAACGTATCGTTATCGTTTGTCGCTAACGCATTTTTTCATCGAAAAATTCACCGTCAACGAGTTTTTTTAATGACAATTTTGTTGGATTTGTGTGTTAGGCATACTGTAGGAGGCACATTGGAGTGTCCGTCTACAGTGTGTCGTATGTTGTTGAACATGTAGCTGTTGATATTGTTGTTGTTGTCAATGCAAATAAGTTGTCAAAGTGTACAAGTTGATGGAAATTCATGGATCTCTCAATTTTTTGGTAGGTAAACAAGTTGATTAGTGTTGCATTTGGCAATGGAGTCTTTTTCGTATTTTCGGTTGGATTAAATTTAGTGCTGAGTTGAGGCTTTTCCAATTTAATTAAAGAAAATATTTAGACGGAATGTTGGTGGAATTAAAAAGTATTTATGTTGTTGATTTGTAATTTAATAAATTCACACATTCACACATTTTTGGATTTTTTTAACTTGCTGCTGCTTTTTGCAATTATTACC
The DNA here is from genome assembly GCA_951394025.1 of Heteromyza rotundicornis. Lineage (NCBI taxonomy): Eukaryota > Metazoa > Arthropoda > Insecta > Diptera > Heleomyzidae > Heteromyza > Heteromyza rotundicornis. The sequence goes on from OX596011.1 coordinate 592,313, forward strand.
TATGATTTGATTTTTTTATTTTTTCAAAAAAGTTTTGTCTTAGCTCAAAAAAAAAGGAGAAACGTGTCATCCATCGAGTTGAATTCGCTTTCGGTCTTCTGCTCCCGCTGGGTATAGTGAAGTGTCTTTTGCCAACGCCAGCACACAAGCAAGCAGCTGCTGTCACAAGAAGCGTGCAATTTCATATTGTTGTGTTTATGCCATTGCCACTTCAGATTCATTTATTTTTATTTTTTATAGAACATGATGAAAAAACCAACGTTTTTACCAATTGCAGCTGCAACTGCAGCAAAGATAAACTCTTGAAAGCATGCCAACACCAACTGGAAGGGAAGCACGTGTTGATGATGTGATGTTAATGGTGGTGCTGAGCGAGAACTCCGTGCCTGGTAGTGTTAAAAGCAATACCAAACAGACCTTATCCGCAAAATTTATAAAAAAACATTTCGCACATACAAACGGTTCAACCTGTTAATAAATAATATGCGATTGAAAACCAAATCCAAAATCTTCCTTTTTTCGCGGTCAATTTACAGAATTTGTGGTCTATTTTTTATAATTATCATCCAATATTCCGTTTTACACTCTTACGTCTTGAATCTTCATGATGGAAATTAATCATTACACAGTGTGCCGAATTTTCAAAAATGTTCTTCTCCATCGCTGGAATATTTACCAGTTGAGACAATTCTGACGGTAGGGTTTTAATAAAAGGGAAGTGTAACAGGCACAAAATGGGATCGGGTAGGAACAAAATAAAAAACTATTTTGTCTAGCAAACAAATGACACAAACTCCCATGAAACAAAACTGACCAATTTGCCATAAAAACCAAGATCAGATTCACATCGCTATGCAATTGAACTTAACAACGATTTAAAACTATCAGTTGTTAGTAAAAGAAAAATCTTTTGAATATTGTCTTAAAATTGATTGGAATTTCAGTAAAAATAAATTTTGAAAACAACAACAACAACAAAATGCAGCAGCTATAACCACATACACAATGCTTCAATGACAACATCAGCTCGTTATCGGTAAACCTAAGCGGGGACATAGAACATCATGCCGCCAATATTGTTCAAAATCGTCACAATCATATCGGACAAGGCAGGCAGGCAGGCCGGCAGACATACAGTCGAGCCCGCTTTTTCATTGAAATTATTTCGCTTTACTGAAACCCGGTTAAATGAAACAAAATTTCATTCCCAAATCAATAATTTATACCTTTGCCTTTGGCACTATCCCATTTATGAGAAAACCCCGCATAACTGAATCAAAATATCTGACAAAATCGTGTTTCAATTAAGTGGGTTCGACTGTACAAACAAACAGACAGTTAGATTTATCATGGATATTGTTGCTGTTGCAGTTGCCGTCGATGTCGCCAGTGCGTTGAATCATACAGTTGTCGTTGTCATTTGTTCATTAATTCATTTCTTATTACTATGCCATACAATGAGACAATTTATGTGCAAAGTAGGGATTTCGATTCCGAAGCCTTTTCGCAATCCCGGAATTTTCGGGACTGAAAATAACAATCTCGGGATTCAATTCAATAAAGGTACAAATTATTGAAATAATTCACTTTCAATAGTTAAATTGCATCGTTAAAAATTATTGTTAATTCTAAATAATAAATCAAATGTTAAGTTAAAAAAAAAAAAAAAGTAGTTGAGTTTCCGTTTTTTTTAGAAAACAAAGTTCAATTTAAAATATGCGTAAGGTTGGTGAACCTACTTTTGTATCAGCTTCCAGTTGAACTTAATTATTTTTATTAAGTAATTATCACTGAAAAGGCAAATTTTCTTCTGAAATAAATTTATTTTTTTCTTAAGAAAAAGTTTTGGGCACAAACAATTTTATTGGAACTATTTTTTGTTTTGCATTATTAAAAAAATTTCGTAACTTTTTTTAACATAAAAAAAATTGTATTTTTTACCTTTTTTTTTTTTCTGGGTGGTCAAAATGTTGTCAAAAACTGGTTTTCTACCAATAGGTCTTTTTTTTATATTTTATGAGCGATGAAAAGTTATACTTTTCTTGTATTCAACTTTTTTTATGAAGAAATTTATTTAAAAACTAATCCCGAAAATCCCGGGATTTTGGAAAAAATATCCCGAAATTTTCGGGATAAAAATGGACCGGGATTCGAAAGCCCTAGTGTAAATACATACGAACGCAAAGCAACTCAATTATAATAGCTCAAAAAGGAATTGCATTGGAATAATATTGAGTCGATGCAACGCACCGGTCAAAACAAGCCTTAAATGATACGAAAGAGTTGATCTGGAGGTAGGTGGCTCGACTAGGGGGGAGTTGCAAATTTATAAGACTTTGCTTCTAATTTAAGGTTTCAACTTGAGCGCGTTTGGCAGCAATTTTGTTATAGATTTGAGTCTTTTTTATGTCGTTTATGTTTACTTGATGTGAGAAATTTCACTCAAGACAAGAACAATGCCAATCCATGTCCTACAGGAAACTAGGCATATCCGGCTGGAGCCTTTTAGTGACTGCACACACGGCTATGTGTGACTGATGGCTCATTATTTCATTAATATCTACTGCAATTCGTTTTTGATGTGTTGTTCTGTGGCAATGGATTGACAAGACTTGTCGATTGATAAAACGAGAAATAATTTTAAGCCAGAAATTGTCGTCTTTATGCAAAAGTATCGTACAAAAGATGAAACATGGTATAGATAAATTTTTGCCCCTACCCAAAGCACGAAAATTATTTGTCTCCGCTTGATCTCAATTCTATTATCCAAGAAAACTCCAAGACATTTTGATTTTCAGACCCGGCAACGCTTTCGAATTATTCGGTCTTGGCAACAATTGAAGGTGTGGCCAGGGTTCGGACTCTACTACGATATTAGTAGATCTACGATTTTGAAAAATTTTTCAAAACTACTCCGTCACTCCGCTCGAGCTAAGATCTACTACGATTTTTTTTTAAACCAGCGACACTGATTAATTGCATGAAAGTGTTACTTTTTTGCCGAGGAAAAGAGACAATACTTATTTATGCAAAAATGCATTTTAAGTGGCAATTGTTTGCAGAGCCAGATTACAGTAACACCCTATGGCCAAAAAACGGTACACTCATTAATGCATTCTACGATTACACTGTGCGTCGACGGAATTCGCCAAAAATCAAAAATGAAAGAAATGCAACCTTTTTTATGTAGAACTTTTTGAGATCGCATTTAAAACTTTATTCAAAATTTAAAAAAAAATGTTTATAATTTTGGAAATCAACTACAATTTTTTTTTCAAACCAAACAGCGGTTGATTTAAAAAAAAATTGTTAAAACCGCGTGCTTTGATACTTTGTGTGACATTTCAAATGCATATGCGCGTGCGCCGCTCACTCCATATTTCAGTCAACTTCATTTTTTGCACGAAAAACAAAACTTGTCACTTTGAGTTTCTGCCCACGGGAACAACAAAACAGCTTCATTTCACAAGTTTAGCTAACGAAAGTGCAAAAAAATCACAGATCAAAATCCCTCATTACTTAGTCTGCAACAGTCAACAAACTCTGAATAGTTCAATGCTACCATGTAGGATTTTTTCAACATACCAACTATTATTTGTTGTTCAAATTCTTAAAGACAACTTTTCCCTTCCACTGAACTTATTCTGGTATTTATTTATGCTTTAGCACTGCTTTTTTAAAATAATTCCTTTGATTTCTCAAATAATTAAGCGTACTAATAACACTGGATTAGCTCGAATAAGCGAGTTATTTGAGGTCAAAGTTCCAAGGAGGTTACTTCAGTTTTGTTAAAACAACTTTTTAATGGTTAGTGATATCGTGTTAGTATCTTCTACAAAAATTTGATTTAACTTTAGCTACAATACTGCTGAACATCTCAACCCATTAAAATAAATATTTAGTGGTCATAAACACCCCGAAAAAAATTTTAAAATTTTAAAAATACAAAGTTTGATTGCAGTAACCTAGTTGTGACCTTTGACTTCGAATAGAAAAACCCTTTGAGAGAGTCATTATGTAGACCAAGACCTTTTAGAATATGTTAACAGATCGGCAATCAGAAAAATTAAATCTCATTTTGTCGCATAGTGTAATTAAGTACTCTTCCCGGGTTTTCATAAAGATTTCAAGATAAAATGCGCCTTTTGACCGGTGTGCCAGTGCCGCGTGGTACTCTCATATGTCAATCTTTATGAACACACAGCTTTTGTCGCATCTTTATTGTATACTTTTTTTGTTTTTCGTCTTTACTTTTTTTTAGCATATTGCATATTTTGCAGGAAGTGTCTGCTCGTTTCGTGCTCTGTACATTATTATTTTCTTTAGTAATAAACTCCTTTGAGCCATTTGCGTTGCTCCTTATTTATATTTTGTTGTACCTTGTCCTTACATTCTTACTACCTTTGTGTTGCATATTTTTATACCCTACACCTCATTCACTTTGATCTGAAGTTTGTATCATCAAGAAGGAGGCGTGATAGGTATGGAAAACTATATATTCTTTGTCATCGTTAGATCCTGAGTTGATTTAGCCCCTATGTACCTGTCCACCGGCCGTATATCCGTCCTCTTTTCTTGTAAACACGATTACAGGAGCTAGAAGAAAGGTAGTGGCTCCGAACTTTGGTCCTAGAATAAGTTGGTATTGAAAACGGGCGGAATCGGTCGACTGCCATATAAGTGAAAATCGTGTTTAGTGAAATATATAACCAAACTTGGTATATGGGGTTCTTTGGGTCGCTGATTTCGAATTTATTGTGGAAAAGTTCAAGATGGCGGATCCAGTAGGACGCATGTGTAGGGTATATATAAGTCGGCCTTGACCGACTGACACTTACTCACTTGTTTTTATTTTTTGTTCCCTATAAGCTCGCATTTCAACAATATTGTCCGCTTCTACTTCTATTTACTTCTTCTTCATGGGAATTGAGACAATTTATATGTATTCTGGCCAATTGGTATTCAACGCCAGTACACTGTTGTGATTTGGTGTCCCTTGTTTTTTCTTCTCCTTGTGTAGTTGTTGTTTCTATACAACGTTATGCTTTTAAAATAAATTCAAACAAACAAAATTTAACAAAACCTTTCTTACTTATTTAATGCTGTGTGCGGTTTGTGCTGCCGCAGCACATTGTCGATTGTTGCTGTCGTTTATTATCATCACCATTATGCAGGTTCTTTGTTGTTACGACTAAAGTGTTCCAATAGTCGTAGTAGAAAATTGGTATTGTTTGGGTACTCTTGTAGTATGACGTGTTGAAATTAAGATTTCAATCTAGCGCTTCTTCAAGAACTAACAAGAGCTGAGCCGGAATCTTGTTCGGGAGTAATTTGAGATTGTGTCGTAAAAAAATGTTAAAGGATTCGCTTGATTTTACTACGTCTTTATATGATGAAGTAATAATACACCTATTTCTATTATACTTGTGAAAAGAAGCAGTTCAATTGAGATTGTGCATTCGCAGGTTTGTCATAAGGAAAATCAGAAGTTGGGTTGGTAAAATGAACCGAAAATCTTTATACCTGTCCAATTAAGTCGATGCATATCACAACAGCTTACAAACAGTTTTATACTATTTCGGTGAAATCTGGATTTTTGAATCGGCATATCCGCCATATTTAATTTTAAAATTTCAACAGTAAATTCGCAAGCAGCGACCTCAAAAACACCCTTATACCAAGCACTGTTTCAGCGAAATTGGTTTAATTACACTCAGAAAAATAATTACAACAGAAATAGCATTCGTGCGCTGTTATTCTGTTCTTTTAACAGTGAAACTTTTGTTTTAAACTCATTTTCTTCAATTTAACATGTTTGTAGTTTTTTATTTATTTGGCCGTTTATTCAAAAGCTGAAACTGTCAATTCAGACGCATAAACATCGAATTAAACGGCTAGCGGGATTTGAACCCAGACATTCGGGGGTGGTAGCATACTAGTCCAAATGTCAACGGATTTACCAGCCAACAAAATGCTGTAAAGTATCACAGCATTTCAAATCAAAAAAAGCCCTCTTTTAATTTCATACGTAAAAAAATTCATAATTCAGTTGAGCAACTCCTGTTTTTGCAACGCTGCTTTTCAGACGAATTTTCGTTTGCACATTCTTGTTTTTGTTTATTTTTTTTTTGTCCGTTATACTTCCCACTGCCAAATCAAACAATTCACTTAATAAACTTCAGTCTGTGCACAAAAACAGCATCACAAAAGCACATTGAACTGATTTCTACTTTTATTTGCTGTATGCACTCTACACGAAGGCATAACCGACCACCCTATAATGTTGTTCGGTAAAATGTTTATATTATAATATCTATATTATAAAATCCCTATGTTTGTGGTGGGTGGTGAATGTCCATCCAGCCGATTTTTTCATACTTCCCGGTTGAAATTTGGCGAAGACAGGCCTAATCGCTAGTTTATATATAAAGTGTAAAGTACTATCGCTTCGGTTTGAACGCTTTGTTTGGGAGAATTCCCTTCTGGTTCAGTCTTGTTTGTGTGAGGAAAAAAAAGGTCGACTATACAGTCGCCTTCATCCTGAACCGCCGACTTCCATTTGACTATTACGCAAAACTCATAAATTAGTCGAATGCCGCAATGTTTCTGCTCAGTTCCACTTTGACTTGAGCTCGGACGTATGAGCGCACAGCAGGACAAAGGACAACCTTATGAAACGGTAATGGTTATGAAAAATTAAAAACGGAAGTGCAAGGTTGAATTTTTGTGGGTTTCAAATGAATTAGAGTGTAATTAAAGGCTTTTACTTAGTTCAATTATCTAAAATGTTTCATAATTTTCCAACAAAGTATTCATAACTATATATATTAGACTGATTTTGTGTTATGCTCTGGTGACCTCACTTAGTAACCGATTAGACGCTACACCTTCTGCTACGCCCAACAAAACTAAAACCAAATTCGGAACGATTTACTATATTTTAAAGTTTTATTAATTTCAGAACATTCAACCAGAAAATGTTACACTACTCCTCATTTGACAACAATACTCCACTCAATCAGATCTGTAAAAGATTGCAATCAAATTGAGCTGCATTCATTGAAGTCACAGTCAAAAAATGCAATTTTCGATTGGAGTAAATGACTTACAATAGGACTAAAGATTGAAAAAATTGAAGTCAAAACTAATTTGAAGTCATTGATTTATAGGTAATTTTTAAAGTATTTCACATTTTATGTGAAGTTTCTTATTATGCATATTTTTAACTAAATGCATACACACAAATTACCAAAAATTCAGTGATTACATATAATTGTATAACATATTTTGTATTATATTTTAAAAATGTAAATAACAAAATTTTGTATTGAAGACTTGAAATCTTAGCGGACTTCAAGTAACATGATTGCAATCAAAAGAATTTGACTTTGCAATCAAATTACTGAAGTCGATTAGAGACTTCAAATTGCTCAATCTGAAGTCCCAAAACCTAAAAAGTATTGCAATCTTTGCCTCCAAAAGTCGAAGAATGAAAACGTAAAATGATTGCAATCTTTTACAGCCCTGCACTCAATAAACATTTAACAGCCCCAACCTAAAACAAAGTCACCCACCACATTAAACAACAACAATGTTCAGTGATGTTTTCACTCTATACGACGATGTTGATAGCGTCTCTGCCCTTTTTCAGTTGAATTGACGCCTTCGTCAAATGACGATGGTCAAAA